>OW285240.1:49543271-50743271 GCA_935421215.2 Melolontha melolontha
ATAAAAATTTAGAGTACACCACTGGATAGAGGTTTAGAAATGGCCACAAGGATGTGTTTTTATATTTTCTCTACAAGGCCAAATGTCGGTGCTACAGGTAAAAGAAGAAAATGGGGTTTTCGCGTTTTTTTTTAAATAACGAAGGTCATTTGTCACAAGTCTATTTTCTTTACGGATTTATAACAAAAACAAAATTTAACAACTTTGCCAAATTTTACTCTATCTCCAATAATAAGCGAGATCCCCATGGTGAAGGCCGAAAATGAATCAGCCTGTATATATCGTTTATTTTATTTTATTTTAAGAAAATTAAGAATGGATCAATATCATGCGGAATTTGATCACATGTATAATAATGAATTCGGCAAGTAAATTATGTAATAAAGACACTCAAGTGAAATACTAAAATTAAATTTATAAGTTTATTTGTTTTATGTAGACATTTTATTTGATCGTGTATAATTTCAATTTCTGTTTTAAAACAAAATATTACGCAGCTATCTTTAAACTTGTAAGTAGGATAAAAAAAATCTCACGAACATTTAAGGATATCTGGGTTTTGAACTCGCAATTTTAAACTCTCGTTAAATATTTGAGATATTAATTAAAATATATCGTGTTTTTGACTATTTTATGTAGCAGGGTAAAAGTCTCGCCACGTAAATATAAAATAACACATTTTTCTTTTGATTTGATTCATTTTAAAGATTAAAGAAAATATATACAATAATATTGTAACGTGTATGTAAAGTAACTTAGCAGGAAGATATTTTATTTATTATTCGTTGAATTAAGGTTTTTCCTCATTTTGTAACATTTTCATGATTGACTGTCGACGTTGAAAAAAGAGAATAGACACAATAAACATTATTGTAAGACGCAAACTCTTTGAAAAGAAAAAAAAAAGAGGCAAAACGAAACGTATTTATTTGACGAATATTTCAAACGTAATATACAGGGTTTATTCAATTTTGTTTGGCAAATTTACAAAATGTCTGCAACGTTGGGTGATATTGCGGAAATCGAATATAACATTACGCATGGTAATTTGAAAGCAAAGAAGGCATTACATTTTATTTCTTTGGGAGATGAGGGCCAGCCGCGGAGAGTCAGAAAGGCTCTGCGATCATTTACTGGTTTTGGATTCGAGAATAATTCAGACGAATATTTCAAAAAGAGGGAAGAAGTCACACAAAAGCTAGAACTAGCCGACCTTATCGCTGTGTGCCAGATTCTCAATTTGAATTATTCTGGAACGACTGACGACGTGGCAGATCGGATTTGTTCTTTCTTGACGAACCTGGAGTCGGCAGAAGACGAAAAAGACGAAGATGAAGAAGACGAAGAGGATGACTCTGCGGTGGAAGAGGAAGAACAGGATGAGAAAAACGACGGGCCGAGAATTAATAATGGTTTAGGAAGGACAAAGGACGCAAAGACGCACACGAGCGAAACACTTTCAAACGTGACAAGAAATTTGGAATCGTTCTCGTTAACTTTTCGTGATGTAGAAGATAGTATCAGGACGTATGATGGAAAATCCGATTACCCAATTAAAAAATGGATATCAGATTACGAAGAGATAGCGGAGGTAATGAACTGGAACGAATTACAGAAGTTGATATTTGCTAAAAAGTCGTTGACGGGACTGGCCAAATTATTTATCCAGTCAGAGAAAGGAATCAAGACTTGGTTCGCACTGAAAGAACTACTAATTAAAGAATTCGAAGTAAAAATAGGGAACGCCCAGATACATAAAACTTTTTTGTCACGCAGGAAAAAACGTGATGAATTGGTACAAGAATATGTCTTGGTTATGCGAGAAATTGGAAGCCGAATAGATCTCGAAGCAGAAGTTGTCATACAATATATCATCGACGGGATACAAGATGATCCGTCCAATAAAATAATCCTATATGGGGCAAAAAACTTTGCAGAATTCAAAGAGAAAACAAAACTTTACGAACAAATCAAAACTTCTAGATTGATGGAAAAGAGTACTACGATCACATTCGACAAACAAAGACAGGAGGATGTGCAGCAGAAGAGGAAAAGACCAGAAAAATGTTTCAATTGTGGTAGTGGAGGGCATTTTTTAAGAGATTGTCCGCACAAGAGTAAAGGCACCAAATGTTTTCACTGTGGTGACTACGGGCATATTGCGACGAAGTGTCTGAAAAAAACAGCGACCAAAGAAGCTCATAAATCTAGTACTTCTAGTATGAATACCATAGAGATTATACCTAATAGCTTGAATCTTAAGATTGGAGACGTAAAATTGACAGCACTGTTAGACACAGGAAGCGACATTAATGCCATTAGAGAGGATGTTTACAGAGTCTGTCTGAAGAATAACTAACTGGACGATGACCGAATTGTCTTGAGAGGAATTGGACCAAATAGAGTATCAACACTTGGATCATTTTGTAGAAACATTTCAATGAATGATGAAGAATTTGAACTAAAGTTCCATGTCGTCCCTACAGACTGTTCAAGCTTCAAAGCCATAATTGGAAATTACCTCGTGACGCAAGCCGACATAAGCTTAAGAGAAGATGGTATCACAGTGTTTAGGAAGGAGAAGCACAACTTTTTAATGGAAATAGATGTAGATGCCCAAGAAAGCAAAGAAGAAGATAACTTAGAACACATTGAAGTAAAAGAAATTAAAGAAGCTGTAAAAGACATAATCGAGAATTACAAACCAAAACCATGAATGTTGAAATGAAAATCATTCTAAAGAAGGAAGAACCAATCTACGAAGGCCCTAGAAGACGTTCGATACCAGAAAAGGAAGAAGTCGAAAGACAAATGGAGGAATAGTTGGGAAAAGGTATTATCAGGCACAGTTCTTCTGATTTCGCCAGCCCGTTGGTGTTGGTGAAGAAGAAAAATGGAGAAACCAGGATATGCTGCGACTACCGCAAATTAAATAAAATGACTGTACGAGACTGTCTTCCACTATCGCTTATCGAAGACGTCCTCGATAAATTGCAGGATGCCAGAGTTTTCAGTACGATTGATTTGAAAAATGGATTTTTTCATGTCGCTGTAGAAGAGAGTAGCATCAAATATGCATCTTTTGTGACGCACAATAATCAATATGAGTTTCTTAAATGCCCATTTGGCGCATGTAACAGCCCTGCGGTATTCCAAAGGTTTATTTCGCATGCTTTGAGACCTCTCACAGCGAAGAACATAGCGATTTACTACATGGATGACATCATAATACCCAGTATCGACGAGGAAGAGGGAATTGAGAGATTAAAGTTGGTGTTACAAGTGGCAAAGGAATATGGACTCGAAATAAGAAAAAAATAAGTATCAAATTCTGAAGACGCGCGTAGAGTTTCTAGGATTCATAATCGAAGATGGGAAAGTTCAGCTATCAGATGCTAAAACTATTGCTATACGAAAGTTCCCCGAACCGACAACGCTTAAGCAGGTTCAGTCCTTTCTCGGATTGACGGGCTACTTTCGGAAGTTCATCCCTTCATATGCTTCCATAGCTAAGCCTTTGAGCGATCTGTTGAAGAAAAATCAAACGTTTACATATGACAAGGAACAGCGAAATGCTTTTGAGAAGTTGAAAGATTCACTTACTAGCAACCCAATATTACACATTTTCAAACAAGGAAAAGAGACAGAACTACACACAGACGCCAGCAAGTTAGGGTATGGTGCTTGTTTATTACAAAAATCAGATGCAGATGGAAAATTACACCCAGTTTATTACATGAGTAGAAAAACGGCACCTGCTGAAGAAAATTATCACAGCTATGAGCTCGAAGTCCTTGCAATCATTCAGGCAGTCAAGAAGTTCCGCGTTTATTTGTTAGGAACGAAGTTCAAAATTGTAACCGACTGCTCCGCTTTCCAAAAAATCCACGCAAAAGAAAGATCTTACAACTAGAGTGGCAAGGTGGGCGTTGCTGTTGGAGGAGTATGTTTATGAAATCGAACATCGAAGAGGCGATAAGATGCCTCATGTTGACGCCCTTAGCCGTTATCCTTACATGATGACTATGACAAGAGAGAACGGAATTTCTGAAAGGATACGAATAGCTCAAAATAAAGACGTAAAATACTGGAAAAAGGAGAACATGAAGATTATTTCGTGAGAAATAATATAATCTACAAATACGAAAACGGAAAGGAATTGCAAGTTGTCCCGAGAGCTATGCAGACCGAAATCATTAAGAGAGCACACGAAGTAGGTCACTTTGCCGTAACTAAAACAGAAGAAATGGTGAAACGAGAATTCTTTGTACCTAAGCTGAAAGATAAAATCCAGAGATGCATAAGAAATTGCATTCCATGCATACTTGGGAGCAGAAGAGAAAGCCAGAAAGAGGGATTGCTTCATTCTATACCAAAAGAACCTTTACACACCTATCACATCGACCATTTAGGCCCTATGACGTCCACTGGAAAGAGCTATCAATACGTTTTGGCTATCATCGACGACTTTTCCAAATTCACGTGGTTATATCCAACCAAATCGACGACCGCTAAAGAAACGATAGACTGCTGTATCAAACAACAGAAAGTTTATGGTAACCCTGCACGAATCATTACCGATAGAGGCACGGCGTATACTGCTAAAGAATTCCAAGAGTATTGCAAAAACGAAGGCATCCATCACGTTATGGAGTCCCGCGCGCGGAAATGGACAAATCGAAAGGACTCACCGAACTATCATACCTGTTCTCACTAAATTGAGTTTGGAGGAACCAAACAAATGGTATAAACACATAGACCGTGTTCAAAGAGCAATAAACTGCACATACCACAGAAGCATTCATTCCATTCCCTTTGAAATTCTAACTGGAGTCAAGATTGATGAATCGGAATCCGATTCAGAGTCGGATGGCCGAATGTAGGATTTTAGTTGCGCAATGCATCGATGCGACAGAGTCAGTCATCAACGATCGTAAGAGAAACATCAAAAGTAGACTTATTTGATTATAATGAATTAATTAAATACTTGTTATTGACAAAATAAATAATATAAAAAGTGCCCAGGCCTAATTAATCAACCAACCCTAGACAACAGATTAAACAAACCTATAGCAAACGCCAATTAAGTTGGCGCGAGGAGGGGTAAGTTCGCGCAGGATTAGAAGTAGTGGGGAGATTTGTATCAAATGTCAAATAATTCTAACCTCTGAGCGTTTATCACTTTATGATCCCCCAGCAAAGACATTATGTTCTGTCAAACGTCAATGACAAATATATTCTGACAATTACTTGAGTAGTGGGGGTGGAGTTTTTAAAATGGGCTTTTGCGCACCCCCTCCATCTTAATTTCCGCTTGCTATACACATATAAATGTGAATATTCTCTGACTAAATATAAGATTTACATACTATGTTTTATTAAAAATTGATGACATTTAACACATATAAGGATTAATGTATAATTTGACAAAGTGTGAACAATAAATGTATTAAACTTAACATGCTATCGTATTATTTCTCTTCTTATTACATTAGATGCTAGGCCTAGTTGCAAGGAACCTTTTTTGTGTAAAACAAAAACCCTGAGAGTAATTTTTGTATGCTGATTTATGCTTAATAATTAATGATTCATATTTAATATATTGGCGCCCAATTTTAAAATCAAAGTACACAGCAATATGTTCAACATTAATTTTTATTCTTTTTTTTTGTAGGCATAAACAAAAAATGCAATATTTAAGCCAGCATGATTTATTTATAATTTTATTTTAATACTTATAAGAATTAAAACTTAATAAGCTCTTAAGAAAAATATTTAAAATATACTTTAGTTCGTACTATGAGATGGGGCTAAACGCTGTCTCAATTTTTATCATAAAGTTACTAGCATGTTCTTGGGGATTTCCCTATGGTTCAAACACTCGCTTTGTTTCACTTTATGCCTTGCATTTATATGTCTCTTCAAATAGGGTTTGTGGTTTGTTTTGTAATCACAATCAGGGCATTTAAATTGTTTTGCGTTCTCGTCGCAATGTTTTATATTTATGTTAGCTATCAAATTTGGCTTGTAGTTCGTTTCAAACTCGCATTTAAATACCTTTGTTTTTTTATCAAAGTGTTTTGTATTTATATACTTTTCCGTATGGGTGTTACAATTCGGTTCTAACTCATACTCTGGACTTTTAAACTTTTCTTTCGCAACGTTTTGCATTAATATGTCGCTTCAAATGCAGTTTGTAGTTTGTTTTAAACTCACATTTCGAACATTTAAAACCATTTTCTCGAGAATGTTTACCAATTATGTGCATTTCCAAATACGATTTGTAGGCTGTTTGGTAATCACATTTAGAACATTTAAACTGTCTATTTTCGCAATGTTTTGCATTTATATGTCTTTTCAAATTCGATTTATTGTATGTTTTATACTCGCAGTCAGGACATTTGAAACGCTTCAGTTTGTCATCACACTGTTGTGTACATGTATGCCTCTTCGAGTTCGTGTGGTTTGCTTTATACTCACATTTAGTTTGTTTTAGTGTCTGTTCAGCGTGTTTTCCCTTTGCATGCCTATTCAAATGCGCTATATAGCTTGTTTTGTACTCACATTCCGGACATTTAAATCGTTTTTCATTCTCATGACAATGTTTCACGTTGATATGGACTTTCAAATGTGATTTGTTGTTTGTTTTGAACTCACATGTCGGACATTTAAATTGCTTTACATCGCAATGTTTCGCATCCACATGTGTTTTCAAATGCCGTTTGTAGTGAGTTCCGTACTCACATTCCGAACATTTGAAATGTTTCAAATTCTTTTGACAATGCTTAATATTAACGTGCATCTTCAAATAAGATTTCCTATTTGTTTTGTACTCGCATTCCGGACATTTAAATCGTTTCACATCGCAATGTTTAGTATTTACATGTTCTTTCAAGCTCCGTTTGTAATTTGTTTCGAAGGCGCATTGCCGGCATTTAAATTTTTTCGGATCGCAATGTTTCGCATTTGTATGGTCTTTCATATTCCACTTGTAGTTTGTTTTGAAGTCACATTTAGAACATTTATAAACATCTTTTTCTTCAATATCCGTGTGTATGTTGATCATGTGTCGTTTGAGAGTTTCTTTTTGTGTAAATCTTGCATGACAAACTCCACATTTGTGCGTTTTTACTTCGTAATGTTTGTTAGTGTGGTTTTCAAAGTAAGTTCGGTACGTTGTTCTGTATTTGCATTGCGAACATTTGTATAGTTTACATTGCTGCTTATTACGATTATTTAAAGTGGATGAACGGCCCTCTACTTCTCCCATTCGATTGTCCGCTCCAGATTCAACGCACCGCCTAGAAATAATGAATCACACAATAATCAATTTTCGAATATTAGGCAAGCTCAATTGCAACAATTATCAGTACTGCTATTACAAAAAATACTATGTGACTAACGATAGCCAAATATCTTAAGTCGCTTCACGGGCATGGGGGTAATAATAACTGTTAGAAAAAGGCTGCGCGCCACAGGCGTACAACGAATGTAGTAAAAATAATAATATAAAGTAACTGGTAAGAAATGCACTATACTATTACAAGTAATTATAACACTGTGCGCAACACTTAGCCTCTTAACTAGCGTGATGAACTACCATCATGATCAACAACCTCACGAACTTGAGACGATCTGTAAAAATTTTGCAGCATCAAGTATGTTCCATACTTCTCTCAGAGAGTGATGTTCACAGTGGTGAAAATATGTTCTTATATTTGGAGAGCGATCGTTCGATATCTACTGATGTAACACAGGCACACGTAAAATACTGTTTGTACTCGCTTAACGAATCTGTAGATAAAAAATTTGCGTTCGAAGATAGTGCGGGAATAATAAGCAGAGCGGGTAGCTGGAGGGGAGTCGTTAAAACGCGGGAAGTGTTCGTATTCCCCGCCCCCTACAGATCTGCCAGTTGCGAGAGAATCACGGTCATGTCGAACAACAGAATATGATGGAGAAAAAAATTCGCTGTGAAATATCGAATCACACAGTCAGTAAAAAAAAGAATATCATATGACGAGGAGTAAGTAGCATTTAGTAAAGCGTGAGTTTTACCCCGAAGACCACGAACATTCTGGTAATCAATATTTAGAGAAGAGCATCTGTTGGGCAAATTCAGCTTAACGGTAAAATTATTCGTGGGACACCATTGATTCTGAGATTGTTCTCAGCGTTGTTTCTGCGTTCAGTGAGCTCATCCTTAAGGCTTCTATAAAGTTTCTGTTGAAATGGTGTTCGATCTTGTGATATGAAGATATTAGTGTACTTATCAGAGTCTCGTAACAGTTTAGATTTCTTAAGTATTTTAGAAAGAGCATCCGGAGAAGTTAGTCTAACTTATAGCGGCCCCTTAGAATCAGTTCTTGTGGCATCAAATTTGCCTAACCTGCTCAATCCAAAGTTCGCAACAGTAGCTCCAAGAAAATTGAAAATATCAGTAACGACGTTACGTTCAGATTCAATACGTTGATTTTCAGAATCATTTTTGATGTCACTAACACCAAAAACAACGATGTTATTTTTACCTTTTTTCCGCTTCAGAAATTTCATGAATAATCTCTTTAGTTGCGAGTAAAAAATTTACTCTGTTTGATTCTGGAGCTGTTGATGTTGATTTTATATTGTTATAAGACTGCTAGCGCCATCTGTGGGAGATTAGCGGAACTGCTAGTGAAGAGGCGAGACGTTTGTAGAACATACACCAGAGTGCGCGAAGATACTCGAAAGTTCTTGACATCGTTCGATGGGGTATAAGGAAGTGCGTTGAGGAGCTCGAGTTAGTTTATTCGAAGCGAAGAAACGATAAATCTCGGAAGCGATATATGAAGTAAAGTGCTTCAAAGATGAACCCGGCTCGTAACAATATAATGGCGAAGGTATCATTAAAAAGTGCTACTAAAAGGAAAATAGGTGATGAAAATGGAGTTTTCAAGAAAGATGGCAGGAAGAATTTTGTTTTATAGCTGGACATAAGGAAGGTACTGCTATCTGTTTAATATACCGGGAAATTGTTGTTGGAATTAAGCAGTACTATTTATTTCGCCATTACACAAGTAAGCATAATACATTTACCGAGGCCTTTTCTTTGGATTCTAGTGAAAAGAAGAATAAAGTAGCTCATTCAATATCGATAATTCGTTGTCAACAAAATGTTATGACCACAGCAGTCGGACAAAATTTTTGTCGGGCTTTTTTGGCTTTTACGAAAGCATCATACCAAGTTTGTAACATTCTTGCAAAAAGGATGAAACCCTTCACTGATGCTGAATTAATGAAGGAGTGTATGTTAACTGTTTCTCAGACTTTGTTCCAAAATTTCTCAAATAGTAAACAAATAATAGCAGAAGTAAAAAAGCTTACGCTTTCTGAATCAACCTGTCGCCTTCGCGTTGAAAATATTTCAAAAAACATGTTCGAGGCAATAATTAAATTGAAAAGCTTCAAATACTTCAGTCTTGCGTGTGATTTCAGTACGGATATAACTTCGATGTCTCAGTGCTCATTATTTATGAGGTGCTGCACAATAGACGGTATCATAGAAGATTTATTAGCCGTGCTAACCAAGAAGGGTCATACGAGAGGTTGTGATTTTATGGATATTCTGAAAGAATTTGTGGAAAAATATTGCATACCTGTAAGTAAATTGATATCAGTGTGTATTGATGGTTGTCCGTCGATGGTAGGCGCAATGGTTTGATTGCCTTAATGAAGAGAGAATGGAATTTACGTAATTTGCTGCTGATTCATGAGTTATTACTTGCTACTTGCTGCATCAAGAAACGTACGCAACCGCGGACAACGTTGCCGGGAGGTGAAGCGACTGAACGGGTGGGGTGCTGACGTGGTCCTCTACTGGGTGGTAGCCTAGCATATACGTTGGCAAACTCTAGGGGGTCTACCCGATGGTCCGACAGGTGTCATTCCGCCTTTCCAGCAGGGGAGAGAGCAACCAAGCCACGCGGCGCAAAACACGGCGCCGCGCAATGCACATACCACTAGGATCGGTCCTGGGCGGCAACCTGGCCAGGCTGCCGGGAACAGCACACACACGCTCGACGTGTGTGCAGTGCCCCCGCGATAGCGGAAAACTCTAGGACGGCACAAAGTGTGGCCGTCGTCAACCGGAGCAGCCACTAAGAGCGTTGCGGTTGACGACGAGCAACCCCGTGTAGACTCTGCTTCGCGGGTTTCGGCACTGCCTCGACGGGGCGTGGGTCGGACCATCGAAGTACTGCACGGAAAAAGAAAGAAGTTGCCGGGAAAGGGCTGGCGGCCCTGCGCTAGGGCTGGTTCTCCGATCGCTCAGAATTAGCGTGACGCGAGACAAAACATGCATGAGCGAGCTAACATATCACACCCCTACACGTGCGCGCTCGCACAAATACAGTCTCACAGCCAGACCAAGAGACAACCAGAAACAGCCAGCAGCAAACAACACACAAGTTAAGTATTTTTATCTTTAACTTGCATGAAACAGTCAAACAATGGCAACACACACACTCACGTATACACACACACACACACACACACGCACGCACGCACGCACGCACGCACGCACGCACGCACGCACGCACGCACGCACGCACGCACGCACGCACGCACGCACGCACGCACGCACGCACGCACGCACGCACGCACACACACACACGCACGCACGCACGCACGCACACACACACACACACACACACACACACACACACACACACACACACACACACACACACACAAAGCATGCGGTAAAGACGAAGCAGGTCAACCCTGCAGAAGCAATTATTGACGTAGTATTGAAATTAGCGATTGCCGATCTTTTCTCCTTGTTACAGCTGCCCTCATTAGTGTGGTGCCGGCGCGAGGATGAATGGATTGGGATCCCGGACGGGACAGGGAAGCCCCAGGACCAGAAGGGATTAAAAACTAGAATGTATATAGCAAATGAAATATTTAAGGAGCAGACTACTTCTGCAGGTTAGGAGCGCAATTGTAAATAGTTAAGCAGGGCGCGAACTAGGTCCGTATTAGCTTAGTTTTAAGATTAGTTAGAATAAGTTATACACTAGGCGGAGCACCGGGATTTAGGGTAACGCTATATACCTTGTATTATTTAAGTTCAGTAAATAGAGTGCATCAAGAAACGTTGGCATGTTAAATTTTGAATAACAAATTGAAAGATGTGGTGAATACGGTTACAATAGTATATTATACTATTTAACAAGTGACGAGAGTAACATTTCTTTAAGCGAGAGGGAATGTTCGCGAGCTTAAAAAAATGATTTCGACGAGTTAAACACTATACTTTTTCTACGACCTCGCCTATGGCATTATAACAAACTTAAAAAAAAAGTAATGTAATAAACAAATACTTTATTTTCAATTAAAAATTACAAAACTATAGATCATATTTAAATTAGTTATGATTTAAACATTGATACATAGAATATGTAGACCATAAGGTCGACGGCTTCAAATTTTCCCACAATTTTGCAAAATATGCAAGCGGCACAATTTCCGAATATAAATTTACGCTATTATCAGCCCTCTATTCAATTAATTTTACAGTCTTCTTCATACCTCTTTGTCGATTTTTCTCGTAATAAGCCCGCATAGGTTTTCCCAGCTTGATTTACTATTTCTGGTGGCGTATTGTGAATATCTACATCACTTTCTGAATCAGAAATCATGATGATAAAGTTTCAAACATCACAAACTGGCGTGATTTAAAAATGACGGGATCCAGCGACAGTAGGCAACTAGACGCAGGTGAAATTTAGTAACTTTCGTCACTAGGGACGAAAGTTAACGTTATGGGATTTTCTCTCACCACTGATGGAAATCAAGCTTTCGCTGCAATATTCCGATGATGAAAAATTTCTTTTTATAAAGTGTAGAAAAACATAAATTGCATTCGCGCGCCTGAACTTAATCATCAAAAATTAAAAAAATTACCTGAGGAATCACAAGCTAATTATAGTGATGTTGTCCTACACACCGCTGTCAGATGGTTAAGCAAAGGAAAAGCTCTAGAACGGTTCTTTAATTTAAAATTAAATATAATTCTATTCTTACAACAGTGGTAAAGAATATCTCCAACTTCAAAACGATGATTGGTGGGTGCCTACTACTTTTTTGGCCAATATTACTATGAAGTTGAATAATAATTTAAATTTGCAAGGACTCAACAAGATAATCGGACAAATGACGCATTTGAAGCTAAACTGCAATTATATTGGGAATTTACATTAAGTGACACGCCACCAAGCGGCAAATTTTGGAACTAGCGTGGGAGGTATACTTGTATTGTTTATTGCAGTTTATTGGGTTTTATTGTGTTTTCATCTTTTCCTTGGTATTTTATATTTTCGGTACTAGTTTACGATAAATTTGTCTTTCTAAATATCACCTATTAGCATATTCTCCACATAGTATTATCTTCGAAAAATCATTCATATTATGCGAAAATTCAGTTAGAAATGGCCATATTAAATTTAAACAAGTGCGACTTCTTTATATTTGCTTCATATGACTCGAGTTACATCAATGTAATATTAATGGTGCCTTTTGAGAAAGTATATTCATATAATTTAATTACAGCTTTAAGAAACAAGTATGTAAATAAAATGGTTCATAATAATATGTAAAAATAAAGATTAAAAGAAAATTTGAAGTACAGTAATATCCCGCATAGTGCGGCCCCGAATAGTGCGTAATTCGCTATAGTACGGTTAGGTAAATGCAACCATACCCCGTAATAGTGCGGCCTTGATTCGCAATAGTACGGTTTTCACAGAATCGCTGTCGGGACTTTCCCGTTCTGTGCTTATACATATGCCGTACCATATATTTTATGCCTTCGGTTGTGTATTCTGTTGTTAGTTTATGTTTATACGTCTTGAAGTGAAGCAGATATGAGTGAGAAAAGAAAACGGCAGTGGCTTACAGTTGAAGACAAACTCACTATTATAAATCAACACGAAAATGGTACTACATTTGCAAAAATTGCTAGAGATAAAGGAATGAATGAGTCTTCTGTGCGAAAAATAGTTAAAGAAAAAGAAAAGTACAAAGAGTTCGGTAAAATAACGGCATCGTCAAGCGTCAAAATACGTCGAAAAAGAAGTACAATATTAATAAATATGGAACGTCTTCTGTCCATATGGATTGAAGATTGTCACCAGAAGAGAATTCCATTAAGTCAAACGATTATTAAACATAAAGCACTGAGTCTTTTTAATGTTATGAAAGACCGTGAAGGAGATAATTCTGAACCACACAACTTTGAAGGAAGTCGAGGTTGGTTTGACCGATTTCGCAAACGATATGAAATACGCAATGTGCGAATTTGTGGGGAATGTGCCAGTGCAGATAATGAGGCGGCTTTAAAATTTCCAGACATATTGCAACGAGTTATTGAAGAAGGTGGATTTACTGAACAACAAATATTAAATGTAGATGAGACAGGGCTCTTCTGGAAGAGTATGCCAACAAGAACATATGTTCCAAAGAGTGAAAGGTCGCAGCCGGGATTCAAAGCTGCTAAAGAGAGACTGACATTATTATTGGGGGGAAATGCGGCTGGTGATATCAAGTTGAAACCTATGCTTGTGTACAGGTACGTCTATTTTATAGGTTTAGTTTTATTAGAAATGTTTATTAATTGTACTTTTATTTATGTACAGATCTAAACATCCAAGAGCCTTCAGAAATTCCTCACTGAATGATCTCCCAGTACTATGGAAATCAAACGCAAAAGCATGGGTGACAAAGGAGCTATTTGAAGATTGGTTTCTTAATTATTTTTGTCCTGCTTGTCAACTGTACTGCTAAAACTAAAAATATTGATTTCAAATATTATATAATATTAAATTATATAATATTAAATATAATATAAAAATATTGATTTCAAGATATTGCTGCTCCTTGACAATGCCCCTGGTCATCCCCAACCGTGCTTTACTTTCCTCCTAATACGACATCATTGATTCAACCGATGGACCAAGGCGTAATCGCCACGTTCAAAGCTTATTATATTAGACGAACTTTCGCTCAAGCAATAGCCCTTACAACAGGAGAAAATTCGAGCATTTAGTTACCTGAATTTTGGAAAAAATATGATATTAAAAAAGCAGTAGAAAATATAGATGAATCATGGAAAGACGTTAGCAATAAAAATATGAAAGACGTGTGGAAAAAAATTTTAGTCAACCGTACAAATGAAACTCCAGTAACGTTAGAAAATGATCTACAAAACTTATCAGTAATTATTTCTGAATTAGGACAGAGTTTAGGTGATAACACGTTAGATTCAGTGATTGTATTAGAAAATCTACAAGCAAATTTTGAATCCTACAGCGACAACGAACTTATACTTCTTGAAGAAGAGAACATAAACCAGAAATCAGACGAAGAAAAAGTTCACGATAAAAGGGAAGTGGAAATGCAAATTGATAAAGTGGAAAATATTATCAAATTAATAGAAAATGCATGTAATTTAATTTTAGACCACGATCCAAATGTCGAAAGAAGTTATCAAACTCGATATAATTTAGAAAATGCAATACGATGTTATAAAATGTTACAGGCTGAAAAACACAAAAAAATGACACAAGCTACACTTGATAAGTTTGTTAGAAAACAATAGTTTTTTTGTCTGTTTTTTATTCAAAATATGTATTTTTGTAATAAATGTTTTCGCTTAAAATGTTTACGATATATGTTTTATTACTTTATACAGTGTGTAATATGTACACATGTATATGTCATAGGTACTTTAAATAAAATTTGCAGAAATTCTGTTTTAGTAATGCGCTTTTCTCGTATAGTGCGGATTCGTATAGTACGGCGTTTTTGTCGGATCAACTAACCGTACTATACGGGGTATTAATGTACTTTTCAATTTTAAAATTGCTCATGATGTGTTGGACATCATTAAATAAGATGCAATAGAAATTTATAATATACAATATTATTTATTCATAATAGCATGAAACAGTATATAAGTTTTATTTAGCAATTTGTGCTAAAGAATTCTTCAATTTCAAATCAATTGGATTTCGCGCTTACATCGTGTTATTTAACAGTTCGAGTTAAATAATTGGTTGTCAAAAACCTTTATTATCAGTACAATATTTTTACATCTTTGAATACGCAGATGAAGTAGAGCTTTAAAAACAGATGTTTCTTGATGAAGAAATTAAAATCAACATAAGATAAAACTCTGAACGAACTTTGAAAACACGATAGCACGATACGCTATATACAAGACCATAAAGGCAAGGATTGTATAAGAACATAGGATAGCCAGATCCCTATACCGGCAGTGTTGTTCGCATCGAGCCGTGACTCCGCCTCCTGTGACGTCACAAACGGACCAGTCGCACCGATAAATAGTTGAGGTCTTGGGTTGCTTGAGTTAAAGTAAAGTGTTTTAATTTAGTTTTCGCCGTTACCCTTTGTAAATTAGCGACTGAAATGCCGGGACATCGTTGTGCGGTAGTTGGCTGTAATAACAGTCGTATTTTTACGAAAATTACCAATAGAGAAATCGTTTATCACAACTTTCCAAAGGCGACAAACTTCGTATCCGATACTGTCCGTAAAGAATGGATAAGGCGCTGCAAACGAGCAGATAAGTGGAATCCAAATACTAGCCAAATTTGCTCAATCCACTTTAATGCAAACGATTATGAACGTGATATGCGGAACGAATTATTAGGTAATAAATGTATTTATACGTTATGAGATAAATTATTCTAATACATAGTAATTATTGCTAGGGTTACCTGTACGAAAACAGCTTAAATACACTGCTGTGCCTAGTGTAAATCTTCGACAAATGTCCAAAGATATAAAGAAAGTTGCGACAAGAGGGGAAGCATATTTAAAAAGAAAAAATGAATATGAAAGGAAAGAAGAAGTAAATAGATTGATTGCCGAAGAATAGATAGCTTCATGTTTAGCGGCAAGTGAGCTGTCAACAGCGTCTTCAACAGCAGAATTTAAAACCGATAAGCCTTTAACTGTCCCAGCAGAAAATATATTATCTAAACAATATGCGGAGCTTCGTGAAAGTCACACTAAATTATCTACAGAGATGGAAACTATGAAACGCAAATTGAATTTGCAGAGAAAACAACTTTTATACTATAGAAGAAAGAACAAGCAAGATAAACCTGCACAAAAACAGGAAACGGTAAAAATACTGAGAAAACTCTTAACAGAAAATCAAATTTCTATTCTTCTAAACAAAAAGAAACGCGTTAATTGGACTACTGAAGAGATTGCAGTTGCTTTTACTATTCGTTACCTCAGCAAGAAATGCTATATATTTTTGCGAACTAAACTTAATTTTCCGTTGCCAGCGTTGTCATCTTTGAGAAAGTGGGCATCAAAAATCAGAATAACGCCGGGAGTTTTAGAAGATGTACTAACTTTTCTAAAGGTAGCAGGAGAAAATATGTCTGCAAGAGAGAAAACTGTAGTCATTTCTTTTGATGAAGTCAAAGTTAAAACCACTTTAGAGTATTGTGTTGGTGAAGATCAGGTGCTAGGTCCTTACAATTTAATGCAAGTCTGTATGGTTAGAAGCTTATTTTCTACTTGGAAACAGCCTATCTATCTAGACTTTGACAAAAAGATGACAAAGGATGTATTAATGGATCTGATCACCCAATTGCATAAAATATCATATAACTGTGTTGCAATTGTAAGTAATTGCGGAAGCAGTAATGTTGGTCTCTGGAAAGCGTTGTCCGTTGACATAAATAAGACTTATTTCGAGCATCCGCAAACCAAGAAAAATGTTTATGTTTTCGCAGATGCTCCCCATTTACTGAAACTTCTCCGTAATTGGTTTTTGGACACAGGATTTATATTGAGAAGTGCTGGAAAGAAAGAGATAAGAAAATAACCTTTAGAAAGTTTGATAGAATTAACCAATGTAGAAGTAAATTCCTGTTATAAAATTTCTGAAAAGCATATTACAGTTGAAAAGAGTAAAAGACAAAATGTAAGACTAGCGGCTGAATTTTTATCACATAAGACCGCCCAGGCATTATTACGATACAAACCAGGCCCTGATAAAAAACTTGCTGAAGATGTCGGAATGTTCATAGACAATATTAATTCTTGGTTTGATATTTTTAATAGCCATGTGAATAGATCTCCTGGCCCTGACCCTATGAAAGCCCCTTTTGGAATTTATTTACAGGACCAAGAACAACACTTAAATAAAGTTAGAGATTTAATATTTGACATGAGAGCTGAAGGAAAAAACACTTTGCAAATTTTTCAGAAAGGAATAATAATTTCTATAGAATCGTTGAAACTACTTTTACGAGATATGAAGACCGAATTTGAAGATGTACATTATATATGTACTCATAAACTTAATCAGGATTGTTTGGAGAATTTTTTCTTCCAGCTTAGATGTCGAGGGCCGAATGAACATCCATCTCCATTGGAAGCCATCAAAAGAATAAGAATGATTATTCTTGGGAAGAATCCTGGTATTTTAGAAGCACAGGTACATAAAATGTGTTTATTACTTCTTTACATATTCCTAGTATTATATAGGTACCTATCTACATAGCTATACTTTTTTTAAAGGTGAACACACAAGAAGCTGTTCCTGAAGAATATATAGTGGCCACAGTTTTGGAACAAGCGAAAGTTTCACTAGAATTACCGGAAGAGAAGTTTGACAGCAATGCAACTCAAAGTAGCAATGGAAGCTCGTTTTCATCATCAGGGATTTCAGAAATATCTGATGCAAAATCACCAGAAACAACGGACGATGCATTTGAGTACATTGCTGGTTTTATAGCAAAGAAATTTAAAAACAGTCATCCCCAACTCGGCGATTATACTTATAAAATTAAAACCGATCACGCCTACAATTTACCCTCATGGGTACAACAGCTCTCTTTTGGTGGTCTTATTAAGCCCTCAACAGATTTCTTAAGTACCATTAAACAGTGGAACAAATATTTTGAGATATATCATGGCGATAATAAACTGCGGAAAGAAACACTGGTTGTTAAAAGACTAGCTTCAAAAATTAAAAAGCGAGAAAATTTGTGCTTTGTTATTATAAAATTATTTTGTAAATTAAAACTGTTATCCGTATGAATTATTTAAATACAAAAAGAACCCTTGACAATGCTAAAAAATCGAGTAAACGTAAGCTTTCTACTAGTACACCGTCACACACTCAACGAACACTAGCTAAAAAAATGCGAAAAACCACTACTTGATTCGTTTTTATTTAATTACTGCGTAATAAAACATTCCTATATACTGACTCTTTTAATTGAAAAATATATATTTTTTGCTTTGTATAGAGAATACATGCTCATCGGCTTTGTTTATTTATGTTTATGTACCTAATAAATGTGTTTATTTGAAGTTGGAAAAGTTTTTTTTAAAATTATAAACCAAAGTATAAGTTTATGGCAATAAAAACGTGTATTATATTTATAACAGTACACTGACGGATATGTTATTATCAAATGAAATATTATATACCATAATAATAGCAGTAATATAACTCGATAATTAATTGTTGTAGTAGCTAAACACATTTTATAAGGTGCTTTACAGTAGTGAACGCGTTCAACCTGGTCCGTTTGTGACGTCATGGCTCCCCACTATGCGGCGAAAATATTGCGGGATCGAGCAATCCTATGTTCTTATACAATCCTTGCCATAAAGGTATACCTTCATTTGACGCCATCTTGGCTACGATCCTGGCGCCACCATCGGTACTGTTAATTCCCAATATAAATGAGTTGGATTTAAGAAACGAATAAGAAATATTTCAATGGTCCGAGGAATTTTAAATGCACGTAAATAAAGATAACCTCGGGTAAATGCGTCCGTAATGGCGTGTGTGACTAGCCAATAGATAGAGATACTCACCGTAAATGCCGCCATAAACAGTACTTACTCAAAAAATGCTCCTCGTATAAGGAAGATTGATTAAGTCTTCTCTATCTACGAGGGCGGGTTGATAAATTCGCACGATCGCATAAAAACGAAGGAATAATTTAAATAAACAAACTTTATTATTCTACATAATCTCCTCTTAATTCGATACATTTGATCCATCTGTGTTCAAGCTTCTTTATTTTTCTCGAAACTGATTTTCTTCTAACCTTGCAAAATAATCGTCCACAGTTGAATTTAGTTCTTCATTTGAATATATGAAAGTCAGATAGGTCTGGCGAATATGGGGTGCGGTTCTAGTTCGAACCTTAATTGTTCAATGTTTTTTTGCAGTAACCGTACTGGAATGCACAGGTGTATTATCGTGGTGAAAGAGCACTTACTTCTTAGTCATTTCTTGACGCTTTTCAGCGATAGCTGCCTTCAAACAATCTAGAAGATTTGCGTAATATTCGCCGTTTACGGTCATGCCTTTTTGAAGATAGTCTATCAACAATACCGATGCCATAACCCTTCCTGCCGATAAAACTGTCTTGGCCTTATTTAGAGTTGGTTCTCTACGTTTGGTCCACATCTTCGACTGTTGTTTAGATTCGGGTGTATAATATAATGAACCCACGTTTCGTCACAAGTAACAAATCGGCGCAAAAAATCTGTTGTATTGGATTTAAAGATTTATAAATTATTCATCGATATTTGACAGCGAACATGTCTTTGTTCCGTCGTCAGTAAACGCAGCCTCCAGCACTCGTTCCTTTTTGAAATGCCCACTGTCTCTGCTATTTCTAACGCTTTCAAACGTCGGTTACTTAGCAACAAATCATGGATTTTATCAACCATTTCTGGACTCGTAGTCATTTTCGACCATCTACTGCGGGATTATCTTTTAAGCTGTTCTTGCCACGGTTAATTTCCCCATTCTCTGACGGTTGTATATAAAGGACCCAGTGTATCTCGCATATCATCATGAATTTCAGTAAAGGGTACGTCTTTCTTTAAAAGATACTTAATCACTGCATGATGTTCGAAATTATCATTTACACTTAATTAGTAAGAGATTTAAAAAATTGGCTACGAAACACACTTTGTCATAAATTTATCAAACACCAACAGTAAACTGGCGAGGCATGGGTTGTCAAAATGTGATGCGTATTTTTTTTTTATTTCACAGCCTACTCTAGGCTATCGCGCGAATAAGTCAACCCGGCGTCGTATTTAACTATGAATACTTCCTTCTTTCTTTTTCAATATTTTGCATTTATGCCTCTTCAAACACGATTTGTAGTTTGTTTCGAACTTACACGTCGAGCACTTAAACTGATTTATTTTTTCACAATGTTTCACGTTTATATGTCTTTGCAAGTAGGGTCGATGACTTGTTTTATAATCACAATCGCGGCATGTAAATTGTTCCGCGTTCTCTTCATAATGTTTTATATTTGTATGCGTCTTCAAATTAGGTTTGTAATTCGTTTTGAATTCGCATTTCGAACATTTAAATCGTTTCGCTTTCTCTTCACTAGATTTGACACTCTCTTTGGAATCCAATTTATAATTTAACTCATAATATAACTTATCTTTGAGACATTTAAATTGTTTCAACCTCTCTTCACAACATTTTGCATTAGTATGTCTCTTCAAATGCGGTTTGTAATTTGTTTTGTAATCACATTCTACACATTTAAATCGTTTCACTAGATCTTTAGAATGCATTGCGTTCATATGTCTCTTCAAATGTTGTTTGTAGTTTGTTTTATACTCGCATTCCGGACATTTAAAATTCTTAACACTCTCTAGGCAATGTTTAACATTTACATGCATTTTCAAATACGACTTATTGTTTGTTTCGAACTCACATTCCGAGCATTTCAATCGCTTCACTTTCTTTTCGCAATGTTTTGCGCTGACGTGTTTTTTCAAACTTCGTTTGTAGTTTGTTTTAAACACACATTCGGGACATTTAAATCGCTTCGTATCGCAATGTTTCGCACTCATATGCTCGTTCAAATTCGATTTGTAGTTTGTTTTAAACATACATTTCAGACATTTAAATCGTTTCACATCGTAATGTTTTGCGTTTATGTGCTCTTTCAAATTCGATTTGTAATTTGTCTTGAACTCGCATTCAGGACACTGATAAGCTTTACCTTCGAAGTCAGTATAAACATTAAATACATGCTGCCTGAGGTTTATTTTTCGTTTAAATCTTCTATTACAAATTCCACACTTATACGCTTTTACCTGGTAATGTTTGTTAGTGTGTTTTTTAAAGTCACTACGGTATGCTGTTCTGTATTTACACTGTGAACAGTTGTATTGATCATGTAGAAGTTTATTGCGATTATTAATTGATGTATATCTCTCGTCTTCTGTCGCTCGATTGTCCGTTCCAAATGGGACATATTGCCTAAAAATAAATGAATCACTCAATCAAGCTCCAAACATACTTTATCACTTTAATACAAATATGTTAAAACATGTCTGTATCTGTGCACATGGACATACACAACGTATTTAACCAATGGTCACTTCAACTGCGGACACATCCGTTTCGATTTAGTGATCTTTTCAGTGTAAATTCATGAAGTGACGTCGTCGCTCTAGCAATAAAAGCACAAGTTTATCCCGTCAGCTGGCAAGAGGTACCCGTGACATCTGACGAATAAGAGAGACTCACCGGTACGAGCACTTTCTCTCGAATGGCTACGCCATTCCAGGAAGAAAGAAACACGTATAATTGTATAGTCCATTAACTCGCTCCCAGATGACTCAATATACCAAAAAATATCTATGTGTAAACATATAAAGTGTTTACAAATTAATACAAATATGTTAAAACATATCTGTATCTGTATACATGGACATACACATCGTATTTAACCAATGATTACTTCAAGCAGACACATGCGTGTCGCGCGTTACTTTGTGCTAAAGCGCGGGCAAGTTCTCTCTTATTAGCGTCCATCGATTTTCAAAGTAAGCTTGGCGCTATTGAAGAAGCATTAAGTGAAACATCTCCGAAAACGTCATATCAGTGATTATCGTGTTAGTCTTGACAATTTCAACCCATCGCGTGTTACTTGGCGCGAAAGCGCGGGTAAGTTTTCTCTTATCACCCTTCATCGATTTTCAAAATATGCTTGGCGCTATTGATGAAGCGTGAAATGACACATCTTCGAAAACGTCATATCCGTGTTTATCGTGTTAGTCTTGACAATTTCGACCCATCGCGCGTTACTTTGCGCTAAAGCGAGGGTGAGTTCTCTCTTATCACCGTCCATCGATTTTCAAGGTAAGCTTGACGCTATTGAAGAAGTGTGAAATTTTATATCTTCGAAAACGTCATATCCGAATAACGGCCTTGCTTTAGAGACCGCGCTTTTTTGTTCGTATGGCCAGCTTAATCTTTGGAAGAATCGCACGGTAATAGGTTGAATTAATCGTTTTTTTTTCTTCGAGCAAATCTATGTAAATTGGTCCAATAGCAGTTGAGTAATTTTTTATTGCGCATAAAATTCCTCTTTCGTCGGCTATACTATTTGCAGTTTTTGGTGAGTTAGTATGTTAACTCCGCGGTTGTAATTCCTCGATAAGCTGAATGTGGCGAACAAAAATAATCGCTAATGTTGCCGATAATTCCATATTTAGAGATGAATCCATATACTATCGACTTGCTAAGTAACTACGAGAGATATTTGAAATGTTCCCAGCCTTAACGACATAAATTGTAGAAAAAAAATTCTTGCGTCGTCCGATTGATGGCCTTGACCTATGTAACCCGTTAAAATTGCAAGTCATACTGATCATTAGTTTGTCTATGGTACGCTTCTAAATTTGTCGGGTCACATTGTCGTTCAACAATGGAGAAACTTGAGTATCACGCAGTGATAAAATCCGTAATTTGAAAGGGAAAAAGTCTCAGGAAATAAAAGATGAGTTAGACTCTGCATACGGTGAAGCCTCCCCTTCATATACAATGATAAAACATTGGGGGGTCGAGTACAAACGTTGTCGTACGAGCATTTTAGACGAGAAACGTTCTGGGCGTCCGAAAACAGCTACAACTGACGAAATATTCAATTTAGTGCATCAAACTGTGATGGAAGATCGTTGATTGACTGTTATGGATATAACTAAGGCTTGTGGGATATCATCTGAGCGGGTGCACAAGGTTTTACATCAAAATTTATATATGATAAATTAACTCCTATATAAAAATGTCCATATGCGGGTGACATTTTTGTCACTTTGACAGCGATAAAAACCTACATAGCTTTTTATCACCGATAAAAATGCTTCTTCCTCCGATAAAAATGCTTCTTCCTGTTACATATCTAGTAGCCCTGCATCACTTAATTTATTTTGGCAGCTGACAGGTAATAACTATTAAGTATCGTTGAACGTAAAATACGAGTCGGTTTGGGGAAATTTCAACAAATATCAAAAGATCAATACTGCAAAACACAAGAAATACAAAATCGTCAATATGGAGACAATTTAAAAAGTTTTATTCATGTCGTTAATTTATCTTGCCAAAAAACACTCGAGCTTTTCTTTCAATCGGATAAATTTCTTTTTAACTCAATATTTTTCCAATCAGTAATTTCGCTCGAAAAACTTACATTAGAAAAAATCGCTCGACTATCGTCTCGCGATTTTTTCATGTAAGTTTTTCTCGTCAAATTACTGATTGGCAAAATAATTTCGTTACAAAGAGAAATTTATCCGATAAAAAAAAAGCTCTTGTGTTTTTACTTATGAGAAAATTATCCACTCGATGGGTGTCGCGTTTGTTGACGATCGACCAAAGGTGCACATGGACGCACTTGTCGGGCGAGTGTCTTAGCCTGTATAAAAAAAGCTAAAGGTCGTTCTCTGCAGGGAAAGTAATAGCGACAGTTTTTTGGGATAGCTGAGAAATAATTCTTGCCACTACCTTGCAAAGGGTTCAACAATCAACGGACATACGTTGCATTGCTAGATAAATTCACAATTATGAAAAAAGTCCACATTTGGCAAAAAAAGAAAGAATAAACAAATATTATCTTCTGATATCTCGTAAATATTTGTCTCCATCTAATACTATCATCCCGTTCAATAAGAATGCTTTTTCGTTTTACTTTTTGAAATTCGAAACCAATTTCTTTCAAAAGCCTATATAATTTAGATCGTGTTAAATTAGGTAGATCATTGTCAACGTTGATGGCAGCAAGAACCGTATTCAACCGTATTAAATTGTGATCCCGTCAATTTTATTAACTGTACAAATGAAAAATTACTAACAAAAATATGGATACATTTGACATCGGTTAGAGAGATAGAAAAAGTAAGCGTTATTGTAACTGTTTGAAGAGAAAAGGAGATGTATATATCCCCATAAGAATATACACTGCATCGTGAACGTGAAACTATATATAGTATGTATTTACTTTATTAATATTAACACAAAAAAAAAGATCAGCTACCGGCTAAAAAAGAACAACAAAAACTTAATTTTCAATAATTAAAATGAAGGGTTTAAATTAAATACGATTTTCAAAATAATAATTAATGAAGCAATTAATATGCAAAGCGTATTGTCTGCATATGTCTTTACACGTCGATATGCTATTTTTTTGGAAGTTCAGAGTTGATTTAACCGCCACTGATGAAGATGCCATTATATGAACAGTGTGTGATATTCTATTATAAAATGTATTAAGAAATACTGAAAAAACAAGTCTATCAACGGGAGGAAACGCACAGACGACGTTTCGTTCTAGTTGGAACTTTTCAATGTACGGTATTCCCTCGATGACGGACATTGCTTTTTCATTTCTATACTTTCTGTATATATAGTTAACATTTGGAATTTACTGCAAGTGAGAATTAATGAATATTAAATCACATTCTTACATGTAAATGTCGACTTATTTAATGCGTTCGAAACTACAATCCGACAAACTAAGTTTGTACCAGTATGCAGAACACACCCTTTCGCGACAACGAACTTCCTGGTGATCACCAGGAATTAATTCTCACTTGCAGTAAATTCCAAATGTTAACTATAAAATGTATATCTACATCACGTCCGAAACATTGAGCTTTTTGATTTCCTTCTATAGATAAGCTTAATGTAAACAAAACTTAAAGCTGGTTGTACAATTCGAGTTTAGGAGCGGCTTAACCTCTAGCGGTTCTTAGTGTAAGTTTAGTGACAGTTGTGCGTTGTACATACAAGGTTTAGAATTTAAGCTCGAATATTTCTCTGGTTTAGCTAAGCCCCCGACGCTTCGGGTTTAACGAAAGCTTAAGAGAGTTAAGTGAGTTGCATAACTTGTTTAGGTATTTTTACAAAAATATTTAATTATATAGTTAAATAGAGAACGACCAAGTCACCGGGTAATTAGCAATACATATTAGAAATGTTGATATTGTCCCTATAAGGGAGTACTTATTTAATAATAACAATGCTATTTGGAATACCTTAATTAACGATTGGAATCATTAATAGAATTGATACAAAGATTAATAAACTGCTATAAGATTTATATTTTTATATTTATTTATATTATGTTTGTGTTGTTATATGTGACCAATATATTATTAATAGCGTATGAAAATAAATATTGAACAATTTGATTTTCCTTTTATTTAAAATAAAATCTACTATGCTGTTGAAAAAAGATAAATATACAGCACTATTTTATAAAGATGGTCCATGATCGTGAATTAGGATACCATTATTTACAAGTAATAATTTCGCTTGAAATTTTTTTTGCATGTAAATTACATTTATAAAGTTTAGCCTCTTGATATTAACTTTATTGGGTAGATAATGTATAAGAAAATTCTAAGGAAACAAATTAAAATATTTTAATTATATACAGGCTGTCACACAAAAAACGCCCCAAGCTGTAACTCTGTTATTTATATTTAGATTTTCATGAGATAGGTACCAAATGAAATGGTTTCATGAGTACTATGTTTGAAGCAACATTTACATTTTTCCAGCGCCATCTTCAATTCCTAGCGATTGTCAATTTTTTTTTTTCAAATTGCACGGTATATTTTTTTGCATAATTGAATAGAGATTATTTTCGTGAATCCATTGATGTGCAATACATCAATTTTAATTAAATTTCGAAGAAACAAATTATGAAAACACTGTCCGTATAATGCTCTTAATCACTTATGTTACATACTGCAGTGTGCGATGCAAAAATAACGCCTTACGCATATGTAACTGTCATATTTGACTTTTCTGTACTAAGCAAGCATATTTTGACAGTTTTGAAATAAATCATGAATTTCAATCAACTTACTGACATGCTACAAATTTATTTTGAGTGTAATAAAAACTCTAATCAGGCGTTGCGAATTTACATGGAACGTTTTCCGGAAAAAGAAGTTCCAGAACGTCGTAAGTTTAGCCGACTTGAAGAAAATTTAAGAAGATTTGGATGTTTCAAGAAAACGAAAGTAGTACGCAGGAAATTTTCTGAAAATGTAGAGCTGGACGTTTTGTTAGCTGTTGAAGAAAATGCCAAAACCTCGGTTCGTGAAGTGGCGAACATAGTTGGTACGTCTCGAAGTACTGCGTTTGCAGTACTTAAAAAGCACAAATTTAAGCCGAACATTGCCCAAAAAGTGCAAGCAATAAATGAAAATGATCCAATTCGAAGAACGCTGATTAAATTAGTGTCGCCTGATAGAACGAAACTGGTTATAGCTTGGGGACGATTTTAGCTTAATGTAGATACAGATACAGATCCGTTGTTTAACAGATCTGTATTAATTTGTATACACATTGCTTCACTAGTTCAACCGATGAGGCCTAGATGGCCGAAACATATGTATTAAACAGAAGTAAATGCTAAAAATACGAGGTGTTTGTCCATGTTACAGTGACGGATATGTATTTTGCATATCTGTTTCATTATATAACAACTGCGTAATACGGCAAAAACGTATTGATAAATATCCCTTTTTTGTATATTTACCGCCATCTGGCGCGTGTTAATGGACAGCACCAATATACGTATTTTTCCGCTTTTCGTAATAGCATTGCTATTCGAGCGGAAGATCGCCTTTTCTGGCCTAGTCGCTTTCTTCCGTCAGATGTCACTGATTAAATTAGTGTCGCCTGATAGAACGAAACTGGTTATAGCTTGGGGACGATTTTAGCTTAATGTAGATACAGATACAGATCCGTTGTTTAACAGATCTGTATTAATTTGTATACACATTGCTTCACTAGTTCAACCGATGAGGCCTAGATGGCTGAAACATATGTATTGAACAGAAGTAAATGCTAAAAATACGAGGTGTTTGTCCATGTTACAGTGACGGATATGTATTTTGCATATCTGTTTCATTATATAACAACTGCGTAATACGGCAAAAACGTATTGATAAATATCCCTTTTTTGTATATTAACAACTTTACAACAAGACCCGTTGTTTTATCGCAAAATTATTTGGACAGATGCATGTACTTTCACTAATTATGAAATTTTTAATCGGAACATTCATCGCCAATGGAGCCAAGAAAACCCTAGATACGTTATTTTCAACGTCGCTTTAGCTGTAATGTTTGGTGTGGCCTACTCGGAGACCGCTTGATTGGGCCATTTTTTATTGACGGTTCCTTAAATCACCAATTATTAAGCGAAGATGTTGCAAGTTTTTTGGATGAATTACCGCTGGCGGAACTGCATGAAGTATATTTTCAACAAGACGGTGCTACTCCCCATAATGCACGAATAAATGTTCGCTGGTTGAATAGAAATTTTAATGAAAAATGGATTGGCACATATGGACCTATTCGTTGGCCTGCGCGTTCACCTGATCATACGCCTCTAGATTTTTGGTTTTGGGGATATCTGAAAGATCGAGTTTATCTAACAGTGCCACAGAATGTAAACGATTTACAAAACCGAATAATTGAAACTTGTCGGGAAATACCTAATAATTTCGTTTTAAATGCCACCCGTGGTGTTATAAGAAGATGCATATATTGCATTGAGCATGGTGGTAATCAATTCGAACAATATTTGTAAAATTTTTTAGTTTTTAATTTATTTTTTAGTTTATTTTTTTTTTTTTTGTAAAATAAAATTAGTTACATATGGATAATGCGTTTTTTTTTACATTTATTTTTTCATGGCGCACTTCAGTATAATACAAAGTCACTTTAAGAGACTGTTCGCAAAATCTTTTAATTTTTTTCTCTTCTAAATGTACAATTAAAATGGATGTATTGTATATCAATGGATTCGGGAAAAAAATATCGTGCAATTTGAAAAAAAAAATTGACAATCGCTAGGAATTGAAGATGGCGCTGGAAAAAATGTAAATGTTGCTTGAAACATAGTACTCATGAAACCATTTCATTTGGTAGCTATCTCATGAAAATCGAAATATAAATAGCAGAGTTACAGCTTGGGGCGTTTTTTGTGTGACAGCCTGTGTATTTATATAGGATATTTAAAATACACTGTTGAAAAAAAGTACGAGCACACCCTGTATAATCTGAAGAAGTGGTTCTAACGCAATGAAATTTGGTATGGAAGTAGTACTACCGTAGCATAACTTACCCTCACCTGGAGAGCGGCGCAGCCCTGCTGGGAAGGTATGCATTAATAGCGGGAGTATCCCCCGCGAGTGGTGCGTACCATCGCTACACGACGAGGCATGGAGTGAATAAGTCGTTGTATGGTAGCGGGAGAGATGTCCAACCATGCTGCTTCAACTCGCCTTCATAGTTCCTCTTCGTTACCCGGGGGAGCCGGATAATGTTGAAGTCTCCGACCGATCATAACCCAGACATGTTCGATCGCCATGGAAGCATCCGTATATGGTTCTCTTCCACAAAGGTCTGGGCAGCACGTGCAGTGCGCGGTCGGGCGTTGTCGTGCATGTATAGAAGACGTGGGCGCCGTCGAACGTAGGGAAGCACAACGGGCTTGGTTGGAGGCACTCCTCGAGGTGACGCTCACCACGTCTCCGATGAACCAAAATTCGCGCGTCACCGGTGCTCAATTCGAATCTTGATTCGTCGGAAAACAAAATGTGCCTCCACTCGACAACCCACTGATGTCTAGCCTCCACCCACTGGCACCGTGTACGGCGGTGCTCGCGAGTCAGTGTGAATCCGCTGCAACGCACAGCGCGCTCGCAGTCTACTTTCTAGCAAACGCCTCCGTACAGTTCGCGTAGTGAGTACGCTTTCCCTTCCTGCTGGCCAAACGGCTCCAAGTTTCCCTGAGGAAGACGTACGCGACGCTAAAGCGCTGTGCACAAGGGCGCGATCCTCGCGTGCCGTGCCCGCTCGGGGCCGTCCCGGTCGCGGCTGAAGGCGCATACGTCCTTGCTACATCCATTCTAGCCATGCCCGCTGCACTGCCGATAATGACCGCTCGAGACGGCGCGCGTCACGTATCACGGAAGGATACTCCTGTCATGTGCATTCCCTCGCTCAAACTCACTTAGATAACGCGAACGGCCTCCCATCACGCACAAAGTACGAGTACAACTACTCGCTTTCACCACACTACAATAACCGGTTTCTCCCTCCCCGCATCGGTCTCCATGGAGACAACATATTTCAGCTGTCGGAGGCACTCAGTAAAAAATGCAGCTATAGAAAAAGTCAAAAATCGCTGCGCAAACTCGTCTAGAGGAAATCTTAATGCTCCGCTAAATCTACGCATTTATCTTGACACGTTCAGATTATACAGGATGTGCTCGTCACTTTTTCAACAGTGTACTTGTGTCGTTTAAAAGTTATATTTTTATTGAGGTGTCCACTAGTTGGCAAACTGCTCCCTTAACAGCCGATTACCAATATCAAATAAAAATTTTGCACAGAAATCCCTACTTCTGCGTTGCCAACCTTCGATATGTATGGTTTACTTAAACTCCGCTTAAACCACATTTCAACAACGCATTTCTGATTAAGCCGTACTTAAATGTTAAACCTGGTTTTGTTTAAACTAATGTTTAAGCTATCATTGTATAACCCGTCCTTAGTGTGATATAGTAAACAACTCTTACCTTGTGTGTTTTTCGCGGCAGTAATCTATGTGGTAATCTAAATACTCCCTTGTCTCCAAGTAAATCTTACAAAATGAACACTGGACAATCTCTAAAAATGAATACGTGCATTAAATTTAATTATTGCATCATTTAACAGAATGTAATTCGAAGAAGCATAACTTGTTTTTAAATTTTACTATTTAATAATAATAATTATTATTATTATTATTATATGTAAATAAATATATAGATTGATTTATAACACAGGTCTGCAAAAAAACTGCACAGGATTATGGTTCCGTTCTTGTCGACATCGTTTCTCTAGTTGGCCTTCCTTACGTGAGCTTTTGATCAAACATTTTGAACCTCCCGATTATAAGGCACGTCTCTTTGAAGACATTCAGAGTCGTATCCTTTCCCAAAACTTTCATTGGGATCCTAATGAAAGTTTTGTGGAATATTATTCTAGTATGTCCGCTATGTTCAGGCGATATGGAGACTTAACCGAAAACATGCAGCTAGGATTACTTGTTAGAAACCTTGCTCCATTTTACACTATGCAGTTACCGACTGTTCGCAGTCTGGTTGAACTTGAGGATGAGTGCCTCAAGCTCGAGTTAAAGAAGCATCGAGCGGATCACTATAAACCGCCTTCTCGTCGACGTGCTACTTATGTTGAGCCCGATTTGGCTTGTGTCAGCACATCTGTTCCTGACTTGCCTAGGAATCGCTCGCGTCCTCGCGAAGCTACAGTCAGCGCCGTTCAGGCCGGCACGTCTAACGCTGTTAAATGTTTTAATTGCGGACAGGCAGGTCATTTGTATGGCTCCTGTTCTGCGCCTCGACGACTCTTTTGTTTTCGGTGTGGTGAACCGAATGTCACTGTTCGCACTTGTCCCCGATGTTCGGGAAATGCCTCCAGGAGTCGCTAGATGGTCGAGTGGCCACTCCTGAAAGTACTGTCACGGAGAACGTCGACCGTAGTCTAAGTTATCTTGATTTTGTAATGTCTCGGGTAGCGGGCGACCAGCGTCCCTATCTTACCGTCTCTATTTGTGGTTGTTCGATTTCCGGACTTTTGGAATCTGGCGCTAATAAATCGTTACTGGGTGGTGAAGGATATGCTTTGTTGTCTCGTTTAGGTTTGTCGTTACGGCATCAGGTTGTCGAGTGTACCGTAGCGAATGGCCAGAAGTGTTTTAGTATTGGAGTCATATCTGCACCTGTTTCTTTAGAAGGCAAGACTCGTTTTATTGATTTTCTTGTAGTCCCTGAATTACCGCATAAACTCATTCTTGGAGTTGACTTTTGGATTTCTTTTGATATCGTCCCTGATCTTCGAAATGACTGCTGGCATTTCTCGAGTTCTGATCCCACTGTTTCTGTTCAGAGTATTTGTAGCAGTCCTTCCTTGTCTGAGGCTCAACGCCTTGCTTTGGATCAACTTATTGCTGACAAGCAGTCGTTGATGAGTAGTAGTCTTGGGCGTACGCATTTGGTGTCCCATACCATTGAAGTGCTTCCTGGCACTAAGCCCATTAAGCAGCGTTACTATCCCGTTTCTCCCGCCAAACAGCAAATCATCGATGCGGAGATACAAAAAATGTTAGCTGCAGATATCATCGAACCCTGTCGTAGCCCTTGGTCTTCGCCAGTCTGTATGGTTCCTAAAAAGGATGGCACCCATCGCTTTTGCGTCGATTATCGACAGCTCAATGCTGTCACTCGTAAAGATGCATACCCCTTACCACTTATTTCTGCTATTATGGATCAGTTACGAGATGCTAAATTTCTTAGTTCCCTCGACATTAAGAGCGCTTACCATCAAGTGCCTATCGCCGAAGAATCAAGGGATTTTACTGCCTTTGTAGTCCCCAAAGGACTTTATCGTTTTAAGGTCATGAGTTTTGGATTAACCAATGCCCCAGGTACTTGGCAAAGGTTAATGGATTCTATCTTGGGTCCTGAATTACAGCCCTGTTTTTGTTTATTTTGATGACATTGTGGTCGTTAGCAAGGACTTTGAGTCACATGTTGACACATTACGTTTAGTTTTTGATCGTCTTCATGCTGCTGGCTTAGTGGTTAGTTTTGACAAGTGTCAATTTTGTAGGCCGCAGCTGAAATATTTAGGATTCGTAGTTGACGAATTAGGTTTGAGACCAGATCCCGATAAGGTTGAGTCTATTGTGCGAATTCCACCTCCGCGCACAGTTAAAGAAGTACGTCGTTTTGTGGGCACGTGTAGTTGGTATCGTAAGTGGTGTAAAGATTTCGCTTCTGTGGTTTCGCCACTCACCGCTTTAACTAAGAAGAACGCACGTTGGTGTTGGAGCGAACAGTGCGAAAAGGCCTTCCGGTTTCTGAAGGAAAGTCTAGTGACCGCACCCATTCTAACTTGTCCTGACTTTGCACGTACGTTTCATCTCGCCACAGACGCGTCCGCAGTCGGTATCGGCTGTGTCTTATCGCAACATTTTGACGATGGAGAAAAGGTTATTTGTTATCTTTCTCGTTCCCTTACTCCTTCGGAACGCAAGTTTAGTGCAACCGAAAGGGAATTACTTGCTATTATCTGGTCTGTAGAGAAATTACGTCCTTATCTTGAAGGATTTCACTTTAAGGTCATCACCGATTGTCACTCTCTTTTGTGGTTACATCGTCTGAAAGATCCGCAAGGATGATTAGCGCGTTGGCAATTAAGGTTGATGCCATTTGACTATGAGGTAATACATAGGAAAGGTTCTGAGCATGCCGTTCCTGATTTTTTGTCTCGCAGCGTTCCCGCTGCTGATTGATGATGTGGAGATTTGTCCTGTAGAGGTCCAGGACAATTGGTTGAATAGAATGATTGACAGAGTGCAACGACGACCTCGACATTTTCCTCTTTGGCGTGTTGAACATGGTCGCCTGTACAAACATGTCATGTCTCGCTATCCCGCTTTCGGTTATCCTGCGAGCGAATGGAGGCTCGTACCTCCCAAAACTGAACGTGCTGAAATCATTCGTCAGTGTCATGATCATCCTACTTGTGGTCATGGAGGCGTGACTAAGACTGTTGCCCGTGTTGCACGGAAGTATTATTGGCCAAAAATGCGTGCCGATGTTGCCAACTTTGTTCGACATTGTGCAGTGTGCGTCAGCACCAAGCCTGAACAACGTGCTCCTGCTGGACATCTCTTAAGTAAAGTGGTTACTGCCACCCGGCCTTGGCAGATTGCATGTGCCGATCTTATTGGTCCCTTACCTCGCTCTAGTAAAGGTTTTTCCTATATCTTAGTTGTCTGTGATACCTTTAGTAAATTTGTTTTATTATTCCCGTTACGTGCTGCCACTGCGAAAGTGATTACGCAGATTTTGGAGAATGACGTCTTTTTAATGTTCGGAGCTCCTTCCTCCCTGATTGTAGATAATGGAGTACAGTTTCGTAGCAAGCTTATGCAGGATCTTGCCGAAACTTATCATGTCCATCTGGCCTTTACCGCGAACTATCATCCTCAAGGCAATCCGACAGAGAGAGTCAATAGGGTTATCAAAACCATGCTCTCTGCTTACGTTAAAGACAATCATCGTCTTTGGGACAATTTCATGTTTAAGATTGGCTTTGCCATTCGATCGTCGAAACACGAAGTTACCAGTGTAACTCCTAATTTTGTTACCTTCGGTAGAGAGGTCTCCATCGATGGTCGAGCGGAAATTTTCGTACCCCCCGACGAACGAGATCTTGAGGTTATTGCCGATGAAAGAAAACGTGCCTTCGCTAAGCTCTATCGAGATATTCAAGCTCGAATTCTGAAAGCTCATACCCGAAGTGCACATCAATACAATCTACGTAGGAGAGTTGAACCACTGCAATTGCATCAGCGAGTCTGGAGGCGCAATTATGTCTTGTCTGACGCTTCCAAACAATTTGCAGCGAAGTTAGCTCCTAAATTTATCGGTCCCTTTACCATCACCCGTATTGTCTCACCTTGGACATATCAACTGTCTGATGATGCCGGTCGGACTTCGATTTGGAACATCAAGGACTTAAAGGCGCATCCTCCCGATGTGGAGTGACGATCCAGTTGTGTTCTGCTGACGACCCTTGTTCTCGATTTTTGACTTTCTCTTTTGTTTATCTTACCTTGTGTTTGTGGCCTGACTGGGGGCTAGACGAATACTCAGTCGGGTGTAATCCGCCCTGGCGTAAAAGGCGACCAAAAAGGAGTCCTGTTTTGTTTGTTCATTTCAACTCGAATACATCTTGTGTTTGTGGCCTGTCTGGGGGCTTGAAGAATACTCAGTCGGGTGTAATCCGCCCTGGCGTAAAAGGCGACCAAAAAGGAGTCCTGTTTTGTTTGTTCATTTCAACTCGAATACATCTTGTGTTTGTGGCCTGTTTGGGGGCTGGACGAATACTCAAACTGGTGTAATCCACCATGTCGTAAAAGGCGACTAAACGGAGTCCTGTTTACCTGAGATACTTTCCATCTTGTATAGGTGTTACCTTCCTAAACTATGTTTTTTTTCCTGCCTTATCGTATCTTACCTTTTATCTTTTAAGTTAGGCCCTTGCGACACTACTCTGGGATAAGGTATCGCTCACTACCTTACCTTACCTCTCTCTTTGGCTATCTCTCTCGTGAGGATACCTTGTGTTGGGTTTTGTTGGGTTCGCTTACCAAGCAGGAATTTTGTACCTAGCGTTACGCTTACGTTGGCGTTTACGCCTATGTTAACTTCTTTACGATTTCGTTTAGTTTTGTTTGAGTTCCTATCTTCAAAAATAATTATTCCTTTTGTATTATTATCAACTTTTCAAAAATTTTTTTTTTTTTTCAAAAAAAAAAAAGTAACTTCATTCCTTTTTTTTTTTATAGGGAGTGTTAGGGGAATTGTTACGTGTCCGTAACGTCCTATATATTATTGCGTCGCTTTCCGATTAAATGTATTATCTCGTTAATTTAATTCTATTATTTTTACAACCTATCCGCCTGTATATGTTCCAATTTACAAATTTAAATTCATATTTATTCTTTTTAAGTTTTTTTCCCTTGCATATATCTGATTTTAGAGTTTTTTTTTTTCGCCGCAAAAGAACTTACGCCTCGTGCCTTTTTTTTTTAACCCATCTGGAAATTTTCGAAAGCGGACGTTCAAGGTAACGCCCTTGACTTGACTCTAGATCTTTGATTAACGTAGCCGTTCTATTCTTACGGTACCGTTCTGGGGTTTTAGTTAATCAATTATTTTCCGTAATTCGCTTTTGCGATACCTCATTAGAGGGATTTGAATGAGTCAGTGAAATTAGTTAGTTCATCTGAGACACGTTCTTTAGCAACGATCCAAGTTTTACCATCAAGCGTCAAATTGGTACGTAGAGTTTTTTTGTGTAGTCTTTATTTTGTCTTACGGCATTGTTATCCTTTGAAATAGATGGTGTAAGCGATAGGCTGAGAAAAGCTGCTCTTGGTCGCCGAAAGGGAAATTGCCGAACCACCGTATACAATTTTTTCCCGTTCCCCGAGATCTGTGCCCGGGAGGAAATCAATCCTCGATCGCCGGAGGATGAGCAGATGAGTTTTTGTTTTTAAGATATTTTACCAACTATTAATGGGGTCTATCCATTAATTTAGTTCTTTGTTTATGAAAAGAATTAATTTATCAGGCGTTTCTCCTTAAGAGAAAACAAAAACCCTGAGCGACCTTCAATTTAATATCGATCACATTTGCGTGATATTCTTTACAAATTTAGTTTTTTTGTTATCCTCTAGTTTTACCAAATTAATTTAGTAATTTCAACAACAGTTTTGTAACATATTAGAAATTTATATTGTTAGTAACTAATTACCTTCATTCATTTACACTCAAATTGATAATTTGTACCTTTTTTTTTTCTCTTGTTTTTGGTTGTTATTTGTAAAACCTATTATATCACCGTAGTTATTGAATTGTCACTTTATTGCCAAATTATTTAAAACATATTTCTATTTCCCGTTAATATTCGGACAGTTGATTCATTATTTATTTCATAATTTATTTTCTTTGACTGATTATTTAGAGTAGTTGTTTTTTTTTCTCCTGTAAATTGCACATTGTGCGAAAGCTTCTTGTTTTTTTTTTTCCTTAATATTTTAAAATAAAGAACCATATATCGAAAGACCGCTAAACACCTGCGAACACCTATGGGTGATCTTGTAACCATCTTGTAAACTAGACAGGAAAAATACGTATTGCTCCTATTTAGGACATTTGAGGCGGTCTGCCGTTGTTTTTGTAGAAAATGGTTTCCCATAATTATTTATTCTTATCAGGTGTTTGAGAATATTCCCCTATACCTGAAATAGTTCAGATATTTCTAAAAGTTTATATACAGTAGATATTTAAAAAATTTATATACCGGAGATATTTCTAAAAATATTACATACAGGAGATTTATTTCAAAGAAGAAATTTTATACAGAGGATATCCCTAATAAAAAATTTTAGTTACAGGGAAAATTAGGAAAATTAATTTCCCTAGATTATTTATTTCATTGTTAAACAGAATTGTTGAATAAATTTATATACAGGGTGATTATTTCATATTGTTGTTATTTTTTTTTTTTTTTTTTTTTCCTCTTTTCCTCGTCGCTCGAACCTCGAGAGTGGAGCGAGTCTCGATCTTGGGACCGACCCTCTGCCCACGCAATTTGCCTACTTTTTTTTTGTACCTGACATCAAGTTTCCGGGTTTGCGACGTCCAGCGGCTGAAATTCGGTGGCGTCCATTTTCCACCTTATCGTTTTTTTTTTTGAGGTTATCTCGTACCTCTGAGTCTCCCCACCCCCTGGGCTGAGGCAGCCTCAGTAGCCGGGTGGGTCGCTGGACGTTGGCAGTAACGGGCAGGGGCGGTTTTAGTCGACCGAGACTGGGTCTGCTCCGAGGGGCGTTTTGTGTTTTTTTTTTTTTGTTTATCACTACGACTTTCGAGCCGTAGCACGTTCCCGTTCGATTGTACAGCCACCTTTATTTCTGCTGCCAACTTTTGTTTTATTTGTGGTGAATTCATTTAAAAGTCAACAAAGAAAATAAGCGACTTCGTGAAGAAAGTAGATTTTGCTTACTTCAAGGTGAAACTTGGGAATCAAGACAAAGCCTGGGCTCCTCATAACGCGTGCAGAAGGTGCAAGGAAGATCTTCGTTTGTGGTTTAAGGGAAAAAAAACACTCATCTCATTTTGGCATTCCTATGATGTGGTGTAAACAGCAAAACCACACTACCGACTGCTATTTCTGTTCGGTAGATGTGAAAGGTTGAAGTACAGAAAATAAAAAGAAAGTATCTTACCCAAACTTTAGTTCAGCTATTCGTCTTGTGGCTTATAGCTTTGAAGTATCTACCAGTTCCACACCTATCTTCCAATTTGAACGATAGCCTGAGATTTTCAGAATGAAAACACATTACCTCCCCAGGACAAATCTAGTTCAGATCTTTTTGTTAATGAGGGACTAACTTTTTTCTCAGAGCGAACTCAATGACCTGGTTAGAGATTTAGACCTTTCAAAACATGCTGCCGAATTGCTGGGGTCAAGACTAAAAAATAAAAACCTGCTGTCATCCGGAACCTCAATTTCGTGGTACAGGCAACGAGAGAGAAAATTTAGTTTTGAAGCAATTTTATTAAAAATATATTATTGACTGATGAATACAGCTTTCTTCCACATGATTATTATAAGTCTAAGGAAAATAAACGTATGATTTATGACGCACGAACGCAATGTCCCCAAAAGGTTAATAATTGGAATTTTTAGGACTTTTGGGGATCATATCATTGGAGTTTTTTTGTCAATAAAGGAAATTTAAACTCACACTTTTACTTCTATTACTTTACTTCTTTTCCAGAGAAGAATCGTACCTTGTGTGCAAAGCATATCAGATATGTCCATAAATGACGTTTGCTTTCACCAGGATGGATGCCCTGCTCATAATGCTGCAATTGTACGGCAATATTTAAACAGTATGATTGATACCAGATTGATAACAGGTTGGAGCGTTATTTGATGGCCTGCTAGATCGCCTAATTTAGTCTTAAGCTTTTTTTCTTGTGGGATTGTTAATCGTCCATTAGGGTTTTCAGAAAATGTTTTGAAAATTACTTTGAGAATGGTGTAATAATTATAGAAGAATATATAATAAGTAAAAATATAATAAACGTATTAGTTTTAAGAGATATTACATTGTAAAATAAAATTATATTTGGAAATATGCCAAAAATATTTCCGGCCATCTTCATATTTGAGTTCTAATAAAAATTAATTATTTGTTGTTAATAGTTAACAAAAGATTGCAACAAGGGAAAAAGGCATATTTCGCATTTATTGATTTAGAAAAAGCCTTTGATAGAGTACCAAAATATGAAATATGGAAAGCACTTGAAAAAAGGGGAGTCAACAAAATAATACGAAATCTCCAAAGATTATATAAGAACAACATAAATTATATAATAATTCAAATTGGGTACAGGAATCTAGTAAGGATACAAATAGCTGAGGCAGCATTCGCAGATGACATAGTACTAATAGCTGAAAATGGAAATAATCTGCTTGAAAGTACAGATATATGGAACGAAACACTTAAGAAAAAAGGAATGAGCATAAATAAAAATAAAACAAAAGTAATGACCACAGGTGAAGAACAACTAAATATTCAAATTGAAGGAATAACTATTCAACAAGTAAATGAGTTTTATTATTTAGGTGTTCTGATAGAAAACACTGGGAAAAATGAGTCAGAAATTAATGAAAAAATTGAAAAGGTAACCAAATTGTATTACGCAATGAATAAGAATTTCATTATGAAAAAAGAAATATCACGAAACACCAAGATAAAAGTATTCAAAGCATTCTACAGAGCAGACATACGGATGTGAATCATGGGTAGTTAATAATAGACAAAAAAGCAAAATCCAGGCTGCAGAAATGAGATATCTTAGGAGAGTGAGAGGCGTAACTAGAAAGGACAAAATGAGAAATTGGGGGACACTAGACCAGTAAAGCTAATATATGAAGCCAAAGTCCAGTATAAAAGAAAAAGGGGAAGACCGCGTCAAGTATGGGAGGATGTCATGGAAATAGCATCCAGAAGAGGGGAAAGAGCTGGAAAGAAGCAAAAACACTGGCCAGTTACCGAAGATTATGGAGAAATTTTGTTCATAATTTAGATTAGACATGTACTTACCAGACACCTTTAGGGTAAAAAGGTTTTTGATATATATATACATATATTATTTGTTGTTGATTTTTAATGTCGTAATATAGGTATGGTTCATCAGAAAAATTAACTTGTTTTTAAATTAGCAATGATGTTTCATACTCACCTTTGAACAAAGACTTTCCATTGATTTTATTGGAGCAAATGATTTTATGCCTGGTCAGATATAATTCTGAACTAAATCCCATACAACAGAATGTGCAAGCGAATACATTTTCAACGTTTTTCTCTGTAATAGGAATGAAATCCACCTCGATATCTTTAATCAGATCATCTTCGTATTCTACGCCAAAATATACAAAAAGTTCTTCGCCCTCCAGAATTTCACGAACACTGCGATAATATAAACTACTTTCATATTGAAATGGGAGCAGATTCTGTCCCAAAGGACTTCTGGCAGAATTTATATAGTGTAACCAATGCGGAAACTTTGATTCATCATTACTAACTACGAGTTTTCGCCCTTTTATTTTCCATGAGTATTCGGATGTACTTAGTGCAGCAAAAGGGCCAAATTTTACACCTTCTGGAATATGTTTTAGGGCAAATATTCCAAAACATCCAAATGATTCTCTTATTTCCAAAATATTTTTTGGTATTTCTTCTCCTACTCTGTTATCCACCCTGTCGATAATATTCCTATCCAAAATATGTACTAGCATCCGACATTGAGTGCAATAATCTTGGTAATTTTCATGACAATTGTCACAATCTGTTGATAAAGTTTATTTACATTAAAAATTTTTAAAGTCACGAATATTTGTATAAAATAATAATAATATATAATGGTACAAATGAAACAGACATACATTACACACATCTGTATTTGTACACATGGACATACAGATGTGTGTAATGCATGTCCGTTTCATTTGTAACAAATGCGTAATGCGTGCTTAACGTATTGATGTACTCAAATTTCTTTGGAATATAATGCTGCTAATACACGACGATCATGTTTTGGATAAGTACCTAGTTATATCTCCTAAAGATTCAACATCATATCAACTATATAAAATCATAAAAATTTAAAATATTTTTCTGTTCCAAAATAATATTCATATATACAATTATACAAGGTTTAGATTACAAATGGGTTTAGAAAAAAAACATTTTTACTGCGTTAATTAAAATTTTCTTTCTTAGTTTAAATAGTTGCCTTATATTATATTTTATTATAAATCACACATGAAATTTATTTTTTCAAAGACCAAATAGTCTTTTTAAGGACTCCTAAAACTACATGCAATCTCGACTCTAAGAGGGACATTTCAACGAAGATTTAATACTTTTGAACATACAGTATTTGCTACAATGTTTAAGTCTATTTTAGTTCAGACATATATGTAAGAATTTGAGTTTTCTTTTCATTTTTTTTTGTATTACATAACGATGATTTTCTTCACATTAGTACCTAGTACTTACGTATTTAAAAACGAGAATGCATATACCGCTCCGCCTTAGAAGGTAGGATTAAGCTATGTCAAGGAGGAGACATAAATTTCTCAACAAACTGTACATGTTTATTTAAAAAGTTAAAGTTATTTAAACTGTGTAGAAATTAATTACTATCCACCATTGACACGAATAGGAAAAGGAAATTATACATCTGATGAGTGTGTAACTTTGTCCCAACAGCGTGGTAACCTTCTTGTGAGAGAAAATTCCTGCAATATGTAACACATTGCACAGTTTATTAAGAGAGCTCTTGTTGCAAGTGAAGCTGTTTGGAGCAAAAGTAGAGGTCAAGCCAGCTTTTCTAAAAAAAATATTTGGATACTGTTATTGTAGATTGGCAATACAAAATGCAATCTTTTGAAAAAGCCCAAAACAAAAACAATCTTCTAAAAGCCAGTTTATAAAGATAATAAGATGTAAGTGGTCATCCAAATGAGAAACAGTCTTTAGACAGCTAATAAAATGTATTTCTAACAAAAGCTTAAACGATATTTGCTTATTAGTTAATCATAGATATTGTTTTATTATTTCATTAGAATTGTTTAATTTCTTTTCACATTTTAATAGAATCTTTTTTAAAAATATACATGCACTAATCACAAAACATAGAAACTTATTCTTTGTCAAACTTTATTTACTAATATATTTTGAATATCAACATAAATACTGTAACACCTGTATTATAATTTGGAGATAACAAAATCTTTTTATAAACACCATTCTTTTAGGAATAGTAATTTTCTTCTGCCTTATAATACCAGCTAATAATTATAGGAAATGTTAAATAAATAAAAGTCATGCTTTATCACAACCAGAATACATTAGAAATAACATATTGTTAGGGATTTTTTCCTAAATTATATTTAAAATTTATTAAAAATGAATGTACATTATTTGTGGATATCTGTGTAAATCCGATGTGTTTTAAATCTCACATGTGAGATAAAAACTAGTGTTTTTTGGTTATCGATCTCATGTTTGAGGGGCCTAGAGTAAAAAATTCTAGGAGATTAACATCTGAATTTATACGGGAACGTTGTATAGATTGATATATTTAAAATTTAATTAGTACGGGTTGTTTTTTGAGTGTGACCATAGTGATGGTAGTTCATATTTATTCCCGATAATTCTACGAGATTGGTATTCTCGTAATTTTGTTTTTGTATTTGATTAAACAACGTTTTCGAGTAAATGTGTCTCCAATATTTTTTATGTAAGTAGATTTACATTCTTAAGACGTCTTAATTTTAGAAAAGCTTTGAAAAGTGTATTTCAATTGTGTTAAAATAATTAGTTAAGAGTCTTAATTAGTAGTAATAAATAATAAAGAATATTTTTAAAATTTCTATGTAATAAAATTTATAACTGAAAATTTATTCGACGAGTCAAGGGTATTTTTTTGTTACATGTGATCGCGCATGTGATAGATTTTTGATCGTGTTTCATTATATTTGTTTATACAGTGTGGTTCTCTGGGGAGAAATTAAAAATAAACTTTATTATTTTTAATTAAGTTTGTTTGGAAGTAATTAAGAGGAAGTTTTAATTCACGTAGTTGCATATTTATGTTTTACCTCGTTGTATATTGTAAATACACAATCTTTATACTCTATAAAGATATTTTTTTTTCTTTTTTGATTTTTTTTTTGTATTAAATATTCATTTAAATTTTATCTTGTGCTCATTTTATTTCTTATACCTTTACTATTGTTTGATTATTAAAATAAGTAACTTATAAAATAAATAACCATAATATTTGTCAAGAACGATTGACTCGCGCCTAAATAATATTGCAGTTCCACGTTTTTATGATTGGAACCCTGAGAAGAAAGAAGTCTCATTGTTGGATATCAACTGGCTGAGTATCCTAGTTGGGTAGATTAGTTGTGGATGGTGGCGCTATTGTACAACAAACCACTATTCATAGCAATATGTACTTACACAATTGTCCGTTATCTAATTCAATTTTGATATCATCTACACAATTTCCTACAATTTCTTCTTCTATTTTAATTTCACCATCTATTTTGCTACTGTTTGCTTCGGATAGTGTTGTGTTATCATTAGCAATGGTTTTAGTATCCTCTGTGATGTCTTTTATTTTATTTTCCTCTATGTAGTCTTTTATTTGAATATAATTTTCATTAATAGCAGTTTTACAAACAAACCCTTTATGTTCCAGATAATCACACAAGTACGGTTCTTTGATATTAACTGTACATTCTGAATATAATGTATCAGTATTAAATTCATCTTTCACTTCAATTTTGTGATTTATTCTGTTATGTATTTCAGATGACAGTATTTTATCATCTATATAATCCTCACTTTTGTATTCTTCTTTAATTTCAGCCATGCTTCTAAAGTATTTTTATTATATAAATCATACTAGTTACTAACTTTCTTTTATTAGGCTCTATGTATGTGTTTAAAATTTCTGACGATTTTTTTAACCTCAACAAGAATTAAATAATTCTAAATTATTTACAAATAATAATAAACAAAATTTTTGACTAACGTAAAATTTACAGATTTCTTCTATTAATTCACAATGTAATATAAAAGGTTTGAAACAAGGATAGAGACGTTTGTAGTTTGACTAGTTACAATTAGATGGGACTAAAGCACTTTAAAATTTCAAAAATTATTTTCATATTAAGTGCATTAGGCTACGTATATAAGAATGTATATATTTAAATTTCTGACGGTTTTCTTAATCGCCTCAACAAAAATTAAATAAGTCTATTTACTGCAAAATTTACAGGTTCCTTGTATTAATGAATAATGACCTGCGAATCTTATTATAAAAAGATTCGAAACACAGATAGTTATTTTATAGTTTGACTAGTCAGAATTAGATGGGACTGACGATGGTTTGGTAAAGTAATAGTTAATACGAGACTATAAATGATTCTAAATTTTCGACTTAAGTTGGAAACACTACTGTAATTTTATGTTAGCACACCTGATTTTTAACGCATCCATATGATACAAATGACATAACCTACAAAGTTGTACCTATATACGAATAACCAGCCTAGCCAATTTTTCAGTGTTGTCAAAGTAAACATTTGTAACAAACATTTATAGTCACGTTGTACTTGACTATGAACTTCTGCAAGTAACAAAGTATTCTTTACAAATATTTGGAAGTGAATCTACAAATTCTTTCATTTCACAGCTAATACAAAATATTTTACCACTCAATGAGGTTAAAATTCCACTGAACAAGATTCATGTGGCAACGATTTGGTCAAATATCCAAGTTTTGTTATGCAATTTTCATTGTATCTGCACATTACAATAATATTTTCTTGCTTTAGAAGTGATTAAAGTGGATCTTGAAAATATCGATCCACAACTGCCAAACCTCTAGATAATTCAACTAAAATCTGTAACTAATTCCTTTACTTGCTAAATAGAATAACAGTTTTAATTTAAAAAAAGTTATATTCATGAAAGTGTTACAAATATGGTAAGTGCAACTTAAATTAACAAAAGCTGAATTAAATATAGCAAGCTGTGATTAGAGATATTTTTTCTTAATCATATAGTTCTCCACTCTCCATTGCTTCTCTATATCCCTTGCCTTCCTTTGGTTCTGGGTCTAACTTAATCATATCATCTATTCTTAAAATTGTGATCGCCGCCTCAGTAGCAAACTTCAGCGATTTAATTTTGGAAATGGTAGGTTCCAAAACTCCTGCCTTTTTATTATCTCTGACGGTGCCCTCAATCAAATCCAAACCTACCCATTTTAAATGGGCGTGATCCACTTTCGTTTGGCTGGAATTCTGATAGGCCCGTAATTTTGCGACTAAATCAGTAGCATCCTGGGCAGCGTTAACTGCGAGTACTTTTGGGATAACCAATAAGCTTCTGGCAAATTCCGCAATTGCCAATTGCTCTCGCGATGAAAGAGAAGTAGCGAAGTTTTCTAAATAAATGGAGAGTGCTGCTTCTACTGATCCGCCACCGGCAACAACACTTTTTGATTCTAATACACGTTTCACAACACACAGTGCGTCATGTATAGATCTTTCCATTTCGTCACAATAAAAGTCATTTGGTCCGCGAAGAATAATAGAGGCTGCCGTGCGTGCTTTTGGCCTAAAATCAAGAAGAAAATGTATTTAACAACCTTGTCATAAATAAAATTCAAACAAGTGGCTATTAAATTAATATTGAACTCAAGGAAAAATGTTTCAAAAATACGATTCAGGTGATATAGGTGCGATGAAACATAGACGATATTTGAACAAGAACCGCAGAAGTCTACAACCCAAGTTCAATAATAGATTCTTATCACTAGCTATTTAGATTTTTAAAAAATTGTATAGGCAAGGTAGTTAAATTTCAATCAACATAAAAAATTTGTGACCCTTACAAGATGCCGTAGTATCGATACTGAGATATTTGAACAGATATATCTACTTAGATTATTTACATTTTTAAATAAGAATTGTTGATCACATTTTATATTAAACTAGCTGAACTCGTCAATGCCTTGCTATTGCTAGATTTGGATATACAGGTGCCTTACGAAAAACGCACCACGTTATAAGTTTGCCATTTATAATCCGATTTCAGAAATTCAAAAACCGCAGGAGACAGGTATATAAATACTACAAAAGAGTATTATAAACTTTGATTTTTTTAATGTGTCATTTTTGTCAAGCGATAGTGTTTTTCTTAAATAGCAACACAACTCGGACGAAATGAATTTGTGTTTTGGTTTTAGTTTAAAATAATCCTGGATTATTCAGAATCGTCCGTTACTGTCCCTACTTCGAAGCTGGAACTTTCTTGGACTACTACGAACAGTTTCGCATGCATGCGTTTTAGTTATCACGGTGTTTTATTTTCTAAATTAAGAAACATGAATATTTAAAAGTTAAAATTGAACTATATATTGTTCGATATTGATAAATTAAATTAATTTTTTTATGAAATAGTTTTACAAACAACATATGCAGGCGAGTTTTTAAAGCAATACCCTAAAAACGAATTGTATATTGTATAGTGTTACTTGGGGTATATAAAACAAAAATGAAAAAAACCTATCAAATAGGAATAAACCCAAATAAAAAAATATAAACATATCAAATTGTAGAAAACAAATAACATAAGCAAAAATTGATACTCTACAAGTAAAGTTACTCTTCTTCTCATGAGTTTAAATATTGTACAAAAGATGGCGGCAAAATACGTATTTTGTGTTCTGGTTAATCTATAAATAGAGTGGACCAATTCGGAGCGAAAGCAGAGGCGTGACTAACGAATTAGTTCCCGCGTGCCCCATCGTACATACGATTACTTAGTATGTTGTTCACGGTCATCGTGTGTACACGTATAATAGCAGCAGGAAAGTGTATTCTGTGTATTTAATAATGTTGAAGGAGCGTACAGTAAAAAAAACCGCTATCATCAAAGTTAGTCAATAGGTTTATTGAGAACCATCCTAGTTTATCTTACAATGGGGTAAATGTAAAATGTTTAGTGTGCAATATATAAAGGCTGTTTCAATAAGAGCGCAAGATTTCAGTGTTCAATAAAACATGGTTTTCTGTAGCAAAGTATTGAAATATTTATTGATTTAGAAAATATACATTTGGGAATTATGTATGAAACAAAATATCTTGTAAATGGCCGCCACGGCTTTGCTGGCATATGCGTACCCTTTTGACGAAATTTTCAATAACGTTATTGAATACATGTGGTGGTATTTCATTGATACAGCGTCTAATTTCGGCTTTCAATGCTTCGATGATTGCAGGCTTATTGGCATAAACCTGTGACTTCAGATAACCCCACAGCCAGAAGTCTAAAGGCGTTAAATCGCAAGAGCGTGGAGGCCAATTCTGGTCATCAAATTGGGAAATGACACGACCAGGAGCAAACTCGTGCAAGATCGTCAATGTTTCACGGGCGATATGACATGTGGCACCGTCCTGCTGAAACCAAATGTCGTCAAGATCAATAGCTTCCAAATGAGGCACAAGAAACTGTGTTATCATAGCACGATAACGTTCGCCATTCACCGTAACTGCATTACCTTCTTCGTTTTCGAAGAAAATCGGTCCAATTATTCCTCCAGACCATAATGCACACCATACAGTGACCCGTTGTGGATGCATTGCTTTCTGATGAATCATTCGTGGATTTTCTAAGCCCCAAATGCGACAGTTTTGCCTATTAACGAAGCCATCGAGGTGAAAATGGGCCTCATCACTGAAAATGATTTTGTTTGCAAAATCAGCAGGTTGCTCAAGGATCCAATTGGTGAATTCTCTTCGCTGTTCATGGTCTACTGGCAGAAGTTGTTGAGTCAGTTGGATTTTGTAGGCATGCAGCTGTAAATCTTTAGTGAGAATTCGCTGAAGAGTGCCTGTTGAAATGTCCAATTCTTGTGACCGATGGCGAAATGACGTCTCTGGCCTTTCTGTCACACTCTCGCGAACTACCGTGATGTTTTGTGCTGAACGACCTCTACGAGCTCGTATCGTGTGTTTCACATCACTAACCGAACCGGTACTGTCGAATTTTTCGATTATTCGTTTAACCGTAGATGAATTAGGCACATTATTTCGACCGAACATTGGACGCACTTTACGAACAGTGGCAATTAAACTTTCACCATTTTCATAATAATTTTTGACAATCAGGACGTGTTGTTCTACCGTGTAATGCTCTATGTTTACTAACTCCCATCTGTCAACTTTCGATCTGCCACGTCATAATCATGTGACATTATGACTGTCAAACATGGCGCGCAATTCAAACCTTGCGCTCTTATTGAAACACCCATTATATAAACCATTTAACAAAATCAAATTTGCAACGCCACGTGCATAGCGCAAGACATAAAGATAGAGACACTGGTCAACACAATACAATACACAATACAAAATACGAAGTGTTCTTATTTGATTTGTGTACAATGATGAGAAATAACTTTGGAGACGCACCTTATGTTAACAATATTTCATCGCGCTTCTCCAGATTTTCAAGTCACTGAAGTACTGAAGACGCATAAGACGGTAAGTTTTTTTTTAATCATCTAATTACATACATTTTAGATTTTATTTTTTATACGTACCATCGAGAACGTTTCATAATCTAGAAAAACCGTCTTACATTTTTTTTGTATCTAACATAATAACAGCACCGTTCGTGATAGTATATCTCTAGATATTAATAATGTTTCGCATGCGGGAACCAATTCGTTAGTCACGCCTCTGCTTTCATTCCGAATTGGTCCACTCTATTTATAATTCCTAAATAGTTATGAATAATTTGGGATTTTTTGTGTTCGCGCATCTTGTTCTACGCGGTTCTGAAATGTTCTGAAACATTGTCATTTTTAAGAACCAGAACAAACCTAGTATAAAACAGAAAACAGTATAAGAAAATTAATACTGGTAGCCGTAACTTTGTGGTAATTCATTTTGAAAATAAAATAAAATAAAACAATAACTTTGTCATATATACCACTTTATTCACATATAATCGTGACCGCGGTTTCGATATACAATGTCATTATCAAACTGCAGTTTGGTAATGACATTGTATGTCGAAATAAATTAATACAGAGAAACGAAATTTTCTTCTACATAAAACATTGTCTCAGTAGGTACATCGATTAAATAATTTAAATTGTTTTTTTTTATAAGGTGTTCGAACAGAACACCATCTGCCGTTAAACAATACGCTAATCTGATGCAAAATTCATGACGCACAGCTACTAATGTTTCTGGTGATAAAATTTTGATAGTATTTGTAATTCTTTGTTTTAGGTTCTCTGTATTGTCAAACACCAAATTTTCCTTGTGTATTATGTTTTTAATATGACCCCACAGGAAAAAAACCGTTGGGAGCTAAATCTGGTGATCGTGGTGGCCAATTAATATTACTATTAGGACCTATAACAAAATTACCTAAAGTCGTATTTAAAAAATTTCTGACTACATTCGTATTGTGAACCGGATATCCATCGTGCCATCTATGCCCTTTAAAGCACGAAGGGCCGGTACGATATTGTTTTGTAAAAGTTGCAAATACAGTTACCAAATGAAATTTGTAGAAATGAAAAAGGGTCCAGTTATATAATGTCCGATAATGCCTGCCCAGACATTAACTTTTCTCCGATACTGACTTCGCGAAGTAATATGTATATCGATTTTCATTAGTTCTTGACCAGTACCTCACGATCGAAGAATTATGTTGTGAATGTGTCGAAAATGTCGATTCATCAGTAAAAAGTATATTGGTAATAAAATTTGAATCACAATTATTTAGTTCCATCATGCGTTCACAAAACGACATTCGCCGGAAATGATCTACAGGGAAAATTTCTTGATGTATTGAAATCTTGTAATTCTTGAAACGTTTTTTTTTAAACTTCACAAACACGATATTTACTAATATTTAATTCGCGGACAATCTGTCGTATACTTGAACCTTGTGAAGCTGCAGCGCAAATCGTGACCTCTTCGTTTGTATCATTATTGTCTATGTTTAGGGCTTCGACTCTATCGTGATATGAACATTTCTTGCACGACTGTAAACAACCATATTTTTCGAAATGGTTTATCAAATAACGAATAGAGAAAACTAGATGGTACTTCGCGTTCAAATGCTGTCATAAATAAGCCACTTATTTCATTCAATGTGCGGCCACGATGATGCCATTGTATTATAGATTTCTTTTTTTAATTTAATAAATCGGTCCGAACTCTTCTAAAGTTAGTTTAGAACTGAGACCCGAACGTGTCGCTCTTGATGTTAAATGACGAGACGAATAGGAGGTGGTAACTGACACACTATTCTGGGATTCCCCGACTTTGTTCGACCGACAAGAATAAGTCTGCGCGTCCAGAACACGTTTGCATAAGCAAAGAAAATACGGATAGACGGTATATAGAAGAAGATAAAAGATATGCTAACAATTGTGGGCAAACAAAAAGAAAAGTGAGACGATTAAGGACAATACTTATATGAAGATCTCGTCGCTCCCTTTCCTCATTCCTACGATTTACAGCAGACTGTCGGACGTTTAAATTTTTTACAATTTGTTATACATCCTGTAGATTTAAAGTTATGTGCAATTTTAGAACCGCTGTAGGAACAGGTCTATTTTAAAATTTCAAAGCGAGACGACCGACAACCTCATTTGCAGCATTACCTAAGCTATTTTTTTATTATTGAGCCCAACTCTTCTTCCCCATAGATCCAGCCTGCTAATTTTGTTTATTCCATCTGGTATGTGTTTATACCATATAGAATCGATTTTTGTTCTTAGTAAAAAAGAATCTTCTGGATATGTTTTCGGTTCTTTCCTATAACATTTTTTGAACAATTTGACGGGATACAAATCTTGATTTTCTTGGCTGGGAATAAGCCATTTGCTTTTTGTCAAACTTTTATCTTTTCGAGAAGACAGGACGACGCTCTATTTCCTCGCCACGCTAATTTAGCAGCCGCTGTTTTATAGAATCTTTTTTGGAAGTCCTTCCGGAGTGTTTTCATCGTAATTCAAGGCAATGATTCCAATTTCTTTTACAGTTAAAGCTGCAACACCTACTTTCTGCTTCTCTGCCAGAGTTCTATGCGTTTTGTGCCTTTCGCAAGTTGTGCCTTCTCGAAAATATCCTCCTTAAAGGGATTTATAGAACTTTGTGGTTATTAAAATATTTTCTTTGCACTAAAATTCCATATGAGTTTTACGACACTTTCTTTGTATTCCGTTCCATCCTTTTTCCCTTGTTATATGGCCAACCTTGCAATGTGTATTTGCGTGAATCACAAAATTCCATAAAGTGGCTCCACACATAACTTTCCGAGCTAAAATACTAAAAGCAACGTGGAGAATGTGATCCTATAATTAGACCACGTGATTTACACTTATATTAGTCAAATGCTTATCGCTAACTAGGTATCAAAAATAAAAAGGAATTAATATATTATGCACTGTACAATCACAGTAAGTATAAAAATTTTTTACATGATGTCTGGACTAATAAATATCGCAAGAGAAAAACTTTCTTTATTCTCTGGATGACCCTCCCAGGAAAAGATCGAGATTCACAACGTACTTTAGAAAACCCTTGAATATGATTCGAAGAAATAAAAGATTAGGCAGATATATGGGGAATCAAAATGAATGAAGCTAAACCAGTTAATGTTTTCATAAAATGTTAACGTAAGATTTCGCATATTTACAATGAATCTACATCTTAGCAGCAAACGCACATGGGGAACGTATGAATGAAAAAAAAAGAAACATAAGCTAAAAATAAAATTCAGTAAACACTACCCGCTACATAGTTGTAAAACACAGCTGTCGCTTACAACTAAGTTATTCTAGTCTATTTACGATTACAGACGAGGCACGTCATAATTGTGTCACGCAGTGTTACAAAGTTTTGTTTATATTTTTCCACTGAACGCTTTCTAGGTTGTGATTCATGGATTTAAATGACAGAAAACAATAGAAATAATGAGTCATGGTATATAAGACACATGCTGACAAAGGCGTGAAGGGTAGGTAACGTAACATATCCTAAATGCAGCGACATAACATGCCTGCATGTTAGCAACTTGTGATCTTCCCGGAAATTCCCGAAATTTGAATGCGGCGCGCGAAGGGATAGCAGTACAGCTTTACAGCGCTAGATGGTGTGAGCTACATCTAGCGAACGGCACTTTGCTATGTGGTGACAAATAGTTTTTGTGTTTATATTTGTTAAGATGTGTTTGGGTTATTCTGCGACACTATAATGTCTCATGTGAGAGAGTAAAGAATGAATAAATTATAAGAACAATTTATTGTTTTTTTACATTCCGGGAGTTTGTGGCACTTCGTGATGTGCCTCGTCTGGAATCGTAATAGACTATAGCTTATAATTTCTATTATTTATCCAATATTGACTTACATTATAACAGATAAAGTAATATTTTAAATCTGATTAAATATGTAATATATATAAAGCTATATTATAAACATAAAAATATTTTCATAAAAAAAAGGGCTAACCTGAACCGTTTTGGTGGACAAGTAATTATTACAAAAGCTACACTTTATCTAAAAAACACATACCCTTTAATTAGTATAAGTTCGTCATCGGAAATTCTCTCTTGAACAACTTCAGCTGCTTCGCCGACCATATTCGAATCAAAACTTTCGTCCCCTAAACAAGTGCGTTAACGATCAAGCAAATAATTATTTTAACACATATATCACTTTATACTACCTTCCATGTTAGTAAGAGAGGTGAGGTATGCTGCTCCGGTAGCTTTCGCAATTCGTTTTAAATCAACTTTCGTCACTCTTCTAACTGCCATAGCTCCATGCTCAACGAAATACTTCAAACATAAATCATCTATACCACCCGTACATAAAATCACATTGACACCTGTGGCTAAAATCTTTTGGATGCGTTCTTTTGTTATATCTAACTCGCGGGAGCGTATCGAATCCAATTTGTCCGGATCTTCAATTAAAACCTGTGAAAAGCACAAAACGAAATAAGAATTCTGCTTAAATACGAACTAATGTTAAAAATAAATGGATATTTTTTCTACACCTTTAGATATTTAGGGGATAAAGTTAATCTTATAGATAACAATAGGAGAAATACATAAATGAGTTTCTTCACTTATAGATACACTGTATCTACAAGATAAATTTGCTGAGGTAAAAAGTGATAAATATAATCCTTTAGATATTTAGTTGCGCCTGCATATTTATAGGTTAAGATAGGTTAGGTAAGTGTTTTAATTTTTCATTGATCTGCCATTAACATTGTTCAAATTTGTGATGGTTAGTGTTTGTTAAAATTCACGCGTTCTGGTAAAATTATATTATTTCACAATAGACCTATTCACGGTAGATAATCGAATATCGACTGAATTATATAGCGGACTCGGACGATATAGAATTTTATTTACGCTTCTTTTTTAAAAGACTATAAACGAAAATGATTTTATTTCAACAAAGAGGGGAGAATATACCATGAAATCAGTAAGGGTTATTCTTATATATGGAACACATTTAAATATATTCTTGTGGCCCAATTTCTGATTACTTTTTCATACATATCAGGTGGTAAATTTTGAATTGTGCGTGTGGTGGTCTACTTAATGTCACGGCTTATCCTCGAAGACCTGAGATAGCCGCTTAGAGAAAAGTCCAAGGGTGACAGATTGCAAGATCTTGGCGGGTAACGAAAGTATCGATGGTCTTCTACACTCCGAAGAGATGACTATAAAGACTATTTGTGGAATGCAGCGGAAATAAGGTAAAATTTATCTACGTTCAAGTAATATCTATGAATTTGTGGTTTTGGGGATAGACGTATTTCTATCTACCTTAAAAAGAGCACATAAGGCTTCCACTCCAACGACTAAAATAAAGGCAGTTAATTCATAATGATAAAGTCATAGTTGATACTGCAAAGTACATTATTGGGTTGAATGACAAGTCCTGGTGCAGGCCCCCCTGCGGAAGAAGTTTGAACTAAGTGACAGTTCTCTTGAACGGCTGTGTTTACTTCATTTGTGTTTTTGTATAGGAGCTTGGAAGTTAGTGCCTGTTTCGAACTGTAAAATTTATTCGAAAATCGACAGTTCCGAAAAAATTTGTGTTAATATTCAGTTCTGCGTTAAACTAGGTGGCAACCTAGTGAAAACGGCACGCAAGCTGAATGCTGAATATGGCAGTGAATCCTCATAGCGCAACACTATCTCCAAATGGTATCATTATTTCAAACAAGGTGGTACACAGAAACTGCCGCGCAGACGAAAGAAGGACAACCTCCAAATCCGGTTAATTCGAGATTGTTAAAAGCCATCATCGATTGGCGATGAATCCCCAAAACATCACTGGCCCTACTTTCTGCTGATCTCGGCGAGTCAAAATGCATCATCAAAACGCGTTTTGAGATCAGAAAGGTCGTGGCGAAGTTGGTGCCCAAGTTGCTGTCTAATGAGCAAAAGAAGAAAAGAGTTGGTAATGCGCAATCGATTTCAGACTAATATAGTGCCGAATGGGATGATTTATTCGACAATCTGCTAACTGTCGATGAGACTTGGGTCTACTATGAACCACCAGACCAGAAATTCAGCTTCCGAATGGCAGCTTCCTGATCAGCCACCGCCAGTAGTCGAGCGTACCAAAATGACATTCAAAAACACCATGGCTACTGTGTTCTGAAATAAAGATGGGATCGTGCATATTGGCTATCTCAAATCGGGTAAATTTATCAACAATGAACTTTCTTGATGTGGGTAATGCCAAGATTCTGGCTAGGAAGCGTGAAGTCAAATTTTTACAAGACAATTGTCCAGCTCGTAAAGCAAATTTTACACTCAAAAAGATCACTCAGCTGAGTTGGACGCTACTGAAACCCCCACTTTATTTATTCGTCCGAATTGACACCCTCTGATTATTACTTGTTTCAAAATTTGAAGAATGATAGTTAAAACACAAATTTATAAACGCTGACGACGTAGAAACGCAAGTTAGTGCCTATTTTGACTCAAAAATTTTAGCCTATTTTTTTAGGAGCTTTGACATGTTCAAGTCACAATTGTCCAATGTGATTTTAAACAAGGGAAAATATTATAAATTTTTATATCCAAAAAAAATTCGAGAAAATAAAACCGTTGATCCCTGCACACGGACATGTCATTCAACCTGTAGGTATTAGCTAGTTTGACATTTTCAATTATTACAGATTAATAAAGTTCTCGCTAGATATCGTAGTCATTGATACAATTGGGCGAAGATGAAATGTTTCTAAATCAGATTAAATTGAGGTAACCTATAATGACTGATGTTCCATTGTGAACTAAATAGATCTATTGCGGTCCGGATTGCTATAAGTCTTGTTGCAACAATCATATTTGCAGAGAAATTCTTCCACTAAAAATTATTTTTTTGAGTCATTGAAGGAATTGTGTGACCAAATCTTTTGTAGGTGGCGAGGTCATTCAAATTCTACAAGCTGCACTACATCAAACCAAGACTTTTCGTCACAAAACCTGTTCAAAACTCGTTAAGAAATAGACAAAATACGTAAAAATAGAAGAAAACTTTGTAGCAAAATGATACAAATTTGAGTCTTATTCGTTCAATAAAATGTACAAAACCATATATAACTTACTTGGACACCCATCTTCATTTTAACTTTCTGCAAAGAAAAATCTAGGCAAGCAATTTTAGCGTTGGTAATTCTTTTTGGCATAGCTTGACTGGCAACTGTGCAATTCAAAGCATAGCCCTGTATCAGGGCGCTTTCCCTGGCACTGCGACCATGGGCTTTTAACACATTAACGGCTTTGATTGGGTAAAGAGGATTTCCTTTCACGTCAGTTATTTTAATTGCGATCGCTGCGTCCACAACCATTGTAGAAAATAAATCTGCATCACTTTGTATCATTAAGAAAAGTATAGGTAAATAATTAATATCTGAAAGTTAATGTTAACAGAGTCAGGGTGGTTCATTAAATTCCCATATTAGAATTTAATGTTCTTGTTAGATGGATAAATAAGTTGAAAAGGATACGCTCCAATTATCTTAGAACTCATAGATGTCTTCGCGACGTTTATTATGCTGTCTTTTCCCAATTCCTCGACAGGTATAGTAAGATGTTCTTGAATGTACTTGCATGCTTCCTTACAAGCTAGTCTATAACCACTAATTATGGAAGTTGGATGAATTTTTTGCTTCACTAGCTCGTCTGCGTTCTGTAAAAATACATGTTAAATCAAAAATGATTTTGTTTATAATGAGAAAGCCTTTGTTAAATATTGACTTCTTCCCTAAAAGTTTTTACTTGACTAAAGTACTAATAATATTGATATTAACAAGTGCTTAGTGATCTAAGGTTTTATACTTTAAAATTAAATTCGGAACACGATTGCGTAATTTTCACAAATATTTTATTATACTAACAATTGTTTCATTAACACTGTGGCTTCTTCAGACTAATAGGTAAATCTAGATTTATCTATCTGTAATTGTATTTTATTTTACAATTGATTTTCATCAAGTAAAGAATTTTAACATGCGATCGAAACGATTTGTATTGCTTAACAGAAATCGTGTACTTTTCCAACAGACTACTAACTGGTTAGGTCAATGGAGCATTTTCTTTCTCGACATCATTTTATAAGGGCATCAAAGCCAAGAGAAGTAGTATAAGCGAGATTCAAATCTAACTAGACAGGCAAGCATACAATCCAATGTAATGGATTGTATTTTGATTTCTAATTTACGTTATATTTTTTGTTTTGTTCAATTCGTTTTATACCGAAAAACAAAAAAAAAGAAAAAACTGCACCATACGCTAATGTTTTAAAAATTCAAAAAATTAATCTAAACAACTAAAGTATAGAAATATTTTAGATCAAATTTAAAAGTTTTAAAATTTAGGATTATATATACATCTATATAAACTTTGGCCAAAAGCAGATTTTTCTTTTGTAATAACAGTAGCAGAAAATGTTTAAAAATATTACGATTTTTTTGTATCCATTTGAAAGTAGACACAATTACAAAGTAATTCATATAGCCAGATGTATATATTTTAAGAATAGAAATAAAACTACGGTTTTAATCTTCACTGTTACTCTTTATTCGTAAAACGACAATTGTTTCGCCAGCACAGTGGCTTCCTCAGGTGTTGACATCTAAACAGTACGTTACAAACTAAATGGAAAATAAAAAATATATCTATAAAATCAAAAGGGATGGTATTTAAAATATTTTTACAGAAATCTATACAAGTATTGTCGGTATTGAAAAATGTGGTGCATCTGGTCGGCCCTAACTGTATATTATAAGGTACTAAACGTGTTTACGCATAAATTTGTTTAATGAACTACATATACATTTGTATTATTGTCTAAACAGATTTTAAGTAAATAAATTTAATAAAGGCGAGTTATTTAAATCTAATTTATCATTTAATAAAATTTGTGACTGTTTTAATTTGTTTATTTCTAAACTTTCCAGTAAATTTAATTTCTTGCCTTTATTTTCTAAATGCAGAATTTGGAAATCTTTATCGAAAGGGTGGTTTTCTTCTAAAAGATGATTCGCAAAAGTAGAATCTTGCTTTTTATTTTTAAACGAAGAACAATGTTCGGCAATGCGTTTTTCAAACGATCTTCCTGTTTGACCGACATATATCTTACCGCATCCACACATTAACTTATAGACTCCGGATTTCTTATTTTTGTCTGTTTTATCTTTATTGTTTTTGATGTGTTTGGATAACTTATTATTAGTTTTAAAAACTGTGTTAATATTAAGTTTTTTTAAATAACTTGAAATATGCTTATTAGGTGTCCCAATGTACGTAAGTAATCTAAATTTTGAATTTTCTTTATCCTTTATTGCAGGGTATACCATAGAGATTGCTTTTTTGAAAAGTTTTTTTGTCAGCATATTTTCAATTAAAGTATCTGTGTAGCCGTTATTGATAGCTATTTGTTTGACTAAATTTAATTCTTTTTCATAATTTTCTTTAGATAGTGGATAATTAATTAATCTATGTAAAGCACTATGGAAACTCGCTAATTTGTGTGTATGGGATGTGTTGATGAATTATGTATAGTTATGTCAGTATGAAATTCTTTATGGTAAATATCAAACTCTAATTTATTGTTTATTTTTTTAATAGTTAGATCCAAAAAATTAATACTATTGTTTACTTCTTGTTCCATTGTAAATTCCATATTTTTATGAATAGAATTGACGAATTCTAATAGCAAGTTTAATTGTCTTTGTGTTCCTGTGAAACAAAGTACAATATCGTCTACATATCTATGCCAAAAGAAAATATGCTGTCTTAGGGGATTATTAAAAATGATGGATTCTAAGTGGTTCATGAAAATTTCTGAAAGTAACGGACTTAAGGGGTTACCCATAATTAGTCCTTCCTTACAAGTGTATATTGAATTATTAAATTGGAAATAATTTTGTTTCAGAACTATATTTAACAAATCTAAAATTTCAGCTTTAATTACCGGGTTAGTGTTCTTAGCTACAAGTAAATTTTCAATTAAATTAACGGTTTCGGCTGGAGGGACACTCGGGAATAAGTTTTTAACGTCAAAAGATACCAATTTTGCATTATGAGGTATTGAAATATTTTTGATTTTATTAATTAATTCGTATGAATTTTTTATGCTGTACTGTGGCTTAAAGTTAGTGTATTTAGTAATGATATCAATAAGTATTTTTGATACTTTAACAGAAGGTGCAGTAACATAAGAAATCGTTTTGTTTATGTAATTTAATTAAAGAGTATAATTTAGGTGGTTGAGGGTTCATAATTACTAAACTTCTTTTCTCTTTTTCGTTAATGACAACATTTATATTTTTTAGAGTGTTTTTAATAGCTAATTGGTATGAGTTTGTAGGGTCTTTGTTAAGTAAGATATACTTATCTGAGTCCTAAAAGTCGTATGTCTTAGATATATAATCTTGTTTATTTATAGCAATAACTGTTTTACCCTTATCTGCTCTAGTAAAGATGATGTCATTCTGTATAGATTTATTTTTAATAGTTTTAACTACAATATGTTCTTGATTAAAATAATTCTCTCTTTTCGGTTGTTTAATGATTTTCGCTAATTGAAATTTATGGTTTAAATTATTAGGAATGTCTGACAATGCTAGTTCAGTTTCAACTGCTAAGTATTCTAAAGAGTTTTTATTTATATTTGTATTTATATTATAGTTAAAACCTTTTCTTAATAAATTAACTTCGTCTGAACTGAAATTAGTACCAGTTAAATTTTGAAACCTTTTGTAGAAAATGTGGTTAGAAATTTGTGTTTTGTTATTAACCGGTTTATTTGCTTTTTTATGCATTAAATGATTAATCTTCTCTTTTTGTCTAACATACTTTTTATTAATAATTTCGTTAACTTGAAGTCTAATTTGTGAATCTAATAAATCAAATTCTATATGTCGTTTTACGAATAAAGAGTAACAGTGAAGATTAAAACCGTAGTTTTATTTCTATTCTTAATTATGGATCTTCATCAAGTAAATGCCGAATCAATTCAATTATGTATATATTTTTTTAATTTGCTGTTCTTGAAGTCGTTTGAAAGGAACTGATTAAAAATTACAAAAAAAATTATTGAAAATAAGTTTCTATGTAGAAGCGAAAATAGCGATATCTCTTGAAGCCAACCGTAACAGGTGAATTTGTACATCTTTGAAGAAGATTTGTGTATAGTTAAAGTTTTCAAATTTTTTATGCAATCGGTCACTAGAGGACGGTCAAAATAACCACCAGATTCGGTTTTTTTGCGGGTTACTTTGGCCGGTCAGCTCTGTGTAGCACATATGACATTTGATGTGAATAAATAGCATAAAAAGTGGAAAGTAGAGCAAAATTATTTTCTTTTCAGAAATTTTCAATTACTGTACCAATAGATTACAATGCCGTATACATATACAAAGAAACTGGGCTCTTGTAATTACCAAAATTACACAGAAAATAATTTAGGTCAGACTTTGGAAAACATAAGACAAAAAAAATGAGCCAACAAGAAACCTCAAAATTTTTTAAAATACCCAAGGGCGCTTTGCAAAATAAACCAATAAGCTTACTAATAAACCAGGTCACCCTACAGTTTTAACAGTAGCCGAACAAGAAAGAATTGTTGATTATGTCCTGTTACTTTCTTCTTATGGGTTTCCAGTGGACACCCAAGATTTGAGACATCTGATTAAAAATTACCTGGATAAGAAGGGAGTTCAGATTTCATGTTTTTCTAACAACATGCCAGGAAAATCTTGGATGAAACATTTCCTAGAAGCAAATTCCACAATCTCCCAACGATTTGCTACAAATATCAAAATCAAAAGAGCTGCAGTGAATTCAGATGTCATCAATAAATATTTCGACGAATTGACTAAAGAAATTAATGATGTGCCTCCCTCTTTCTAATATTTTCAACTTGGATGAAACGAATCTAACCAACGATCCCGGCAAAAAGAAAATTCTGTGAAAGAGGGGGATGCAAATATCCAGAAAGGATAATAAATTCTTCAAAACAGTCCACTTTATAATGTTCTGTAGAAACGCAGACGGAAAGATGATTCCTCCCTATGTCGTGTACAAATCCAAATTTGTATATACTTGGTATGAGCGTGGCCCTGTTGGCACTAAATACAATAGGACGTCATCCGGTTGGTGAATTGAAAAAGCTAGAAGGAACAATGACATTAAATTTATATATCATCCACCAAATATGACGCATCTAACCCAGCCCCCGCACGTGTTATATTTTGCGCCATTGAAAAAGGCGTGGAGAAAGATTTTAAGTGAATTTAAGTTGCGAACTCGAGGTACTGACTGTACCACTATTGCTCGTCTTTTAAAGCAATTAGTGAAAACCGTAAATAACTAAGAAATTTTAAAATGCGGTTTTATAAAAACTGGTATTTATCTGTTAGATAGGACGCACGTACTACAGAGATTTCCTGACAAAGAATTAACTGCCGGTAATGCTAAAGCAATAGACGAAACAATATTATTAGATTTTTTAGAGAAGAAAGGATACAGCGATGGAGACAATACGGCCCCGCGAAAAAAGAAAACATTAGACGTTGTACCGAGCGAAACTGCAAACAATCGAAATTACGAACATGATAGGCAACAGCCAGAAGATGAAGAGATCGAAGAAAATTACCAGACCCAAGAGAATGATGAATACGAAGAGGCTGAAGAAAATTCAGAAACTGTAGGAATTGAAGAAACTGAAGAGACTATCGAGGAAGAAGACTTTAATGCAAGCGACGAGACTATACAAAGTGACGACGACTATATTATTTTCAAGTACCTAGACGATTATTACCCTGGACAAATCAGTGATATTAATGATGAGCATTATTACATCAAAGCTGTAGCGAGAAGTGGTAAATTTTACAAATTTCCAATAAAAGATGATATTTTAAACTATACCAAAGACAGCATTATAAAAAAAAATAAATAAACCTATATTTAATCGACGAAACTTGGCATTAATCCATGAAATGGATGCATATGATGAATTTGACTACGAATAATTTGTTGGCATTAAGTTTTTTTACATTAATGTTTATACACCTTTTTATAAAATTAATAAATGCTTTTTTCATAAAATATTTTCTTGGATAATTCCTCAGTATGCAACTTCTATGTTTCCTGCACAATTAAAAAAAACCGCTAGATGGCTAATGATGGTATTATGTTTTTTTGTGTTTGCTCCATTTTTAAAAGGGTGACCAAAGTTGTAAACATTTTGGCCACCTTTAAAAAAAAATGAAAAGTATGTCAAGGTCGTATTTTTCTTGAAACTATATACATTACGTGAATCTGGGAATCAAGATCATTTTATTAAAAAAAAACTAAATGCTTATCTTTAAGATTAACAAAGTCAACACTCTATATAGTGAAAGACCAAAATGTTGACGGAAATTTCACTATAAAGAGAAAAAAAATCACAAAATTGAATTATTAGAAAAGATTTTATTAAACATTTGAAAGTTTAAATACATAGCATGTACATAATGTATATACTGTACACATTACATATGTATGTATAGCAAGCGCCAATTAAGTTGGCGGCAAGCGCCAATTAAGTTGGCGCGAGGAGGGGATGCGCAGAAGCCGTTTTTAAAAACATCCACCCCCCACTACTCAAGTAATTGTCAGAATACATTTGTCATTGACGTTTGACGGAACATAATGTCTTTGCTAGGGGATCATAAAGTGACACACGCTTAGAGGTTAGAATTATCTGACATTTGATGTAAAACCAAACACAAATCTCCCCACTACTTTTAATCCTGCGCGAACTTACCCTTCCTCGCGCCAACTTAATTGGCGTTTGCTATACAGGGCTAAATACTACATACGAAATAAAAAGAATACATAATACACAATCTGTTAATACATACATATGTATAAAATTTGTGTAGTCTTGAGAAATTGCTAAATAACACATGTATGTATAGCAAGCGTCAATTAAGTTGGCGCGAGGAGGGGGTGCGCAGAAGCCGCTTTTAAAAACGTCTACCCCCACTACTCAAGTAATTGTCAGAATACATTTGTCATTGACGTTTGACGGAACATAATGTCTTTGCTAGGGGATCATAAAGTGATACACGCTTAGAGGTTAGAATTATAGTCCTTTTACGATAACAGACGAGGCACGTCATAACCGGAAACTTCAGAATTACCTACCTATACAATACTAAACCCAAAAAGAACTGTCTTTCACTATCGTATATCTAGAGATTTCTTCTTTGCAAACGTTCCTATCCTGCGTAACGTTGCCAACTTCTATTTTCGCTACTGTCATTCGTATCTGTCACTTGTGCGCCATTTGTTGTTCTGTATTTTTCGTGTCCCTTTTATTCAGTTTTGTGGTATTATTTGCATTTCATTAGTTCGCAGTTTGTTCTTTAGTTTTCGTGTCCCTTTTATCCAGTTTCGTCGTATTATTCGTATTGTATTAAAACAACGGTTCCTTTAATAACCAATAAAACATGCCTAAGCCACTAAGCAGGCAATCAAAAGCGCTCATTGCGTCTTTAATCTCGTATTTCGAGAAAGAACGCGATAACAATGCCACGCTATTGCCGTTGAAAGCAGTAAGAGAGGTAATTCTAATAATTAATATATTTTTAGAGTATTAAACCTTGCGTATTTTATAGAGAGTAGCCGATGCTTTAAATATCCACATTTCTACGGTTAATAAGATTTATTCAATGACTAAACAAGGGATTATTCCATCTAGTCCAAAGAAGAAAAGGGTAAAAAAGAAACCAGTAGTGAACATTGATGATTTTAATCAGTGTGCCATTAGAAACAAAGTTTATAACATGTATAGAGACAGTAAGTATTTATTATCTTATTTCGAACTGTAACATTAAGTTTCCCTTAAACACATTTTAGAAGAACATATCACCTTATGTACTTTAAACAACGTACTTAAAAGAAGCGATATTTTTAATGGTTGTACTACTTCCCTATGGAAAGTGCTACGAAACATTGGTTTTCACTTCACGAAAGATGATCCTAAACGAGCGTTGATGGAACTGCCTCATATTGCTTTAAAGCGGATCTCTTTTCTACAGCAGTATATACGCATAAAACAAGAACATATATATCAGTTTATATTTCTTGATGAAACCTGGGTGTTTCAAGATGGAAGCACTTCAAGAACCTGGCAAGATGAACATGTCAAAACTGTGAAAGCGAAACAAATAGGTGGCAAAAGGTAATCGTTTTTCTATTTCTTTGTTGCATAAATTTTATTATGTTCTGTTCTAATAGGTATATAATATTACATGCTGGAAACGAAGATGGCTTTATTCCTGGTGCTGAATTAATATTTACATCCAATAACAAAAACTCTGATTATCATGGTGATATGAACCGTGACAATTTTCTGTTTTGGTTAGAAAATCAACTACTACGTAATTTAGAAAATCCTTCTGTGATTGTAATGGATAATGCAAGTTATCACAGTACAATTAAGAATAAGCCTCCAACATCTTCCACAACAAAATTAGAAATTACGAACTGGTTAAATGCAAACTCTATTGATTATGATGCATCAGCGTTAAAGCTACAGTTGCTAGATTTAGTTGAGCGGTTAGTATAATTATTCTTTTTTTTAATAATTACTGGCTATTATTATTTATAGTTTTAAACCACCACCCATTTATGAGGCTGATGAGTTGGCTAATAAATATGGTCACGTTGTGCTCCGTCTACCTCCATATCATTGCATTTTTAATCCTATTGAACTGATATGGGGTATTTATATCATGTTATATTAAATTTGCTTTTCTTTATTATAATGTCAATTTATTGTGTATACTGATAATAATATTTATTGAAATAAACGTATTTCTATTTTATTTCGATAGCTTAATTGCTGTTAATAACATGTCTCAATTATGCTAATTGTCAGATATAATTTACCACGTACATAAAACAATAGTTAGAATGAGAGGCGTTAGGTTTATCTAATTGTTTTAAAAGTATGTAAATTATCGTTATTTCCTAAGTATGAACAAGACCTACGTAACTGTCAACGCGGATTACATGTCAACTTATTTTTAATACATAACCTCTGTGATAGATGTAAACAAAAGATTTGGCAAGAGTGCGTAACGCAAACATGACGTATGTTGATGACGTGCCTCGTCTGTTATCGTAAAAGGACTATATCTGACATTTGATGTAAAACCGAATACAAATCTCCCCACTACTTTTAATCCTGCGCGAACTTACCCCTGCTCGCGCCAACTTAATTGGCGTTTGCTTTACATACATATTATGTACTAGGAAAAATAATCAGTTATTTTCTTTTGAACATTACTTCCGAAAAATAATTGTTGCTCAACAAAATTCTCGCATTTATTCAAATGCATAAAGATTTGATCAGGTACACTTTCCTGGCCCCTAAGAGTAGTTCGCACAATGTCACAATCAGTTCTTATTTCATTTTCACTAAATTTAGCAGGACATTCACCGATTTCAGTTTCTTCTTCATGATCTTCTATACTTTTTATATCGACAATTATGTCTTGTTCAGTTTAGAGATCTATCGCCAACATCATTGTCGATTTCTAAGAAATCTTCAAGTAAAAAATCTGCGTCGACGGTAGCAGTTTTTTGTAGAATACCCCATTGTTTTCTTAAAGTAGCGAGATCTATTTCGTCTTCTTCTTCCCATTCGTCAATTTTTTCAGCAGTAAAACCTGCTTTAGAAAAGCACTTTTTGATTGTTTTCTGAGAAATATTTTCACTCCATACTTTAGCGACTTCGGTTAAACACTCTTTAAGGGTAATCAATTTTTGGACTGGAAGGTTGTTATCAATCGCGTTAACAATTTTGTGGACAATTCTGATTCGGTAATGATGTTTTATGCTTTTTATAATACCCTGGTCCATAGGTTGCAATTTGGTGATCGTGTTTGGTGGAAAAAAGATCAGTTCAATATTCGTTAATTTTTTACTTACAGTAACCGGATGTGCAGGACAATTGTCTATAAACATCGCAATCTTTCGCTTTTGGCTTTTCATTTTCGTGTCCACTTCTTTGATCCATCTTTCGAAAATCTCAGAAGTCATCAATGCCTTGTTATTACTGGCGTAATCTAACTCCAGAGATTTAACTCCTTTTAAACAACGTGGATTTTTGCTTTCACCTATCAGCAGTAATGTTGTAATTGATGTTTGCTCCAACCATCAGTGTCACCCTTTCTTTACTTGTTTTAATACCAAAACATTTATTTTAAAAGCAAAAGTTTTGTTTGGCAAACGTTTAAAAAACAAACCGGTTTCATCACAATTGAAAACGTTTTTTGGCTCGTACTTTTTCAATACACTTTTTAAAACAGTTTCAGTCCAAATCTCAGTCCTCCAGACTAACGCTTGCACTCTTGCCGGACACCGTCTTGAAAACAATTGCAATTGCATTGCGAGTCTTCCAGGCACTCAACCACCCTTCACTAGCTTGAAAATTAACGCAGTTAAATTCTTTAGCAAATTGTAGAGCCTTATGCTTTATTAAATTTCCCGATATTGGTATGTTTTGATGCGTGCGGGCCATCGTAAAACTGCTTCAATTACATTTTCGTAAGAACACACCCGTACTCCTTTTCGACTGCTTGGAACATTCGTTTTCTTGATGATACTTTCGCGACTTTTTATTATCAAAGAGACGCAACTTGGAGAAACACCGAATTTTGCAGCAACATCAATTTTTTTGCAGCCTTTATCAACTTCCTCCAAAACTTTAATTTTCTCAGCTAAACTTAAACACACTCGTTTGGACATCTTAACCGATTCTTAAACAAAAACAAACTGAAACTGTTTGCGAATTACATAACAAGTGTTCATTTGAAAAGTCAATCTAGTAGCATGTGATTTACTGAGAACATTTTGAAGTATGTCGTAAATTAAAATTTACTACTTAACCTACGAAGTCGTATATTTTGACAGTTTCATACATACAAATAAATAACAAATAATAGGTATTTATTGAAAACTATAACAAATGTTGAAAATGTTGTCCTTCAAGATCAATGCACTTTAAAATCCTCCGTTCAAAATTTCTGATGATATTCTTCAACATTACTGGATTGTTATTAATTTCCATGCATTTCTGTTCGATTCTCTGTAGCATATCATGCAAATTCAATATAGGTGTTTGAAATATGATATTTTTTAGATAAGGCCACAAAAAGAAGTTGCAAGGTGTTAAATCGCATGAATAATCCAAAGATTCTGCAAAATATGCATTTTGAAGTTCATCATCATGCAACTGATTGACAAATGGTTGTAAAATTTCCGTACGGTACCTTTGAGCAGTTAACGTTCCCTGAAAAAATATTTGTCCAATGATTCGCCTTTGGCGAACACCAATTTTCTCTGGATGTAGCGATTCTTCATTAATTACATGTGGATTTTCACTACTCCAAATTCTTGTATTTTGTGAATTTAGGTATCTCGTTTTATAAAACCATGCTTCATCAGTAAAGATGACTCTTTGCGAAAGTTCTCCATTATTGTTCATATTTACAAACCAATTACAAAACTGTAGTCCTACGTGGGTAATCAATTTCTAACAATTCTTGTACTGCTGTGACACGGTATGGATAAAGTTGCATATCTTTTTTTAATAACTTGTGAGTTGTACCAACAGAAAGGTTTATTTGTTGATTCAAATGTCGAACAGATGTTTGTGGTTCATTTTCCATTATTTCTTCAACACGATTGACAATTTTGAGGTGTACGTGTCTTAACTGCTCCGCTGCCTGATTTTCTTAAGAGACTACCAGTTTCAGAAAAAAGTTTTAAAGTTCTATCCAAAGTATTCTTAAATTGTATATAATCTATTACAACATGTGGAAACTCAACTTGAAATTCTACCATGCAATCTTGAACTGAATAAACCCATAAACCATCAATTTTATTACGACTTCGAAAATAAACCTGGACTAAAAAAATTTTATGTTCTAAAGTGAAAGCCATTTTAAAACTGAGAAGCAATTTATTTAAACCAGAATCGACGCACGATTATTTTATGCACTAACTGATATTTGTGATTGACATTATCAAATGTCATTTGGATTTACGTTTACGGAACAACAAACACATATTAATATATTTGCGTCTTATTCTATCAAAATTTCAAAGTAACCTAGATTGACTTTTCAAATGAACACTTGTTATGTAATCTAGGCTTCGACTACATACATATAAAATGGGTTTTCCCCGAGATTCTCACAGAAATCTATTGTACCTGATTTAGCGTTATGAACACGTTAAGAACCTTTTCAAAACAGTGTGTCATAAAAATGGAGTTCGTGCTAATGTTAGGTAGAAATGAGAAACCCGAAGTGGCCAAAATCTCAATAAATGCATAAAAATTTATACATGAAATTTCATTAAAATATTCTAGGGCTTGAAAAAATTTCACTATAAAGAGTTTTTCCACTATATAGAGTTTCACTATAAACAGTGTCGACTGTATATGGTGTTTTAAAGTTTGGACCAAAGTAACCCGCCTCTACAGTACTTTAGATGATAACTTATCAAATTCTTTTAGAGTTCAATATATGACTTTATATTCATGTAACTTATATACTAGAATGCACTTATTTTGAGCCTCTGATAAGCTGTAAGAAGTATTATATTATCTACCAACATTCAATAAAAAAACCTTTACAGAATAAAATTGTGTATTAAAATCAATATTAAAAAGGCTTTTCACAAACTAAATCCATTTATCATACTAAAAATTATGTAATTACATAATTCTTAGTGTTTTATGTAAGAATTTGCATTTGTTTCAAATAAAGAAACGTACATTTTTTACATAATACAAATCAAAATAGTTTAATATGTAAAATATTATAAATTGAAAGTTAGAAAGATATTATAACTTTACCTTTAGTAATTCTGCTGCAATAATTACAACAGATGTGGTACCATCTCCAACCTCTTCATCTTGTAATTGTGCTAATTCTACTAAAACCCTTGCCGCTGGGTGTTCGACTTCTAATAATCTTAAAATAGTGGCACCATCATTGGTAACTGTTACATCTCCTATATCATCCACTAACATTTTATCTAGACCTACAGGTCCTAAAGAGGATTTTACAATGTTTGCAATAGTAGCAGCAGCCATCACTGTAAATTTAGCAAGTATTTGGGAATTAGAATGTGTTCATATAATTATTTATAAATTGTAATCTTTCATTATCCAAAATTTTATATAAAAAAGATTAAAAATCTATATGTAATTTTGTATATCTTTCGACAATAACTATTAATAATTGTAAGTTTTTCTCAATATTAAGAAAAACAAATATGAAGTTGTTAATTCAAAGAGAAAGTATATGTTCATTAAACAGAGACGCCTTCAATTACAAAAATAATAATCGTGAAAGAGCTTATTAGTATTACTCCCTTTGAAACATGACTAAGTTTAAGGTTATGTTTTTAATGCATCTTTCTAAATAGGTAATTATTTTTCCTATATATTATTTTATTAACAGGTTAAGTATATGAGCAGTTTGGTATGAATTTTTCATGTTAAAATGCATTTTTAAGTCCTTTATCAAACCACATGACAAGGAGGTTATGTGGGTGTCATTCTAGTAAATCCAAAATTCGGGAATTATTTTCTTACCATTTTGTGTCCTAATGGGCTGACCGGACGTTCTCGTCCCTGCTACAGATAAAGGGCTTGCTAATATCGACATTTTTCACGTAAATAAAGACTTTTACAATAACCGGCTTGCAGTAAACTTTCGTGAATATTCGAGAATTTCTAGGAATACACCATTCAGCTAGACGAGGAACGATGCATTCAATTGTCTTTGTTGTTAATTTAATATGTAGCAGCAGTACTGCCTTCGTGTTGTAATCCGTAACTATTAGAATTGTGGGAGATTTAAATACACGCATATCTCAAATGTTTTTTTTACATTTTATTATGTCTTGCCTTTAATAAATAAGTGAAGTTCAAATTAATTTTAAAACAATCTTATTATCTATGTTACTACCTGAAGTGTAAATACCGAAAGTTTAATAATTTTCTTATTTTATACGATTTATATTATTGCATATTTTTGAATTTCTGATTTACACGGTACGATCAAAAAACGACTGATTAAGTTGCTAATTCCGAAGTAGTTATTTTTAGCTTATTAAGTTTATCGCCGTAAAAATGTTTAAACATATTGTTTCAGAAATGTGATGGTATTTTATGATTTTATCGAATCCTTATTATTTTTTAGATTCTTATCAACATATTTATAAGTAACAGTAGTTTTTAGTACCATATAGTGTTGTAAGAATACCATTTACTGTAGAACAAGATACTGTTCTAGCGAAGGCGTATTTTCGAACTAATATTCTAGATTAAATAAATTTCTAGAGGGTGGATCATTAATTAGTATGTCTGTAGAAAGAGGGCAACACAGCAAAAGTACAGTCGTGGCCAGATAAATGTAGTACAAGCTTTTCTTAATAAATTTTTATGGTGTAAGTTAGTATTTTGACAATTATATGTCAAATCATTTTAAATTTTATTAAACGTCAAACATATTTTTACGATGGCACGAAAGCTAACCGCAACTGATAAAGTTCGTATATTAATTAAATTACAAGAAGGGTACAGTATTAGGGAAATTGCGCAGCAAATGCAGTTAAATAAAACCACCGTGATGAAGGTTAAGAAAAGATGGGAGACTGATGAGAGCATAGACAGAAACCAGGTACTGGGCTTAAAAGAATTTCGACTGAACGGCAGAACCATAATCTAGTTCAACATCTCCGAGAGCATCCTTTAGATTCAGTGAAAGTAGCAGTTGCGGAGACCATTTTTCCTGGATCACGTAGAACGGCAAACAGGAGAATAAGAGATAGCGGCATAAGGTCGCGTGTTGCAGCCAAAAAAATTCAGGTTAGTGAAGAAAGGAAGCAAGCCAGGCTTTTGTTCGCATTAAATCATATAAACAATGGACCTGAGTATTGGGAAAATGTAGTTTTCATGATGAGAAAACATTTCAATCCACAAGTAATGGTTCTGTGTGTCTACAGACCTGGCGGTACAAGATACGAGGAGCAATATATAGATAATTCAGATCGGCAAGGAAGATTCTCTATAAATATTTGGGGATGGATAAGTTACCACAATGTTGGAATGTGTCATAGAATAAATGGGAGATTTAATTCCCAGAATTATATTCATATTTTGGAAAATCTTATGTTACCATCAGTCCAACATGTGTATCCTGAAAACATTTTTATATATCAGCATGACAATTGCCCAGTTCATAGTGCAAACATAGTGTCGCGATGGATGGAAGAGCATAACATTGAGATTTTGCAATGGAGTGCCAACGGTGCGGACATTAACCAAACAGAAAACGTATGAGCCGAGATGACCAAAAGTATGTCACGTATAAGATTTCAAAATCAGGACCAATTGTGGGAAGCAATTCAAAATGCTTGGCAATCTCTCATTCACAAACCAAATTATTTTAGAAGTTTGGTGGCTTCCATGCCTAGAAGGTTAAGGACAGTACCTAATTGATGCTGATGGCGGTCCAACAAAATATTAGCTTTTTGTTAAAAATTTTTTATTATTAAAGTTATTTTTCGTATTCCTTAATTCAATTTTAAATTTAAATTTAACTTATTATTATACTTTTAACTTAGGTATATTTCTTAACTCAAACAATAATAAAGTAAATAATTCCAGTATGATCTGACATTTGATTTTATTAGAGACAAGTAGCTTAAGCTGAAGCTCGTCTTACAATAATAATATATCAAATTTATGACATATATGGAATTTAAGGTTATACTACATTTATCTGGCCATGACTGTACATGGTATGGTGTTATGTGACCATAGGTAATTACCTATGGTCCAGATGAGTGCTATTTAGTGTACTTTTATTCGACGGTTATAACCACGGTTATAACGAAATAGCACTCATCTGGACCATGGGTTTCGATTTTGCTTAATGAATTGTGTATGAAAAGAGTATGTGTAAAATGGGTGCCGTATTTGTTGACTGTCATCCACAAACGCGATCGAGAATGCATTTCAGCTCTGATTAGAAGGACCTTTTGCGCCGAGTAGTATCCGAAATGAAGCAACAAACAATGAACTGAGGTTGGCACAAGTGCGCCGAAGAAGATAAAAATCAAAGGTCTCGGCCGGAAGGATAATGGTTACTGTCCTTTGGGATTATAATCATTCTTCTTATCGATTATCTTCAAAAAGATAAAACAATAACAGGAAAATACTATGGCTCCTGTTTAGATCAATTACACGATACAAAATAATGCAAAAAGCTCCAGTTAAAGAAGAAATCAGTGCTTTTTCTTCAGGACAATGCATTTGTTCAGACTTCAATCGTTTGAATGACAAAAAATGTTCAACTATATTTCGAACTGCTTTCTCATCCAGCTTATTCACCAGATTTGCCCCCCTCAGACCTTTTAACTTTCCCTCAACCTGAAAACGTGGCACAGTGGCAGGAGATTTGGGTTGAATGAGGAAGTAATCATTGAAACTAGCGCATGTCGTATGTGTCGCTTAAGGTTTTGTGGATACTGAAAATACTTGTCTTCAAAAGTCTTTTGGGAGATTTAAAGTTTTAAGTCTAGAAGTTAATGATTATAATTTTCAATGAATGAAACAGGGCCCAAATAGATCTTTACAAAAAATTATTTTTTATTCTTTTTTCTTTCCACAGGATTATCATATAAATTGCTACAAGGTAATTACATTTCCTTTTTTATAAAATATAAACATACTTAATTATATTTTCGTACACGTGCTGTGTACGAATTTATACTTCTTTAGCGCAGACCAAATTTGATTATGGTTATGCACAGTTTTGGAACCTCTCTTTGGGCTAGTTCGCCGTTTTATTTTGCAACCGATCTTTGGATTGGTTCGGTGAGTTATTTGAGGCCGCTCTTTAGGCTAGCTCGCCGTTATGTATAGAACCGCCCACTGGGCTGATCCGATACCGAATCATCCGGTATTCTATCTAATACGAAATTTCGGGCAAAATTCTGGCGCTATTTCAGTTTCATATGGCGTACTAAGAGGCGTACTATAGTATTGTTGCCAAGTCTTTGTAGTCTTTATATCTAAAGGTATTATAATTAAACATCAAAGGAGGTTTTGGTATGAAGCATAAGATAGCTTTTAGCGTTATTTTCATCAAAAAGTCTTTGTTGCTCATATTCTTAAAAAATCTATGAATAAATATGGTTAACTGTAAGACTATGCCACATAGCAACAGTGCGCAGTACTGAGTATACAATAAAAATGCAAGTCAGGTTTTTGGGTAAGTTTTATTATTATTAATTGTTGTTTAGTTAATTGTTAGTAATTGCTTTTTTGTTATTATTAATTGTTGTAGTAATAATTAATTTTAATACTTTGCATAAAAATTTACTTTTATAATGACCTTTCCAAGTATGCACAAATATAAATGTAAAATTCTAAGTTGCGAAAATCGATATTGATTCGAGTTATCAAAATAAACATTTCTTCACTCTCCCTTCTGATGGTGGTAGAAAACGGGTATGGTTGAACTCTATTAAAAGTTTTTTAGGTATTGATGTTTCTTCGAGTTTGCGTGGATTATTTTATTTTCTGCTAACGTAGAACGGTTCTACTTGGCTCGTGATTACGTATTTGGGAGAGCAAGTACAATAATGCGAGTGCTTCGTGTATTCTCGTGTTCTAACTGTAACGTTTTCTTAGTAAACACCGAAAACACACGAGGCACTCGCATCATTGTACTTGCACTCCCAAATACGTCATCACGAGCCGCGCCAGCAGAACCTCATCCACACATTTACAATGTTTAATGAATTTAGTGAATCAAATAATATTCTTTAACCCATTTATTATTTGGTATTATATGTTAATAACATTTACGATAAGATGGTTGTGTTATTAAAATCATTTGGCCATGTAAATTATATTCACAACAAAATGTCAGAAGGTTAGTTTTTCATGGTATACTTGTGTTAAATCCGATCATCAAACTTTAGTTCAAGAGCAGTTGGTAAATAAATCTATGAGTTTAATTATTAGGAAATTTCATGATGACAGTTGTCGGTCTTTTAATGATAGAAAAATTAGGCAGCTGATGCATTTGTAGAAGATAAATTATGTTCTTGGTATGGTGGCAAGTTTAAGATTTTCTAATCTTTTGTATATGAAGAATTGTCCTTATTTTATATTGCTGTTTATTAGAATTTCTGTTTATTTATTGATGTGAGTATATAGTTTATTTTGTTTTATTGCACGAATATTGCATTTCTTTATATATTTGTTGAATTTTAAATATTTATTCTTCTTACACATAGAGTTTAAATTTATTTTATCTAATTTTGACACATAAAGTGACACTTTTCAAAACTGGATGACGTTAGGAAACGGTTTACTTTTCGTAACTAGTTACGAAAAGTAAAATATTTCGTAACTAGTGCTGAAAAGTTCATTTCATCACTAGTTACGAAATATTTTGAAAAAATCATTTCATCTCAAGTTAATAAAGGGGAACGTTAAATGACACAAACTGGTTAAATTTTTATTTTATGCATTATAAACATTTATGACACAATGTGAACAATTGGTGAGGTTAATTCCTGCACACGTAGAATTCATGCCAGGTACTCTGATGTTATGATGCAAAACGGAATGTGCATTTGAGCTTGATTCACAAAGAATATCATTGGCAATCCTTTTCTTATTTTCTATAGAATTCTCTACATAGCCCTCAGCTACAGTATTGGACTTCCAGCCTCCATGTCGTTTAACCTTAAAAATATCCGCACTGTGAATCTGCCAAAATCTGCCAAAATCTGCTAAAAAGGTAGCTCAGCTTCCGTCATAAACCGGGAGCCGTTTTCCTTTGACAAAATATTAGACTTTTTTGCATGGTATCCCTCTGACTGCCTCTTTAGAAATACATGTAAACTGGCATATTTTGCAATATCAATATTCTTCTTCAAAGACAATTCACTTCGTAACATGGAATAAAGAGTCCAGAGTGTTGAAGCTTTTTGATTCTTTCTTCCCTCGAAATAGGCTAATAAAACCTTCTCATTAACACATTTAATTTTTTTGTCTTTAAGCCACTTCCCAAATTTTTCATAAGCCAAATCGTACTGGGCTTTCGACTTTTGTGGAATCACAGTCGATAATGCACTTTGTGCAGCCTCTTCTATATCGCTTGGTAGTCCACCTGAATCTGAATCCGACATTTTTACTCGTACAATGCACCGAAATATTTAGCTAATAAAAGTAAATACTTATACTTAAATTAACAAACACCTGTCAAGTCAAATGAATTATTATCAATAGCATGAAAACTGTCACTAATTATTTAATACGACTTATGACGTTTAATGTGAGATCCACTGGAAAATTATAAATCTATGTTTTGGTCAAATTTAGATAAAATCTTGTATAAAACACGTTATGAAATGTTATTTTGTGTAACTCATGTCATTTTGCAGGATCTCGCTCGCTACGCTCGCTCGTCCTGCAAACATACCATTTCGTTACACAAAATAACCCATTTCATAACTGGTTACATAAATAGCTATTGTAGCAGAATTAATTTTTATTATTTATGCACGTAAATACGTGTCTGTGATTTCTATATTTGTAGATATATCTCAATGATGAGATCAAAAAAGATCGAAACACATATTTCGAGCATATTTATAACAAAGAAAAGCATTATAATAATTTTAAAATGTCACCGCGGTTGTTTATGAATTTAGTACCTACTATTATATCAATATCAGAGGCGTTAGCGTAAGCGTCTAATTTTTAACATGGAATGTAGCACTTTTATATAACATGCTCCTTGCACCGAATAATAATCTTATTGTCTTATCTCTGATAATCCCTTCTTCCTCCGTTAATTGCGGTCTCGGTATAGATGTTGCATAGATGTTGGATACATATAAAAGATAAGCCAATATATAAATGAGCGATGGCATATATAATAAACGATGTTCATTAGTATTCTGTTTATTATCTATTACTTAATTAAATTAAAATAACAGGTTTCGAAAATGGATGTACAATTACACTCTTCTTCTTTGTTCAATTGTAGTCTACTGCATTACCTGTTTTCTTAGTGTATGACCAAATGAGTTCTATTTTCGTTATATTATTAGTTTTTTTTTATAGTTTTAGGTCGCTCCCATATTAATAAAATTACCTCAAAAGAGTCTTAATTATTTTCTAGAAGCACTTGTTTACGAACTGCAAGTGTTCCTTATTCAGGGTTTTCTTGGACACGGCCAAGGTTTAATTCACTATATAATAAAATAAATTGAGCAATTTAGCATGACTATTAAAAATTTTTATTTTATTTTTTTTATTAATATACGATGAGGACACATGTATGTTGTTCAATGTTCCGCAAACTAGCTGCACCTTCCATATTAATGCCATGTCTTCATTTGATCCACCTTTGTGTCAATTATGCACCGCGATTTTGGATATCCAGAAGTTACTGCCGAATACGACCAGTTCCGTAAAACCCTAAATCTTTGCGTGTTTCATGAGACAAGGCGTGTTTTCAGAAAAGAAAATAGTGAACGACCTAAAAAACGATCAGAGGATGCAATTGAAAATATACAATAAATAATTGGTAATGAACCAAAACCTACAATACGTTCATTATCACAAAAAAACTCAACAATCCATTGCAACAGGTGAGGCAGCTGTGAAAAAAGATCTGCATCTACGCTTATATAAAATAAAATCTGTTCACGAATCGATCCGCCTCAAAGGCTCAAGTTTAATATTATTGAATTATTGAAATACAAGAAAACTACAAGTCGTATTGGAAAATGAATGAACACAGTTACTTTGGATGAGGGTTCATTGTCAAATGCAAGTTGCAAGCGTTAGACGCACTGATTTTCTTCTTCGATTAACTTTTTCACTTTTTCAGCGTTTTCAGGAATTACTGAAGAGCATGGCCTTTCCGAATGATTTTCATCACCAAACGAAATCCTGTCTTTTTAAATTCGCGAAACCAACGAAACACAGTTACTTTGGATGAGACTTCATTGTCAAATGCAAGTTGCAATCGTTAGACGCACTGTTTTTCGTTTAAACCAACTTTGAAATAGTAGTAAATCATAGCGCGAAAATGTTCCCGTGACAACTCCATACTTTCACTAACAATTGTGTGTACTACGTGCACTATGTGACAAAGAGACGAACGAGCCTGGCAACATCATTGCAAATTTAATCGACTTCCTTATCTTTGATTGAAAATATGTACTCTTTTCATCCTTATCGCACACAATTGAGCAGTCATTTGAAGAGGGCTCTGCAATCGTACCATTTCGTTTCTTATCGCTATCAATCGAGTAAGTTCGGAGTATACTTTTGAAATTTTCTAATTCAATTTTATTTCATTTTCTTTTCAGCATATAAATTATTTGGAAATGGCTCCAAAATTTTGTAAATCGTGTGCGGCAAAAGAAATATGGATGTAGAAAAATTATATTATTTCCCACGAAATCCTAAAAGCCAGTAATAAATGAATATATATCAAAACAATTAATATTTAGGCATCCATGTTTGTGATCCAAGACTCAACTCAAACAAGACTAAAATCAATATGCAAAAAAAGAGACCGTACAATCAAAAATATATCAAAATTAAACTTAAATGAGTTTTCGATGATCAAAGATATATTTAAAGGTAAATTATTCTTCCTCTTTTTTTATCTATTTAATTATTTTATTTATTTGACAGGAATATCATCGAGTGCACAATCATCACCACCACTATTTTCTATTACAGTAAAAGACAAGTTATTGGCTTGATGATTGAATTAAATTTTTCGTGGATGTCTTGCACATAGAATTACCATTTTATTTGATGCTCAATAATAGATGGTTTGTGTTAGATAGGACTTCCTTGGTACTGCACAAGGTTAGTAAGGCATTTACGGAACAAAAATACTACAAGAAAATTAAAACATCAATCATTTATTAAGAAAATATGTTTCTTTTATTGTACTTTTAAAATGTCTATTTTATACCATTATCGATATTAAAGATATTAATTTTCATCGGTCTTTATTATTGTATATTATTTTAGTTATTTAGAATTGTATAGTAGTTATAATAAAGTAAATTTTATGTGAAGTATTTCCATTATTTCATTGAACATAGTAAAGTGTACCACTAAAGAAAAATACAAATGTTTGTACGATATGTTTTTACATTTTCAGTACTTTTTCTTTATGTATTAAACATGAATAAATTGCTGAAAATGTAAAAGTGAACATTTCGTATGAACATAAAAAATAAATATGACAAACTAGAAAAGCAAATTTAAATTTTGGCGGGTGAATGCGGCCTCATTGTACAGTGCCATCTTCAATTGACTGCACAATTATTAGAGAAGGACGTAATGATCTTCCATTTTACTAGGACAAATTTTAGTTATTAGTTGCCGGTTTCGTTGGTCTCTGATGTGACAGACGCGATTCAACTGGCTATCACAGAGGACTACCTAAAGACCGCAGTTTATAAAAATGTAACGTTGCCATCTCTACATATTATACTTTCTTAGCATTTCAATAATTCCAGCGTGTCCCTCGTGCGTAGGTGTAAATAAAAGTAGCAGCTACCTGATAAAAAGCTGTACAGTAAAAAGAAATGAAAATTTCATGGCCAACTCTGGCCATTTTTTTCATTGTTTTTTTTTTGAAGGCACGGTATTAGAAATTAACGTACCTAATTAGAAGGCTATGGTTATCAGAAAAATATATAAATTTTATAATTTAGAAATAATTTATTAAGTATTCATCTATTGTGTGTTATAAATAAAATTGGGATTTTATGCACAAGAAATGCTTTAAATATGCGCATATATGTGTCACGTTCTTCCCAAAAATATGTCAAATATATGCTTCATTTTTACCATTTATGTATTTTTATGCACTTTATTTTTCATATATTTCGCTTATTGGAAATCAAGGAAAGAGTAGTAAAACAATAAGAAGTAGTCTAATTACATTTATACATAAAAAATAATTATTATTACATAATATATGATAAGAACATTGCATAATAATATGGTAAAAGATTACACAAGCCAACAAAATTAATTTTTTTTCTTGGTGCCGAGAAACTGATTTTGGATCTACGAGGGCAGTTCAAATTTCAAATATGATGGAGACAAACGCTGTAGATGACGCGCATGTATGTTTTGAAGGTCGCGGCTTGAGTATGTGATAGCTGGGTCCCTTGCGAACAGTGTGGCATAGTTTTCGTCGCGAACGCAAGTTTTACGCGCGTGCTACGACCATGAGTGAAGGTCAAATGCCGATCGCCGTTGCGCAACGTATTGTCATTCGTTTTTTAGTGAGGGAAGGCGTTAAAAACACGGAAATTTTTCGGCGATTGCAAAATCAGCTCGGTAGTGTGTGCCTGAGTAGGGCTGCTGTGTTTAAATGGGCCAAAGCGTTCAAGGATGGCCGCGAAACCGTCGAGAATGAGCCGCATAATCGTCGACCGCGAACTAGTATCACACCAGACAACATTTGCTGCGTAGAACAACTCAGTTTGGAGGACCGTAGGATGAATGTTCGAGACATTTCGGCTGAACTCGGCATCAGTATTGGTAGTGTAGAGTCTATCATCCACAAACACCTTCAATATCGCAAAATAACGGCGCGATGGGTTCCCAAACTGTTGAACTTCGAGCAAAAATTCACGCCGCTGACGCGACACGAGGCGGAGGGGGTACATGGGTACACTATTATACTCCCGAAAGCAAGGTGCCAGTCAAAGCGAAGACAACCAGGTCCGCGGGTAAGGTTATGTGTACTGTGTTCTGGGACCGGCAGGGCGTGCTGTACGTCGACTTCCTGCGCACACAATGTTCCATCAATGCTGCATACTACTCTAACCTTCTGAAAACACACGTGAAACCCGCTTATCGCTCGAAACGGAGGAGCATTCCAGCGCGAAGTGCGATTCTTCTCCAGGATAACGCGCGCCCTCATACCGCGCGTCTCACGCTCGATACAATATCGGAATTGGGGTGGGAGGTACTGGAACACTCCCCTACAGTCCGGATTTATCACCCTGCGACTACCATATGTTTGGACAACTGAAAGAAGCCCTCGGAGGTCAAAGATTCAACTCCGACGACGAGGTAGAGGAGTTCGTGCGCACATGGCTGTCCGAGTTGCCCAAGGAATTCTTCGATACCGGCATCAAAAAGCTTCCGGAGAGGTGGAAAAAATGTGTAACCTGTGAGGGGAAGTACCAAGAAAAACTGTAAATTTTTGTAAATTTTTTCGATAATAAATAAACGTGTCAGAGCATTTGTCTCGATCATATTTGAACCACCCTCTCATTTAATGTGCTGATTCCAAATATACCTGACTTTTTTCGTAGCTGCTTTAGTTTTTGAGATTCATTCCGTTTTAGTAACAGGTAAAAATAATGAAATAATGGTATCTTTACATAAAATATCCTTGTTTTTTTTTGTTTTCAACAGAACTAAAGATCAGCACTGGGTTAACAGAAATTGACCCTTATGAAACGTCATGGTTCCAGGAAAAGAAAACGAACCTTTCGTTGCGAGAGAGAAAATCATATTTCCACCGTTGCGTATCAAGTTGGAACTTATATAGCAATTCGTGTAGGCATTAAATTGAAATGTACTTTCCTTTAGATACTTAATACGTAAATTTCCTGAACCTAGCATAGAAAAACTGAATAAAAATGGTCCTCGGATAAGACAGCTTAGAAAAAATCACTTACCACAGCAATGAACGAGATTGCATCTAATGCTAATGCAGCGAGACTGTCCTACTGAACTCCAAGCTAGAAAATCATATATGTACAAGATTCCTTTTAGTAATAAGCCTTAAATGCATATTTATATCTACTATGTGAATTAAATATCTTACTTTTTACTTTTTGTTTTTTTTTTATGAGACTTTGTCTAAGACAAGACTTATAACATGAAATGTACATGAATTAAAAAGAATATGATTTTTTTTCTAAAAGAGATCAATGTAGCATACCTCAAAAACAGATATGATGGACTAAATCTGACAATTGTTTTGGATTCTACACCTGAAAATTACCTAGAAACAGTTAAAAATGGGCAGGCACCAAAATGTTTGTTGGACTGTGTTATAATTAATAGCTATATACTTATAATTTTATGGATGTTACTTAATAACATAATACGTTATTATGTTTTAAATAACATCCATAGAATTATATGTATAGTTATTATACTTATTATTAATAACTATTAACTTTCGCAATCAGATCTACTTAACTTATTATTGTACCAGTGCTTTTCTAGATTTTCGACACTAAAATTTTGTCTTCTATCGTTTAAAATATTTTTATATGTTGAAAACGTTCTTTCTACTTGAACTGAAGTCATAGGTGCGTATTTTAATGACGCCAGATGTTCGGAGTCTAAATGTAAATTATTATCTTTAACAGTCGAACTTTATGATAATAATAAAGTCTTTGATATTTCTGTTTTTGAACTTTTGAAAACCATCATTCTTTGTTGTAACACAAAAAAAATTATCTAGTATAACTTTACCAGTTCGACCTGGACCATTTTTCAATAAATTTTCACAATGTTCTACAATAGAGATTGACTCTAATAACGATATTTGGTCAGTTTCTAATTTTTTAATTAATTCAATAAAAAACTATAATGGGCTATAATATACGTCAACTGATCTAGAATCTCGCACTTTTCGAATAAACTTGTGGATTTTATAATTGATTCAGCTGAACCAGAAAAATCTAATAATAATGTTTTTTTTATATAATTATAGTTATTCGCGTGGAATATGGCTGCGTCTAACCACGTTCACCATCGGGTAATTACCGGTTCAGGAGCTAGAGGAACATTCGGCAATTTTTATTTATATACTTGGACTTGTAAAGGTGCTTTCTTAAATATTTTTTACATTCGAAATTAAAGAATTAGCTAAAGAAAACTGGCCTCTAATTTCCTCGCAAACTCTATTTATTCAATGCGCTAGAAAAGTCACGTGGATTAAATTTTTTTAAACAAAATTTAAATTTGTCCCTGCTTTAGTCATATACGCTGCCGCATCTGTGACGAAAAGAAGAATTTTGTCAGTCGGCAGAATATCTGGAGCCAAGAAGTCATCAAACTTTCATTAACAAAGCGAACAATTTCTACGCTATTGGGTTTCTCTAACTCTTTTGTACTGATTAAAAAAGATTTTAGCAAAATATCTTATCAAAATCTTTTGTTTTTTGATTGATTATTGGTGACCGGACGCGAGAGGTTGATGACTCATCGCCCACGAGCGTACTATTGAACATTTGTATTTTTGAAGTTTTTAATTTTATTTATATAATTATACTTATGATAATAAAACGGGTATATATACGGCTACAAAATACGAAATACATTTTTATTTGTTCATTTTGTAGTTCAAGTTGAGTAAGTAAAAGAGTATTAATATTTACTAGCAATACTTTCTCAAGGTTCTCTTCTGTAAAATTTGTTCTCTTTGAATGAAGCACTCCTTGTAAATAGAAAACGTCCTTTCTATATCGCAACTGGTTATAGGTGGACACTGTAAATATACTTTTATTTCAGCGTATTTAGCAGTTAGATTTTGAGCAATTGTCCCCATACACAATTGCCGCAATGTTATTAAATCTGGATTTCTATTAAAAACTTCGTCAAACTTTTGCCGAAGGCTACATCCGAAGTCACTTGGAATATTTTTCAAATTATTAATAGCCACATCTAATCTGGTTAATCCATCTTTTAATTTAAGATTTTGATTTTAAAAATAAGCAATTAGTTTTGTCAAATTTCCAAAGTGTTCCTGAAGAAAGTACAACTGATTTTTTAAATGTGGAATTTGTGTTAGTTCCTTGCACTCAGAAATACTCCAAGCATCGTCATTTAAACATGTAACGACATTTTGTAAACTATAGAAATTCTCTGTATAAATACTAGTTCCTGCCAACCTTGTCCCCCATCTAGTTATTACTGGAGAGGGAGGCAGTTACAAAGATGGCAGTTTCTCCCCGTAAAGAGCTACTCTTAATGGTGCTTTTCTGAAAACTTTTTTAAAAGCGGATACAAGTCTATCAACTTCTCTGATATATTCACAGATTCTGTGAAGAGCATGTGCTACGCAAGTAATATGCAGCATATTAGGATATGTTTCCTTTAATAGTCTGCCTGTTTTTAACATATATGCAGTACTGTCACTTTAGTCACTTACAAATAAAAGTACTTTTTCTTTGTACCTGTCGTCCGAATGAAGTATTTTTTGAATATTCTCGTTGACGGTTTTAGCAACTGTTGCCGCGTCAATTGTATTTATAGCTTTTGTTGCTATTACATATGCGTTATATGGAATAGTTGGATGTAGTACACCAGCTACAACATTTACCACACAGCGTTCTAATATATCGACAGTTTCGTCGGCACTTATCCAGAGGTACTGATTTGAAAGATGGTTTCTAATGTGTTCTACTCACTTAGAACCATAATCTTTGCGTAAGGTGGATTCATCAGGAACATTTCGACCAGTTTAGGAGAAATATTTTTAAAGTGGGATTGTTAAGTTTATTTAATGGAATATTAGCCGCCATAAAAGTTTCACAGAGTTCTTCGTTAAAATTGTCAGATTCCAACGGTTCCAATTTCTATGCATGTGTTTGCGATGCTAAGTGACGTTGTACGTGCGATTTCATGGAATTTTTTAACGATATTTTACAGATTTTGCAATAAATTTCGGAATCGCTGACAATGAACAATCAGTATGACCGTCAATCCAACTCGCCATTGTTTTACGATGCCGTTCTCGACGTTCTTCTATATCATATCTGAAAAAGTAACTTAAACAATGCTCTAGATCTAAATAAATGAAAACTAAAAATGTATGCGTGAGTTATTGAAACTGAACGAAATTCAATGCACACTTACGTCTAAATAATTGGGAGAAGTAGATTCAATCAAACGATATTAAACATCCGTATCTATCACAAAAATTACGATGTAATTAACAGTTAAAACTATGAAAACAAGAAACTAATTCACAGCACTTTATTTATCTTACGAAATATAAACTAATAAATAAAATAAATTATGAAAACCCCGCTTCTATCTACGCTCATGAAAACAGAAATTTAACTGTAAATATCCAACAAAAAACGTCGCAATTGTCGATGAAAACAGATGTGCTAACCATATCAATAGTGCATTCAATAAGTGCGTGATGTACTTACAGATGTTGTAGATTATTTATATAGTCCATCATAATGACGACGTAATTTCAACCCGATGTGTTCTGTCTCTATTGATTATATTATAAACTAATGAATGGATCAAAATATGCGATTTTATGTTGAAAATGTATAACATATTTACTTTATGCACACAAATTAAAAATATGAACTACTAAAAGCTGAATTTTATGCAAAATATGTTACTTTTTTATACTGTTAACTGTTAATCGCATTATTTCAGTGTAGAATGGATATATCCACAATATTGGGGTGATATTCCTAATAATAAAAAATATGTTTTTTGCATAAAATCCGAACTCTAGTTATAACTACCATAAAAGATTATTATTGCTTCAACGAATAATTTACGAAACTTTACTAGGCGCCAACTAATATGAACGATGGGCGGCTAGCGCATAAGCGCTGCAGTGCTGCAGAGCTCCCAAAAAATTGGGCGGGCGAACCTGTATTAGTTATAACTAGTTTTCTTTTACATAATTTTTCCGACATTTTTTGATGTTTATAAAAGCGTAACATATTGTTGTGAAAATTCTCCCGCTGTATATAAAAAATTTTGCATATTTTTCTACATCATCCTGTAGAGGACATCAAACCCTACAATTTGACACCGAAATCATCAAAATCCGACCAGTAGAAGCCGAGATATTCGCTTCCGAAAGTCCAACATAAAATGAAAGCAAAAACATCAAAGTCGCATTGTAATAATATTCAATAGGCGACCAGTGGAATAACCAACCTAATTCGCGCGATCGCTCACTTGTTCCTTATCTGGTCCACACGAACGTGCTCTCAGAGCTCTTTCAAACACCCGCGCGCACCCCGCTACTCCCCCGGCTGTTTAAAACCAATGCGTGATTTTAGCAGGCCTGTTCGCTGCATTTAGTCCAGCGCGGAGGGCGATATGATTCGGTATCTAAACTAATATTATAAAGAGGAAACATTTGTGTTTTTGTATGTATGTTTGTAATGCTTTCACACAAAAACTACTGGACCGATTTCAAAAATTCTTTCACCATTAGAAAGCTGCATTTTCACTGAGTGACACAGGCTGTATTACATTTGAATTAATGTAACCCAAGGTGTGAAAAAATTTGTCACAAAAAATCTGCCATCGCGTATGCTGCGGAAACTATTGTTTATAGAACAAAAAATTGTTCTACAGTATTATAGAACGTATTAATATCTACAAAAAAGTCCGCGAAACCATATGTCCAACTACTGTAGTTATGCCACTATAACTACTTTTTTACTTTTTAAAAGTTAATAAAAGTGCCGACAATAATCAAACCATATTATCCATACCTCTGTATTATTTCTTAACCTATTAAATGATATTTTATTAAAGACCATTTCAATACCAGTAAAATACTTTTTAAATTATTAAAATCGGACATTCCATTCAAAAGATATAACGAATTTAAAAATGTCAATCTAAAGAAAATAATGTTATAATATAATGTAGTAGTATAGCGATGGCCATATTCATTTTGTTTGTAATAAATTGACAATCGAAAAATTATAACTGGAATAAGAATAGTATTGGCAGAAGGAATTTAATAACAAGTTCAATGAGAATGAAAAGTAATAGGAAACAGGCACAATATTTTTTTGTGTGACAATTGACAATCGTTCCAGAAATCCATTACTTCAGTGCGGAAGGCGAAGAAAGCACGATAAGATCGATGGGAGACAACCTCTTACTGCCCGTGCAAGGTAAATTTTTTTGTAAAACTTGCAGAACACCTTAAAATTTTTAGCACGAGCCGCCACTGGATGGCGTACTTGCTGTTTCCTTAGTTCGTTAAATCTCAAAAATATAAATTGTAGTATGTATTTAGATTAGAACAAAAAAATTAATGACTACTTCCGGTAAAACCGGAAGTTTAAATTAAAACTGTTTTAAGACGAAATTTAAATATATAATTCTTATATTGGATTATTACACCTGTCTTTTGAAATGATTCCAGGCAACACGCCGTAATATATCCCGTATTTTAAGAAAACACTTTTTACACCTACTATTAAAGAATATATATTTATAAAATACAACAAACGAAACAATTTAGAAATAACAAAACATTGCGTGCGCGCACAATTGTCTTAAAATAACATCAAGAGTTGAATTAGTAACTCAATAGTATACACATAAAAAATAGTTTTCACCGAGCACGCGTTCCCGAATGCAATAAAAATATGTTTCGTCTTAAAGATATATAAATAATGTATGCGATATTATTATTACTTTCTACATTTATATTTTCCGTATTGTTTCAAGGCATCGAAACTCGCTGTAAAGTGGGTAAGTACTAATATTAACTTATTGTTAAATGCATTGCTTATTAAATATTGTAACGGTGATTATATACGCAAAACGTGTGATGTCTTATACATATTTACATGTGTGTAATTACATACAAATTTTATTGCAAGATGAAGAATCATGTTTTCTATTTTAAGAAGCTGGAACCAGTGCATGATCATCATCTGTATTTATGTATATTTTATTAGACAATGTATGTATAAACATACAAAACATTTAACGAAATATTTCAATATTATTTTACAAATTATCGTGAAAAAATTTATCCAAAAATATGTACATCATTTACTGGAATAGAAATATAAACATTTCGCGAAGGAATTATGACAGTTCTCAAAATAATTTAATATTTATTGAAAGCGAAGGAAATTTGTGTAAACTTTTAGCAAATTTTTGCTTAAAAATTTTAGCTTGCCTAACTATTACTACGTTAAACTATCATTAATGTCCATATATTTGTTTCTTCACCGCCTTTACAAAAGACAATATGAACGCAAATACAAAATTAGTACCTCGATTAAGTAAGAGGGTGATTTGACGGGAGAGTGACTATTCAAAAGTTGGCAACCCTTTCACCATAATGAGTATATTGCTGACTTCAGCCATATTTTAGAAGCCTCCTGTCAAAATTTTGTCTAAGTCTATCAAATAGATAAGTTTCTAAAATCGTTTAATATAATGTTAAAAAAACAAGTTTCATAAGATCAGTTCAGAAAACGAGCCACGATAGGGGCGAGTTTTCTAAAGAGCGAGTGCGGCAAAAGGCCTTATGAAACGAGTTTTTTATACTATTTTTTCTATTTTGCATTTTTTACATTAATAAATTGGAATTATTTAATTTGAAAGTTGAGAGTTTTATTTTTATATAAAGCATGCAGTTGGTCACATTGATACTTGATATTTTATATAAAAATATAACATGAGTGACATAGAAACTAATATATCTTGTTGCCAATTATATACAATATACGTTGTTTGTGTAGAGTACGTACATATATCATATCTGTCAAATGTACTTAAATTCTTAAAATCAAATGACAGCAATGATACTTAATTCTGTGTTCGAACAACGCCAACATTGAAAAACGAAAAAAGCTTATCGAAATGAAGCTCATTTCGATACTGTTTTGGGTGTCATAATGAGTTCAATTCGAACGCAAAATAGAAAAAGTAAATTACGAGAGTGATTTAAATTTAATTCGCATTTTATTTTTTCTGGTTGATACAAACTACAAATTAATGTTATATAAGTAACAACCCCCCTTTAAAATACACTTGTCCAATCGCTCCTGCAGTTTCTGTATTCCCGTCGAAAAAAATTCTTTCGGTTGAATGACGTAGCCAATTTTGCACTGCATCCTTCACTTCCTCATTAGAGGCAAATCGATTGTCTCCCAAGAACTTTTTGATTTTGAATGGCTCAAAGAGATGGCCACTCATGGCCAAGTCCGGACTATATGGATGTGAAGTAGTACTTCCCAACTCAATTTAGCAAATGTATTGTTTGTTAGATGGCCTCTATGTGGGTGAGCTTTATCGTGTAGGGGAATAACACCCTTGCTTAAGAGACCTCGTCTTTTTGTTCGTATGGGCAGCGTGTTCCAGAATACAGTCACAGGTGTGTAGTAGGGTTTTTGATTCCATGCTAACATTTTTGCTTTCTGGTATATAATTGTGTAACCAGGTCTCATCAGTTGTTATGATACTTGACATCGCCTTCATACTCTTAGCGGAGCCGGAGTTCTCTGCAAACCTAAAGTCATTTCTGCTGTTGTTCCGCGAAAAGTTGTTTTAGAACCTACCTGGCGCTAACTTTACTAAATTCAAGCTTGTTGTGGAGAATAATGTGAACACTACCAACACTAGTGTTTACAATACTAACAATTTTCTTGACAGATATTAACCTATTGCTCGGGATCAGTTGGTCAACTCATTGAATGTTGCAGACGTTGGTTGGGCAGCATGCACAAGTTCGACACGCATTTAAGGCCATCCTGGACGAATTTACACCACTCAGACACTGTTTTGAGTGAGAAACATTCTTTTCCAAACTGTTTATGAAGTCTCTGCTGAATATTCAGCCGCTTTACACTTTCATTGAGAAGAAATTTAATAATTATATATCGTGCATCAGAATTTTACACATTGTTGCACGACATTGTCAATATAATTGACATACTTAAGTTGCAGTCGTTTATCGCGTTAGCTAACAAGCCTGCTTCAATAAATGTCAAACCGCTTTGCAGTATCTTTTCAATTATGCCCAGACACATTTGAATTATGGGTTAAATTTGAATTACCCTTGTGGTTGTTGCTGTTAATATAGAGAACAAAAAATTCACGTGTTAATTAAGCATTATTTTTTACTCAGAAAAACCATTAAAGAAACTGAAGAAAAGTTACATAAATATTATTATGAATCTGCTCCTTCCGATGGAATGATTTGGTAGTGGTTTGCTGGGTTTAGTGATCACCGTATTTGAAATTTACGATGACATGTCGATTATGGGCTGTAGGTGTAATTAGACTGTTCTTTTTTAAGAATATGTTTGAACAAGCTTTAACTGTAAACCCCCATTTATATGACATCGAGACTTGATATCGAAGATTTTGTGAGTTCAATTGAACGATGTGGTACTCGAAGAAATGTGGTTTTAACAGGGTGGTACCATATGCCAGCAATAGAAAACATCGATTTGTTAAAACAACGTCTTCCTGGTCATGCGATTTCCAGAACTGCTGACGTTAATCGGCTGTGTAGATTTTGGAACTTAACACCATGTGATTTTTCCCTCTGGGGTTTTGTAAAGTCCAAAGTCTATGTTATTTATTTATTTAGCGTATGTCGTACATGGACTGAAATTTAACGTTACATATGCATCTACACAGATCAGAGTTAAATTTTAAAATCGCGGCCATTGATCGAGTCCAACACGGAGTCAGTGGGTTCGAAGAAGTCACTTATCTTATCTCCATATTATGTAAGGGGGCAATTAACTGTAATATGGTGAATAGTCTGGCGAAGTTCTCCGCATTCGCAAGTTGGTATCACACTCAGTCTTCATTTATAGAATTCCATTCGTGGCGAGGCAGCTCCGTTCCTGGCAAATGTACGGTAGAATCGGTGATATGGGTCGCTTGAGTGAGTTTCTAAGCTTCCCAATACTCTTGCCATCTTTTGGATTGAAATTTTCTGCTACAAGTCAGTAGTGGAGGAGATATAGGCTTCAGTGTCGACAGGCCGGCGTCAGGACGATCACTTGTACTGGGAGGTGGGGATTTGATATTATTTTATTATGTCCTCTAGCCAGGCTTTCCTGTCACCTGATCAACATAATTACAGTTGGGTCTGAAGTCAACCGGTTCAACGGGAATATGCTTCAATAGGCTAAGTAATCTTTCCAGAAGGTTATAACATGAAATTAATAGGACTATCGGATGAAAGCTTCCAGGCAGGTGCTTGGGTTTGTCGGTTTTAGGACTGCAATTATTTTGAATTTCTTGAGCTCTGTTGGGTGTTCCCCGTCAATAGGATGTCGAGTAGAATTTACCCATCCACATCCTTGTCTGTTTCTCACAGTTCTTGAGGAAGTCGGGATTGATCTGTCGAATGCAGCTGCTTTGCTAGATTTAGTGGTTTTCAGCGCTTTATCTACGTCCTCTGCCATGAATGGCGTGGAGTATTCAGGATGGGCTGTTGTTGATTGTTTCTTAGTGTCTGCGTTCTATTGTTTTGTACTTGGGACTTTAGACAGTGTTATAATTCGCGCAGCGATTTGGGTAGCTGAAACTTCCAGTGGTCCACGAGCGAGTGAGTTAGAGCTAACTAGTTTCTTCACGAGGCTTCAAGTTTTCCTAATAGATCTTTTGAAGTGCATACCATGTTAATAAACCACAAACAATTTCTGAACTGAAAACAGAAATCCAACATGTTATTGCTAAAATTGAACCTAATTGCCGTGGAAAAATCTTCGAAAATTTAATCAAAAGGGTCGAGTTATGCCAGCATAGTGGCGGCCATTTGGCCAATTCATATTCCATAATTAATCTCAACACGTCTACTTTATAAATCAATAAAAATGGTCCAATTAAATAACAATTTACTATTTCATTTTAAAATTAAATCCGGAGTACCCGATGTTCGGAAATATCGAAATTCATTCGGAAAATATTGGCATTGAATGATTGCTTATGCAATATTTTAACGATTCACATACATAAAATGTACAATTTGTGCTTTATGCATACGATATAATTACATAAATGTATCTTTTATTGCAAGCATCCTATTTTCTATTTTAAGAAACTGGAGTAAATTACAAACACCATCTGTATTTTGCAGAATTTTTTATTAGACATTTTATAAACATATAAAATGGTAATGTTTCAATTACAAAACGTACAATCTATTTCTCAAACTATTCCACGTACAATTGTAAAAACAAATGTATCAAATACACATTAACGCTCTATAACAACTTACTAATTCACAATTTATCGAGACTGAATTGTAAACAGACTGCGAAGGAATTATAGCCATTCTCAAAATAATTTATTTTGCGAATAGTGGAAAAGGAATCACGTAGCTTTAAGCAAATTTTTGCGAGAAAAGCAATTTGGTATAAAGTCTATAAAATTCTTATTTTTGCCAGATAACTACGGCCTTTATAAAAGAAATAACTGCGAAAATGTAAAATTAGTTCCACAAGCTACGTCATATTAAGTTGATAGTTCTTATAAGTTTCTGTGCGAAGAGTATAGATTCGATTTGAATTTTCTTATATCAGGTTGACGCATAAGTTCGTTATATGCTAAAGTTATTTAAATGTCGTATGTTTGTTTAAATGAATCGTTTTTAAGTTTTCACATTCAGATTGCAACTTATTCGTGGATGCCTGACTTTCGGGTCGAGGAGAAGACGTTTGTTGGTTCTCAACTCATCGTAGTTGGTTTTGCAGAGTATTTCAAAAGTGTGTTTACTGACCCGTCGTCCGCTGTTGCTTCTTCTGGTACGTCCGACGCCTTGTATGCCTTTTTTTCCGGTACTTGACTTCTCTGATGAGAATATTCTTGCCTCCATTTGCAAACTAAAAGACACATTGCTGTCTGTTCATGATTGATTAGGGTTTGCAGATATGTTTTTATAGGTCCTCTATCTAATATCTTTACTTGTCTCTTAAATCCTCAAATTCTACAGCTGATTGGAAGATCGTACGTATTGTGCATATTTTAAAATCTGGTGATTTTAACTAGTAGCATATCAAATTCTATCTAATTTCGCCAAAATATTTGAACAGTGCATCTATGCCTCTATTTATCCTACTGTTAAAATGTAGTTAACTCCACGTCAGCATGGTTTTATCAACAAGCGCTCAACCATGACTAATTTATATCAGTTTACTCAACTGATCTCAAACGCGTTAGACTCTAGGAAGAAGGTCAATGTTCTGTATACCGACTTCTCAAAGGCCTTCGTCCGTCTTGATCATTAATTGTTTCTAAATAAACTGTGCACTTTGGCTTTGATGACTCGATCATTAGATCTTATCTTTCACAGCAAAAGCATTGGGTATACTATTTCTTTGGATAAATTACTTTTTGCGGATGATCTTAAAATATTTCGAGTGATTTCTTGCTCCGATAATTGCAATTTGCTTCAATGTGATCTTGAAAATGTGTCTCAATTGTACACGGTCAACAACCTTCCTCTAAATATGAGCAAGTGCAAGTAATATCTTTCATAAGAAGATCTGAGAGTATTGTTTTTTAATTACCACCTGCCTAATTTGTGTTTGGAGCATGTTTAGTTGTTTAGGAACTTGGGTATATTATTAGATCTCATCTTAATTTTATTACTTTGTCTGCGAAGAAAACCCTGGGGATTATTGTCACAAACTGTGCTGCTTTTACTGATGAACGCGCTATATCTTTGCATCATTGCACATGAGACATTGTACCACAGATGTCGGTAATGGCACTCCAAGTTGTACTAACTTGCCGAATAAAGTATATCTTTCTTGCTCAAAGTAATGACATGCCGATGTCAGATGATTTAAATCTGCAACTTCGTAACCACATATGTAGGAAGATGATTCAACTGTTTCCATTCTGTATAAATGAGCAGGGAAGTTACTGTGTCCGAATTCCATTCTCGCTGTAGAAGACTACGCAAACCGTGATACCTTAATGCCACTGTGCTAACGTGTGTGATAGATAGACAGATGAATTCTACCATACTGGGATTTTTGTTGATTATAAGATGCTTGTTATCTATATTCCCATTTTCCTCTTAAAAACTGCCTTTTAAGATGTGATAAGATGACTTTTGTTTCGTATATAGTGTGATACACTATTTCTTCACTGGCTAGTGATGCTTTAGCCAACGCATCTACTGTCTCGTTGGAAATAATTCCGACGTGGCCCTTCACCCAAAACATTAATTCTGTGAGATCTTAGATATGCACATCTTGAAATAATATCAAGCAGAACAGGATGTACTTGCGAACACCATTTCCAATGTTTCAGAGGATTAAGAACGCTCTTAGAGTCCGAACTGATTACAACGTCGGTGAAACTTATTTCCTTAATACCTATGCTCTAGTGCTTCAACAATTTCCTTCGCCTCTGCAGAAAAAAAATTCAACAGTAGCATTAAATATTGACAAACGAAACTAGAACTACAAAGACAAGTAGAGACATATCCTTTTGTTCGAATTCAACAAAGGAGTTAATGAGCGAATGTAACTGGGAAGAGTACAGTGCGAAAATAGTTTCCTCAATGCAAAGACGGACATGTTGACATAAACAATTTATATCGATCAGAAAGACCATCTGATTTTGATGAACATCATGCTTTAATAGTGGCTTTAATCATGCTTTAGTTCATGATGATCGATGTCATTCAATTCGGGAATTGTCTAATTATAATGAATTGTAACTATTCGACCATAATACGACATTTGCATTTCGTGGGAGAAGCTCAAAAACTGGGTACTTTTTCCGTATGTTTTGAGCGAAACGATAAGAATCAGCTTGTCTGTATTTGTGTCTTCTTGTTAACTCGTCAGTAAAATCGATTGTTTTTGTCTCGTTTTTGCGAAAATTGTTTCTTTCAACAGAAAAGAATGGTTTTGTCCTAGAAAAAGGGCAATTCCCCGAGCAAAAGTTGATACTCATCAACATAAGCTGGTGCATCTGGTGTCTACTGAGTGCTTACGAGAAACGTACCCTTAACACTTACCATTAGGGAAGGGGTATATTTAGATTTAATATGGTGAACTATTTACATCTAATTGATCGACTTCCACAATTTTTTTTTCTAACTAATTACGTACAATTCTACCAATTTTATTAAATTGATTCATTTCCAAACTTTTTTCCAATAACTTTAGTTTTTTATCTTTCTCTTGTACATGTAAGATTTCATTTATACAAGAGAAAGTGTGGAAATTTAATAAAATAGGTACACATTTAAATGATTAGTTAGATGTAAATAGCTCACCCAATTAAATCTAAATCTCTATGAATATACAACCCCCTTTCTTCTGAATAAGAATTGTTTTTCTGGATTTGTATGTATATAAATACCAATTTTGTAAACTGAATTTGTATTTATCATCACTGTGGCAAAATAATGTAATACCTACATTATATCTTTTTGAAACTTAAAACGTTATATTTTTTCACTCAATTATTTCACTCAATTAGTTATTAATAAATAAAATAATAGGTGTTGTTTACTAATTATTAGAGCACAAAGTGTGAAAAGCACCCCCTTATAAATGTAAATATATTTTAAATTCTCTTTCTTTTAATTAACAAACGCCTTTTCAAATTAAAACATATTATACAAAAAATGCATTTAGAATTAGTGATGTCGAAAAAGTAACTATTCGGTACATTAGTATTCGTTACATAAGCGGACCTGAAGTAACGATTACCCACTTGAAAATGTAATGTTATATTCGTATTTGATTACGTTAGGAACATATCGTTTCTCTCGTATTTGATTACTTTTGTTACACATCGTTACACTCGTAATTGATTACTTTCGGTACATATCGTTACACTCGTATTTGATTACTTTCGATACATATCGTTACACTCGTATTTGATTACTTTCGGTACATATCGTTACTCTCGTATTTGATTACTTTCGGTACATATCGTTACTCTCGTATTTAATTACTTTCAGTACATATCGTTTCTCTAGTATTTGGTTACTTTTGGTACACATCATTACACCCGTATTTGATTATTTTTGGTACATATCGTTACACTCGTATTTGATTACTTTCGGTATATATCGTTACACTCGTATTTGATTACTTTCGGTACATATCGTTACTCTCGTATTTAATTACTTTAAGTACATATCGTTTCTCTCGTATTTGATTACATTTGGTACACATCGTTACACTCGTATTTGACTACTTTCGGTACATATCGTTACACTAGTATTTCATTACTTTCAGTACATATCGTTTCTCTCGTATTTGGTTACTTTTGGTACACATTGTTACACTCGTATTTGATTGCTTTCGGTACATATCGTTACACTCGTATTTGATTACTTTCGGTACATATCGTTACGCTCGTATTTGATTACTTTCGGTACATATCATTTCTCTCGTATTTGATTTGTTTTGGTACACATCGTTACACTCGTATTTGACTACTTTAGGTACATATCGTTACTTTCGTATTTAATTACTTTCAGTACATATCGTTTCTCACGTATTTGGTTACTTTTGGTACACATCGTTACACTCGTATTTGATTATTTTGGGTACATATCGTTACACTCGTATTTAATTACTTTCAGTACATATCGTTTCTCTCGTATTTGATTACTTTCGATACATATCGTTACACTCGTATTTGATTACTTTCGGTACATATCGTTACTCTCGTATTTGATTACTTTCGGTACATATCGTTACTCTCGTATTTAATTACTTTCAGTACATATCGTTTCTCTAGTATTTGGTTACTTTTGGTACACATCATTACACCCGTATTTGATTATTTTTGGTACATATCGTTACACTCGTATTTGATTACTTTCGGTATATATCGTTACACTCGTATTTGATTACTTTCGGTACATATCGTTACTCTCGTATTTAATTACTTTAAGTACATATCGTTTCTCTCGTATTTGATTACATTTGGTACACATCGTTACACTCGTATTTGACTACTTTCGGTACATATCGTTACACTAGTATTTCATTACTTTCAGTACATATCGTTTCTCTCGTATTTGGTTACTTTTGGTACACATTGTTACACTCGTATTTGATTGCTTTCGGTACATATCGTTACACTCGTATTTGATTACTTTCGGTACATATCGTTACGCTCGTATTTGATTACTTTCGGTACATATCATTTCTCTCGTATTTGATTAGTTTTGGTACACATCGTTACACTCGTATTTGACTAGTTTAGGTACATATCGTTACTTTCGTATTTAATTACTTTCAGTACATATCGTTTCTCACGTATTTGGTTACTTTTGGTACACATCGTTACACTCGTATTTGATTATTTTGGGTACATATCGTTACACTCGTATTTAATTACTTTCAGTACATATCGTTTCTCTCGTATTTGATTACTTTTAGTACACATCGTTACACTCGTATTTGATTACTTTCGGTACATACCGTTACACTCATATTTGATTACTTTAGGTACATATCGCTACACTCGTATTTGATTACTTTCGGTACATATCGTTACTCTCGTATTTAATTACTTTAAGTACATATCGTTTCTCTCGTATTTGACTAGTTTCGGTACATATCGTTACACTTAGTATATTTCATTACTTTCAGTACATATCGTTTCTCTCGTATTTGGTTACTTTTGGTACACATCGTTACACTCGTATTTGATTATTTTGGGTACATATCGTTACACTCGTATTTAATTACTTTCAGTACATATCGTTTCTCTCGTATTTGATTACTTTTAGTACACATCGTTACACTCGTATTTGATTACTTTCGGTACATACCGTTACACTCATATTTGATTACTTTAGGTACATATCGCTACACTCGTATTTGATTACTTTCGGTACATATCGTTACTCTCGTATTTAATTACTTTAAGTACATATCGTTTCTCTCGTATTTGACTAGTTTCGGTACATATCGTTACACTAATATTTCATTACTTTCAGTACATATCGTTTCTCTCGTATTTGGTTACTTTTGGTACACATCATTACACCCGTATTTGATTATTTTCGGTACATATCGTTACACTCGTATTTGATTACTTTCGGTATATATCGTTACACTCGTATTTGATTACTTTCGGTACATATCGTTACTCTCGTATTTAATTACTTTAAGTACATATCGTTTCTCTCGTATTTGATTACATTTGGTACACATCGTTACACTCGTATTTGACTACTTTCGGTACATATCGTTACACTAGTATTTCATTACTTTCAGTACATATCGTTTCTCTCGTATTTGGTTACTTTTGGTACACATTGTTACACTCGTATTTGATTGCTTTCGGTACATATCGTTACACTCGTATTTGATTACTTTCGGTACATATCGTTACGCTCGTATTTGATTACTTTCGGTACATATCATTTCTCTCGTATTTGATTTGTTTTGGTACACATCGTTACACTCGTATTTGACTACTTTAGGTACATATCGTTACTTTCGTATTTAATTACTTTCAGTACATATCGTTTCTCACGTATTTGGTTACTTTTGGTACACATCGTTACACTCGTATTTGATTATTTTGGGTACATATCGTTACACTCGTATTTAATTACTTTCAGTACATATCGTTTCTCTCGTATTTGATTACTTTTAGTACACATCGTTACACTCGTATTTGATTACTTTCGGTACATATCGTTACTCTCGTATTTGATTACTTTCGGTACATATCGTTACTCTCGTATTTAATTACTTTCAGTACATATCGTTTCTCTAGTATTTGGTTACTTTTGGTACACATCATTACACCCGTATTTGATTATTTTTGGTACATATCGTTACACTCGTATTTGATTACTTTCGGTATATATCGTTACACTCGTATTTGATTACTTTCGGTACATATCGTTACTCTCGTATTTAATTACTTTAAGTACATATCGTTTCTCTCGTATTTGATTACATTTGGTACACATCGTTACACTCGTATTTGACTACTTTCGGTACATATCGTTACACTAGTATTTCATTACTTTCAGTACATATCGTTTCTCTCGTATTTGGTTACTTTTGGTACACATTGTTACACTCGTATTTGATTGCTTTCGGTACATATCGTTACACTCGTATTTGATTACTTTCGGTACATATCGTTACGCTCGTATTTGATTACTTTCGGTACATATCATTTCTCTCGTATTTGATTAGTTTTGGTACACATCGTTACACTCGTATTTGACTAGTTTAGGTACATATCGTTACTTTCGTATTTAATTACTTTCAGTACATATCGTTTCTCACGTATTTGGTTACTTTTGGTACACATCGTTACACTCGTATTTGATTATTTTGGGTACATATCGTTACACTCGTATTTAATTACTTTCAGTACATATCGTTTCTCTCGTATTTGATTACTTTTAGTACACATCGTTACACTCGTATTTGATTACTTTCGGTACATACCGTTACACTCATATTTGATTACTTTAGGTACATATCGCTACACTCGTATTTGATTACTTTCGGTACATATCGTTACTCTCGTATTTAATTACTTTAAGTACATATCGTTTCTCTCGTATTTGACTAGTTTCGGTACATATCGTTACACTTAGTATATTTCATTACTTTCAGTACATATCGTTTCTCTCGTATTTGGTTACTTTTGGTACACATCGTTACACTCGTATTTGATTATTTTGGGTACATATCGTTACACTCGTATTTAATTACTTTCAGTACATATCGTTTCTCTCGTATTTGATTACTTTTAGTACACATCGTTACACTCGTATTTGATTACTTTCGGTACATACCGTTACACTCATATTTGATTACTTTAGGTACATATCGCTACACTCGTATTTGATTACTTTCGGTACATATCGTTACTCTCGTATTTAATTACTTTAAGTACATATCGTTTCTCTCGTATTTGACTAGTTTCGGTACATATCGTTACACTAATATTTCATTACTTTCAGTACATATCGTTTCTCTCGTATTTGGTTACTTTTGGTACACATCATTACACCCGTATTTGATTATTTTCGGTACATATCGTTACACTCGTATTTGATTACTTTCGGTATATATCGTTACACTCGTATTTGATTACTTTCGGTACATATCGTTACTCTCGTATTTAATTACTTTAAGTACATATCGTTTCTCTCGTATTTGATTACATTTGGTACACATCGTTACACTCGTATTTGACTACTTTCGGTACATATCGTTACACTAGTATTTCATTACTTTCAGTACATATCGTTTCTCTCGTATTTGGTTACTTTTGGTACACATTGTTACACTCGTATTTGATTGCTTTCGGTACATATCGTTACACTCGTATTTGATTACTTTCGGTACATATCGTTACGCTCGTATTTGATTACTTTCGGTACATATCATTTCTCTCGTATTTGATTAGTTTTGGTACACATCGTTACACTCGTATTTGACTACTTTAGGTACATATCGTTACTTTCGTATTTAATTACTTTCAGTACATATCGTTTCTCACGTATTTGGTTACTTTTGGTACACATCGTTACACTCGTATTTGATTATTTTGGGTACATATCGTTACACTCGTATTTAATTACTTTCAGTACATATCGTTTCTCTCGTATTTGATTACTTTTAGTACACATCGTTACACTCGTATTTGATTACTTTCGGTACATACCGTTACACTCATATTTGATTACTTTAGGTACATATCGCTACACTCGTATTTGATTACTTTCGGTACATATCGTTACTCTCGTATTTAATTACTTTAAGTACATATCGTTTCTCTCGTATTTGACTAGTTTCGGTACATATCGTTACACTTAGTATATTTCATTACTTTCAGTACATATCGTTTCTCTCGTATTTGGTTACTTTTGGTACACATTGTTACACTCGTATTTGATAGCTTTCGGTACATATCGTTACACTCGTATTTGATTACTTTCGGTACATATCGCTACACTCGTATTTAATTACTTCCAGTACATATCGTTTCTCTCGTATTTGATTACTTTCGGTACATATTGTTACTCTCGTATTTAATTACTTTCAGTACATATAGTTTCTCACGTATTTGATTACTTTTGGTACACATCGTTACACTCGTATTTGATTACTTTCGGTACATATCGTTACACTCGTATTTAATTACTTCCAGTACATATCGTTTCTCTCGTATTTGATTACTTTCGGTACATATTGTTACTCTCGTATTTAATTACTTTCAGTACATATAGTTTCTCTCGTATTTGATTACTTTTGGTACACATCGTTACACTCGTATTTGATTACTTTCGGTACATATCGTTACTCTCGTATTTAATTACTTTCAGTACATATCGTTTATATCGTATTTGGTTACTTTTGGTATACATCGTTACACTCGTATTTGATTACTTTCGGTACATATCGTTATAATCGTATTTGATTACTTGTGGTACATATTGTTACGTTCGTACATATTGCTATGAATAGTGGTTTGAAGATTTGTTACACCACTTTCCACAACTAGCTTTCCCAACTAGGTTTCTCAGCAGGTGAATTTTCAAATATGAGACTTTTAACTTCTCGGGTTAGGAAATACGTCCTCTAGAAGTAAGTTGAGCGCCAGTGAAATGTTCACAAAAATTTATTTACTTATTTTATTAATTAATTAGCAATAATGGAGTGTCAAATGAAACAAACGCAAGATAAAAATTAAAATAAATATTTAATACAAAAATTAAAAAAATAAAAAACTTATCTTTACAAAGTATAAAGATCCTGTATTATACAAAAATACTTGAGGTAAAAACATTCATTGAAAATTGACAGCTAAATGAATGGAAAACATCTTCTAAATGACTCCGATCAAAACTCATCTAAAAATAATCAAGTTTAATATTAATTTCTCCCCAGAGAACCACACTGTATAATCAGATACTGATACACGAACAAAAAACTTACACGTGTGCTATCGACACGCACAAAAACCCTTGAATCCTCTCGAACAAACTTTTCAATTATAATATTACCATAGAATTTTAATATTTAACTGTATTATCTATATTCTTAAATTAAATCTCTTAACTACAAGAAGATTAATACAATAGAAATATAGTTACTATATTTATCCTTATGACGTCATAAACTTTTAAATACTTACAAAAACTAAAATGGAGATTCTAACGAAGAAGGTGCTTATTCAACTTTAAACATCAAATACAATGAGAAATTATCTCTATAAATATCGGGACTTTAATAACAATATAACAAAATCACTTTCAATCAAACAACCCGATTTAATTAAAATATATTTAAATATATTTCACAAAACAACCCCCCCCCCCGCAACTTCGATCTCTACATGAAATCTCGGATAACAAGTTTTTTCACCCTAGTTTTATATTTAGTATACAGTCATATTGAAAATAAATGTACATTTTTAAATTAAATTATTTTTAATTAAAAATCCATAGCAATATGTATTATATGCATACAGTATAAATCTTCGGGAAAATATAATATTCACTGATTATATATACTATATACTCTATAACGTACTTCTTAAAATAGACATATCAAATATAAACAAAGAATTTTGCAATCCAATTTACTTGTATAATTATAAAATTCTGATTTACAGAATGTGCAGTCAATTTAATTTATTATAAGTAAATAAATTTCAAATAAGCTGATTATGTTTACCGGTGATTATTTTTAAATTAACTACATATTTGCAAATAAATACACAACTGTAACAAAGACAGATGCGATACAAAATTGGATTTAAAATATAATTTGATACGATAAGATCAGGTCTCGGTTAGAAATTTGGTTGGAGAAAGTTGGACTTTTAATCAGTGGCGGCTGGTACTAAAGGGCACAAGGGCACGTGCCCACCCAACCACCAAGATAAACACAGAAAGAAATTCGCATGTAATTCAGTGCATTATTGTATTTTATTATTTTTACGTATTTTTATAACTATGGTATCAAAGTTTCCTTCCGCATCACAGACACTAGCGCATGAATGCTCAAAACTATGGCCAGGGACACGATTTCAGATGTACCTATTTCGAATATGGATCCGCCGGTTCCGCTTATCTTCGCCTTATGTTTTTATCCGTCGTTTTGGGGCACAAAATCGCTCGACTCCAGTTAACGTCTTACGTTTATTATGATTGTATAGTTTTCGGCGCGTACCCCACGTGCTTATTATTAATGATGGAAGTTAATAATGAGCAAAATCCTTAAAAAAACCCGAGGAAAAACTTTTAATTCAGAAGAAACAAGTAAACTATTTCGTTTTATCTGCTTAATTTTTAAGAAAGAGGGTTAGTGCGTGGAATAAACATGGGTTGAATGATTTAAAGCATATTGCAGAAATGACAAAGAAACACGAAAATTTCGTTTCTCACATCAATGCATGCGTGGATTTTAGTGTTGTAGGCAAAGTGGACATACGTGAACAGTTAGACACTGCTTATTTGTGACATAAAATTAAGTACAACGAAGATGTGGAAAAAATCGTCATATTTTGCGCCGGTTAATTAGGTTTATAAAATTTTGCAGAGCTTTTGAATTGGCGTTATGAGGCCAATTCAAAAAATAGGAGAATAGATTTTATGAACAAAAAATAAGTAAGTTTTTTTTTGTGCCCACCCTCTTTCATAACTCACGAGCCGCCACTGCTTTTAATTGTCTATTTTTAGCCAATATTTCGCCACTCAATTGGTGAGCTTCATCAGGATAAAGTAACAGTAATTAAGTTGTACCTAATACAACATATTATATAATATCTATACAATTAAAATAGACTTAGAAATTGAACTAATGTGAGGAAAGGTTTTACGACAACATACCTATAATAAGTAAAATGTCAGCAAATATAATGATGTGAAAAGATGAAAAGGTAAAAGATGATTTTTATCCATCAACAGTAAACATCATTTTATTAGTTTACACTTTATCTGTTGTTACATGTTGTCGCAAAACGTTTATATCTAATGTATTAAAGTTTATTTTCTTGTTTGCCTATATTTTTTTAATATTTCATCACGCATCATATACGCTATATTGCAATAAATATATTATAATACAATTTGATAAAATTTATGCAATTTGTTTTAGTATTTTTGTAGATTCAGTGAAATGCACCTACATATACCATTACTAATTCTGCGAGGCAAATAACACCGATTGCTGATATAATAAGGCTGATAAATAAGGCAAAACGTTAAATTCGTATTTATGTAAAATAAATATATATATGACTCAAAGTATCAAGGTAATTAACATAATCAAAGTATCATTCAACGATTACTCAAGGTTTGAGCAACGAATACTAACGCTTGCTTAAAGGTACCGAAAATCATTATGTCGTAATTTTTGAGACGTAACATAAAAATAGTGTGCGGTTTCTTTTAATACTAAAATTCTTTAAATTATCTAGACAATAGAACATCATATCACGATTTTGTGATTTTGCCAGGCGCTTAAAAATACAAAAGATATTTCTCGTTTTAAAAATATCTTTATTCTTATAACCCGTTTCATTTCTATACCTCCATATATAAATATGCCCTATTTTATAATAATACAACGGCGTGTTATTTTTCATTTGAAGTACAATCAATTTGGTCTCGGAAAATATAGAAACAGCTGGGTTAAGTTTTGACCACGTTGAACTGTCCTGCGTCAAATATGACGCATTTAATAATCAACTTATAATAAATATAAAATTTAAATTTTACTTTCATACTAGTTCCAGCTTCATGCTATCATCAACTAATATCATAATAAAATTTGTCTAAAATTCTTATAATGAAATTAATCATAAACAATAAAATGATTGCTCTTTCAATAAGCATAGGTAAACTGACATTTGGTTATTTATTGGGTTGATAAATAAGTTCGTAGTTTCTTTATTAATCTCAAAATGCATTAATTTTTTAACAGATAAAATATATCAACTAACCAAGAATATATGATCTTCATTTATATACGATTGCCTCCCGACACGATATGACAATTTTTCTATTCCACGCCTGAAAAAATTCAGTGGTTTGTATTCGTTAAGTCAATTTCGAAGCGCGACATTATAATTAACCCTAAGATGTATATCTGGTACAATATCTGCTTTTACAAAAAACCGAGTCTCACAAGATTTAATGATGTTTTCGAGTTTGTGACGCACTAATGCAATATGTTTCTCATAAAGTTGTTAGACTAGGTAACTTCCAATTCAAGTACTTATTCCAGAAAGAATAAAAAAAAATAATTATCTAATATTTTAAACTGTATATTACACGTAAGCAATGTTAATCTTCAATCGAAAATAAACTAGCTGTTCGACCTAACACCTTTTTTTTTAATTTTGCTGTTCGCTATCACCTGTGATGTTCGAAGAGCTCCAGTCTGCCACCGATTTTGTCAAAAATATTTTTTGGGGCGGTTAAAGGACCTTTAGGGAATCAATTTATCTTAATAAATATTATGGTGCAAAGGCACCGTTAATCTACCAAAAAATAAGATACGTTCGAAACGGCCACTAACCTTCTATGTTACGTTTTCGTCCAAATACATATAAAACATCTATTTTTTTACTATTGTATGGTATTCTTGATTTATACTTTGAGTATATTTGCTTATATTCGCATTTTGTTTGATCAGACTGTTCCCTTACTTGGTGATTTTAATTTGCCGCAATTTATAAATAATCCTCCATTATCTTGTGCTAAATGTTGTGCTTTCAATTGTTTGTGCAGTTCTTTAAATCTTAAACAATTTAATACCGTAACCAATTGTAACAATCGTCTTCTTGATCTTGTTATTGCTAATTTTACATCCAATATAACGATAACACCAGAGAATCATCCACTTGTTTCAGTCGATTTGTATCATCCGCCACTATCTATTTCTTTATCATTTTCTACTTCGTGTAATACATAACCTTCGTCTAACACATTTCCTTCAAACAATAACTTACGATACAATTTTCGTAGAGCGAATTTTTTTAAATCCTACAATGATCTTCTTCATGCGGATTGGTCATTTTTGGTGGGTTTTACTAATGTCAACTATGCACTTAAGCAGTTTTACAATGTTCTATATAACATCTTAGACAAGTCTGTTTCCAAATATTCTTCTAAATCAAATAAATCAAAATATCCTGTGTGGTTCTCAAGTAATATCATTTCAACCTTGAAATTAAAAGAATATTATGTAAGACTAATATAGCTACAGCTTATACAACCTATCGCAGAGAAATTGAACAATCTCTCCAGGTTGATCCTAAAAATGTGTTTCAATACATTCATTCTAAACAGGGCATGAAACGTATACCCAAAACTCTGTTTCATAATGATACTCTCCTAGATTCTCCTCAAGGTATCATTGACGCATTTGCCAATAAATTTTCTTGTGTATCCTCAATGAGTAGCGATTTTACTTACATTCAAGAGAACACTAATTACAGTCCTTTTACATTAGCATATGTAACTGAAGACGATACTAAATATTATGACAAAATTCCCTCAAAAAAAAAAAAAAATATTGCGGGCGATGATAAGAATTTTTTTACTAGAAACATACTTCTTAGTCTTAGATTCATTTTATTTTGTACAATTATACGTAATTATTTTGTATAATTATAGTTTGAGGTATTTTTCGCGCGCCACAATAATTTTTTATATTTTATTTTTTTTCTTCATACCTTTAAAAAAAGCATTATCATAAAAACTAGAGCCAATATGATAAAATTGTTAGCAAATATGGAATCAACAACACCAAGTTACCCATGTTACTGTTCTAATAACTGAAACAATAAAATATAGGATTGTTTCAGCCTTTACTTGATGAAATGATGAAAATAAAACAAATTTTAATGAATTTCACTTTTTAATTTAAACCGTAACGATCGTTTCGCTCCAACCTGAGCTTGTAGCGGGACTCTTTTAGTACACAAGCGCGCCGCAGTACCCTCTCCGCTGTTGCCACCAGCAACCTCCCTCCTAGACAACCCTACCACAGGGCCACCCTCTCCCCGAAGGCAGACTGCGCGCGTCTCTCGGACGGATATAAATAGGGCCTCCCTGGACTACAGAAGATTAAAAACCTTAAAAACCGAAAAGCCCCGGGAGCGGACGGGATAACTAACTATGCAATAAAAAACCTACCTAAAACCGGTATACAAATTATAACCGACATAATAAACGGAATAATAAAACACGGACACTATCCCGCGATTTGGAAACACGCGCAGATAATAATGATCCACAAACCTGGAAAAACAACCGCAGATTACCGGCCAATCAGCTTACTTCCGTCAATAAGTAAGCTGGCAGAACGCGTAATACAGACAAGACTTGAAAATGAAGTCGAAAACAAAAACATAATCCCAAATTTTCAATACGGTTTCCGGAAAAACCACTCAACTACACAACAGGCACTAAGACTGACAGAACACATAACCGAAAAAATGAATATATCGACATCAACGGGCGCAATCTTTCTTGACATTGAAAAGGCCTTCGGCCGGGTTTGGCACGCCGGCCTCATACACAAAATGAAACATCACAAAATATCAAACACATTAATAAAAATAACCGACAACTATCTAAAGAACCGTACATTTAATGTCACAATCGGAAACGAAAAATCGACAATCGAACACATAGCAGCAGGAGTACCACAAGGATCCGTTCTCGGACCGCATATACACTTCGGATATTCCCACAATAGAAAAATGTAATATCGCACAATACGCAGACGACACCGCTATATACATAAGCAGCAGACGAACATCGTACATACACAAGCAGTTACAAAACAATCTAGTCCTCCTAAAAGACTGGTACGACAAATGGAAAATTAAAATTAACCCATTAAAAACCGCGGCAATTTACTTCCAACACAGAAAACGACACAAAAGGCCGGACGAAGTCAAACTCGAAGGTCACACAATACACTGGCAGGAAAAAGTTAAATATCTCGGGGTCACAATGGACTCACAACTAACATACACGGCACATATTAAAGAAATAAAACGAAAAATAGGGTTCACAACACACGCACTGTACCCGATACTAAACGGCAAAAGCAAACTAACACTGGAAAATAAAATATTAATAATAAAAACGATAATACTCGCGGGCGCAACATATGCCGGAGAAATATGGCATCAAGCCAGCGAAAAGCAAAGACAATCGGTACAAGGGAAAATAAACAAGGTTATTAGACTCGCGATAAATGCACCGCGATACATGACAAACGCGCAGATACATAAAGAGACGAAACTCGAAACACTGGAAACAATAATATGCAAACGAATACTAAAAACAATAGAAACAATACAGTCACACGAAAACCCCACATTAAGGAAAATAATAAATTAAAAAAGACGGACTTAAACAAATTAAAAGACGCGCAGAGGATAACGATATCCAATTAGCGGCGAAAAAAATCAAAAATTAACAGATAAACAGAGGTCAACACAAACACACAAAAATGTAGCAAAACACACAGCATTCCATATAGGATAAACAATCGTAACACACAAACACACAACTACACACAATAACACAAAACATACACAACACCGGGTAATGAAATGGGAGTGGAAATGGAGGCAACTCCGACCACCACACAAACTCAAAAGGACTCATATAAAAAACTACAGAAGACATTCTCACTGCGATATCTGTTCTCGCAACATCGCAGTTGAGATCATCTACGACGATAAAACGTCAAGCGACGCCGGAAGAAATGGCCGGTCGAATTATTACAATAACAAATCTACAACTAAATCCAAACTTCGTTGAACTCTGGCCTCCTGAATTGCTACAACAAACGCAGGCGATAATCGACGAAACGCACAGCGAAAGCGGCGTGCAAGAGCTACTACGGACTTCACCGAGTTTATTTATTATAAACCCAGAACAACCGACGATACAAGTAGAAATACCAGATCCCGAACCGACCAAAAAAGAAAAACACTCCAGAAAACAGAAAATGAATCATCCGGAAAAGAAAATCGAAGACTTCATCTACCCGAAATTCACGAAGAAACCGAAAACAGACGAAACAACTTCAACAATCGAAATAAAAAATTCGTACGACGTCCTCGAAAACAAAACCGAGGAAAAGATGGAAGAAGAAACCTCCGAACACACTCCACAACCGTCAACATCGAACAGCACACCCAGGGTAAGTGATAAGACACACACTACACTTAACACAAAAACTGAAACAAAAAAAACACACAAAATCGCACCAATTATCATAATCGAAAAAGACAAATGGACATACATACGACAATTACTTAAATCAAACAGCATTAACACAGTAGAAAACAAAATGGTGAAACCAGGAATACACATCGAACCGACAACAGACGAAGACTACCGAAAACTCAAACACACACTAGACAACGAACAAATACAATATTACACTTTCAAATTAAGAAGTGAAAAGACACTAAAGGTAGTGATGCGTGGCATTCCCACCTTTATAACAGACACTGACATCACAGACGACTTGACGGACCAAGGATACCCGACTTTAAAAATTAAACGCATGAACGGCAAACACGGAATACCAGCACCACTTGTATTAATCGAACTGACGAGACAATACAAGTCAATCTACAACTTGCGCGACTGCTGCGGACTTGCAATCAAAATAGAACAACTAAACAAACGGACTGACATTATACAATGCCACAAGTGCCAGACTTTCGGACATCACCAACGGAATTGCAACATAAACTACAAATGTATGAAATGCGGAGACGGACATTCGACACATCTATGTACTAAGACAAAAACAACCCCACCAAAGTGTGCAAACTGCGGTGGTCCTCATCTATCCACTTTCATAAACTGTCCCAACAACCCAAACAATCCTACAAATAAAACCACACCTCAACCTAAATACGTACCAGCACCACCCCCAACAAGTAATCCATGGACACAGAGACAAAACAAGACAAAACTTAACACAGTTGACGAATTAGCGCTTGCCTTAGGCAATATGCTAATAACACTACACTCGACTAACGCAACAAACGAACAAATACAACACTTCGTTACACAGACACAGACATTAATAACACTTTACAATAAAACACATTAAACACACACACAACTGAAACTCAAAAAAAAAAAATGTGATGATGACCAACAAACAAACACACACGACTTAAACGCAAAAACGCGACTGACGCACAGACTGCACATACAAAACACATGACTGCACAAAAACAAACACAACAACGCACGATATTAATCAGACACAAACACTTCACAACCCTGGGAGATACATAACAACGGAGTGGAAATGGAGGCAATCTTCGACCACGAAACAAAATATAAGGACTCATGAAAGAAACTACAGAAGACAGTCGACTTCTACGACTCAACTGGACAGCATCTTGCCTAGGTCTTCCAGCTGGTCAACAGAAGTACCCCTGAACCTCCCTTGGACAGCACCCTGCCTAGGTCTTCCAAGAGTTCAAGTCACCAAGTGCGTGTATATGGGCAGCGTCCCGGCGGGACCTCCCATCTACTCCACAAAGCCGGCAGTTTTACAATCTAAAGTGTGAACTATAAGTCTGTGTAAATATTAATAAAATATTTAGTAAGCTGAGAACATGTTTCCATTACCCCTCTACCTCACACCTACAAGCTTAGTTATATGTCTGATGAAGCTCAGGTTGGAGCGAAACGATCGTTACGGTGTAAATTAAAAAGTGAAATTCATTAAAATTTGTTTTATTTTATCCTGATAATAGAAGCAATATAATCAATGTTGGGCAGAGTTATTGTTGAGATATCGTTCCTTTTGACAGCAAAATTTTCAATTGCGTTTATTTGCACAATTAATTAAGGCGAATATAAAGAAAATATAAACGTAAATGGCATCAATATAAATTAAGAATACCATGTAATGGCAAAAAAAGTAGATTTTTATGTGTATTTGTTATTTGGACATTAACGTAACGTAAAATGTTAGTAGTCATTTTGAACGTTATTTAATTCTTTCTTTTAGATTAACGGTGCTTTTGCGTTTAAAACTTTATTAAGGTAAATTGATTCCCTAAGGGCTTCCTATGCCCCCAGCTGTTTCTTACATTCATATCTATCCCATGAAACTCCCACAAACTTATTATTTTACTTTTTAATCGGTATATTAAATTATTTAAACATTATTAAACTAAACCGTACGAAACTCATAATACAGTAAAACAGTGGTATAATGAAGAGCGATGGCCGACTATGACAAATCTAGTGGAGGCGATTTATTAGATAAATCGGTTTCGATTTTTTTCGAAACGCACTACTGATGAACATTCGCAAGATCAACTCTAATTATATGTTATTCTTAGAAAATTCTTATTTATACTATCATATGATTATTAATAATAACCTTTTGTTCCGTAGGTTTACTAGATGACACAAATGATGCGATAATGAAATTAACTTTTATGAGCGAAACGAAACTATATCATTTGGGCGATGTAATCAAAACAATTTCTGTCGATCATTCCTATGATACTCTGAATACCACGTGTAATTTGCTGGAGAAAGGTGTTATCGCTTTGTTTGGTCCTCAAACAGAAAGAAATCACGAAATAGTACGTTCAATTTGCTTTCTGAAAGATATACCGCACATCGAAAGCAGATGGGATAGCAATCCACAAAAATCAACGTTTACTATTAATTTATATCCGCACTCAACTACTTTCAGTGAGGCATTGGCGGATTTAGTCGAAGCGAAGAATTGGGAAACATTTGCAGTGTTCTACGAGAATCACGAGAGTTTATCCAGAGTAAGTGGAATTTTAAGAAAACAAAATAAGTTCGCTATTTCCTTAAGGCAATTGGATGTCGAAAGTGTAGGGGTCTATATAACGGTTCTAAGGGAAGCCAGGAAACAGGATTTCAAGAATTTCGTAGTGGATTGCAGTATTAAATGTTTAGTTAATTTTTTACGCCAGGCTCAGCAAATCGGATTGATGACTAGCGACCATTCTTATGTATTTACAAATCCAGACTTGCATACGATTAATTTGGATCCATACAAATACAGTGAAACGAATATAACTTGGGTAAGTGGCAATGAAGAATGTAACAAACTTTATTTTGAAATCTAACGGTTATAATCAAAGCCCGAGAAAGTTTGTACATGATATTCGTTTCCAGGTGGAACTAGTAAACATATGCATATACCGATAGGTCCAACTCGCAACGGGCCATAGGCAACAATATACGTATGGAACGTAATGCGATGTGGCAACGTGTGTACGATGCCTATATTGAGTGACTTTCTTAAAATTTAAATTTATTTTGCAGAATTATTGATTTTTTTACTTTTATCTTTTAGAAAACGTTATTGTTTTTTTATTACTTAAAATTACTTTATATGAAAAATAGTATACCATAAAAGTGTAAACAAAGACAGTATACATTGAAACGAATATTCATTCAATTGTATTGTCATGAAATTGAATTTGCCAATCGTTGTTAAATTTGTTAGAATGAATAGATATTTATATTTATCGGAAAATACTAATACTTAAAGCAAACAAATAAGGTGTAGTGTTTTGTTATAGGAATGTATAATATCCATTTCTTCCTGCATATTGATTATGCAGCTGATGCTTTCGTAATATGCTCATATTTGTATTATTTCAACTTATACTTCGGTCGATACATACCAACTTCCTTCAAACCAGGAGGAAGTTACAGTTGTAATTAAACTATACTTCCTTTTTTTTTATTACCTACGGATATTCACAATTCCAAAATACTTTACAATGTTGCTTATTTTAGATTGTAATTAGCTGAATGCTGTCGCAAAACTGATCTCTGCATTTTTTAAAATGCCAGAATAAAATTAACCCCTGCCCTTATTATAATTTTACAAAGGAACAGACACGTACTTCAATTTCTACGAAAAACTAAGCCTACAGTTCATGTATAATACAGTGATAATGAAGACTGGAGCGTTTGTCGACCTACGAAGTTGTACAGCTCACCGATTTTGATGTGGCCGGTGGGAGAATTGGTACGTGCGTCAAGTAAGGTCAGTGTTAGATAGAGACAGTATTCGGAAAAATGAAATGCAAACTCTTTGTGCGAGTCGTACATTGGGACGTAGTAAGGGATAATAAGGGATGCCAGAGGTTCCCCTACCTATGAATTTCGTGCGCATCTCGAGGGCGGTACTTCTAACCGGCCACATCAAAATCGGTGAGCTGTACTTTACTTGTTTATTGTTAATAAAAGGCTGATGGAAATATTACGTGAGATTTTGGTATCTGTATTATAATAACATCACGATAATAGTAGAAATACAAATATGAGCATATTACGAAAGCATCAGCTGCATAATCAATATGCAGGAAGAAATGGATATTATACATTTCTATAACAAAACACTACACCTTATTTGTTTGCTTTAAGTATTAGTATTTTCCGATACATATAAATATCTATTCATTCTAACAAATTTAACAACGATTGACAAATTCAATTTCATGACAATACAATTGAATGAATATTCGTTTCAATGTATACTGTCTTTGTTTACACTTTTATGGTATACTATTTTTCATATAAAGTAATTTTAAGTAATAAAAAAACAATAACGTTTTCTAAAAGATAAAAGTAAAAAAATCAATAATTCTGCAAAATAAATTTAAATTTTAAGAAAGTCACTCAATATAGGCATCGTACACACGTTGCCACCTCGCATTACGTTCCATACGTATATTGTTGCCTATGGCCCGTTGCGAGTTGGACCTATCGGTATAAATATGTATGTAGACCGCTGCACTGTGGAAGGAATCGCAATCTAGCTGCACAATTTTATTTTGTTTATTATGGGTGGAAACATATTTTTAATTGTTACTCATTTGTAAACATTAATTTATCAAAACACCGTACATTAAAGGTGGAAGTTGATTTTTACAAGTTACTGACTCGTAAAATTTTTAAATAAAAGTTACCTGTCAGTATTACAACTTAATACTATTATTTATATTAGATAATTCTCTTTTATCATATCATTATCATACATGTTAAAAATCATTCGTTATTTCCGCTAATACAAAATTTGGACGATGAATTAGTTGAAATTGAACCATCTGCGCGTCCAGTGAATGCTTAAGTAAACGACAACGGCATAGCATTTGTCGACTCGTTACTATGAAATAATTTTCTCGACATATCGATTTTGTTATTGATGGAATCATCGACATAATTCGTGGAAATTTCACTGGATTTCCATCATCCTTAACGTTTTAGTGTTAAAATATCTGCATCCGTATCCACAACCATAGTTGCTTCAGTTCGGTGATAAGAATTATTGGCATATAACTCTGGCTCTTTTAAACCTAAATATTTTGCAATTTCCTTTGGGACAGCGCCAATCGTCTGCTGACCAGCACTAAGGGAAACGCATTTAAAAGATTAGAGATGACAAATTCGACGCACATGCCACGCCGCTGGCATGCAATTTTGCATTTAATTTAAATTATAAAATGTGTACAAACACTTACCGCATTATGAATCATCAGTGAATTCATTATCTGGATAATATTTTTCAAATATTCCAATCATCAGATATGTCTCCATAGTTGTTTCACTTAAGTTAGTGCGACGTGCGGAATAAACGCGTTTTAATACCGAAAACGCGTTCCACATCTAATGATGTTATATTTACATATTAAAAATAATCTTGGAAAGAACATAATGATTCTTAGACGCACTTTCACAAATTAGTTTTAATGTGTGAAAATCGGAATTTTTGTCTAAAACACTTTCAAATTTTTCTATTCCACACTTATTTCTTTCGCCTTCTACAGCGCATAGCTGTGCATGAATATCATTCACAATTTGACCATACGTCGAGACATTTTGTAATTTTTCTATTCCCTCGGCTAGTCCGACGTAATTGTTGTGTATAGTTTGTAAATCTTCTTTAACCTGAGAATCTTTAAATAATTCCTGGCTTCTCTTGATACCTGCAGCTTCTGTCGGATTGAATTTTAAAATTACCTTCTTTACATGATCAAGATATTGATGATAGTAAAATGCAGCCTTCAACCATGTTGTCTAATGCGTAATTATTGGCTCTGGTGGTTAAGGTATTTCGGGACAGTCTGTGAAATAGTCGAATATGTTTCGGGGACTTTAGAAACACTGCCTTTGTACTAGCTATTAAATCATTTATTCGTAGATAACATTCACGAATCGTTTGTGCCGCAAGATTCAAAGCGTGGATTTTGCATGTTGCATGTAAGAATTTGGCACTATGTACTTTGAGAGATCGACTTAAAGACAGCATATTTGCGGCACCGTTACTGACAAACATTAATATTTTCTATGGTGAAATTTCAACTTTGTCCAACGAGTTCAACACCACCTTTAAAATCTAATTGGCAGTGCACTTTTCAACTGTCACCTGGTATGTTACGTTCTTCCAGACGAGTTGAAAAGTGCACTGCTGAACATTAATCGCTGATTGTTTTTTTCGATCCGTCGCTTCATCCAGGCACAACCACAGTTTTTTATCTTTCAGTTCCGATTTAATTCTTTTTTTCAATATCTTTGCGAGCCGAAGATAGAAAATTTCGTAACGTTGTCCCACTTGGTAATTCACACTCTGCGTATTTATTTCAAAAGGAGATAAATGCATAGCGGTCTACTACGGCAAACGGTATATTACATGCAATATGAGTTAAACATAAATCAAAATAAAATCTGTTTTTCTGGCACACCCCTTTTTTGTTGCCATGGGTTATGCTATTTACGTGTATTTCGCAATCTCTTCTCCTATGACACATCAAAAATCTATTGCACACCGTGCATTTTATTCTACATCCATCGTATTTTAGATCTGGAAAATTCTCAATGAATTTACACACTGTATTCCACATTGGACGGTTCAACGAGCTCACCGATCGTGGCATATTTATACATGTCACGACTGTATACTAATTTGTAATTCTTATAATTTTATAAATAACCTTGCCAAAATGGATGGAGTAACATTAGATATCCAATGCATTTTAAAATAAGAAAAATAATTATACAGATTGTCTCACTAAGTTGGAACCATATGGAAAACTTTTTTATTATTAATTTTAGGAAAAAAAGTTATTCATCATAAAAAGTTCTGCATGTTCTAAAATCTAAAATGCAATCATCAGATATTAAATTTTTTCAGTCGTATACACGGTTTGTCATAAAATATGAATTTTACTCAAGAGTAAAGTACCTACCTTTATGTTTGACAATATCGAAAATTGTTATGAAGAAAAGTTAATCAGAACTAAAATCTATGTTTAAATATGCAATTACATCTATTTACATTGAAAAATTTGGTTTTGTAATTTTTTTACCAATCTTTTCATTTTCAACGAACATTTATCTCTTGTGATTATGAAACACAAGATAACTTTTTCGTTTCTAAATGGTTTATAACCATTTTGCAATTTAAACACATAATTAATGCATGTGCATTTATTTTGGAATTAAGAAAATACATACAAATACTAAAGTTGTGTTTAATACTAGAAATAAATAGAAATTTACTTTTCACTCATTCCACTAATGCCTCGACATATCCACCCTCTCGTTCAATACATTTAATCATTCTATTAGTAAATTCACGTAATACATTCCTTATCATTTATGGAGAAATTTCCTGGCATGTTTCTAAAATTATCCTCTCCAAATGGTTAACATCTTGTAACGGCTCTTTCTGATAAACTTTTTGCTTCAAGTAACCCCATAAGAAGTAATCAAGGGGGGTTAAGTCAGGGGACCTAGCAGGCCAAAAAAGATCAGAATATCTGTGAATAACTTTTCCATGGAACATATGTTCAAGATATTCCCTAACATTCAATGTACTATGGCATGTGGCACCGTCTTGTTGGAACTAAATACATTGACTTTCTTGTATGAGTAGTTTCTCTATGTAGTCATTGATGTGAGTTTGTAAAAACTATAAATATCGTTCGGCATTCATAGATTGTCGAAAAAAAAGGTCCTATTACTCTGTTCTTATAAATGCCACACCACACGTTCGTCTTAAATGAATATTGGTCATGAGCCTTTATTTTAAAATTTGGATTATTGTCAGACCACCAGCGACAATGTTGTGACTAGACAGTTCCATTTGAGGAAAACGCTTCTTCATCGGAAAAAATTATATGCCTCGTAAAAAAAGGGTCCTATTCTAACTCTCCTTGGATGGGACAGCAAAAATCAAAGCGCCTATCATAATCCCTTTCTTTCAATGCGTGAATGATTTTTGGTTTGAATGGTTTGTATTTATTTAATTTTAAAATTCTTGCCACTGTATCTTTACTTACATTTTGTTGCATCAACGATTTCCTTTTGCGCAATGACAGTTTTGGATTTTCTACCACAGACAGCATGACTTCAAACTGCGTATTCTCATCGGCAACCAGCTTTTGGCGTTTTCCATTAAAATTATTTTTAATACTTCCAGTACTCTTAAATTTATTTACTATTTTCGTAACAGTTAAAATATTAATATTTTTATTGGGATGTCTACTATTAAAAATAATAGCTGCTTCTCTATGTGTTTTATAATTTTCTCCCACAATCAAGACAATTTCTATTTTCTCTTCACAAGTTAACGCTACCATTTTTATGTGTCATAAATTCTAACGCGTTTTGAAACTAACTGTCAAACATTTATTGCTATCAACAAATCATTTGTATGTCAATGCATCCTAGATTATATGTAACAACAGTTAAATTTGCATTGATATTGTAGACAAAAAAGAAAAAATAATTTTTTCAATGTAAATGGATGTAATTGCATATTTAAACATAGATTTTAGTTCTGATTAACTTTTCTTTATAACAATTTTCGATATTGTCAAACATAAAAGTACTTTACTCTTGAGTAAAATTCATATTTTTTGACAAACAGCGTATACGACTGAAAAAAATTAATATCTGATGATTGCATTTTAGATTTTAGAACATGCAAAACTTTTTATGAAGAATAACTTTTTTTCCTAAAATTAATAATAAAAAAGTTTTCCATATGGTTCCAACTTCGTGAGACATAGTGTATAAGTCATACAAACGGGAAACCTGGACCAGTAAAATTAAAAACAACAAGAATATCAGTCACACGCGATCTTTTTCAGGTTCAAACGAGCATTAGAAGCCGTTCCGGGAAGAACGAGATTAAAAGTTTACTATTTCATAATAAAATTTACAAATATTAAAATTTCAACGAAAAGTAAAAATATATAAACAGGGAGACAACGAATGGAGATGAAAAAAATAAAACTACCCACGATAGATAAAAACACATAGGGGTGAAAATATTAAATAAGTATGAAAATTAGAGAAAACATAAGTAATTGACTTGGAGTAGGAACAAAATTCATTCACAGACATTCACTGATGTTCACTAATCTATTGTGTTACATACAGCAAGTTATTTCCAAAATTTAATTTTGGTATAGTCAATAATCTCTGAAATTTTAAGTTTGTTGGCATTTATTTAGTTAGGAATAAATAAAAGTTTAATTTAATTTTAATCATTAATATTGTTCATTCGCACGGCTAGCTTCAGATATCAAACCCGATAACGTCCGCAATATCTTCGGCTATGCATGTGGCATCAATATGCCATCTCTAATAAAGGTTAGACTTTTGGAACCGTTTTTATAGGCAAATCTTTTTTATCCGCCATATGTCACGAGATATCTCTTGCCCCCGGACAGGATAAAATTATTACTTACCAAAAGCGAACCTTCGGACGTCGCTTCGCATACCCGCACTGATGTGATCATTTAGGTCGAAACGTATGTGTCTCGGGTTGAAGTGATCACTAATTAAGTACGTGGTGTAAATTCATGTGTACAGATACAGATATGTTTTATGAATATTTGTATTAATTTGGTATACGCTTGATGTATTTCACATCGATATGCTATATTTTTTGGTATTATTTGTGTAGTGGATTTTAAAAAACACTGACTGATAGGCCTTTGTACTTAAAAAATCTACATGCAATTCGTATCATTCTTTTAGGTACGTCTTATGGATCCAGATTCAGATACCGTAATGGATTTAGCTAAGCGGATCTCCAAACAGCAGAGACATTTGGATGTGTTCGGAGGCGAAATGCAAGATGTATTATCAAATGATATACCATTAGAGGCAGCTCTATTAGCTGATGGATTGCAACTATTGAATATGACACTGAAAAATTTGCCGAAGCACAAAAAATGTGGTGCAACAGTATTTTGCGGCGATAGTTCTTCATGGTATGATGGAGCGTCTGTTCTCTTAGCTTTAAGAATGGTAAAATACAGTAATAAATTGAAAAGATTTTAAAACTTTTCCCAATTAAACAATTAGTTATACTTACTTCTATTTGAAAAGTCTTTCATTTGAGACTGTGATTAAGTAAAAACTTAAAAAAGGTGTAAGTAAAGGTGACATCTTTGTGTTAGCTTTACTGAGCCCATGTTCAATAATGTTACTTCTTCCTATTTACTTGTCGAAATACGTATATACACTCCTCCAAAAAAGTATGGCATAAACCACAAAAAGGCGTTTATATTGTATAATTCATTTTTAGGTTAAAAACGTTTAAATGTACACTAATGAACTCTATAATTTTTATGATTATCTATATAAAATAGGGACCAAATTAAAAGAGAAACTCATATTTGAAATTTTTATTCATTATACAAAGAATTCAAATAAATTTTACCTCAAAGTAGCCCTTGGAAATTATGATTATGTCTTAGCTTGTTACTAATTTTAATAGGAATTTTGTTGGTTATGAGATGAGATATTTGATTGAAATGACAAATGTCAAAATAATAAAACGAACATTTTTAAGTGAATGAAATATGTTTATTTCCAACAAACAAGCAAAATTTTATAAAAATTGTTCAAAATGTCTACCACCTTGTTCGAAACATTTCTCACATCTTCTTCTAATGGAGGAAAAAGTGTTTTGTAGTATCGCATTTCAATTCCATTAATTCTTTCAGTAATTCTGATTTGAAGGCCTGCAAGATCAGGTATCTGTACTTGATAAATTGAGTTCTTTAAGAATGGCCATAAAAAGAAATCACATGGGGTAATGTCACAAGATCTTGGTGAAAATTCATGTTCAGTGTTTAAACTTATCAACCGATTTTGAAAAAATTGCTGCAGAATATTAATTGTTTCACCTGCTGTGTGTGCTCTAGCTCCGTCTTGTTGAAAGTAACCCTGTGTTATTTCTTCGTCGTCAAGCTGTTCGATAAATGGCATAATAATTTCTTGTCGATACCTTTCTCCTGTTAAGGTTCCGTTAAAAAAAATAGGGCCAATAATTCTCCTTCGACTAATCGCACACCATACACCAATTTTCTGCGGATGAAGTGCGGTTTCAACAAAAAAATTATGTGGTTTCTCATTAGTCCACATCCTCATATTTTGTGAGTTCACATATCCATTCAGATAAAACCATGACTCATCAGAAAGAAAGGTTTTATCAAGAAGGTCATTATCAAAATTATTTAAGAACCACTGACTAAACGTTATTCTTCTGGGATAGTCGATTTCCTTGATTTCTTGATAACAGGTCATGTGATATGGAAATAAATGTAAGTACTTTTTCAAAATTGTATGACATGTGCCAATTGACACACCCACTTGTTGTGATAATGCTCGTAAGGAAGTTCTTGTTGCATTATTTATAATTTCTCTTACATTATTAACTAGCTCTTCTGTACGCTTTTTCGCCCGACCTGCGCCTTGTTTCTGTTTAACACTCCCTGTTTCTCTGAAAACCATAACGGAATGTGTCACTGTGTGCCGAAAACTGTCATCAAAGATGACGTTAGGGAACTTATTTCTAAATTCTTCTAAACAATCTTGAAGAGAATACTGCCATTGTCCGTCAATCTTACGTCCGTTTCGAAAATAAGATTCTAGCATGAATGATTTGTGTTGTATAGTAAAAACCATGTTAAATCAATTTTAAATTACAAAGCAATTTTTGTCAACTATGCATCGGTCTAATTGACAACTAATGCAAATTTAAATTATTAATAATCATACGTTTTTAAAGGAATGGCCTACTAGAGGCAAAGCTTATTTGAACGCTTTTTATATTTTATGTATAGGAAGGAAGCTTTTTATCTTATCTACCTAGCTATGAAAACAATATGCTATTATGACAATTTTATTACGTCAAGTTTCTGTGACATTTTATAGTGTCATCTCCACCACCAAGTTTGGTTCGAAGCACCTAACATTTGTTATTTTTACATTCGTTTAAAGAAAAGAAAATGAGTGATTTGAAACTTGAACACAGAAGCGTCAAAAATGTTGTTCTTCAAAAGAAGGCAGTAGCCCAAAGACTATTTATGAGAGAATGGTGGCAGTGTATGGAAAAAATAGGACGCCCTATTTCCAAGACAAATTTTAGTGTCCCATTTTAACTGGGATAGAGAATCCATTCATGATGACCCAAAGCGTGGAAGACCGCTGGAAGCACGAACTGAAGAAATCATCAACAAAATTAAAGATTTGGTATTGACTATCCGCCGAGTAAAAGTTTTAGTTATTGCTAGATTCTCTTAATTGAGTATATGCCAAAAGGGGCTACCAAAACGAGAAATGTCTACAGAGGCACAATTAAGAACTTGAACACAGCTATATGTGAAAAAAAGACCCCGCAATTTTGCTCAGGAAACTCTGCTTCTACATAACTGCAGGATACATAAGGCACGAATTGCTCAAGCAGTAATTAATGAATGCGGCTTTGAGGAATTACAACATCCACCCTACAGTCCCAACCTCGCCTTCTGTGACTCTTATCTCTTTCCAAAACTAAAAAAGACATTTGAGAGGGCGTCAATTTTATTGAATGACGATGTGGAAAACGTTGTAGAGTAGTATTTAGCGGAATTACCAAAATAATTTTTTTTCGAAGGCATAGCGTTATTAAAGAAACGTTGGAATAAGTGTGTTACTGACAATGGTTCTTACGTTGAAATTCCTTTTCTTTCATAGCTATGTAGATAACATAAAAAACTCCCCTCAGAAGCGAAAGAAATTATAATTCTGAAAAAATATTACAGAATAGTATCTTTTAATATTTGGTATTGCCTCCACTGGCTCTTATGACCGCTCGCATTCAGTTTGGCATATATCCAATTAATCTCCGCATATAAGCCTGGTCTAAATTATCCCACTCCTAACGGCTGATATTTTCTACTCCATGTTTTGAGTCCGTATCATTCTGTGAAGATTATTCTACATATGCTCGATAGGATTCATGTCCGGACTTACCGCAGGCCAATCTAAAACTTCATTAAGGTATTCCTGGAGGATTATTACTACATGCGGTCGTTTATTATCATGTATTAAGGCAAATTCGTTTACTGGTATTGGCGCGTATGGTACTATATGATTGTTAAGGACACAACAAGTGCCACAGGCACAAATAATTGTACATATTACTTTAAATATTTATGTTACTTTATATCTTTTATTTTTGAAATAATTAAGCAATAATCAAATATATTCAAGCATAAATTATAGGCTACGCATATGCTTACTATTATATTTTATGTTAAAACTTGTTTCTACCTGTACATAGGTACATTCGTTAGTTCATTTTTGTTATTTTAAAATTTATTCACAACTTTGGGAATTTTAGGTAATAAACTAACCCTGGACGATCAACGTTTAAACATGTTCCAAAATTTCATGAAGCTCCATTCCTTTGTATGAAAAACGTTTGATTGTATAGTTTTATTGCCTAATACTGGTAAATAATTGCATTTCAAAGAATTTGTAGTAAACCTTTTACTGTAGCAATGGAAGCGTTCAGTGGATAAAGGTGTTATGTCACAATTTTCTATATTTTTACTTTTTTACTTTTTTGGCTATTTCCCCTCATTGTTTAAATATTTTGTTACTTTATTTCCCGAAAATACTGCCTTATACAGAAATAAATCTTGATAAAGGTGCTATGTAGAAAAAAAATTATATATTGAATTGATAAAGGTGTTATGGTTACATAACACCTTTATCAATTCCATAGTACTCTAAAGCGTCTTCTAATTTAGATACATAACACCTTTAAGGCTTCTGTCATAAATTTAAGGTTATACTACTTTAATTAGTATAAGCTCTATTGTGGGAATGTTAGTTCCTAGTTTCTTTATATTTAACCGACAATGTCTTCACGGGGAAACGGCTAGTCCAACTAGCAATTGAAAAGTCCATGGCTAACGGAAAAGGTATCTATGCATAATATAAGTAGATATTTATGTATTTTAAACATCACGAATCTGTACCGACAAAGGTTAAGTTAGAGGTTTTAGATTATTTATATTACAGTTCGCACCTTTTTAAATACATGGACAATAAGTTATACGAATGCTAGTGTTATGCTTCATCTGCCTAGGTTGTTGATTACTAGGTCTATATATATATATTTACAGATAGGTGATTCCAGCGATGAATATGTCAATCTTGAAGACAGGAAACGTATTTTACAAAATTACTGATCCAGAAAAAAGAAATAAGCAGGAAAACAAAACTTACGGCGTATAAAACCATCTACAAGCCGATTCTAACGTACGGCAGTGAAAGCTGGATAATAAATAATGTGATGAAAAGCAGACTACAGGCAATGGAAATGAAATTCCTGAGAGCAATCAAAGGAATCACGCGCAGAGACAGAGTGAGAAACGAATTAGTAAGGGATGAATTAGGAATTGAGCCGATTCTAAAGTGCATAGAGAGAAGTCATCTAAAATGGTTCGGTCATGTGTGCCGCATGGACGATAAAAGGCAAGTCAAAATAATATGGCAAACAAAAATGACAGGCGTGAGAAGACGGGGACGACCAAGGAAAACGTGGAATGATGAAGTTGCTGCGACATTGAAGAGAAGAAACATGGACTGGGCACAAGCTAGAAGAATGGCAAAAAATAAGAAAGAATGGACAAAATTTGTACATGATGATGACATGCAAATAACTTAAGTTAGAATTTAAGAGAAAAAGAATGTAAATGTAACACCTCACACCTAATGGTATAAGAGGTTGTTTGATTATATACATATATATATATATATATATATATATATATATATATATATATATATATATATATATTATTCTTTAGACGTGAACGCAAAGAATGCTTTATTATTCAAAAGTATTACAATTTCACCTTTAGGAAGACACAGAACAAATGCTAAAAAAATGAAGCGGCACACTTTTCATTATTCCATTACTTACATTAAAAAGGTTGAATCGGTATGTAAAGAGGCATTTTGCTCTCTCTATCAATTTAGCAGAAAAAAATTGAAGTAATTCAAAAAAAAAACTAAAAGGTGGACAGTGTGCTCCATCGCCTGATTTACGAGGACGCCACCTTCACAGACCGCATAAACTACAAATCGATGTAGTAAATTGTATTATTGAACACATAAATAAATTTCCAATGGAGGCATCACATTATTCTAGAAACCACAATCCATATAAGATGTACTTGTCTCCAATACTGAATATTAACATCATGTACCAACTTTACTTACAAGAGTGCGAAGTAGAACAACGTCCTAAGATATTCAAATGTAAACAAAGTTCCTACCGCAAGATATTTGTAACCAGATTTAACTTAAGTTTTGGGCACCCTAAAAGTGACACTTGTTCCACTTGCGACGCTGGACAACAAACTGACAAACATAAATTAAAATTTAAACTGGCATTTAAAAAACAGAAAAGCGACTGAAAATTTGTAGGAGAAAATTCAAATTCGTGTTATATAACTATGGACCTACAGCAAATTATGCCGTTACCAAAATTAACAACATCAAAAGCGTTTTATCTCCGGCAAATGTGGTTCTATAGTTTCGGAATCCATACTATTACAACATCTGGAAATCAAGCATATTTTTTCAACTGGAGGGAGGACTTGGCAGGACGTTGTAGTATTGAAATTACTAGTTGTTTGTATAGCTTTGCACAACTATTGAGAGATATGCATGGTAACAAAACTAGACATCTTTTAATATGGTCTGACTCGTGTGCTGGTCAAAATAAAAATTTCAATGTAATATCGCTATACCAGTTTTTTATTTTAAAAGGATGGTTCGAATTAATTGACCAGAAATTTCCAGAAGTAGGTCATTCGTATCTTGATTCGGACAAAGATTTCGGTAGAATTGAGCAAAAAATTAGAGTAGCAGAAAATATTTACGTACCAGACCAATACAGGCAAATAATACTTAATGCAAGTCCAAAAAACACTGTCGTTACAGATATGAAAAACTATTTTTATAATACTGATATATTAGGCTCAAACCTTCACCTAACTAACAAGAAAAAAAATACATTTAACCAAAAAATTAACTTTAGAGATAATGTTAAGTGGATTCGAGTTAACGAATTCGGAAGTTACCATTACAAAGAATCTTTAAATGAAGTAGAACCTTTTATGGAAGTTAACTTACTCAAAACTGGAAGCAAGACTGTAACAGAAGTTACTATGAATAGAATTGACGAAAAAAGAGGTAGTTTATCAGATGCCAAAATACAAAATTTGCAAGATCAATTAAAATTTGTTAAAGAAGGATATCGCTGGTTTTACGAAAAAATTTTACCTAAACAAACAAACGAATCTAAAGGCAAGAAAAGAAAGACTCTTTGAAAATTTAATATATTATTTGAAAACAAAACATGATTACTATTATTAAAAAATTTTGTTAGTTAAAAGAATTTATTTATACGTATGTACTTATATACTATTAAAGTATTTTATTAGTTAAATGTATTTCTTTATACATATGTATTTGTATGGCACCTTTATCAGAAAATATCTCCAATTTGTTTTAAAACTAATTTTGATAAAGGTGTTATGTACACAAAATATCAAAATAATATTGTCCGGAAAGCATTTTATAGAAAAATTAGTCATTGGATATTAAAAACTATTTCAAAGTTAAATTTTTAGTGCACTTTTGTATGCCTTTGTCTGTTTATATGGAAGTTCCAACGAAAAAACTTTAAGTTGCTTTTTCTTCAAACTATATTTTTATGACATAACACCTTTATCCACCCAACGCTGCAATTATTCCCTTTCTATGTATTTAAGTTAAGAAAATTACTTTATGGATAGATTAACCTATTTTCTATTGGAGTTCTATGAAGTATTGTGACGTCAAAATGTATATTTTGTAGGTATATACTTATTTCCAATTTGCGGTCGTCCAATAGAAATGTCAATCTATATTTTAGAAAATTTTACTTCTTCCACTTTTATATTTATGCGAAGAAACAGTTTCAAAAGGCAGGTATACTTTTAGACAAGAAGGTTTCAACTTGTCTTTGGCAAGAAAGTCAGAAATATTCAATATTTAAGGTATATTAATGAAAACATAAAAACTACAATTTGCTTTCATGGAAGTAGATATTTAATGTAGTTCACATTTTAATTTCTTCCTTACAACAAGAAATAAATAAGCATTCCGTTACTTAAAAATAAATTTCTATTTAAAAGTAAAAAGAGAGTGTTACTAATTTTAATCAACTAAGATTAAAATCATCACGTGAAACCTATTCACATCTTTCAAAACAGGAGGATTAAACCATTATTTTCTAAAATGTCTGTTTGGTACCTGTGGGCAGCCAGTGTACCTCTGCTTACTGGTATTAACTCTGTACGACCTGTTAAACAGATGCGTCCCCAAACCATAATTGATACAGCCACCCTAAAATTAGGGGTGCACTGGGAATAGCACTCACCGTCTCCTCTGTATACTGGTATACATCTATTCGAGGTGTAAAGACCAACTCTTAACTCATCTGTGAAGAGTACATTGGCCCAGTCCTTAATTTACTTATTGATATATTTCCTAGCAAACTTTAAGCGAGCCAGTCGGTGATTCCTAGTAAGACGACTAGCTACTATGGCTACTCTAGCTCTTATTTCACGTTAACCTCTCAACATATTACGAATAGTTTGGGTACTCACTCGCGTATTTTTAACTCTAGCCAAGTCGTTCTATAATTGTCTTGCAGTTACATGCCTCCGACATAATGCATGTAGTGTTAAATAGTGGTCATCTTGGAGAGTAGTACAACCTGGTACCGATCTTCTTCTGTAATTACCTGTTTCCCTATAGCCGTCTACTGCCCTAGAGACACTTGACTGATTGATATTCATCACAGTAGCAACTTATGTTTGAGATCGTCGATCTTCTATTAAAGGAACACTATTCCAGCCACTTGTTTTGAAGTTAAATTACTTATTTGACTTGTACAACCGTTAGTGCAGAACTGTAACAGCGCACATTAAAATTTGTGCGAATAGGATCACTTTCAATAAGCAATAGAATAAACCTCATGCGAATACATTTTTCTAAAATGTTCTTTTAGGAAGAAAATATTTATTAGAAACCTATGTTGTATCATTCGTTTGTATACTTATAGTCCGAGCACATATGGCAAGTATATTGTAAACGTATAAAAAATATTTCAGTTTATAAATGCCTTTTTGTGGTTTATGGAATACTTTTCTGGGGGAGTACAGTATATGAATATTAACGTGGTTGACGGCGCTTCGCACCTTTTTTAAGTTGCTTTCTATTATTTCTATATTTCTATTCAAGTCATTTCATTTATTTCTCTTTTAGAAATCTTTCGAAGGAATAACCGGACATGTCGAAATAGATGAAATGGGATATAGAACAGATTTTAAATTAGACATTATGGAATTATTGGAAACTGGAATAGTTAAGATCGGGACTTGGGATTACAAAAAAAAGCTTCAGCTTTATCAAAAAGATGAAGACAGCACAAGTATCGCAAACAATTCTTATAAGGTGATGGTAACAAAGGTAAGAATAAAATAATAAACAAGATTGACAAAACGAAATAAGCGTTTTCTTTAAGAAGCAAGGACACGCCATTAATAGTACTTACACCGGGAGTTATCTTAATTGTACTGAATTCACTTCTAAAATATCTCTAAATTAGTTTATTCAATATTAAATTATTTTTCGTCACACCTACTGCGTAAGTAAACAATTATGACACCTTTTTTTGAAACGTGACACTTTACATACCGTATTGACAGTTGCTATGGTAGCGGGCTGTAATATTTATTACGACCTTAGGGAAATAATACCAATATTAGATAATTTATGAGAAATTTATTTCAAACATGATTAATTAACATAACTAGGAAAAATAGAATCTTGTACAAAAACTTATGATTTTGTAATATTAAATGTAAACGAACAATTAGTACAATTAGCTATCTGAACAATAGAGTCTTCTTTCTTACTAGGCAAGTTTATATTTTCAATAATGTCAACATTATTAATGGTTGGATTCCTAATGGAATCATCAACTTTCTTCTCATTTTTCTGTATCACAGTTGAGCAAACAGCCTCTGTAATATTTTGTTTATATAAAATTCGGTCAGCTATCTGTACTTTATTTATCATTGAATCGGAAACATAGCTTTCTGCCACGGTAGAAGATTTATCCGCCGTGTCTTTTCAGACCAAGAACATCAATTCCTGAATCGGCTAATAATGTTGCCGAGGTCCTTCGAAAGAAATGTCCGGTGTAGGTAGTGGGGTTCTCCAACGACAAGTATTTTGCTATTTGGCTAGGAATTTTTGCGAGAGTATTTTTTCCTACAGGCTGATTTCGACATTTACCAAAACTGTACTTTAAGAAAAATCTATCATTGGTAATATTTTCTAATCTCAGACCAATGTATTTTTTAATAATTAGCATAAAATTAATTGGATATTCTTCCTTCGCAATAATTGTAAAAGAACGTTTTAATCCATTTTTAGTATCCGGTATTTTAATTATTATTACATCATTTTTATTTCCCACATCTTGAATTTTCATTTTAACTAGTTCATCTTTCCTACAAGCCCCAGCAATTCCCATAATCATAACAACCTGCAAAAAATTAGTATAGAATGAACACGAATTAAAAAGAATCATTCTGTAAACTTACCTTCATCAACAAATATATATCGTCGGAAGCTTCAATAAGAAATTTATTCATTTCCTCTCTTGTAAAGATACTAGACTTTTTAGTCTTAAAACCATCATTTTTACGCTTCAAAAATCCTTTCAATTTAGGATATTTTGAAATATCTTCATTTTCGTTAATAAATATGGTAGTTTTTAACATGGAGTATTCACACCATAAACTGTTTGGTGATTATAGATCTATCACAAAATCTATCACAAAAATATGCCAGCATTACACTTTCTGAAATACTCTCCACATACCTCTGGTGACACCAATCTTTGAACATTTTATAGGTTTCATTGTATCTGTTTTTAGATTTCTCCGGCAAAATCTCAGTACAAGCTATAATAGCATCCATCTCTATTTGATTCATGTTTATAAATTTTATTTAGAAAGAAAAACTTTTGAAAATCTATTGCATATACTTTGACATTTATCAAAAATATAAATTTATATCGATAAATTAACTCCTATATAAAAATGTCCATATGCGGGTGACATTTTTGTCACTTTGACAGCGATAAAAACCTACATAGCTTTTTATCACCGATAAAAATGCTTCTTCCTCCGATAAAAATGCTTCTTCCTGTTACATATCTAGTAGCCCTGCATCACTTAATTTATTTTGGCAGCTGACAGGTAATAACTATTAAGTATCGTTGAACGTAAAATACGAGTCGGTTTGGGGAAATTTCAACAAATATCAAAAGATCAATACTGCAAAACACAAGAAATACAAAATCGTCAATATGGAGACAATTTAAAAAGTTTTATTCATGTCGTTAATTTATCTTGCCAAAAAACACTCGAGCTTTTCTTTCAATCGGATAAATTTCTTTTTAACTCAATATTTTTCCAATCAGTAATTTCGCTCGAAAAACTTACATTAGAAAAAATCGCTCGACTATCGTCTCGCGATTTTTTCATGTAAGTTTTTCTCGTCAAATTACTGATTGGCAAAATAATTTCGTTACAAAGAGAAATTTATCCGATAAAAAAAAAGCTCTTGTGTTTTTACTTATGACACAAACATGGTTACCATAGATACGACAAATATTCCTGACTTGATGTTACTAATGTGTATACATATAGTAAAAGTAAAGTGGAAAATCATTCAAATTCGTCTATTTAAAAAAAACGTAGGTATGACGAAAAATCTCATATGCACCACGGTCCGTACAGTACACTTTCATGGTCACGAATACATGCAAACCTCGACCCTACGGGTCTCGGTTTGCAATCGTATTCTCGACCATAAAACTGTACTTACGAACCTAGGTACATAAATAACTATTATAAGTAGTAAAGACGAAATTCATTGCGATTACTTAAAGAAACTAATATTTGTGTCTCTTTGTATAAATATTTATATACTCGTGCTAAAAGAGATTCACATAACGTGCTGTGTGAAGGGATGGTATACGCCGTTCACGATTCGAAGACATGCATGTCATCAATCATGTCAAAACAATGTTGCAAAATCATTTAAAATCCATTGGCAAAATTGATTTGTTTACATTTTAGGTTAGGGTAGTAGACGCTTATGTCAAACTTGAAATATTTAGGTTATAATTTATAAATAACCGAATTTGTTAATTCTCTTAAAGTAATCAAGCAATAAAAGCAACAACTTAAAAATAAGTGACACATTAATCTGAAAATAAATCGTCGTCATTCTCAGGTCTTCGCCAAGATTAATAATAAATTCGCCAGGATCTTCACGGTCGATTCTAACTTCTCTTTCCCACCATTTTTGAATTTCTGCCTCTGTATGTCGCACAGTATTGTTCCAAACATCTGGCGTAACTGTCTTCATTGCATTACTCTATACCCTCTGAGAATCACTCATAGATCCTACAGATTCTCCTATATGTCATGCAAAATAAGTTTTTAAGATTCTCCAGATATGTTCAATCGCATTAAATATGCAACAGACGTAGAACTATGTGGCCATACTGATGAGCCAGATTATCAATTTCATAGACCGGTGCAGATTTATTCCTAAAGAGAATTATAACCATAAATATGAAAAACACCATACCTCAAATATAGTACGTACCTTTCAACTAATTCTAGAAGCTATATTTTTATAAATTCACATCGTACTGGACATTATTATTATTTAACCATTACTGTATATCTGCTTTAGTCAAGGCTGTAGTTGCTGGTTTATTTAAAATAGTGCCTACCACAGCACTATTTTAAATAAGCCAGCAACTCTGAAAATGTTTAAACGAGCATTTGGGAAGGATGCTTTAGGCCAGACGCAAACTTATGAGTGATACAACCGTTTTAAAAATGTCGGGTGATGATGATGAGCGTTCAGATCGTCCATCGATGAAAACACATCTAAAAATATGTCAAAAGTATGTGATGGTCTTCTGAAAGAGCGAAGGAGAACAATAGGTGATGTTTGAAACATTTTCGGCTCGTCGTTCGGCATTTCTGAACGTATTCTGTCCGGCGAACTTAACATGTGGCGTATTGCTGTGACGTTTGTGCCTAGGTTATTCAGAATTGAACTAAAATGGCACCGTGTTCATATGTGCACAGTGCTGAAACTGTACCAGAATAATTATTGGCGACGAATCATGGGTGAATGGATATGATCCCGAAATAAAGCAGCAGTCATCGCAGTAGAAGCCGCCATCTCACCACGACCGAAGAAGGCACGGCGACTAAGTTCGAAGTTCGCGTGAAATTATGTTTACAGCTAAGCTGAACATATTTATACCGACCAGGGAACACGCAAAAAGTCGCTCGAGCGATTGTGGTGCCGGCACCTGGTACACTGATGAATCACAATATAGTCAGGGGCAGGTGCAGGCATATGCGGAATGTGTCCTAGATGGAAGATATCGATATGTCTGGGGAAACATGCGACGGTTTTCCAGGCCGAATTGTTTGCAGTCGCAGCCTGCGCCGAGGAAATTGGGGAAGCCGGCTGCGCAAACAAAAACATAAACATAATGACTGATAGTCAGGCAGCTATTAAAGTCATTATGAATTCATCTACCAGGTTTACCAGGTCTACCAGGCTGGTGAAATATTGTAAACAGGTCCTCAATAAACTGGCACAAGACAACTGTGTCGCTGATACGGGTGCCAGGACATGAGGGAATTAAAGTTAAAGGCAATGAGGCGAACGATGAACTGGCCAAAGAAGATACAAATAGGAACTTCATAGGACCAGAACCTGTATGTGGAATCGCTAAGGATTCCACTAAAAGGGAGATCTGGTTATGGCTAGAAAGAGAACATAAAAAGAAATGGGGGTTAACGGAAGGTCAACTCCATAACAAAACACTACTAAGGGAGCTGGATGGAAGGTTTTCAGCCAACCTAATTCGTAGTAACAAAAAAGAAATTAAAATAATTACCGGCTTAATAACATTGTCTTTTAAGGAAGCATCTGTACAGAGCGAGCCCTGGTGTAGGAGATGTGAAAAACAGGAGGAAACTACCCTTCATGTAATATGCACGTGTGAGTAACTGAAGGAACTCAGACAGAAATATTTCGGGAGAGATCTATTGGATCCCACTGTGTACTCAAACTTGCCCTGAGGAGGATAGTGGCTTTTATCGAGGCAGTGGCGGCTCTTGATGACGTTCGATGTGAGCTGCTGCACGGATGAGACTGCTTCGTTTAAGCTTTCATATATACAGAGAAGCAAGTAACCGTACCGAAATCTTCCGAAATAGTTCGAAGTTGTCTCATCCGTGCAGCAGCGCACATCGTACGTCATCAAGAGCCGCCACTGTATCGAGGACACAAGACTAACAGAGTGGAACTGAGAGATCTATTGGGGATAGTACAAAGAGCAATGTACTCAAGTGCCTGGACGTGTTGGAGGCCAACCCAAAACAGAAGAAGAAGAAGAAGTTCGAAGCAACGTCAAGTCGATGTTGATTTGCTTCTCTGACGCTGATGCCATCGTGCACAAAGAATATCTCCCACCAGGTGAAATATTTAATGGACGATGTTTTTCGGCGATGGGAAAACGTTCGACGCAAACTGGCTATAAATTCGTGGATCCTACACCACGACAATGCTCTGACCCCACACATCATTTGTGTGACAGTTCTAGCCTCGACGAAGATGGCAGTACTACCCCACCCTCTCTACTTTCCAGATCTTGCCCCTTGTGTCTTCCGGTTTCTCAAGTTGAAATTGAAGCTCAAGGAACGTCGTTTTGAGACGATTGAGGAGATCCAAGCTGAATCGCAAGCAGTGTTGAACACGTTAAGACGCGAAGACTTCCAGCAGTACTTCCAGTTATGGACAAGTCGCTGGGGATTGGTGTATTTATGCGGAAGGATAGTACTTTGAAGGGGATTAGTAGAGAATAAGTTGTAAGAACAATTTATTGAGTTTCTTTTTCACATTCCGGGAATTTCAGGGTAGCACCTTGTAACTTAAATATATTTGTTCGGATTTTGGAAACATCAGTGGCTTTACTTAAATCATCCAATCTTTTATTCTGAATAAGAACATTTACTCCAATTCAATTTCACGGTTGACCGCACACTAAAATAAAAGCATCCGAAACTTAACTGAAGTTGTGCAATCGCAAACGCGTCTTTTATATTGGTGACAGCACCACTTGTTCAAACGCACCCATATGTATGCTCAAACATGCTCTCACATCGAGTATTATAGAAAGAGACCAAATGTTTTTCCATGTGAAAATAATCTTCAATTATCATAAGAATTTCTTTTTCAAATTGGTTCTTGTGATAAGATAGTTTTCACTTTTTTGGGTTTTGAATATGAATCTGGACATCAATGCATGCTGGCATGTTTTGATTCTGAAATAAAATATTCCACCTAGGTTTCATCAATAGTAAGAGTTGAGTCCAAAAATTCATTATTCCGTGGAAGGTGGCAAATTCATCATAATATGCATGAAATTTTTTTTACCTTCTTTAATGGTTATTTCACGTAAAAAATAATGTTTGATTAACACGAGAAATTTTTTTTATCCGTATTAATAAAAAAAAATAGGTGGTGGAATCCCCATTTAACCTACCTAGTGGCAAGACAGTTTTCGCTTTTTGAATTTTGAAAATGAAATTTGACACCATTTAACATGCTGGCGTATTTTGATTCGAGAATAAATTATTGCATCTAGGTTTTATAAATAGTAGGAGTCGAGTCCAAAAAATCATTTTATTTTCTCGTAATTTGCAAATGACTCAACTTTTTGTTTTCGATTAGCAAGCGTGGAATCAATTTGAATCGACGGTTGTCTTCGACATTGCCACACTCATTTGCAAAAATTTGCATTCGAAATTGAGTATTATGGTACTGTTATGCCAATGATCATACCATTATGTCGATTATGATTATTATGATACGGTTCTATCCTACAATATAATAAATTGAGATTAATATTTATATTTAACAGTCTTGGTTAAATGTGAACACTAATCGCATTGATATCTTCTTATGTGTTTTTAGACTCCGCCTTATTGTATGCTTAGAGACAGTGAGGTACCATTAAGCGGAAACGATAGATATGAAGGATTTGCCATCGATATCATTCATGAATTGTCTAAAATTGAGAAATTCAACTACACTATAATAGTACGAGAAGATAATAAGAACGGCGACTATGATAAGAGCACAGACCAGTGGTCTGGAATGATTGGTGATGTCATTAGTGGAGTAAGTATACATGCCCTCTGATATTTGAAGACTTGAGTTGATTTCTAATTGGAATTAAAACAAACTTAAATTGAACTCAATTTACTCTCATATTTGTATCTGGAACAGTTTTCACTTGTCCAATCGACGGTAGTTTAAGAGTAGTGGAAACTGTTTTATGATATTAAGCAGAGAGCGGACTCGAGCGATTGATGATGCATAGCCCACAGGCATCTGCCTTGTATTTGCAATAGGCTTGTTTCTGTAAGCGATCCGGGAGTTTCGAAAAATTTGATACGTGTGGCTAGCTCCATAAGTGGCACATACCTACATATGCAATTAATATGTATCTGGCACTGCACAACTACTGCTGAAACAAAAGTAATGCTGACAAGCGAATTGCGTATCGAAATTTGAATAAAAATAATTTACAAAGAACAAAACTCTAAACTATGTATTTTATGTGAAACATTAAAAGTGTAAGACGTTACTGTGAACAACTAAAATTTGTTCAAAATGTTCCAGTGTTAAATTAGTTCTTTTAGATGTTAAAAGGTCTTTAAAAATAGAAAATGTCCGTTCCACATCACAACTGATGATGGGTGCGTGATTAAATTGTTGCAAAAGTGCACCATACTTCGAATGTATAGATTTTTCAATCGGCTCTGTACAGAATTTATATAATATATTCAAATCTGGATTCCTGTCTAATATGGCATCAACTTCTTGTCTCAGCTTTGAAAAATATCTTTTTAAATGTTGAAATTAACTTATCAACATTTGGAAAATTATCCCTGATGTATTCACATACTCTGTGTAGTGCATGTGCTGCACAGCTAACGTGTAGCATATTCGGATAAGATTGCTTTAATAACTTCTCTGTTTTTAACATATAAGCTGCCGCATCAGTCAAAAATCATCTTGTCATTATAGTTGTTATCCGATGACAGAATGTTATGAATACATTGATTAATCACTTCTGCATTTACGACTGACAATATAGTTGTAATTAAGTATGGTTGGTATGAAGTTGTCGGATGAAGAATATCAACAACTACATTTAATACACATCGTCCCATTACATCCGTTGTTTCTTCTGCACTTACCTAAAGATAATGACCAGATAAGTTGGTTCGTATTTTTTCAATGGTTCCTAAATAACATTTTGGTAAGTGGTATTTACGTAAAGTAAATTAATCTGGTATATGACGATCACTATATTTTGTAAGAAACCTCTTGAGGACTGGATTGTTAAGCACTTAGAATGGGATATTGCCCGCCATGAAAGCTTCACACAGTCCTTCGTTAAAAGTGTCAGGTGTAGATGGACATATGTTATCTAAATGAGTTTTCGAAGAAACATGTCTCTGCACATTACACTTTGTGGACGCCTTAATCTGAATGAACAGGCACTGCAATATATCTCGGTATCATTACGAATATGCAACCAATCCGTATGGCCTCTAATCCACCCTACCATGTTAATGAAAATAAAGAGAAATACTAAGAACAGAAAGAAATGGACTAAATTAGACCATGTTAATGAAAATAAAGAGAAATACTAAAAACAGAAGGAAATGGACTAAAGAGAAGAAACGAAAACTATTCCAAAAATAAGGTTTAATATTTATAAAAAATTATATGATAAATATACAATACAACAATATAAAACGAATTTTTTAAAATACTAAACGTTGTAACCAAATAACATAAAACGAAACCAGAAACAATCCCTTATAGAAGAGAATAGAAAATAGTCTATCTCAAGAACAATAAATATAATAATAATAATATAACAGCATGTGAACACGAGAACACACTTTGGAAATTAGCGGATATAATTTTTAAGCGATTATTTCAACGAAGTCTAGTGAAATAATATATAAATGTATATTCCGTGTTACACGTCACTGTTAAATTGAATTTATGAAGGAATACACACAATGTACTATTCATAGAAATAACATCTGCTCGACGAATGTAATTGAGCAAGCAAATAGTGGCGCTGTAATAACATGCATACTATACCTGAGACCGCCACAACGCTTTATTGAGGCAATTGGTCATTCAATCGCTTCAGTCCGCTCTCTGATAATAAGGTATTGTGTAGGCAAAATAAAAAATATTACTTAACCTAAGAAGCAATTCAGGTCGTAGAAATTTGAACGAAATGACCATTTCGTTGCAAGGCCTTTCGTTGCAAGTTCTCACAAAATAGCCGGTAGTAGGATATAGGTACAGGTGGTAATAGGTATATATGACGAAGTAATTTCAAGGTTAAGAAAGAAACTGGACATGAAAAACTAATAAGGAAATAGTAGACAAACTTAAGAGATCAACTATAATACAGAGGGTAGGATGGTTAGCTTGAGTTGAATATTTTAGAATAAATCGAGTAGTATACAAATTTGAGGTAGTAATAATATGAAAGGTCGTCTGGAAGAATGGTTAGAAGTGGATTCAGAAGACTTCAAAAAATTAAAATGAGGAAATCTATCTACGGATAGGAAAGATAAAAAAAGATATTAAAAACAGTTAAAACAGTTGAAAACAAAGAGAGGAGAGTTTTGCTATGGCTTTTCAAAGCCTGCATCTTTGCTTTCATATGTTAAATGCAAGTATGTGATTTAAGCGTCCCTTGTTTTCATTTGATGTATTGGTCAAACAGAAAAACGAAAAAAGCTTTCCCAATAGTGAACCGTATTTCCATTTAATTTGGCACTGCTGATCTTTAAATTAAACAACGAAAGTGTTAGTATAAGGAGTGTTCAAACTTATAATTCAAAATTTGCGCCAAATGTAAAAATCAAAGGTTTTCACCTCTATACCCTAAATGACACTATTAAAATATTGTTGATAAATATTATTAAGACCCGTTTGACGTCATGGAATGAAGTTCTGAGGGACTGTTTCTATCTTGAGATATTAGAAAGATGTCAGTCCAAAGTTTTCCGTATGATTTCCAGGGCTACTGAGCACATTCCAATTAGCATCATACTCTATAACCTGAAAATAAAAATAGTGAAAATATGCAGAAAGACTAAGTAATCATCTCAATTCTTTGGCAACCACTTTAATGACTAGACCTATCAGAAGACCTATCTTCTAGAAGCACCTTAAAATATGTTTTTTTAATTATATCAGGAACCTGTCCATGGAGCGTGCGAGGGTTCTATATGTCAATTTATTTCAAACACACAATTTACTTATCGTATCATCATTGTTCAGATTGCAAATAAATTTAGATGCTTGTATCATTATTACTGTAAGTAGTCCTAATTTTACGAGGTGTGGTAATTTAATTCCCGGACTGAGGCTGCTGTAGTGGAGTCACCTGAAATAAAACCAAAATAAAACAGCATGTAATAGTTTACAGTATCACTAATAGATGGCGGTCAAACGAAGATAAAACAGCTGTTAGTTTCTGGTAGGACGCTATTGCGTACATCGTCTTTCTGTCAGTCGTAATGGAGCAACGAATAAATATTAAATTTTGCTATAAATTTCTGTTAAAACTGCAACATAAACGAGATGTTGAAATTTGTGTACGGTGACCTTAAGTCGTACTACTGCGTTTCAGTGGCTTAAGCGATTTAAAGATGGACGTGAGAGTGTACCAGATGACGTTAGAACTGGACGCCTGTCGGTCTGCCGAAATACAGATACGATCGCAAAAGTGCGTGAACTTGCAGCACGAGATCGACGGATGCCCCTTCGAATAATGGCACAAAAAAGTTAAACATGAAAACGGAGACGATTCGACAAATATTGCATGAAGATTTAGGAATGAGGAAGATTTATGCAAACTATATGCCACACAATCTTACGGATGAGCAAAAACAGAGAAGAGTTGCGTCCTGCAAGGACTTTATTCAGGAATTGTTGCGAAGATGCAAATTTTCTTAACTACATTGTCATCGGTGATGAGTCATGGCTGTCCAAGTACGATCCTGAGAAGAAGAGCTAGAGGGTGCAATGGGGTTGGAAAAACCTCACCAAGACCCAAAAAGTTTCGTTTGCCAAAATCCAGAATCAAAACCATTACGTTTTCCGATAGTCAGGGTGTAATCCATAAGAATTCTTTACCGAAAAGACAATAATTTACTGGTACATACTTCCTTGAAGTTATGAAATGAAGAGATTACTGAAGCGCATTTCTCGAGTGCCACGACAATATCTAGAAAAAGATAGTTGATTCTTGTTACATGAAAATGCACCGTCCCATTCTTCACTAATTGTTAAGGTATTTCTCGCGAAAGAAGGAGTTGTTCCGATTAATCATCCACCTTATTCATCGGCACTAGTACCGATTTTTTTATCTTTCCAACAGTGAAAAGTGCAAAGGGAAACGATTTTAAGACGTAGAAGATATTCAGGAAAATGTAACCGTCGAATTGAACACCATTTCTTCGGATGCATTTATTAAGTGTTTTCAACAATTTTTAAAACGTTGCAATAAGTGTATTAATGTATCAAACATTTTCTGTATTACTTCAGTTGTGTTCTTGTATTTTGTATCAATCCGGAAATTAAATTTCCACACCGCGTATATTATTTCTACTAAATATACACAATAATATATTACAATTTAATATATTAATACTAAGAATTGGGACATGGAATATTTATTGAAACGAAAAGTGATTAGTTCACTGACTAATTTTGTTAATATCCCTCTTAAAAAGGTATCAATGGGAAAATATTTAATATTTTCTAGTTTACCGACTTGGCTATATCCGATTTAACAATAACTGCTGAAAGAAGAAACGCTGTTGACTTCACCACGCCGTTTATGAACATGGGTGTTAGTATATTGTACAGAAAACCAACGAAAGCACCGCCGAATTTCTTTTCGTTCGCTGCACCATTTGCTAAAGAAGTTTGGGTGTGTATAGGTGTGGCATATTTTATAGTTTCCGTCTCTTTATTTATTATGGGAAGACTATGTACTACTGAATGGACCAATCCATATCCTTGCAACGAAAATCCAGAATATTTGGTTAATCAATTGAGTTTAAGGAATTCGTTTTGGTTTATGTTAGGAAGTGTTCTTCAACAGGGTTCGGAAATTGCACCAATGTAAGTACCTATTATCAATGGAGTTGAATGTAAAGAATAGTGTCTGTAATTAATTTTTTGTTTCGTTGTTAATAAAATGTAAATCTAGACTCTAGAAGATTCATAACAATACACCCTCTGTCAGGAAAATATCAGAAATTGCTCTATTTAAACGAAATTGGTGAGCCATCTGCCTGTGGGAGAATAATTTATGAAGTGACAACCTTTCTAAATAATCTGTAAATATTTCGTGATATTTAATTCATGTTAAAAACGTTAAAAGTGCTAGGTAAACACTCCAAATGCTTAAACTCGTCTATGGTGCTAATTGATTATCACAAATAAAAGTATGACTGATGTAATTGCCGAAACCGTTTGTAATTTTGGGGAAATGGAATTTGGAGTAGCTAAGACAATAACATAGGTCTGCAAAAATTTTCTTTTTTCCAGTTGCATCGGATGTTTTTGGTTAATATGTATGTTTTCTGGTCTGCTGAATCCAAAGATGATCTTTATTTCCCTTTATCACGTAAAGTTTTTTGCAAAATACAAATGGAAATTTATTCCCATTATGCAGCAAGGCTGCTTTGATGCTTGTTTTTGACGAATTAAGGAATAGCCCCTACTTATATGGAATCATATTCTATTTCAAAACAGTTCCTTAGCTCTTAAACATCACCACAAAAAAAAGATTTCCCTCTTTCGAGAAAAATTTAGTGAATTCTCTTTCTCGTTGCCTCTACCACGGAAATAAGGTTCAGGATGACAGCAGGTTTTTATTTTTTAGTCCTAACGCCAGCAATTCGGCAGATTCTTGTGAAACCTTTCACATCTACCGAACAGAAATAGCAGTCGGTAGTGTGGTTTTGCTGTTCTCGTCACATCATAGGAATGCCAAAACAAAATGAGTATTTTTATTTTTAAACTACAAACGAAGATCTTCCTCGCACCTTTTGCACACCTTATGAGTAGGTCAGGAGCCTTGTCTAGATCCCAAGATTCAACTTGAAGTAAGCAAAACACACTTTCTTCACGAAATCACCTATGTTTCTTTGTTGACTTTTAATAGTGTGTTCACCAGAAATAAAACAAAAGTTGTCAGGTGAGAATAACACTACCTTTTGGAGCCATAATATTACCAGTACAGTCATGTTTGAATGCAAAATGTAAATTGAGTGTGGCTTATACAGCAATCAAGATCCTTAACTTATTTATCATATTGAATCTAACAATACGCTTGTTTATAATCATTCCTAATATCCTGACAAACATGTATAAACATGAATAAGGTTCCTCATTTTCCCCCATTTCTTTCCCGGTTGAGTAGAGTGAGTAAAAACTTAAGAAACAGTATAAAAATCCTGTGCAGTCTTTTGGTTGCAGACCTGCGTAATTTCTCTAATTTTAACTGCAAAACAGCGTCGGAGATAAATTCATAGTTTGCTCCACTAGACGGATCACAAAAAATTGTAATTTTCCAATTCGGTATAGCAAAAACAGGAGATTATTTACCAATAATTCGTTCTACGTGGTACAACAGCTAATACTGAGTGTAACGTTGATGTCTGGTAGTTTATATTCGTTGCGTTCGCTCTTAATATCGAGAATCAGTTACATGTTACGTGAAGATAAAAGCTTATCCATTTTTAGGTTTAAAAAAAAAGCAAAAAAAAAACACGTAAAATTACATTTTTGATGAAATTGTTTTTTTATTATAAAGTTTGGACCTTGTCGCTATGTTTGAAATACGATATCATTTAAATGGTCGCCTCGGGATTTGTAGCAACACTCGATCCTTTTGAAGTAATTTTGGACCAATTTTCGGCACATTTCGGCCGGTATCTCGGCCATCAGTCGAGGAATATTGTCTTTTAAATGCTCTAAAGTTGGAGTATTGTTCGTATAATCATGGTCTTTTGCATAGGCCTACAAAAAAACTCTAACGGTGTCTAATCGCATGATCTCGGTGGTCAATTGACGTCTCCAAAACGTGAAATTAGATAACCAGCAAACTTCTCACGCAATAGAGCCAAAATCGGCATGTCGTGTGGCTTGTTGCACCGTCTTGCTGAAACCACATATCGTCCAAGCCCATATCTTCAATCGCAGTCCAAAAAAAGTCTGTTATCTTTCGACCATACCGCTCCGAATTGACAATAGCTGCTCTTCCCTCGTCATCTTCGAAAAAATACGGCCCTATGACGCCTCAGAACATAATGGCACACCACACAACCACTTTGTATGGATGTAATGGCCTCTCTTCAATTATTTTAGGATTTTCAGAGCTCCAAATGCGACAATTTTGCTTATTTACGTACCCACCGACTGAGAAATGTGTCTCATCGCTGAAGAGAATTTTGTTCGAAAAATCATCATTTAGGGTCTGTTGCTCAATGACCGATCTCCTGCGTTGTTGATGGTCAGTAGGCTTTAATCGATGCGTGAGCTGGACCTTATACGGATGTAGGTGTAAATCCAGATGCAAAATTCGCCATAATGGGCCGTAAGGCGGGCCTAATTGCTGAGAACGCCGTGGAATCGACAAATACGGCTCCTCAGTCACACTTTCACTCACAGCGGCGATATTTTCAGCAGAGTGTACATTACGATGATGCACATGCCTCTAAGATGGTCCTCGTTTCTTTAAATTTTTTCGTTATCTTGCCAATTGCTTGCACAGTAGAACGATTGTGACGGCCAAGATCGTTTTTAATTGTGTGAAACGTGGCTAAGTTTTAATTCCCGCTTTTGTAGTAGGTTTTAACAATTTTCGTTATTATTTGATGCATTATCGTAAATGGCAAATATTCAAATAAAAATTTGACGGTTCAGTTGATATAAATATTTGACAGCTGTTAAATGACAGCCCTACGGGTTTGAAACTACGAAATGGATACCTAACCCATTACAATGTTCATCAATTGTCACTGGTTTTATAGAATCAAAAACCAATTTTTGATTCCATGTCGCTTCCATGTTCTCCGTATTTGCTCGATTTTACTGCATGCAATTACTTTTATTCTATAAGCTGTATTTGGCGATGAAGAAAGCCGTTTTAAACAGTCAACAACGAGCAATCTGAAAACCATTGCAAGCGATGACAGGTGTGAAATATTGTATTTCTGCCGAAAGAAAATACTTAAAATAAATCATTTTTATGAAGATTTCTTATTTTTGTTTTATTTAAACCATTCCAATTACACAAAAGGTGTATCATAGAGTTCTATTATTTGTTACCAATTTTCACATAATCAACACTTATTTCAGTGCATACGCTACAAGAATGACCGCTGGTTCGTGGTGGTTTTTCACTTTGATTATGGTGTCAACATATACTGCCAATTTAGCCGCGTTTCTTGCAATAGAAACTCCAGAAAGACCCTTTGCCGATGTGTATGGACTGGCAGCGAAAGCTGAACAATTGGGTATAAAATATGGAGCGAAATCTAAAGGTGCAACAGAAACATTTTTTCGGGTAAGCTTTTAAATACATTTACGAAGGGAATATCGCTAAGAAAACTTGCAGGATGCAAAAAGTGAGGAGTTACAAACAATTTATAAATATATGAACGCTAATAGAGATGATGTGATGGTAGCAGACAATGACAAAGGAGTCGAAAGGGCAGAATCGGAACGATATGCTTTTTTCATGGAATCCACGTCTATTGAGTATTCGACGCAAAGGCACTGTACTCTGACTAAAATTGGCAAAGAATTAGATGATAAAGGGTACGGCATAGCAGTGAAAAAAAGTAAGAGACGTCTTTTTGTTACAGAGATATTGTTGAGCAAAAAAAATTATGCAAACGTATATTAATATATAAGGTCTTCAACAACGCTATTGTGTGAGTAGTGGGGATAGAGAACAAGTTCTAATATGTAAACGGTAATTTTAAGTATCTCGTTTTAGCATGCAAAGTTTTGTTTTCATTTGTAGGGTCGTTGAGAGTAACAGCTTCATTTATCATAAATTCGATTTATGAGATGTGTACCAAGCAACGATCCGTAATAGAAGTTTTAACGCTGGAATGTTGCGCATCCATCGAAATTTACAGGCGCTTGAAACTTGTTTATGGCAACGCTTGTGTGGATGTTAAGAATTTCTACGGTGCAAAACTCTGTCAAGAAGGTGTTTGATAAAAAGCGATCATGTCGACCAGCATTGGTGATGCATGAGAAGAATCAAAGAGAAGTGAATACACTGATTCAAGGAAATCACCCGATTACGCAAAAACAAATTGCTGGAAATTAGGTATTAGTCAGGAAAGAGCACAGTATAACATTTTTCAGATGTTAAATTACAGAAAAAGTACCGCGACAATTAACGGATGTCATGAAAGAACAAATTAAAAACGTGGTCAAGAAATTTCTAACCAGTATCGACATGTATTGAAGGAGTTGATTTTATCATGAACATCACCATCGGCGACAAATCTTGGGTTCATCATTTTGACACAAGAGCAAGCAGCAGTCAATGGAATATCGTCCTCCTTATTCTTCACGTGCACGGAAAATTAAAAGAGTTCCATCATCGGAAAAATTCATGCTCACCATTTTCTGAAATGCAAAGGAAGTTATTCATACCGAATATCTGCCGAAGGAATCACCGATTAATTCAATACGAGGCACGGAACAAGCTGAAATTATTGAGAATAAAAAACACGGTTTATATTTTCCAAGATTTTATTTTAAATATGCTCAAAATAATTCCCTTCAGCAATGATACACTTGACTATTCTTTATTTCCACTGTTCAAAAGCTTCCAACCAATCTTATTTCGGAATACCTTCAAAATAAGCATGATCAGTATCAATCTCTTCTTCAGACGAAAACCTTCTACCCCGAAAATTAGGTTTAAGCCAAAAAAATAGCCAAAAGTCACACATTGCTAAATCAAGTGAGTATGGCGGATGTTCCTATTACTTTCATATTTTTCCAGCCAAAAAAAACTGGAGAGTTAAAACTGCCGCATGGGGCGATGCATTATCATGGTGGAGCATAATTCCCTTTTCAGGAACTCTACTGAACACTTCAGGGAAACGTTTTTCAGTGTACCACTTAGCTGTAACTGTCTTTTGTCAATCTACCTTAAATGCATTTACTTAGCCCGTACTTCTGAAGAATACCGCATACATAACATTTTTTATAGCTCGCTGCTTCTTAGTCATTATAAAAGTTTCCTCGTCTTCGTGAATCCATGCATGACTTTCTTGGCGGGTAGAAAGGTTGAAAAAGGGAATATAAGCTTCGTCACTTGTCACTAGCTCGGAAAACAATTCGGTGTTTTTAATAATATAAAATATTAAAAATCTGGTGTGAAGAACACAAATACAGATTCACTATTAAAATTTTTTGTGAACGTATCCGGACATATCCCTCCCCAGAGACGCAGATACGTATTTCGCCTTTCTACAGGCTCATCGGTACGCCTCTGCTGGAGAAAGGATATCTTCAGACACATTCACAAAAAATATTAATAGCGAACCTGTATTTGTGATCTTCACACCAGATTCTTAATAATATTTTATATTATAAAAAATACCTTTGTATTATACAAAACTGATGGAGTTTTACCCACTCATGTATGTTTCAATTATTCTGATAAAAAATTTGGTGCCCAACATTATTTAACAAATTTAAAGTTTCACTGCAAATTCATACACGCTTTGCTTCTTGGAAGTTAGAAAAGTGATACGGCACAAAACGACTTACCACTTTTTTTAAATACAGGTGATCGTGTATTATTGTTTTAACAGCTGAGGTTCCAATCTTGAGTTGATGCTCTACTACCACCTACGTGGCTTTATTGTCCTCTTCAATTATTTTGTTAAGAGCAGCAATGTTTTTGTCGTTAACAGCCGTAGGAGGACGTCCTGCTCCTTTTCGACGCTGAACAGAATTCCTTTCACGTTCAAATTTCTTATGCGATCAGTAAATTTTAGCAAAAGGAGGGTTGTCGTTCACTAAGAACTGAATCTAAACTCTCTTTGCACTCATAAGCGCTTAAACCCCTTTTAGTATCATAATAAATTATGATTCGAAACTGCTCTCTGATTAATTCCATTTTCTTTTACTTTTAAAAAATAAGTAGTTGAGTTATAACGAACGTAACATAAAGAATCGTATCCGCAGAGTAAGACCAGAAAGGGCGAATTTTTTCTTTTGGACCATGACAACGTCAAACCTCATTATAGCAACGAAACGAAACGATGAAGAGTGACGAGCCTGAAATTAACCGTTTTTCTCACCTTCCACATAGTCCTAATTTGGCATCTTCAGATTTTTGTTGTTCCCAAAGTTGAAGGAGGTATTGAAAAGTCAACATTTTTCAACAACGTGTAAACAAGAAAGTTTTTGCATGGACAGAATGAAGAAAATAATTCAGCGTTTGGAGAAATGTGTTGCACTAAATGGAGATTATCTGGAAAAATAATTATGTACACTGAATTGATTCGGCTTTTACTTGATGAGCATCCATAATTTAAAATAGAAATAAAACTACAGTTAAAATCTTCACTTTTTAATATTTAATCGTAACACGACAATTGTTTCGCCAGCACAGTGGTTTTATCAACGTACTCTTTGGCTGTAAGTACCTGATGAAGCCACTGTGCTGGCGAAACAATTGTCGTGTTAAATACTATAAAGAGAAGATTTTAACCGTAGTTTCATTTCTTTAATTATGTATGTACATTGGTAGTACATATAATAAATTTACTTAATTTTGAGACTACTTTCATTACGTTTTCTTATAGTCTTTTCTTATAACGAGCGTTCAACTAAATTTTACCTCGAAGTTGCCCATGGAAATTATACGTATATCTTAGCTTTTTACTTAAGTTCTCTTAATATGAATTTTGTTGGCTATGAACTATTTGAATGACATGATAAATGTCAAAATAATAAAATTAAAAAATTTAACTAAATGAGATACGTTTATTTGCTACAAACAAGTAACATTTTATAAAAATTGTTGAAAGTGGCCACCACCTTGTTCGAGACATTTCTAACATCTTCTTCTAATGAAGGAAAAAACGTTTTGTAGTAGCATATCGTCGATTTCGTTAATTATTTCAGCAATTCTGATCTGAATGTCTGCAAGATCAGGTATCTGTACCCAAAAAATTGAGTTCTTTAAAAAGGCCAAAGAAAAAAATCACAGGGGTAACATCACAAGATCTTGTTGGAAATTCATGTTCGATGTTTAAACTTATCAACCGATTTTGATAAATTTCCGTATCATATTAATTGTTTCACAAGCTGTGTGCACTCTAGCTCCGTATTGTTGAAAGTAACCCTGATTTATTTCTTCTTCATTAAGCTGTTCAATAAATGTCATAATAATTTCTTGTCGATACCTTTCTCCTTTAAAGAAAATACGGCCAATGATTTTCCTTCGACTAATCGCACACCATACACCAATTTTCTGTGGATGAACGACATAACAGTCATGCGGTTTCTTAGTATTCCACATCCTTATATTTTGTGAGTTAACATATCCATTCAGATAAAACCATGATTCATCTGAGAAAAATTTTGTCAAGAATGTCATTATCAAAATTATTTAAGAACCACTGACAAAATGTTGTTCTTCTAGGATAGTCAATTTCTTTGATTTCTCGATAATAGGCCATGCGATATGGAAATAAATGTAAGTCTTTTTTCAAAATTGTATGACAAGTGCCAATTGAAACACCCACTCGTGGAGAGAATACTCGTATGGATGTTCCTGGTGTATCATTCATAATTTGCGTTACATCGTCAACTAGCTCTTCCGTACATTTTTTCGGACGGCCACTGTCTTCTTTCCGTATAACACTCTCTGTTTCTCTGAAAACCTTAGTGCAATATTTAACTGTGTACCAAAAACTATCAAAATCAAAGACGAAGTTTAGAAACATATTTCTAAATTCCTCTAAGCATTCTTCAAGAAAATAGTGCCATTGTCCGTTAATATTACGTCCGTTCCAAAAATAAGATTCAACCATGAATGATTTGTGTTGAACAGTGAAAACCATTTTAAATCAATTTTAAATTACAAAGCAATTTAAAAAAGCTCCAACTAAGTATACATCAGATTAAATAGTCTGTCAAATTGACAACTGATGCAAATGTAAATAGTACAAGTTACGACAAACATTTTTATTGTCATGGACTACTAGAGGTAAAATATATTTGAACGCTTTTTACTTATTTTGTTCACTTGGTGACCTTATATATTAATCTGCCCTTGTAATTTACTAAACATACGAAGGAAGTATAGATTTGACTAGGATCCATAACGCCATTTTTCAACATCCTCAAACTACTGCTGCTTTGTTGCAATAACTTTTTCAATCGACCGAAATTTTTTCCGCAAAAAAAGTCAAAGGTTAAGAAATAAGTGAAAGTCATTTAAGGCTACATCTGGCGAATAGGGTGGAAGGAGCACAACCTGAAATCTCAAATGCACAAATTTTTCGTGAATAACTTGACCATTGCCAGAAGGAACGTTATCGTTATAAAAGATTACTTTTTATGGACAATTATAGATCGTTTTTCAAAAATTGCTTTCTTCAATTTGTCTATTAGTACCGCATAATACGGTATGTTAAAGGCTTGACCTTTTACAACATAGTCTATGAAAATTATCCCCCTAGAATTTCAAAAAATCACCGATGAAAAGTCGTGATTTTTTTTTGATTTTGTCTGAACTTTTTTTCGACCATAATGGGTTAACTATAGCAGTTGACACATCATGCAGTTTAAATTTAGAAACATAACGGTCAAGCCAAACTTCATCAACTGTAACAAATCTTCGCAAAAAAACAACTAGGTTCTTATTAAACAGCTTCAAATTATCACTTCACGTTCGCATTCTTATAAATTTTGGTATACGGTGATCAATCGATATGTTCGCGACCTCTTTGACGTCAATCCTTCGGTCAATCAAAATAATATCATTGATTTCATTGAGGTTTTCCGGAGTTGAAGTTTCCTCTGGCATTATAAACTTTTTTTTTTGCTTAAAACGCAAATTCTTTTGAAGTTGATTTAAGTTATTGTATTAATTATTACTATTTTGTAAATATAAAAATATATCTTTTTATCTAGATGCATCGCTTCTTAGACATAGACTAAATACTGCAATTTTAAGAATTAAGGAAAATGGAAAGATAGACGAGTTTAGGCGAAAATGGTGGGAAGAAAGAAGAGGTGGAGGTCGATGTAGCGTATGTGGCACAAGCAAAAAATTCTTACAGTTTAATTTAAATTTTAAAATATTGCAGGACGAATCGAAAGAAGGTGAAGATGCGGTCCCATTGTCACTAAACCACGTTGGTGGTGTGTTCTGGGTGACCGTTTATGGTACTATTACGGCAGTTTTTCTGGTTCTCGTCGAGATGACTTTGCATATATTCAAACAATCGATAAAATACAAAAAACCTTTCTTTGATGAACTAAAGCAAGAATTAAAATTTTACTTGAAATTTAAAGGACTAGTAAAACCCGTGAGAAAGAAAAACAGCAAGTCAAAATCTCCAGAAAGTCGAGAGACTGAACTACAACCGGCCCATGAAGAACCCGCTTTGGGATTTCTTCCGGATATTACTAACGCGAAAAGCTTTTAATTGAACATAGTATTTTTCTTTTTCTAGTGGTATTTCTAAATGAACCGACATAATGGTTTTGAGCATAGTTAAATGTAAACAAACATTTTAATTAATCATGCTGGGAGTAGTAGCTATCGGTATTTTACTTGCATTTATTTTTTTTAATTTATAACCTCTTACACTATATGTGTGCAGGTAATCTTCTTTCTTTATTTTTTCTGTTTGATTTTTTTAAATAAATATTTATTAAAGTTAGTTATTATTTGATTAACTTACAGTTGCTTTTTGCCTTTATAGTTCTAGGAGGGTGGGTTGAATAATTCGTGCGTAGAAATAAAAGAATAATTTAAATAAACAAACTTTATTTTTCTATGTAATCTTAATTCGATACATTTGGTCGATCTGTGTTCAAGAATCTTTATTCCGTTCGAAAGTGATTTTTTTCTAATCCTGCAAAATAATCGACCACTGTTGGATGTTAGCTCTTCATTTATGCAGAATTTCTTGCCTCTGAGAAAATGTTTTAATTTAGGGTATAGATGAAAGTCAGGTGGTGCTAGCTATGGCGAATATGGGGGGTGCGCTACTAATTTGAACTTTAATTCTTTAATTTTTTTGCAGTCACCGTGCTGGAATGCACAACTGCATTATCATGGCGAAAGAGCTCTTTCTTAGTCATTCCTGTACGGTTTTCAATGATAACTGTCTTCTAATCGTGGTTTTTTGGCATAGGGTTCTAATTCTTGAGTATGAATGGTAAGTCATTCAAAGCCTTCATTTTGTTGACCCTTCTTGCACGTATATTTGGCATAGTTTTCCCTAGACCTGCTTTCAGCCTACGTTTTTACGACCGTTTTAATAATTTTAATAATTGTTTTTGCAATGCCAAAGGAAAACTCCGGTCCTATGAGGGCTATAAACGAGGCCTGTCGAGCCAATTTATCCGTACTGTCATAAGACCTAGACCTTCGTGCCCTGAGACTCAGGCTAATGTCACTTGTAATCACGGAGCTCGTTCAAGGCACACCCACAATCTCATACAAGTTTTCTTGCACTGAATCCAATGCCATTAACATTGCTTGCCTGTTGAAGAAGATGGTCACGGTGCAATTTATTCCACCCTGTTCATTAATTTCTTCAATGTAATAATGCAATGCGACCACTTCCTTGAAATACCATAATTTTTCTGTTTAAAGCTCACTTAGATCATCGTCCTTTCTTTGAGTTCATATATTCTTGGCTCCAACAGTCCATATATTCCAGCTCCATCATGCCATTGTAATTAAGAATTGAAGAGGCAAAAGGCAAGTGGAAATTCCATATATATAAACACAATCGCATTAACATATACACTGTATCGTATCCATGATATTTTATGTCCTTTTTTTAAAATTTAGGTAACAAATATTAGATAAATTTAAAAAAGTGAAGGAAGTGCCTATTAAAAAGAAACGTGAAGAATGAAGATTAAATGCTCTTTTAATTATCTGTAAGTGTTTTAAATATGAATGTATTTATAAAAAAAATAAACTGATCCTAGAAGGAAAAACTAGGATACACACTTGACGTTACGGGATCCTTCGTGACAACTTCATGAAACTAACTGGACCACGGAAAACAGAGGAAAAACACACAGTTTTAAACTACAATTTTTTAAAAAGTCTATATTGCATCTGTAGATCAATTCATTATCAAATTCATTATCTCATGCTAATAAAATAATATTTACTGGGAAAGTTAAAACAAGATCACACGCAAAATAGAGAGCCATGTTACGGCGACCACAAGAACAGAATCAGAACAGAATAAGTAATTTTCATCTGCCACTGACTTTCCGTCACCTGAACATATCCAATTATCTATTATGCTTATTCTATATAGATCTAGAAGTCCATTTATGTCTAGTCTTTAGCCTTGACGAGCAAAATCTCGACACAGAATACCCCAACACTTAATGTATCATTGTTAGTAGTATAGGGTGAATTAGTACATTCTGCTAGATATGCTAACATATTTTGTGCACTCGTTCCCATTATTTTGATTTATAGTTTTTATTATAATCCGCTACTATATTTGAAAGCGGAAGATTCTGTTCAGTACAAGCTACTTCTGAAAATTTTTCCATAATAGTCAGTAGGTAATTTAATTACCTCTGATATGCTTCGACCCAAATAAACTTTATCAAAAAACCTTTACGTTTGATATGACATACATACGATACAATATTTTTAATTATATAGTTCTCTTCATTAGTGTCTCTAAAATTTTTAATTAAAAGGAGTGCAGGTTGCGAATCAACTAGGAATGTCACAGATGATATTTTGTTAATAAAACTGTATTCTAAGACTTTCTAAATGGCCAAGAACTTTCCAAGAAGAAGGTATTGAAGAAATAAGACTGATACAAATTTCTGGAAAGAATGTAAAAAGCAGTTTCTTCTTGAACCATCAGTATATTAACGTGTTTTGAACAGATTCACCAAAGCTTGAATGTTACTGCGAACAGTAATTCATTATATTAATGACTTCATTATACTGGATGTTATTCAAAGTTATTGTGCCTTGTATGACTAAATTGTGAATAGAAGAGGTGTCTCTAAAAGGTGTGGCCAAATGTTGTGGAGGTTTCTTTTTGTTTTAATCAAATACAAACCGGTTTTGTGATTACCAATAGTCGCTATTCTCAAGAAGTAATAGCAAACTTTGCTAATAATATGTGTGAAGGATAATTATTTTTAATTTTAAATAAAAATGTGCCAGAGATTGCCTAAAGTAAAATTTATTTAATTAGGAATTTTGTTAAATAACTGTATTATTTCTAAAATAAATTTTTAATATATATCTGTATGTGATACAAAAGCTCTATTTGTTCTTAAGTTAATGGCGGCTTATTGCTTGTACTTATTAATAAATCACTATTTCGCTTTAATGGAAAAATCATAATTATGGAAGCTTAATACTTGCATACAAAGCCTGTTCTTTTTCTCTTGAGTCTAATAAAATAATACACAACTTTTTGACAAAATACATTTATTGTATAAAATGAAAACACTTTAAAACTAAAAATATTATTAAAAATAGGAGGGATTACAATACAAGTTCATATTTGATGGTATCTTTTCTATAGTACACAAATCTGTTCCGAAGATTAAGAGTTCTGGTTGTCGGCGTTTCCCTCCATAATACAATCCTGATACCAAATACCTATTACGAATGAAAGAGCTTTATTTCAGGAAATTGGAGAAGAGTGGGTGGTTCCATTACCGGAATGAATTTAATAGATTGCGATCTTGACGAAGCTCGAGTTCAGAAGAGCTTACGTTGATTATCAATCCCGCGTAGAAGCACAAATAATCAGGACCTGGAGATTTATTAATAACAGGAGAAACTGTGCTAGGGTATCTGGTTACCTGGTATTTAGCGATGAATAAATTACTACACCTCAGGGTATAGCAGACGCATTTGGTAAATTTTTTTCGTTAGTCTTTCACTTTGCACTAATATAATTACTATATGTCCTGCGACCTATACAGTCTTGAATCCACAAGCTCAAATCTAATAATACATCCGGTTAAGATGGCCTTCTAAATTTTTTTCGTTAGGAATTGTCGACTTGTTTTTTGTCAGCCCTTAGCAGTTATTTTCAATTTAATTATTTCTACTGGTTCCTTTTCTAAATTTTATAAGATTGGAAGCATTGTGCCAGCCCATAAAAGTAGTAATCGTAGTGATGTTTGCAATTACAGACCAGTTGTCACATTAAGTAATTTTGCTAAAGTTTTCGAATTTTAAATATACGAACAAATAGTATCTAAAGTACGTCATCTGCTGTCTCCTTGCCAACATGGATTTGTTGTTTGGTGTACAAACACCACTAACTTAGTAGAAATGACGCAATTTATTAGCAATAGTATCGATGATCGCCTTCAGGTCAATGTAATATATACAGATTTTGTCAAAGCTTTCGATTCCACTAATCAGTTAATATTATTAGCTAAATTGGAAGTCTTTGGATTCTCTTCTTTGTTATTGAATTTCATTTCTTCTTACTTAAATATGCCGTGGACATGTGAGAAAGAGTGTAAGGGATGAAAAGTAAAATTAGACCTCTGTGTTAAATCTTCCTGAATTATGGTTCCGTACTCACAAGATCAATTTTCTTTTCGGTAACAGCCACTCTTGGCTTGGGAACTCTAAAGGAGTTATTTAATGAAAGTCAACTATGTTGAAATTCATTGTACCACCGAAACTTATTTTGAGTTGTCAAGAAATTTTCTAGTCGTGGCACAAATTTCTTACTTTAATAAAGTTAGAGCCATTTCCCTAGTAGAAATAGGGTTATTAGAAGATACTGTAGCAGGTCAGTTAGGGATGGCAAGGAGTTCGTTAAATTTAATTGTAAGGCAGTGAAGAGAGAGAGAGAGAGAAGAGAGGATTTCTGGAAAGACAAGTGGGTTTTGAACGACTTTCAGCAGCAACTGCGGTAGACGATCTTATTTATGTTGGTGAAAACTATTGAAAATAACCCTTTTCTAAGAGCAGCAGAGATAATCATTTATCCTAACTTTCCCACATCCGAATTCACCGCACGACGTCGTATTCGGGAAGCGACTTGAAAAATTAAGCTTCTACTAGAAATATCCAACTCACAGCTAGACACGAAGAATTCAGAATAGGCGTTGCATTAGAGTACCTTGCGAACTACAATAACTTTTGGGAGTACGTAATTGTTAGTGATGAAAAGATCTCCCAGTCATCCTCCTTTGGGCAAGTTAGAGCATATAGACCAAGAAATCTGCGGTATAATGCAAAATATACATAAAAGGTTGAAACCAGCCGCCGATTTTCAGTGAATATATGTGCAAATAGTCCTGTGGTATTATTGCAACTACAAGAGCGTTTCACAAGTGAAGCTTATATTAGGGTTTTGGAGGATGTGATGCTGCCCTCAGTGATGCAAGTATTTTCAGAAGGCGACTTTATATTCAACAGAACAATTGTCCAGTTCGCAGTGCTCATGGGGTAACAGAATGGTTCCAAACCCACAATATAAATGTGCTTGAGTGGCCGAGTTTAAGAACTGATTTGCCCTATAGAAAATATGCGGGAAATTTGGTCAAAGTTATACTAAACCAACGTATACCGTTTCAAAACAGGGAGCAGCTTTTGGCTGTTATACGTATAGCTTGGAATGATCTTCCATAAAGCTATTTCCGAAATTTATGTTTGTCATTCCCAACCACTTAAATAAAGTTATTCAACGATCAAGTACCAAGATCTAGTTAATTTATTTTTAGTCTAATAAACTGTGTTCTATTTCTTATTTAATGTCTTTATTAGTTTGTTGTTGTACCAATATTCATCATATTTGACAAGTATCTGACAACTGGAAAATAATGACGACGTTTGAAAAAGTTAATACCAAAACCAGATATATACTAGAACGATGTCAACTGGATTAAGAAATACATTGACTAGAATTTATTGCTCGCGACTGTACTTATAAACATTAACATAACCTCATCATTTTCATGCCGTGATGTTTATATTGGGCACCTAAAATTTTTTACTCGGATGGTACCATTCAAAACGACAGTACTGCTTGACAGGTCAATCTTAAATGGTTTTACTATTGAAATTTTGACAATGCAGATTTGTTTGTAAAACATGAACGAAATCAGCAACAAATACATCATGGCGAAAGTATTGAAAAGTCACATTCTCGTCAAATCACTCTTGTATAATGATAGTAGTTGAAGCACTGAACAAAACACGTTTTTAGTTCATTTTGGATTTCTGCTAAATGGATTAAGACCTGCATTTAATAATTTAAGGAATTAAAAATATGTTTATAACCAGTTTTAAAAATACAATAGTAAAAATAGTGGTTAATAATTTTGATCATAATATTTATTTATAAGCATTTATATGCATAATACGAGAGTATATCAAAATATAACGAGACTGGTACTATAACTTCTTTGACAAGTAGAATTTTATAACACAAAGAATAAATCATGACACTCCCATCTCTAATGTATTTATCCTCAAGTATACTTTGATTTAACTTTTCACGTTTATTACAAATTAATTACTGAATTGTCAGTGTTTGACGTACAGTTGCGGCCTCTACAAACTCAGACACTGACTTTTGACACATTCTGCAAATTAAAAAAATTCATAATTTGTACATTTTACTTTTATCCGGTAATGTCCGGTATGGATATGTTAGTGTCAGTTTATTGTAAGTCAAAAGCGTAAACAATTTTTAAAATGCCTCAATTAAACGAACTGCAGAAGTCGATAATTAGATCTAGGCTAGAGGACGGCATGAGCATTAGGCACATCGCAAATGAAATAAACGTTGATAAAAACGCGATAATTTAGTAATTATTTTATGTACTAACAGTCTAACCAATTCCAGTAACTGTATTTTTAAACTGTCTTGTCAAAGTTGATTTTATTGTTAGTTATTGTTAACCATTCCTGAATTTGGTATTTTGTGAAGATGAACTAAGAGATTTACTACGTGACTATAAATGTTTGTAACAAATATTTACTTTGGCAACACTGAAAATTGGCTTGCCTGGTTATTCGTATATAGGTACAACTTTGTAGGTTATGTCATTTGTATCATATGAATGCGTTAAAAATCAGGTGTGCTAACATAAAATTACAGAAGTGTTGCCAACTTAAGTCGAAAATTTACAATCATTTATCGTCTCGTTGTATTTATTACTGTCGTATAGATAGCTCGCATTATCCATAATAATAACTGAAGGGTTTTGTAAATTTTTAGGCAGCTGATTTTCGAACCATTCTAGAAAATTTTCTCGATTCATGTCACCATGTTAATCCATGTTTTTACTATTTGTTGCTCCAGGAACAAAACCATTATTGCTACTAGCATGTACAACTATGTATCTAATGTGTGTTTTTTTAATACCTTTCTTTTTCAGTAGGGAGAAACTCTGACATTAGAACAGTTAATTTGACAAATCATACCGCCATTTTATCCAGTATTGTTTGACATTTCATAATGTAAAAACTTACAGCCGAGCAACGTCTACAAATTGTGGAAATTTATTTCTAAAATCAGTGTTCAGTTAAAAATGTTGACAGAGTGCTTCGCCCAATTTACGGCATACATAATCGATCAACTGAGACGACTATTCGCAACATAATTGAAAAATTTTACACTCAATTTACTCTTTTGGACTCTTATCCACCAACGAGATTGCGTAGAGTGCGCACTGAAGAAAATATCGTCGCCGTTTAGGCAGGCGTTGAGGATGATCCAAATTCATCGATTCTTCATCGTGCAAGAACTTGGCCTATGCTCATCGACTTTGTGGAAGATTTTGCGAAAGAATCTTGGCTTACATGCCTACAAGATTAAATTGGTTGCAAAAATTGAAGCCAACAGACCATCGTTTTCAACGTCAGTTCAGTAATTGGACGTTTGAACAGTTGGAAGTCGATCAACTATTTTATGGTCAAATTGAGTTTAGTGATGAGGCCCACTTCTGACTCAGTGGCTTTGTGAATAAGCAAAATGATCGCATTTGGAGTGCAACAATTCACAGGTGACTCATTAGATACCGATTCATTCCGAAAAATGCACTGTTTGGTGCGGTTTGTGACCCGCTGGTATAATCGGGCCATGCCTATTGAAAAACGAAGATAATCGAGCTGTCACCGACAATGCCGGCCGGTATAGAGGCATGTCCAACAATTTTTTATTCCCAGAAGTATATGAACATGATCTGGAAAACCCTTGGTTTCGGCAGGATGGTGCCATATGGCGAAACCATAGATTTATTGAAGGAACTTTTCGGCGATAGGATTATCTTCAGAAATGGACCTGCACATTGGTCTTCAAGATCATGTGATTTGGCGCCTCTATAATATTTTTTGTAGAGCTATTTAAAGTCATTGGTCTACGCAAACAAGTCAACAATTATTGCAACATTGGAAACCAATATCGAGCACACCATTACTAACATACGGCCTCAAACGCTCGAAAAAGTAGTCTAAAATTAAACTTGCCGTGGTTTTTGAGAACTTCCATCTTGAAAAATCCAGATTTCATCAAGAAAACAAACTGGAATGCATTTTCATTCTTAAAACGCATATATTGTTGCAAAAGCGTTATTTGTATTTAAATTTTTCCATTTTTCAATTTTTTTTATTTTATATGACTTTCTTTCAGTTAGGTGACATTTTATAAACTTCAATATTAAGACCATGTTACATTTATTATTTGTCACACTGTCTGAGTTTGCAGTGGCCGCAGCAGTACATATTGAAAAAATGAGAGTGGAGGAAAGATATGCGCTAAAATTTTGTAAAACTCCAACTGAAACTCTTGAAATGATTAAAACTGCATATGCAGATAATAGTTAATCACGATGTAGAGTGTTTGAGTGGCACAAGAAATTCAAAGACGGTTGTGAATCAGTGGAAGATGAACCTCGACGCGGACGACCACCAACTGCTTGGATTGATTAAAAAATTGCAGAAATTAACGATTTGATCCAAAATGATCGTCGGATTGGTATATATCGAATTTCTGACATTGTTAATCTATCTTATGGTTCTACTCAAAATATTATTTATGATGATTTAGGGTACCGTAAGGTCGCGGCAAAATGGATTCCAAAAGTGATAACTAACCAATGAACGAAAAGCCAATTGAGTGACAAGTTTTCGGCAATTGAAATCCACAGTTTTTAAACAATGTGGTTACATGTGACGAGAGTTGGTTTTATCATTACGATCCTGAATTAAAGTGTCAAAGTATGTAATGAAAGCACAAAGGCTGTCCAAGACCGCAGAAGGCGAAGGCTGTGAAAAGCGCCGGTAAAGTGAGGCGCTTAATTTTTTTTTTGCTAAATCGGGCATTATTTATGATCACATTATACCTAGAGAACATACAGTAACTGGAGAGTGCTATTCTAATATACTTCGAGGAACCATATAAGCAAAATTAAAGAAAAAACGGCCGCTTTATCAAGACATCGGTTGGATCTTGCATCACGACAATGTTTCAGCCTACGGATCAGCGATTTGTCCACAAACACTTGGAGAATTGGGAGTGGAAATTATGGTTCACCTTCCCTACTCACCTAACCTTGCTCCATGTGACTTCTATTTGTTTCCTGAAGTCGAAAAGAATTTAGAGGTCGAATATTTGAGTAGAATTTAGAGCTCAACAACGTGGTGATGGGTATATTAAATAGACTCTCAAGAAATAGTCTAACTAAAGCGGGTCTGGACCCGACCCCCAACTGAGACCCAACTTGTGACTAATCCACATTTGACCATACATTATGCGAACCTGATACAGATACTGCAAAAGTGTTCATTTGTAAACAGACCGTGACGAGCATAGTCCTAATGTCTCCCGTATTCTCAAGAAAGACCAAAGTCGCTTTGGATGTGGGTACAATGTTGTGTTTGGAAACAAGAAAAAAGAGAAAACGTGTTTGGGTGAAAGCGTGGTTGCAAAAGAGGGAACAATATACTCATTTACATTTATTGAAATATATCCATGCGAACCATCTGATATTCTAAATGATCTTAGAATGGACTACGGCATATTTGAAGAATTACTAATTCTTGTAAAACTTCTCATAGAACGAAAAAACACTTTATTCAGAGAAGCAGTTAGTGTTGAAGAACGTTTATTGGCAACTTTGACGTTTCTGGCAACAGGATTTAAAGTTTTCTTGCGTAATTTCCCCACAGTTACTTAGAAGAATCATTCCAGAAACATGTCGTGCCATATGCAAGTCTTCTGATGTCCCATAAACATGTATTATCTTTATATAAAACGGTAAATTCCTCCCAAAAACATTTTTATCTTCAAAAGACATTGAATATACAATATTTACACTCACTTACTGATACACCGATTGAACTATTGTCTGGAGTCACCGGACAAGTCTGGACAGGCACACACATTACAAAAATAGCACGGATTGCGGATCGCGGTCGGGTCGTAGGTTTGTGTCACACCAACACACCCCCCGACCCCGACCTAACTACGACATGTCTCTCATTACCATTCATTAGCGGATCGGTCGGCGGACACGGCAAGACGGACCAATCCGTCCAACCAATCCGGTAATGAATGGGAGCCTTAAGCGAAAACATTAGACGCAGACGGCCTGCCAAGGGGCGCCACAATTCGTGGATCCTACACAACGACAATGCATCAACCCACACGTCATTTGTTGTGCGTCAGTTTCTAGCGCCAACGAAGACGGCTGTACTACTCCACCCTTCCTACTTCCCAGATCTCTCTTGTGACTTCTTCCTGTTTTCGAAGTTGAAAATGAAGCTCAACGGGCGCCATTTTGAGACGATTGAGGAGATTCAAACCGAATCGCAGGCAGTGTTGAACACACACACTACTTCTATTAATGGATAAGTCGCTGGAATCGGTGTATGCATGCGAACAGAGAGTACTTTGATGTTGATGGTAGTGAATAAGTTGTAAGAACGATTGTGTGTTGTGTTCTGATGTTTTTTCTAGCATTCCAGAAGTTTCTGGGTTGCACCTCGTATATGTATATATAGTTTAGTAAGAATATTTTTTTACTGTTTCACTACGGAATATTGTGTTTATTTTACAGTTATTTCGATTTGCAGTGGTTTAGCAATACTATCATAATTATTAACAATTTGTTGGTGAAAATTGAACGTATTATTTTCTAGTAAATTTTGTTACAACGCCATAAATAGCAACCTGTTCCAAAAAAAATCAATTCCGTAGTTATATTCTGAAAGTCCAATCTAAATATAGCAAGAATTATAAACGTTGATAAATTAAATAAAGTTTAGAAACATATTACATTTTTATGTAAATAAGTGGATGATAATTCTTTAATTTAAGAATAGGTATTAGTTTTCAATATTTTCCATTTATTTCTATATACTATATACGCATATACTGCATATATTAAATTATTTTTATTAAATATTGTGCCCAATAAAGATTAACTATTAACAGTGGAAATACGTTCATAAAATAATTACTTTCCTTAACTAAATGTATTACGTATTAAAGGTAGTACATATAACACATGTTTCTCGACATATTTGTCTTAAAATAGTATCAGTAACGAAATAGTTACTGGCAAGCCATTCGTAAATCGGTTCGTGCATTTTTAGTCTATAAAATGTCTACCAATTTTGCCATATTCTTTTGAACACCATAAAATGCAAATAATATTGTTATTATTGCCTATTATTGCAGCGTTTGCGAAGTATAATCCCAACGACTGTATAATAGGTAAGTGTTTTTTTTATTCACTTTTACACGCATGTTTTTTTCTAATTATATAAGCGTTAATTAGAGCTTGCTACATCTAATACTAATTTATATTGCCGCAATTGTGAAAATCTTTCAATAATAAATATTTAAACGATTTATCGAGTCCATGCGAATTTGCACTAATTTACAAAACTAATGCGCTCAAACGACAGGTAATCATAATAAATACATGTGCTATTATATATTTTTCTTTCAATATTAAAAAAATTCAATGGATATTTTAATACATTCGCATTTTTTTTCAAAATCGATGTGTTACAAGAGCGTGTGCGCAATTTTTCCGAGAAAACGTGTCTTAAAATAAAGTTCTAAGTCCTAATTACCTAATATCAAGTTCAGTCGTTGTTATTATCGACTATTGCCTAACACCGTTTTTTTGCACTCGCAACAAGAATTTCTGTATAATGTTTAGTAAGAAACCGCTGAATTAATTTAATCTAGTTGGTTAAAATTCGACAAGCGGTCTGTCCTTAGGTTTCTTTTCATGAAAACCCACACATATATTCAAGTGGCTTAGCATCCATCGATTGGCACGGCCAATCTAATACTGTTATCCCATTTTTTGATCTTCCAAGATGTGCATATAAGAGTCACGCGTTTTTGAACCGTTGTGTTCCTGAAATATCCAATTTGATGCCCCTTTATTAAACCATTTTTCACAGGCTTCAGTAAACATCTACGACACGTTTCAGCATTCCTAATATATAAACTTTTAAGGGGTATTTAATAGTTCTCTCTCGTCATATACTACCCATGCCCTTCTTCTAGGACTCCGTACACCAAATGAGGATTCAGTAGTAAACTGCTACGTATAAATGCAACATTGAATGTCTAATACGAGACTGGCTCTTATATCTTTCAAAATTCAGTAGCGAGACGAGATGTTAAAAATTACAAACCAACGAGCCAGACTCTTGCTAGCGTCAGTGAACACGGCGTACGGTTCCTTACGAAACGTTATTACAAATTAACCAGCTCTTAAACGAGAAAAAAGGCTACCATGTATTTTATACTTTGTTAGTTTGTAAGCTGTAATTTGTGCCACACGGAGATTGTAGAAAATACTACAACCCGCCAGGTGAAAATAAAAAAAAAGCTGGATGAAGATTGTCACGTAAATTAATTTACTACTAAATTTATTAATATTCTATGTAAAATAAAATAAATTAATTTAAAATGCTCTTTTTACAAGGGAAGATCCCCAACCCGGAAATTCAAAAAATTATGAAACTTTGCGCATAATTCGTTAACGGAAAACGTTTTAACACAAAAAATGTTCGAATGAGTTTTATTAAGCAGGTAAGAAAAAACTTAAATATATCTCCATTTACATATATTTTTTTTCGACTATAAATATGTTTGAGATTAATAATAAGTAACAGGATTTGTTTGGTTGTGTAACCTATAGACCTATAGTTGCAGTGTTGAAATTCATTTTAAAAACTAACAAAAGTATTGATAACTAAATTATAAATTACTTTGCATTCGAGTTACTAATAATATAACAGCATCATCCTGTTAATTTTGTTATACGTTAAAACACCTACCAATAAATTACATTTTACAACCGTCGTTACGTCTTTTTAAAAAGCTTTATTGTAATTATAATTTAAAATTAAAACATTTAGTTTAGTTTTAATATAGTGTATTAAAATAATAATCAAGGTACATAATAACGTGAAGCGTGCGTTAGAATAAAAAAAAACAGTACTTGGTTCCTTGTGAAGCGATATAATGAATTATATAATGAATGTATAATAATGAATATGGTATAATGAATAATGGTGTCTCTTACATTTAGTTTTTAATACCTCGTGTCTTTATCTTAATTCTAGGTAACCCTCGCATGAAGTCGCGTTGCATTTCCCACGTTAACTTTAGTACACAAGGACGGTTCTATAACAAATATATAATTTTTTTATATTTAAATATACAATGGATTATTCTGCATGTTGATAAAACTCCTGAAAAATACTATGACTACCACATATGGAACAACCAGGAGGATGAACAAATCTTGCTGTGTGAAAGCAAAAGTAACTGGATTTTCAAAGTCATCCGGTCTTTGATAAACGTATCCGCTTTTATACCAAGCGTAAGCAAATATGTTGTGATATTATGGCGCCGAAAGTTGATTATGAATAAGAGATTGTAATTTTATAATATTATTGCGTTCATGTAACATAATATCGTAACCATACAGTAGTACAAGGTCACAAAATTTTCCGTATGGTTATATTATTGATGTAGTTTTCTTCAGGATCGTTAATATATTCACATGTTTGTTGGATGGTAAACTGGTTTGCAATGTAGCAGGACAGTGGCTGGTCCAAGAGTCTAAGAACAAAATTACGCGAGCCCTCACATTTGGCAATTAAACATCGGTAAGCCATTGCTGAAATACTTCTTTTGTTAATTTTCCAGATGTGGATGTTGTTAAATGAACATTCCAAGGTCGAAACAAAGACTATGATACGCGTGGACCAAAATTTCCACTTTGTTCTTTGAGAACAATGAATAAAGGCGAGAGTAGTTTTCCGGAAGCTGATATTGTTGGGAGTATGATATAACTATGTGTAGTTGCGGATATAGGCATCGCAACTGCTGCAAAGGTTTTTATTCCCTGCACAGCTAAAGTTGCCGTTGGAATGTAGTTCAAGATTAAAACCACTCTCATAAGCATTGAATGTATTATCTATCGCGACAAGTCCTATATGATCATTTGTACTATTAACGAAAGTTGAAGCAATTTTCTTCAATTATTCGAAGTCCGTACCATATGATCGGTTAATAAATTGATTTATTTTTCTATTTCGTTAGCTCTCTTGAAATTGGAAACCCAATATCGTGATGCTTTAAAATATCCCAAATCAATGTCTTTGTTAGCTTGTAATATACATCGCTGGACGTCCAAATCATGAATAATGGTACGTGAATCAATACTATTTACAAACTCATTATATACAAATTGAGAAATTTTTCTCGTCGCGTGCAACCTTCTCTTTATTGTTTCTTCCCACTTAAAAAAAAAAATCTAATAATACTATAGAATAATACAAGTAGGAACAATATTACTTCACCATTTACCTGTACAATTGCTACAAAGATGAAACTTGGTGAAATTTTTGCTAAACGGCATTCAACGCAAGTCGTCTTTTCTTCCTAGTTTTTCAATACGTAACAGCATTGGTTTTATATTCTAAAGTAACAATACCTCCTTCTTCTGGTGTACACTCTTCTTCTTCAGGTTCTACCGCTTCTATCCTTGTGGGCACATATAACTGTGCGGTTGCAAAAATTCTAGAGTTGTATTAGTTTCCAGTGAAAACAACGTTTCTCTTAAGCATCGAGAAGGATGTTTTTTATTATGTAGTGCAATTCGATTTCAGGGGGGGGGGGGCTATTATTGTTATTGGCAACTTCGAATGTTACCATCAGTAAACGAATTACATTTATCATAATTATGGCAGCCATTTTCAACATTACAGGTTTACTATATAATAAACCAATAACTAATTACTATTAATTTCAAGTTTGATGAGTTATGTATACTACTTGGTTATTTAATTAATTGTCGGCCTATTTTCTTTACAAAACATGTTTACTATTTACTGGTCTAAAGTAACTTCCTTCGATAAGCTACATCTTTTAGATAAGAAACAAACTAATATAATGAAAAAAATACAGTAAATGTTTTTTTCCTGCCTGCTAAATAAAACTCATTCAAACAAATATTTTTTGTGTTAAAACTTTTTCTCTACATCTTACCATTAACGAGTTATGTGCAAAGGCAGAATAGAAAATTTCCAATTTTCAAAAATTCATTTCACCCAGTCAGAGTGTTTTTCCGCAGAAAAATAAATGCGTCGTACATACCTATATGAAATGTAGATGTTCCCAAAGTAATCATAATTTTTTTAATTTCCAGGTTCGGGATCTTCCGTTGTTATATTTTAGAATTACTTTCATAATTTTTGATAAAAAACGATTCTCGAGTGATATAAAGCAGATTAAACATTAGGTGTCCGGTTTCGGTGGGTGTAAAGCTCTTCAATCAATTGCCGGATCGATTGAAGAGTATGGGGAGCCATGACAAATTAGGCCATGAACTGCAACAAATTTTACAGAAGGGTCGTTGTCGTTGAGCAATTTCTATCCGTTGTTGAGCAGTGACACTTATGTATTTCTGTAGTATTTAAGATTGTATAGTATTTCACAAGGACAAGTCCTTTATACAAATGATTTATCAGACAATAAAGCTGTCTATCTATTTCTCTATCTACTAATTACAATGGCCAACATGATTTTGGGGACTTCTAAGCGAGACTTGTTTCTTGCTAACAACAATCAAGGAATAAATTTTCGTTTGTAGCAGTTTCCGATGTGTATTTTGGTTTGGTAGTCCCTTTGAACACTCCAACAGTAGTCGGCCATCATATACCTTGCTTGGTACCGAGTTTCCATGATTTTAAAATCTTTATAAAATCTCTCGCCTTGTTCATCGCTTACAGCACCTAAATTTTCGGGAAACCTATGAAGGAAATGAAGCTTTATGCTCATGTTACAACCTTTTTTAAGCAATTTAAAATTTTTTAAGCATTGATTGCACTAGATTTTTACAATTGCAGGCATTTTTGTTTCCAAGAAAATTGTTCGCGACCATCCTGAATGAAGTCCAGACTTCTTTCTCAGCTTCGTTCATAGAGTTGATGAAATTTGGATCTCTTATTAAAGTTCTAATTTGAGGTCCGTCAAATACCCCAGCTTTAATGTTTTCGTAACTTAGTCGTGGAAACTTTTCACATATTGCAGTGAACTGTGCCTTTGCTTATTAGGTCAGCTCACGACAATTGTCCGGATGCTTACAGTCGTAGATACTTCTGCTTGAAACTTCCTTCTCTCGAGCTTTCGCTGATATCTCTCCAGCGAAAGATGTGGATAAATAACAAAAGTCAAAATAGCATTAATTCAAAGTCACAATTTTCCTTTACAAAATTTATTAAAATAAAAAAAAAGAAAAAAACTCTTTAAAAAATGTAAAGAGAGCTAAAGCATGATTAACTAAAGCTTGGAGGAAACAGTCTGTGTGATAATTTACACGCACACAGAGAAAAACCTCCTGTGACTCGCGAGCAATAATAAAAACTAATAGATATTTAAGAAAATTCTCAAATTTAAATATTTAAATTAAACCCCTAACTTCAGACGTAAACAGACCAAATGTCAACTCGTGATATACTTAACTTATGCGAACTAAACACAAGGACAAATCTCCCCTCCAATTCTGAATAAAATGTTCTAGAATATCTTGACATAAAAAAAAACTCCCTCACAAAAACATGATAATTTTCTTAAATATCCATATAATACTCTACTCTCAAAATAATGAAAAAATTACAGATGAGCACAAATATCAAAGAATTATATGGAAAACAAAATTTATATAAATCAAATGTGTGAAGTACTTACATCGACGTAACACTTTTACACATAAAAAAAACTAAGGCGAGAGATACCAAATATTATAAGAATTAACAAATATACGAGATCATAACCACTCGTTGAAAATCGTAAATGAAATTTAAATACACATAAAACAAATAAACCCGACTTTAAATCAATCCTACATAAAAGTAAAAAAATGATGTTTTTTACTCTCGACTATCGAAGGCAACGTACTTGATATCTCTGCTTTAAACCGGCAAAATATCCAGACATCGGACACCTCCAGTTCAAATAATACCGCATGTCGGAACAACTTCCGATGCAATAATAACTATACAAACCCGGACAAAACAATAATCCCAAAATTTACACATTTAAATATACAATATAAAATCAGAGTACATTTTAAATAAATGTCATAAATACAATATAAGTTCAATATAATTCTTCTTCGGGGAAAAGTTCACTGCAATATGTACTGGAAGCAGTAACCTTGCAAATCTGGACCTTTAACATATTGCTTCATAAGATCTAAATTAATATGAAGAGGTGGAATAATTACTTCTTCTCTGGCGACTAATGGTTGACTTTTTCCCAACATCTAGGGATGTTCTGGGAGGCCAATGTTTCTTAATCCAGTTTTGGCTTCTAGCTCGACTATCCCAGAGGCACAAAAAGCACGAGAATTATGTGTGCCCTCTTTGAAAGCCAAGTAAAAAGTTTACTATTTTGAGATTCGCACAGAAGACCCAGTTATGGTCTGTATATTTTAGTAACTTTGTAACCTTCTCAATGTCGTCGTTAGGATATACAATTTTATTCTTATTTTTATTATTATAACCAGAGGTCTGAACTAAACAAAAATAGCAATCATCTTCATGGCTTTTCGATTCACGCCATATCATTGGAACGCCAAAAGCTAATTTCTGGCGGTAAGCCAAATACATTTTCTTAACGAAAGCAGTAATAGTTACACTTTCACTGGGAACGATGAAGCTGCCATAAATGTAGCAGAATGAATCGACACTATTTACACATCTTCGCGTAGTAGACATGATGTAATTTCTTTCCTAAACATTAACATTGAACTAACGTTTTATTATCACCCTTTACTTTTAAATAGTCCTAAGTGATCATGATCAATACTAATATGTTCAGGATTAGCTTAATAGACTTGCATTTCTTTATAATTGTTTATCATTTAATTACTTCATTAAGTACTTAAATATTATCAGGACAAGTTTACATTATTGTAATGAGATAAATGTATTTGGAATGTCTTTCAATTCCTTGAACAATTAAGAATTTACTTAACTATTTTCAAGAATTTCGAAATCGGCAAACCAGTGCCGTAGAAAGAAAACTTGACGTGTTAGGGACAAATGGGTTTCATATTTGCCATTAGCGGAAAAATATTAATTAAAAACAAGTGTCAGATCATAGCCAGCAAATTAATTGTTGGCCAGTGTTGTTTCACTATCAATTCTGATTTAGTCCATATTAAAACTCGCATTTTTGAAAACTAATCAATTCAACAACATTTCATATTTCTTATGATTTATTCATTTATGTTCATCTATTGCAGGCTTATTACAGGATGACGACAATAATATTAAACGAATAGCCTTCTTAGCGAAAGCCGACGAATTAGGTTTCGATAATGAAATAGATTCCGTTACGCCCTTTCATTCTTATGACACCCTAGCTGCAACTTGTCGTATGGTAGAAGCAGGGGTTATTGCCCTCTTTGGACCTCAAACCGAAGAAAACGCCCATATAATTCAAACTGTTTGCAATCATAAAGATGTGCCCCACATCGAGACCAGGTGGAGCAACTACCCGAAGAAGGCAATATCGACGATAAATTTGTATCCTCACGGACCCACATTAAGCAAAGCCTTCGCTGATCTAGTCGAAATGAGACAATGGGAATCTTTTACTGTATTTTACGAAGATAAGGAGAGCCTAGCTAGAATTTCCGAGATATTGAAAAGGGAAAGGAAATACTCGATTTCTATTAGACAATTGGAGACTAATGGCACCCGAAATTACAGGCCAGTATTAAAGGAAGCGTGGAAAGAGGGTCACACGCATTTCATTATAGATTGTCATATTGATCGCTTACCTGATGTCTTACAGCAAGCACAACAAATTGGTATGATGACTAGCAATTATTTTTATATCATTACGAACCTGGATTTGCAAACGATTGATTTAGAGCCATACAAATACAGTGAAACTAATATAACGGGGGTAAGTAAACAGAGATGTTTTTCCATGATTTTTGCAATCTGCTTTCCTATCTTTTCTATCACTCCATATTACAACTATTTGACTTATACCGTTTTCTTCACATTTAGATGGCTTACATAAATACAAATACAGTGTGTCCACGCATGGACTTAAATGTACTTGTAAAAAATCTTATTTTCAATTTTTCGAAAAAAAATAATTCTTCAGAAGTTTTCCTGCTTGTTATATAATTACGAGTCACGTTGAGAAAATTCGATTTTGTTGTATAGAGTGCCCATGAAAAACAAAAATGGAAATTAAAAAAATCAAAAACCTTCCAATTACACTTTTTCGTAGTACTGAAATGAAAGAGCTTAACAGGACAAATCAAAAAGTGAAATAAAGTTTTCTCATGAGAGTTATTGTTACTAACACTTAGTTGAATTACTTTATTTTTAAAAGTGCTACTTCATTGTGTTATGTAATAAATCTAGATTATTGCTGTTAAATAATGATTCAATGACATTTCTAACGTCATTGATATTTGATTACATTGATAATTCATAACATTTGTCACCTAACATCTTCAGAAAACTGCTGACCTTAGAGCAACGCTTACTTGATCAGGTGTTATGGTATTGGAGAGGTGTTCTTTAAATACGCAATTGATATTTTCCATTGGAGTAGGTAAATTTGATATTTATGGTGATGTAAAAGATGTGAAAAAAACAAAAAAAGACTTATGATGAAAGCGATGCTGCAAGAATTTCAATACTAGAATCACTTTGCAATAATTCTCGATTTCCTTTCAGAGCAACAGCGAATCAGATAGAAGGTATATCTAAAACTCGCGTACAAAAAATTCTGTGCACAAATAAATTTCACATATTTAAACCAATCTTAGTTCATAAACTTCAAGAAGGCGATGATTCATGCCGACTAGAATTCTCTTTATTATTGGGCGATCGTATTCTGAAAAGCCGTCATTTTCACCATCATATCATATTCAGTGATGAATTGACTGCGAAAACGGCGCTCTCCGTATCGGGTGTTTCATCGGTGCCGACAATGTACAATCGATCAACTTAACATGTATACAGATTAGCGTAGTTAAAAGTAGATATTTAGCTTCAAATTCACACACACATATATATATATAGTTCATAAAGTATAAGTTTTCAGTTCAAGGCCAAATTCAAAGCATGTGATTCAAATCAGTACTGCAGAGTTAAATAAAGTCAATATTCAATCGCGGAAATAACCGTTTGTCATCATAAAATATAAACGTCATGTTTTGCAATATTGTCAAAATTTTAGTATGTCACTTGCAATAATAACCAAAGAAAGCATATACCTAACCTACATGTCAAAATAATAATAATAGTAAAGTAGGAACATGAATAGTTCAAAAGTATTGTTTCTTTTCTAGTATAAATATATTCATTCTATCCAAGAAGACTATGAGCAAATTATGACTTTAAGATTCGAACAAATTAGCAGGCATCTAAGAAATATTCTGTAAAATAAATAGGTAGGTTAGAAATGTCAAAGTGATAATCAAACAATTTCGTACTTTTTGTCACTAATTACTATTTATTATCAGTATTGTTCTGAAAAGAACGGATTTTGTAATTTTGTATGACAAACTAAATATTCAAATTAGAATGGTTAACCTAGAAGTCAAAATACCGGAAACAAAGTCAATAAACAACAGTATTCAAATAATTTGACAGCAAGCCGAATATCATAAGACTATCTCCTAGACAACTTATCATCTTTATTTAATATAAAATTTCAAAGACGTACGTCTTAACTTAAAATGACAAACGTGTGTAGTATTACAGCGCGTGTTCAGCGTGTGTTAGAAAGAGAGAAAGTACAATTTGCGGTTCCCACTTGGGCAGTACGAACTGAAAACTTATACTTTATGAACTGTATATATATACCGCCTCATTCTGAGCAAACGCAACGATCCGAATGTATGAATATTTCTCCCGCTCCGAATAAAAATCCCCTGAATGCTTTTAGCCAATCACAAAACAGTCTGTCGCGCAACCATTTGACAATTAATGTCACAAATTAGTGTCACCACTGTCACCCTATACGGAGTCTCTTAAGCGTTTGAATAGTGATCATGCCGCGTTATACACTAGAAGAGAAAGCCGAAATGATGAAATGGTATCACGCTGATAATTCTTATCAAAGAGTATGTGACTTATTTGCCGGAAGGTATGCCGACAGGCCCATCCCGAACAAAGCTACAATTTGTAGACTTAAAAAGAAAATAGACATTACTGGTTCTGTACAAAATTTAAAACCATTATTCCCAAATCGCAGAGTTCCTAATGATACGTCCATTTTAGTATGCGCTGCAATAGAACTAAATTGAAATTTGACACTTAGCGATATTTCCAATGATTTAGGCATATGCTGCTCTTCCGTTAACCGCATACTAAAATTAAATGATTTTCGTAATTATAAATATTCCATACATCAACAATTATTTTACGGCGATGAGTTTAAACGGATGTTTTCCGTTATTATATGATTAATTTCTCATTATGAACAATTTATTTTATTATTTGTAAGAGTAAATTTTTCTTTACATTACTAGAATTTAATTTAGTTTTTATTAGTTCTGAAATTTATTTAGTATACTATGAATAGTTTTTGTGACCTTTATTAATAAAATTTAATTTATTAAATCTCTCGATGCCTTATTTGCAATTTTCTTGATCGCTTGTTAATAATATCATTACGCTTTGCGTAACCATCGTCAGTATAACGTATTGCAATTTACTCATTACCATAACACAGGACTAAACAATTTATAGTCCTTTAATAGTAATTTGGTAATCAGATAATTTTTCTTACGCGGCTCCATAATATGTAAGTATGTATGACATATGACATCGATGTTAACGCGCCTACAGCATTCAGGGGAATTGTATTAGGAGCCAGAAAAATAATTGCACATTCGGATCGTTGCGTTTGCTCGGAATGAGACAGACTGTGTTGTGATTGGCTAAACGCGTTCAGGGGATTTGTATTTGGAGCGGGAGAAATATTCATACATTCGGATCGTTGCGTTTGCTCAGAATGAGGCGGTATATATATATATATATATATACGGATAGCAAGCGCCAAATAAGATGGCAAGCGGTGGGAGTAAGTCCGCGCAGCTTTAGAAATAGTGGGAAACTTTGTATTTGGTTTTACATAAAGTTGCAAGTAAGTGGGTAAGTGGGCATGCGCGTTTTTAAAAACAACTTAAAAACGACTACGGCGCATTCCCACCGCTCGCCATCTTATTTGGCGCTTGCTATATATGTATAACAATTTTCAAGAATACTGGTAGGAATGGCTTTCAGTCATGTAGTGGGGTATATGGACAGCGGGGATGACATATGAGCAAACAAATAAATTTTGTACATTTCATTTAGAATTTTGTTTCGTTTCTTTTTATAAGAATTTTATTTAATTTTCATTAATAATTTTATTTTAGTTACAATTTTTAAAGAGTTTTGTTTCAGTTCAATGTGAACACATACATACTTCAATTATTATAATAGCGGCTGCAATTCCTTAAAGTAAATCTGTACATCCACACTTTCATTCTGCCATACCAAATTAAATACTGACGAATGCGTGTGCCAGTGTGTGTAATACGCTTCGCAATTTCCACCGCTACTTCAGTCAATCTGTATAATATGCAATTAATTTATAATTTTTCTTAATAGTTTCGAATGATTGATCCAGAATCTGAAGCTACTAAAAAATTAGCAAAAATGATTAACAGGAAACAAAAGGATTTTGAGATCGAACCGTCGGAAGTGCAGTTCATAGAGCCTCAAGACATAAGAGTGGAAACAGCACTTACGGTAGACGGATTAAATTTATTGAAAATGGGCTTACAAGATTTACCAAGAATGAATAGGTGCTCCACTAAACTTACATGTAACGACGAAATAGGCTGGATCCATGGTTCTACTGCGATTAATTTTATAAAAGGGGTAAATATCTCTTAGGAATTAAGTTTATTTTGCGTTTTCGCATATTTATACATCATTTTAAAATCAAAGACATTTTATAGAGCTATTTTAATAAAGTGAGGTTGTGATTAACTTAAGAGTTTGAATGTTCTGTTAATAATAAATAATTATGTTAGTCAACAATGTAAATAGCTATTATTTCCGATTTTGCGAGAATCTTTGAATCCGTCTTGCACAAAATTATCTCGTCCAAATGTCTGCCCTTTATTTTTCCTTTACAGCATGGATTTGTGAAAAATCGCTCCACTCTAACAAACTTGTGCTGCATAACCCAAGATATAGCCGAAGTTTAAGACGATGCTAGTCAATTAGATGTTATTTAAACGGACTTCAGTCACGCATACCATATTTTAGTCTTAAAAAAATTGTCATCTTTTGGGTTTAACGATTCTCTACTCAGGTTTATGAAGTCATAGTTGACAGATACAGCAAACTATGTTACCTACAATGGCTATAAATCGAGATTTTTTACCCGACTTCTGGAGTTCCTCAAGGTTCCAACTAGAGCCTGCTTATGTTTAATATATTTATTAACGACCTAATAGTATCATTTGACTACAATGTATTGGCCTATGCAGATGACCTTAATATATATCACACCATTACAAGCATAACTGATGTGGAGTTTTTGCAAAAGAACTCAAATACTGTCCACTGTTGGTGTCGCATGAATAAATTTAATTTAAATATTTCCAAATGCTGTGTTGTAACTTTCACAAGGAAAATAAATTATACAAACTCTCTTTATTACGTTGATAATGCGGTTATAGAGAAACGAAGCTCTACAAGGGATCTTAGTGTTACATTCGACAGCAAGTTGACCTTCAACGATCATCTCTCAAACATCACTCAGATCTGCTGTTAAGTCTATGGGTTTTATTACCAGAATGTCCCGAAATTTTACGAATGTTGGCATCATTATATCTTTATATTTCGCGAATGTTGTTAGTAAATTGAAGAATGCGTCTTCAATTTGATACCCAATCTATGACCTACATTTGAATCAAATTGAACGCGTTCAGCGTGAATTTTTAAAGTACCTGAGTTACAGGTTAGACAGTGCCTATCCAGAACGAACATAGACTACACGGATTTGATTGTGAGGCATAAATTTGAAACGCTAGCGGTGCGAAGACAAAGGAAGAGCACAATACTGGTGACGAATCTCATAAATAACAGGGTCGACTTAGCATTACTGTAAAGCGCGAGTAGATTTACTAGCAGCCAGACTCTCCTCACATTTTGTGTTTTCTACGCCAAGGAGTAATATATTGTGCAGGGCTCCATTGGTGCATTCATCAAAAAATGCAAGTAAATTATTTAGTGATGTGTTTATTTTCTTATGGAATTAATCGATTTATTTATTTATTATTGCATTGTCACATAGCGTAAAAATTTTGTTCTCGTATTTAGATTATTCTGTTGGCCAAAATAAATTATTATTATTATCTTGCAGAGCGTAGGTCTTCCTTGAGGATTTGCTTTCGATACGCCCTCGTGGGGACTACTTGGTCTTGTATTGACAGAATCCATCCGTTTCTATGAAGAGGTTGCCGTTATCAACCATTCCTGGGACCCCGTGCTGTTTATATCTTACGCATTGTATTGACGATAAGTATTTCCCATATATCGGTTTGCCCATCCAATGCTCTAGTTGTTTTCTCACCTGAATCTTGGCTCAGGATCAGATGTTGAATCAGCAAACATGAGCTCGTTAATGTTTTTATCAATACGAGCAAACACATGGTGTGAGGTATTGAACTTTGCCTTTTTTTAAGAAGCAGTTCCTAAATGCGCGCTCCTGCGCATAGTGCATATTTTTTACGCTAAGGGCACTATTTTTGTGGGGTGGAATCTATGTGAGTGTGCGCGGTTATTTGGAAACTTCATTCTTGTTTTTATGTCCAGATTCTGTAGCTCGGTGTCCGTCCAATTTATTACTTGAAAACTGTGGATTCGTATGGATGTGGCATAGGTATTGACTGCTTTAATCATGTTTTTGCCGGACAGTTTAGTTTTCACGATGCCCCTGACTCGCTGTAGATACTTCCGAATCGCCTCATCTTTTATAACTTTTATACAATTAACGTGTTCCCATTTAGAAGAGGATATGTATATTATAGTGGCTATTCGTCGGATTCATTTTTCTTATTTCCTGGTGTTCCACAAGATTCGAACTTGATATGATATAGATTCTATTAAGGATTGTGTCATCTTGCGAAAATGGTCTTAATTAAATGAAAACCCCATTTTCTTTTCAATGATCAGCTAATATTCTTGATATTTTATCTCAAGTAATTTTATTTATAATTTTATATGCTTTACTAATACTTTTGTATTATTTTTGAATTGTTATATTTTTAATTTAAAGCCAATTTGGCAATACAGTAAGCTTTAGCTATTTTCTAAGCAATGCAATAGTGTGTCATGTGTTAAATTATTAACGAATGGACAATTATGATAATTAATGAAAGATTAATATTATTCCTTTTTTTTTCCAGAGCTCGTTCGTAGGGATAACAGGATTAGTTAATCTGACCAACGAAGGTTTTAGAACTGAATTCAATTTAGAAGTTGTGGAACTTAATGAAACCGGTCTCGTCAAAGTTGCATCCTGGAACTCAAACGAAGGCTTAAAAGTGGAAGAAATCGAAGATACGTATAACATAAAAAACCAGTCGTTTATTGTTATCTTGGCACTGGTAGGACATTTTTTACTGATTAATAAGATTACATAAAAATACTCGTTATTCTCGTCTAGACAGAACCCTATGGCATGTTGACTGAATCTTACAAAAGCTTAACCGGAAATGCCAGATACGAAGGTTTTGCAATAGATTTGATACACGAATTATCGTTAATAGAAAAATTTAATTACACTTTCATAATTAGAGAAGACAATTCGAATGGAAGTAAAAATAACGGAACATGGGATGGAATGATTGGTGATCTTATGCGTAAGGTAATACGAAGAAAGTTATCTATCAGGTTGATGCATAGTGCCTTGAAAAAAAGAATTTCTAGGCATATGCCGACGATATTTTAATGTCGAGTTATTGTTTAATTAAATAGTTTTTTAATTTGTGGATTTGTGCATAGATTGGATTAATCCTGTCGATAGCTTAGTGGCAACGCACTGGCTTTTCCTAGGATCGATTCCGGTCTTGGCTATTTGAGAAGGTTTTCGTATCTCTTCTTCTAGTTCAAGATGACTACCGACAGCTAAACATCTTAAGTCACTCCACGGGCGCCGGCGTAATAATAACTTATAATTTGAAAAATACTCCCTGTAATTGGCGTTGAACTGTTGGGGGTGCTAAGGCACGAATTATGATTAACGAACTTTGACTTGAGGAGTACTTCCAACTTTCCCTAAGATATTCTTTCAGCCCATTTTTTCAAGGCTGCTTTAATAATTGTTTTTGCAATGCCAGAGGAAGGCTTTGGTCCTACGAAGGCTGTAGACAAGGCCTGTCGACCTAATTGGTCCGCCTACTCGTGAGGCCTGTGACATTCGTATTCCAGGACCTAGGCTAATGTCATTGCCTTGTAATCAGCTCATTTAGGGACATACACACAATTCCATATAAGTTTAGATTTAACTTGTACTGAATACAGTTCCTTTAATATTACTTGGCTGTCGGAGAAGATAGCGACAGTGCGATTTGTTCCTCACTGTCTCTTAATTTCCCCACCACAGTGATGCAATGAGGCCACTTCCGCTTGAAATACCGTACTATCTCTACTTAGGCTCACTTGGATTACACTGACCAACACGATTTTTGCTGACTTCTAAGCGAGACTTGTTTTTTACTAATTCGGGTGTGCTGAATCCGAAAATCATATTCGTTTTTACCTATCACGTTAAAATTAAACTGTATACTGTACTATGCTCCTTGGAGAATTTCTAATTCGGGTAAGTAATTAATTACTTATATAAGACCAATTACGATATAAAGAAAGTATAAATTTAATAATTCATTTATTTATTTCAATACAATATTAGTCACGAATATAGTGCAAGAGTATTTGTAAAAGGAAATACAACTATCAGGGAATAAATTTTCGTTTATTGCACTTTCTGCTGTATATTTTGGTTTGGCAGTCCCTTTGAACACTCCAGCAGTAGTCGGCCATCATATGACGATACCATCTTCGTTGGTACCGAGTTTCCATGATTTTTAAATCTTTATGAAATCTATCGCCTTGTTCATCGCCTACAGCACCTAAATTTTCGGGAAACCTATCAAGGTGACTATGAAGGAAATGGAGCTTTGTGCTCATGTTATAACTTAGGCGGCGAAATTTTTTAAGCATTGATTACACTAAATCTCTATAATTGCAGGCTTTTTTGTTTCCAAGAAAATTGTTAGCAACCACCGTGACTGAAGTTCAGGCTTCTTCTTCTACTTCGTTCATAGAGTTGATGAAATTTGGATCTCTCATTAAAGTTCTAATTTAAGGTCCGTCAAATACTCCAGCTTTAAAGTTTTCGTAACTTAGTTGTGAAAACTTTTCACATATGTACTGGAAGCAGTTACCTTGCAAATCTATAGCTTTAACATATTGCTTCATAAGACCCAATTTGATGTGAAGAGGTAGAAAAGTTACTTTTCCTCTGTCGACTAAAGGTTGACTTATTTATTATAATGATTCTGAATCCAGTGTTGGTTTCTAGTTCGACTATCCCAGAGGCATAAAAAGCACGGAAATTTTGTATATTCTCTTTGAAAACCAAGTAAAACGTTTACCATTTAGAGATCCACACAGAAGACCCAATTATGATCTGTATATTTTAGTAACTTTATAACCTTCTCAATGTCGTTATATGTTTCCTTTAATTGAACGGAATATCCAATAGGAATTGAACCGAAAACATTCTCGTTGTGTAGTAGGACACACTTGAAGCTGCTGCTGGAACTATCGATAAACAAACACCACTCACTTGGGTCATATTGTGCAACGCCCATTTTAGTTAGCAAACCTGACACATTGTTACAATATACAAATTTACACTTTTCTTTAAAATATTGAAAAGATCACTTTCCCTGCTACGATAACAAGTTACCTTCGTACTTTGCTCGAGTAAGTTCTTTTCATTTAATCTTGAAGTTAGCAGTTGCGATGATTCCTTTGATAGGCTCAAATACCTTACTAAATCATTCAATTCTGCTTGAGTAAAACGTTGTGGTCTATCATTAAAAGTTATATCTCCATAGTCACAATCTACATCTGAATCTTGCTCCTCAATAGCGTCTGTCATGTCTTCAGCATACGAGTACTTAAGTGACGGAAGCTTTTCATAAACTGGCATAGGTATTTCATCGGAATGAGGTACTAGTCGAATCGCGAAGTCGATATTAGGACATACAATTTTATTCTTATTCTTCTTATTATAACCGGAGCTCCGAACTACACAAAAATAGCAATCATCTACGTGGTTTTCCGGTTCATGCAATATCATTGGAACGCCAAAAGCTAATTCCTGGCGTTTTCGCGTGCTCTACTGCCGCAAATTCTGCACACATTGGTTTACACACATTATGTGGAGCCCATGACTTGTCCTGATCAGCAAATTTTACGTCAAAATAAGCCAAATACATTTTTTTAACGAAAGTAGTAATAGTTACCCTTTGACTGGGAACAACTAAGTTGTCATCATCAATAGGTAAAACTACTAATCAGAGTGTCGCACATGGGGCACAGTAAAGCTACCACATCTGATCACGCATTAACTTTACTCGGCGTCCACGTATACACTGACTTATAAATAAAAATATATCGACTAAAAATTATGACAAAATTACCTCTCTTAAGGAAACGGCAACCACATGCATTTATTCTCTCTCTGCGCGTCTTCACCTATTCTACCTCTTTTCTAAGAATGAAAAGAGACAACTATAAGGAATCGGACCCTTATCTTCATTAAGGGTGTTTCCTTTATGCGTCAAGATAGGCTACATTTCGCAATATTTTAATAATGTAAATCAGTCTATGTCAGTTTTTAGTTTTTTAAAACGTCAAACGAAAATTGATATAAATTGCCATAATCTATATTTCAAATAAAAGTGTATATCCTTCTCCTATTAAAGTTATTATTAGGGTTTTTCGAACAACACTTAATTGCGGCATGTCAATATGACTTTTATATCGCGATTAAATTGCAATATAAAATGCGGTTGCCTTTTGAAAAAAATCACAATTACACAGAAAAATTTGAAGTGTAAACGCTTTTTAACGCCGCAATTGTACTTGATCCAGACTCTTGGGAAATATTTAGCGTTATTTTTAAATTCTACTTCAAATTGACTCATGAATAAATTAGCTATGAAAGGAGATAGGCAGTTATCCATTGTTGTGTCTTGTTTCTGTTCATAAAAATTTTCTCCTACTTGCAAACTATTTTGCGTCATGCACAGAGTTGCCAATCTCATGAATTCTTTTATTTTTGAAGGTTCAATATTATTCTTATGAGCAAGTCTTCTAAATATTTCATAGTCCCTGGAATAGGTATCGAAGGGAATAAATTTTTAACTCTTTGAAAATAGTCGATTTTGTCCATAATTACTAACTTGTTCCCTTTATCTGCTTTTAGGAAAAAACAATCCTTAGATCTAATAATTTAATGATATTCCATTCTTTATTAACCGACTTCTGTTTGTGCTGTTGTAAATTCTTATCGATTTGGGTTTTAGAAGCTTCTCGAATGAAGTTTTTTGGCCCTTGTTCAAAATACTTAATCGAAGTTTCGATACTTGCAAGCGCCTGTTATACAGGAATCTGACGGCTTGGCAAACAGTATTTTAAACCCTTGTTTAACAGATCTATTTCTACATCACTAAAATTCTCAGATGATTGATCACTAGTCTTTCTTTTATAGGAATTCTATTAATATACTTTTTTGGAGGATATAACTTTCTGAATTTGTTATTTAGTTTTAAACATTTATTTTTCAATTTATGATATTTAACAACTTACCACTTTTTTAAATGCAGGTGATCGTGTATGATTGTTTTAACAGCTGAGGATCCAATCTTGAGTTGATGCTCTATTACCGCATAAGTGGTTTGATTGTCCTCTTTAATTATTTTTTTTACAGCAGGAATGTTTTGTCGGTAACAGCCGTAGGAGGACGCCCTGATCTTTCTGAGGCTGAACAGAACTCTTTTCGCGTTCAAATTCCTTACACCATCGGTAAATTGTAGCCAAGGAAGGTGCTTGTTCACTAAAAACTGAATCTAAACTCTCTTTGCACTCTTATGCACTTAAACCTCTTTTAAAATCACAATCAATTATGATACGAAAATGCTCTCTGGTTAATTCCATTTTTTTTACTTTACTTCTAAAAAATAAGTAGCTGAGTTATAACGAACGCAACTTCAACAACAAAACGTCAAATGACAGATAAAGACGAAAGATAAATAAACACTGTATGGTTTACAGTCCACTAGATTTTTTTATTTTCAATAAATTCAGCTTATTCCTCGTATGAGTAGAATCTAAAAGTTTTTTGTCAATAGACTTTGTTATCGATGGATTCCACATCGTCGCATAAAGAAAAACTAAGAACTGAGTATCTGGATGCCCTAAACGTCAGCACCATGTACCCTCCACCATGCAGCCGTAACCTAGCACCTTGTAATTTTTTTTTGTTTCCAAAAATTAAAGATAAATAACATGGAATCACTTTTACATCAGATGAAGCAGTGGAATATTATAAAAGCCTGGTTTCTGGAGTGTTTCAGGAAAAGCAGCGTCATTACTTTAAGGACTGCTTTCATCGAATGCAAAAATGTATTTATGTTAAAGGGGAATATTTTGAAAAAAAATAAAATCATTTAATTTTTTTTTTAATTAATCCTTGCTTTATTTTCTAATAATTTTCAGTGTTCCCTTTGTATAAGCACTATAACTTTTATCATAAAAATATTTTATTTGTTTTATTGTCTTCATAGCTAGGTAGATTACATAACTCTCTTCGGATCATTATGAAAACCTGATATGCTTTTATTTTCAGGTTGCTGATTTGGCAATAACGGACCTCACTATAACATCAGAAAGGGAGGAAGCTGTAGATTTCACAAGTCCTTTTATGAATTTAGGTATGGTAGGGGAAAAATGAAAGAATAAATCAATTTTCAAAACTTTTATTTTTTAGGAATTAGTATTTTATATCAAAAGCCACAAAAAGCACCGCCAAACTTTTTCTCTTTTGCTGAACCATTCGCTGTGGAAGTGTGGGGCTGGTTAGCAGGAGTTTATTTCATTGTTTCAATCTCCTTGTTCATCATGGGCAGATTATGTCCAAGTGAATGGACCAACCCTTATCCTTGCGTAGAAGAGCCGGAGTTCTTGATTAACCAATTCAGTTTGAGGAATTCCTTTTGGTTCACGATAGGTAGTCTGGCTCAACAGGGTACAGAAATTGCTCCCATGTAAATCGAATAATATAAACGAACACAAGTTACTATGTGTACTTAATTTTAGTGCGTATGCTACTAGAATGACTGCTGGTATGTGGTGGTTCTTTACTTTGATAATGGTGTCTTCATATACTGCTAACTTGGCTGCCTTTTTGGCTACAGAAAATCCAGATATTGCTTTTACCGATGTTTATGAACTATTAGAAAGAGCATCTACATTAAATATTAAATATGGAGCCAAAGCTAAAGGAGCAACGTTGAATTTTTTCAGGGTGATTTATTGATTTTTTAACGTTTTCATATTTAATAGAATAGGTATTCTTTGTGAGTATCGAGCAGGTAACTTAATAACTTAATAAAATAACTAAAAGATTGAGAAACCAGACATAAATTTTGTTTGTTATTTAAGTAGTTGCTATCGTAGACACGCTGATTACATTTTAAAAAATTCTATCGCATCGCATTTAAATTTCCCAATCTACTAGTTATAACATAAATTTGAATTTTGCTACGTTTTGAACGATAGCGGCGACTGTTGACCATATAAACAGTTTATAACATCGCTAAGTACAACAGGCAGTTATTGAATAGCACTATTCATTTGGTTAACCGCACATCTGTTTTTATCGTTGAATTGTGACGCAATTACTTTAATATTACAGTAAAATTTCTATCTTCATGGGCGTAGATAAAATCGTGAGGAGTTTTTATAATTTATTTTATTTATTAGTTTATATTTCGTAAGATAAATAAAGTACGGTGAGTTAGTTTCTTTTTGTCATTGTTTTAACTTTAAGTGTCCAGTGAATTTCGTTAAGTTTCAATAACTTACGCATATATTTTTAATTTTCATTTATTTATATCTAGAACATTGTTTAAGTTACTTTTTCAGATATGATATGGAGCAAGGTCGAGAATGGCATCGTGAAACAATGGCGAGTTGGATTAAGAGTCAAACTGATTATATGTCCATTGCCAGTGAGTCCGAAATTAATAGCAAAGTCTGTAAAATAACGTTAAAAAGTTTCAAGAAATTGCAAGTAAAACGTCACTTAGCATCGCAAATACATATCCAAAAATTAGATCCGCTGGAATCTGACAATTTTAATGATGAACTCTGTGAGACTTTAATAGCGGCAAATATTCCATTAAATAAACTTAATAATCATTCCACCTTCAAAACGTTTCTCCAAAAATATACTGGTAGAAATGTTCCTGATGAATCCACCTTACGCAAATATTATGTTTCTAAGTCCTACACAAAAGCAGTAGAATGCATTAGAATCCATCTTTCAAATTAGTACCTATGGATAAGTGTCGACGCAACTGTCGATATATTAGAACGCTGTGTGGTAAATGTTGTAGCTGGTGTACTACATCCAACTATTCCATATAACGCATAGATAATAACAACAAATCTTATAAATACAGTTGATGCGGAAACGATAGCTGAAACCATTTACGAGAATATGCACCAAATGCTTCATTCGGACGACAAGTACAAAGAAAAAATACTTTTATTTGTCTGTGACAGTGTTGCATATATGTTAAAAACAGGCAGGCTATTAATCGATATCCTAATATGCTGTATATTACTTGTGTAGCACATGCACTCCACAGAATCTGTGAATATATCAGAGACACCTTTCCGGAAGTTGATAGACTTGTATTCGCTTTTAAACAAGATTTCAAAAAATCACCATTGAGAGTAGCTCTTTACAGGGAAAAACTTCCATCTTTGTCACTGCCTCCCACTCCAGTAATACCTAGATGGGGCTCATGGTTGAAAGCTACTAGTTTTTATGCAGAGAATTTCAATAGTTTACAAAATTTCGTTACATGTTTAAATGACGATGCTCGAAGTATTTCTGAGTGCAAGGAACTAATAAAAATTCCAAAATTAATAAATCAGTTGTACTTTCTTCAGGAACACTTTGGAAATTTGCCAAAACCAATCACTTATTTTGAAAATCAAAATCTCAAATTAAATGATGGATTAACCATATTAGATTGGTTTAGATGGCTATTAATAATTTGAAAAATATTCCAAGTGATTTCAGATGTGGCCTTCGATAAAGGTTAGATGCAGTTTTTAATAGAAATCCAGATTTAATAACATTGCGGCAATTGTGTATGGAGACAATGCCTCAAAATCTAACTGCTAAATACGTTGAAATAAAAGAATATTTCTATTATGCACCTATAACCAGTTGCGATGTAGAGAGGACGTTTCTATCTACAAGGATGTATTTCATTCACAGAGAACAAATTTTACAGAAGAGAACCTTGAGAAAGTATTGCTAGTTAATATTAATACTCCTTTACTCAACTTGAACTACAAAATGAACAAATAAAATTGTATTTCGTATTTTATAGATCACCCCCCGTTTATTTTCCAATTACATAGATAAAATTAAAAACTCTTTAAAAATACAAATTTTCAATAGTATGCCCGTGGTAGATGAGTTATGGGCCTCTCTTGTCCGGTCCCTATTTGGGAGCAAACGCAGCGTCGCAGTGGTATGGGCTTGGGTTGCACGTGTGTTTATTATATCAATTATAGGTACATATTGCAGTGGAATGTGCTTTTGATTGCTTATTAATTAATTTTTTATTCACACTACAACTTATTCTGCCGGCTGTACAGTCTAGTAGAATCCACGAACTCCCATCTCACGGATCGTTCTTCTCAGAATAGGGCCAGGTTATGTTAGAAGTAAAACAATAAATGTCAATAAAAGTCACAATTAGCTAATTTACAATTTTTAATAAAAAAAAATCAAAAAAAAATCCCTTTACCGAATGTATAGGGTGCTAAAGCAACATTAACAGTAGCATTAGGAGGAAACACTCTTTGTGAATATGACTCGCACACAGAGAAAAACCCCCTGTGACTCTCGAGCAAATATAAAATTAATAAATACTGGAGAAATTTGTCAAGTTTGACCTCTACTTTAACCCCTACAATATCAAATGTCAAAAACAACAAAGTTTTCAAAACCCGCGTAACTTGGCTTACAGTCATGCGCAAAATAAAACACGACAAAGTCAACCCACAACAAAAAAAATCCAACCTGAATTTAAAACGTTCTAGACTATTATCTTTAAGAAAAAACTCCACTAAAAAAAAAACATGACAATTTTCTCTAATACTCATATACGATTTTAAATTTCAAAATTATCACAAATAATACATAAAATATAATAATAAAAAATAAACGTAGTATCAATTATATAAAGTAAATATTTTTATCGAACTTACATAGATCTATGCACTGATAACACAAAAAAAAAACTACGTGAGAGATATCATACTTATTAGATCACACCAAGATCACAAATTCACGCAAAAATCGAAATAACATTACATGCACCTGAATAAAATGCATAAACAAAAATAAAACCCGATTTTACTAAAACAGAGAATAAAAAATGAACTTCTTATCCTCTAGCAACCCGGTCACTTTAGAAGTTTAGATATCTCTGCAAAAATGAAGTTCCAACATCCGCACGGATATCCCCACCAACTATAAAATCAAAAATATACAGAAAAATATACATCTTATAACAATATGATATCCGGAGTAGCGGCAGCTTTAAACATCTGACCAACCTAAATATACGAGGATGGATCAAAATTTCAAACATAATAAAATTCATCACTTAAAATTAAATATATTTATAACGATCCCCGTCTGAAATAAAATAAACATCAAAAATGAAATAGATAAGTTTAATAAATGTACTACACAAAAAAGTTTAATATATAGTTCAATCATTTTCCTTTCTTGTCCAAGGAAAAATCCATGACAATATGTTTCCGGACAGTCTCAAGCCGGTTGCGATATAGTACAGTTATTTCGTATAAAGTACAAAATAATAAACCAATAATGTCGAAAGCTATAAAGAAACCGTTCTACCACGAAGCACATAAATTAACAAGTAGATTTCCGATTTACACAACATTAAAGTTACACATAACTGGAACACAATTTATATTTTGTTGTTTGTTGTTAATATTTTGTTGTGCACGAGAGCGGTATTTCACTAACTTTGCATTTCATGGTAGTCCCAGCGTAAACTAAATCCGGAAATCTACTTATTAATTTCTGTGGTTGGTGGTAGAACGGTCACTTTATAGCTTTCGACGTTATTGATTTAGTGGTTTTAACTCTACACGAAGTAACTGTACTATATCGCGACCGGCTTCAGACCAGACGGAACATATGTACATATAACTGATATAATATATGCACGTGCAATCCAAGCCCCTTCCACTGTGCAAATGTGCATCCTTATTAATAAGACGCACTTTCATACACTTATAATAACCCACAAGGTTACATTATCAGACACGTGGTAAAACATACACAAATTTCGCAGAACATATACACAAGAAGTAACTCAACATATAGCAATTATATTCTATATATTGAAATAAATTAAATTACATAGGTTTAGAGATGAACGTTCTATTACCCATGATCACATAGAACTGAAAGATGTTTTAAACATCATTATGTACATTAGTGTCTTTAGAAATGTTTAAGTTTGTTCAGCAAAATATATTCTTGCTTATTATTTACTGGTATTTAATAGGATTCAAAGAATACTGATTTTAAAAAGATTTACGATTACATGAAGGATAACGAAAATGACGTAATGATGGGCGACAACAAAGCTGGTGTTCAGAGAGCAGAAAAAGAGAAATATGCATTTTTCATGGAATCTGTATCTATAGAGTATGAAATCCAAAGGCATTGTAGTTTAACACAAGTTGGAGACGCGCTGGACGAAAAAGGATACGGTATAGCTATGAGAAAAGGCAAGTATTACTAGAACAGTTCGTAGCGTATTAATAACCTTGACATTAATTGTGGCTGTAAAACTATGCAAACGGAGTATGCGGGGCAATTTAAAATATTCAACTCAATATTTTGTGCTATAAACTCGGAAACTTTCAGACAACTAGGATGATTCAAATTTGAGATTTACCTTTAACCACAGATACATTTGAGTCTATTTTTTAGGTTCTGAATATAGGCATAGACTGAGTACGGCAGTATTAAAACTCCAAGAAAACGGAAGAATTGCGGAATTGAAACGAAAGTGGTGGGAAGAAAGAAAAGGCGGCGGTCAATGTTCAGTAATATAAAACAAATATTACTTTTTTTGCCACATAAATAAAAACATTTTTTTCACTAGGGCGACGCCGAAAGTCAGGATGCGAAACCGCTAACTTTAAAAAATGTTGGTGGTGTGTTTTGGGTAACTGTCGCCGGTATTTCTGTAGCAGTTGCGTTGGTTTTCATCGAAATGGTGCTACACGTGATGAAGGAGTCCATAAAATACAAAGCGCCTTTCTGTTCAGAACTTAAGGAAGAGATGAAATTCTACCTGAAATTTAAAGGGTTGGTTAAGCCTGTTAGAATAAAAAAGAGTCATTCGAAAACGCCGTCGGAAAGTGGGAAGTCGGACAAGTCGCATGAATCGAAAGAACCATCAATTCCACTTGAACCAATTACATATGGTTTTCTTCCAGATATTACTAACAATAAAGGTCCTTTAGAATGAAAGCTATTATAATTATTGTAGTAATGTGTATTTGCACTAATTTACATTTGAAATTGATCGTTTTACAACTAATAAAATAATTTAGTTTTATTGATTTTAATGATTTTATTTAATATAATAATAATAATATAACTATAGACACTGACCTAGAACAGCAACTAGACACATTGATGAGAGAATATCTAGAGGTTTGGGAAAATAGATATCCACAACAGAAAATAAAAACCCCAGATACATTTTTTTTCTATTGCACCATTTTTCATAATTTCGCACAATTTCGTTACACATTCAAAATCAAGTATTTCCCCTAATTATTGCGTTTCTGTATATGTTATGCAAAGAACATGTCATATAAGAGTGCTACATTCCCTGTTAAAAATTAGACCCTTGCGTTAGCGCCTCTGATGTTCATATGGTAGTACTAAATTCGTAAACAAATGCAATGGCGGTATGTTTAAATTACTGTTTTTTTCTTGTTCTAAATATGCTCTAAATACATGTTTCGATCTTTTTTGATTTCATCAGTGCGATATATCTATAAATATAGAAATCACAGACACGTATTTACGTGCATATAACTAAAAATTAATTCTGTTAAAAAATTAATTTAAACTCTATGTAAGAAAAATAAATATTAAAAATTAAAAAAATATATAAAAAAAATGCAATATTCTTACTATAAAACAAAATAAACTATGAGTTATGAGTATACATATAACAATAAATAAACAGAAATTCTAATAAACAGCAATATAAGGACAATTTTTCATATGCATAAAAGAATAGAAAACTCTAGACTTGCCAACATACCAAAAACCTAATTTATCTTTTGCAAATGCATCAGCTGCCTAATTTTTCTCGAGTTCGATTCAAAGATCTATCATTAGAAGACCATAGACAGAGACCATAGATATTAGACGAGAAATTTTCCAGGATGATGCGCTTAATGTATTTTGGTTTGCTTATGTTCAAATCCAGTATCAAATACTTTAAGCGATACACAATAAGGTTACAATATAAAATCAAATAAAATATCGCCACATAAAACAAATCATTTAATATTCATGGATGAAATTAAACTTTACACATCCATAAGTGCATTAATGAAAATCACAGAAGAAATAATCTCCGATATTAAGATGGAGTTTGGCATAAGCAAATGCAAAACACTGCACATTGAATAAGGAACATGGAAACAGCCTGTTATAAAACAAACACTAAATCCAAATACCTTGGCTTCCATCAAGATTGAAACATAAACCACAGACATATAAAGACAGAGTTCAAACTACGATATATCCGTAGACTAATCGCCATCGTCGAATCATATCTAGATTCAAAAATTTAACAAGAACGGTTAACACGCTTGCAATATCTACTTTAACATACTTAACTACACTTAAATTCCTGCGTTGAAAGAATAAAAGTTGCATTAAACGGCCACAACGATTTAACGTACACTGCGAGACATAAAACCCGTACAATTCTTATGAGCAGTGGCGGCTCTTTAATGAGAGCAAGTGAGCAATTGCACTCCCTGGAATTATGAAACAAAACAGCGGCGACTAACTGTGAAAGTATTTATTTATTATGTACATTATGTATTCATAGTTATTGACGAGGAACGTGGCACGCTAACAACGTACATGCACCGATCATCGTCACAGATATAATGAGCAAAGCCCAACTGTTGCTCCGTAAAGCCATTAACATTACATTGAAGGTGGGGAGAATTGTATTTTGCCCTACTTCAATGTCGTATAATACATAGCGTCTGAGCAAGTGGTCCAGTCTGCTCACGGCCGTTGTAAAATGAATTCCGACTCTGCTTTAGAGAACAACGCGTTTTCGCGGTTAACGTATTATGAAAAAATCGCAGTAAAAAATCTTAAACGGCCGATGCCTCAATTATGTTTAGAAAATAAACAATCTGTTAAAAATAAAGACGTTATAAGAAAATTCAAAATGGATATTTATCAGAAAAATATATTTAGTGTAAGAATGTTAGGAAAAAATAACATTCAGAATGTTTTAGATTCATCATATAGAAAAGCAATTCAACAACACAATGAAAAGGTAACAAAAAATAGGCATGTATTAAATTTAATAATAAATTGCATTAGATTTTATGGCGCGTTTGAACTGGCATCTTCGGGGTCATGATGAACAGCAAACGTCGAATAACAAGGGCATTTTTCGGGAATTGATAAATTTTACGGCAGAATTGGATAAATCGCTCAGAGATCACATCGAAGCAGCACCGGTTTTTAAGGGATTATCAAAAACGATACAGAATGAGTTGCTTGATGCAATGTTGAACGTGTATCATGAATAAGTTGCCAGTGAAATTAAAGCAACCGACTTCATATCTGTGATAGCTGATGAAACCACAGATGTGTCCAATCAGTTTCAGTTGGTGCAGTGGCGGCTCTTGATGACGTACGATGTGCGCTGCTGCACGGATGAGACAACTTCGAACTATTTCGGAAGATTTCGGTACGGTTACTTGCTTCTCTGTATATATGAAAGCTTAAACGAAGCAGTCTCATCCGTACCGCAGCTCACATCGAACGTCATCAAGAGCCGCCACTGAGTTGGTGGTTGTTTTAAGATATATTGTGAACGCGAGACCGGTCGAAAGATTTTGGAAATTTCTTCTGCCTAGTGGACATGATGCTAATTCTTTATCTGCCTCCATCCTTAACGAAATTAGTTTGCTTGTTGATGACCCAGAAAAACTGATTGCACAGAGCTATGATGGGGCAGCAGTCATGAGTGGTGCTATTAACGGCGTGCAAAGACATGTCCAAGACCAGTATCCAAGGGCTAATTTTGTATATTGTTATGCACATCAGACAAATCTAATTATGTCACATGCTACATCGAGCAGTAGTAATTGCAGAATTTTTTTTTGCCAATCTGACGGGATTATGTATATTTTTCTCCACTTCACCACAATGAGCTGCAAGATTGGAAGAATTCTTCAAAAATAAGATGGAACTTCAATTCTAGGACAGTGAATACAATATATGAGCACCGAGAAGAAATAATTGAAGCTCTAGAACAAATCGAGGGAGAAGCTAGTTTACAAACTACCATTCATCAAGCTGGTGCCAATTTGCGAATTTTAGAGGAGGAAAATTTTATCTATTGGTTAACTTTCTTTCATAAAATTATGCCACATGTGGACATATTGTTTAATCAATTACAAAATGTCAATACAGATGCATTAAAAACCAAGAATAATTTAGATAATTTTGAACGCGCTATTGGAAAAATTCGAACCGAATTCGCTGACACAAATAATCAGTTGGTTAAACAAAATGACCCAGAACTGACTCCTCGACCATCAAAGCGACGAAGAGTAACTGATGGTAGCCAAAGAAGGAGGGAAGCTATTGAAGTGTGCGATATTATTTTGCTAGAAATAAAAACTAGATTTCGGTATACAGGGCACTTAATATTAGCAAACTTAATTTCTTTTAAACAATTCTCCTCTTTTCAAAAAAAAATTCCGGAAGATTGCCTTAAAGAGTAAAGCAGTGAAATTTTATCCATGCCTCAATGAAAGCAGACTACGAACTGAATTAAGTGTTTTATATTCTAGAGAAGAATTTAGGCAAAATATAGAAGTCGGTGCTGTAGGTCTGCTAGGTCTTCCGCTGGATGGATTAAGCGACACCTTTAATGAAGTTGTTAAGCTTTTAAAAATTGTCATTACAATCCCAATGACAACGTCCGAAGCGGAACGCCAGTTTTCACGGCTGAAGAGAATAAAAATTTTCCTGAGAAATAAAATGAAAGAAGAGAGATTAAATGCCCTTACTATGTTATCTTGTGAAAAAGAATGTATAAATGATTTCCTAAACTTTAATGAAAAAGTGATAGAACAGTTCTGCAAGTCAAAGACACGTAAAATGGACTTCGTTTATCGTCAGATGTAATTAAACTGTGTAGTGTAATATGTATTTACTATTCCCTCAAAACAAACTCTACAATGAACAGTACCTGTCTGGAACAGTACGTCGGTGAAATTTATAAGGATTGGGTAAGCGTTTTTGTATTACACTTTTTAATTTTGAAATTATGCACTCCCTATGTGAACCACCCCGAGCCGCCACTGGTTTACAGCATTTATTTTAGATATTTTAGTGATTACTTGAAGACTTTAGATGCGACATGTAAACAATCTTAAGATTATCAATTTAAACTGAATAATATTAGTTTTTCAGTGAGTTGTAAGTATTACAAGTAAAGAACAAATTTATTTAAATAAATTTGAACATAAATTAATGAAGAGATAAATCAAAATTTATTAAAAAAATTTTGTATTTTCGAAATTGAGAATGAGAAAATTGTTTTTAACTTAATAGGTAAATAACGGATCATGAGTTTTTTAGTTACGTAAACGGGACAAATATATTCATAGACTTCATATATTATACCATTTACCTAAAGTCAAATTTGACAACTCAAATAAGACATGTTAAATTTGAGAAGCCTGAATATGTTAGTGAAGAATATGGTACATAATTCATATGTGAATAACACACACACACATACACCGACACATACACGGACACACACACATACACCGACACACACACACTTACAATAAGAGACGCCAACATAGAACACACATGATTTGTACTTACTTCATATTCATTAAAGATTACTGTGTTAATTATCAATTGTGTTTAGTTATGACTAGAGCTGAGGATGTTTGCGGTATAACCATGGTTATATCATGTAACCATAGTAAATTACTATGGTTACATGATATAACCATGGTTATACCGCAAACATCCTCATGACTAAGTAGTAAATAGCCATCCATCTCGTAAACATAACATACTGGCGACGAGGATAAACAGTGAATACAGTGAAATAACAAAAAACATAACCTCAAGAAAATGGATAAGGATCAATTTGCTAAATTTTTAGAAATACAAGTCCAACAACAGCAACAAATTTCACAATTATTTCAAGCTCTGACATTAACGCATAGTTCAAATGTAACACAAAGTGATAACAGTGAGTATGAAGTAAAAAACATTATAAAAAACTTTAAATGTGAGAAATACGATACAAACACAGCTGCAGAAACATTTGTAGATTTTTTCGAAGCACAATGTAGAATGTGGGGCCTAGAAAACAAAACAGGTAATATAAATTACTTAAACGCTAAACGTGAATTATTTTTATCGTGCTTGAAGCCGGATACGTATAAAGAATTAAAAATTGCTTTTGCTAACAGTGGAATCAGTTTTGAACAACAAACTTATAAAGACATCTCTAAGAAATTTCTAAATTTATTTCAAATAAAAACAACAAGATTTAAAGCTTTAACGAACTTTTGGAACTGTACGCGATTAAAAAACCAAATATTTGAAAATTATGCAAATAAATTAAAAGAAATAGCTCAATATTGTGGGTATGAAGGTGAAATAATGGACAGACAATTACGCGATCGATTTGCAACGGGATTATATCATAAACGACTCGAAATAGAACTTAAACAAAAGTGGCCCGATTTAAAAACAATAATAGACAATAAAGATTGTGAAGTAACATTCACACAAGTGTTTGAAGTAGCTCAGGCACGCGAAGCCGCGGAAAAAGACTACAACGATGAAAACAATGATGGTGTTAACAAAATTAAAACAAGAAACGTTTACGGAAATAATAAAAAACCAAAATTTGCAAACAACAATAAATTTATTATAAGTAGTAAACAATGCATGCGATGCGGAAAATTTGAACATTTAAATAACAAGTGTACAGCATACAATCACATTTGCAAAGAATGCAATTTAAAAGGACATTTTGAAAAATTGTGTATAAAAACAGGTAAAGCTCTAATAAAACAATTTAACAAAGGTAATCGATTTCAATCAAAAAACAAAACAACAAATCGAAAAATTCATAAAATGAAGAGCGATGATTCAGATATTGATAGTGAATACGAAGATATATTCAAAACATCCGCTACGTCACGAAGTAAGAAAATTAATGTAATAATTAATAACATTAAATGCACAATGGATTGGGATTCAGGAGCATCTCATTCTATAATTAACAACGAAATGTGGGAAAAGATAGGTAAACCAAAACTAACAAAACCTCCAAAACTAAAAGCATATGGTGATTTTAAACTTAACCCAAGGGGGAAGACAGAAGTCAACGTCACGATAGGAAAAGTTACCAAACGGCTTTCTGTAGTTATCATAGAGGAAGCAGATCCAATGTTATTCGGATTAAGTTGGAGCGAGGCTTTTAACATGCCTTTTTCAGAACACGTATATTCAGTACAGTCAACAGCTCAAGTACATAATAAACCACAGACGTCAAATAAAAACCAACTGGAACAAATCATTAAGGATAATGCGGAATTATTTGACAAGTCGCTGGGAAAAGTCAAGAATTACAAAGTAAAGTTACATATTAAAGAAAATTCAAAACCAGTTCACATCTCAGCAAGACCTATCACGTTTGGAATCAAAAGAACGTCGAAGCAGAACTAGATCGTTTAGTTAAAGAAGAAATTCTATCTACAGTCGATCCTAATGAAACACCAATAGAATGGGCAACGCCTACAGTTAATGTACCGAAGAAAAACGGAGGCATACGAATTTGTGGTGATTTTCGTACAACATTAAACCCTGCTTTAATTACTGAGAAACATCCAGTACCTCTTTTTGATCAGTTAAGAAGACAACTGGCCAATGGATTAAGTTACTCAAAGATTGATCTGAAGGACGCATATCTACAGTTTGAAGTAGATGAAGCATCACGCAAGCATCTAGTAATTTCAACGCACAAAGGTTACTTTAGATATAATCGCCTACCTTTTGGTATCGCGACATCGCCATCGATTTTCTGTCGATACATAGAAAAGCTTTTAAACGGAATCGACAACGTCGCAGTGTATTTCGATGACATTGCTATAACAGGCACAACAGATGAAAAACATTTAGAAAGTCTTAAGGAAGTATTTAAAAGGTTACGCGAAGCTGGAATGCGCATACAATTAGACAAATGCACATTTATGAAGCCTACGATTGAATACTTAGGACATGAGATTAGTAAAGATGGAATCACACCGTCGCATACAATACTGGAAGCCATTGAAAATGCACCAACACCTACAAACATTACAGAACTTAAATCGTTTTTAGGACTAGTAAATTTTTACGAACGATTCATTCCTAATTTACATAGCATGTGTGCAGACCTACATAAATTAACTCGAAAAAACACTAGATGGAGTTGGAAACGCAAAGAAAATAGCATATTCAAACAAGTTAAAGAAACCATAATTAATGCAAACGCTCTTGTACCGTACGATGAGAACAAGCCATTATACCTCGCTTGTGACGCTAGTGAAAAAGGAGTAGGAGCAGTGCTCTTCCACGTAAATGAAAATGGTGAAGAACAGCCAATAGCTTTTGCGTCTAGAAAATTAAATGATGCGGAAGAACAATATTCTGTAATTGACAGAGAAGCACTTGCCATATTTTTTGCAGTTAAGAAATTTGATCAGTACTTACGAGGAAACGAGTTTACGTTATTAACAGACCATAAACCATTAGAACATTTATTTGGACCTAAACGCACGTTACCAAAATTAGTCAATAATCGGTTGACCAGATGGGCACTCTACATAGGTGAGTACAATTATAACATAATGTACCGACCTGGAAAAACAAATATCATTGCTGATTTTCTATCACGTTTTCCTAACCGAAAAGAAATTTTAAGCCACGCAGAACAACGTATATTAAAGGTTTATGACGATTGCTACAACACGAAACTGGACGACATGGATTTAACAGAACAACTATTACGTAGACGAACAATCACTGACAAACTGTTGAACAACGTGAAACAATTAGTACAGTCACGTTCTTGGAATCATAGCATTACAAAAGATCTTCAACCTTTCTATGCGAAACGTGACGAAATCTCTATTGAAAATGGTATATTGATGAGGCAAGGAAGAATCATCATTCCAATTACATTAAGAAAACATATACTGAGACTATTACATGATGGACACCCAGGCATTGTGGCCATGCGCGCATTAGCACGATTTTATATCTGGTGGCCATGTATGGATACTGATATTGAGAATTATATCAAGGATTGCAGAAACTGTCAAAACTATCGACAGCAACAACCAGAATTACCAACCTATTCGTGGTCTATACCTGAAAACATATGGGAGAGATTACACATAGATTTCGCAGGACCATTTGAGGGAAAATACCGGTTAGTTGTGGTGGATGCACTATCGAAGTGGGCTGATGTGAAACCAATGATGACAATTACTACACAAACCTTGTGTAACGCATTGGACGAACTATTCGTGAATTTTGGACTGCCACGAATTATAGTTTCTGACAATGGACGACAATTTACATCAGAAGAGTTCAGACGGTATTGTACAAAGAAAAATATTAAACATATTACATCGTCACCGTACCATCCTAAAACAAATGGACTAGCTGAACGTTTTGTACGAACATTTAAACTTCGAATGAAGGCGAGTAGAAACGACAATCAAACAGCAATTCAACGCATAAGAAACTTTTTATTCAACTATCGTAATACACCCCATAGCACAACTCACAAATGTCCCAATGAAATGATTTTTGGACATCGATTGCGATCAGTATTGGATAATCTGAAACCAAATATAAGAGAAACATTGAAATACAAAAATCTAAAATATGAGATAGAACATGAAGGATATCGTAATAGACAATTTCAACAAAATGATAATGTGTATGTTCGGACCAACCTAGAAAAAGAATGGTCTCCCGCAAAAATTACCGAACGAACAAACAAATATTCATACAAACTTATTACGAATGATGGAGTAGAAAGAAGACGTCATGCTGACCACATTCGCAGTCGTAACGATGACTTACCATTTATTGAACAACCAATTGAAGTTAGCACACCAGAAGTGACAACACTTAATCATGAATCAAAAAAGAGTGATATTCCTAACACCCAAAACCATCCATCAGAAGAAGAAACGTTAGTTCCTATACCTAACCCAAATCCTATCAGACAATATCATAATGTAGACATCAACATTCCTTCCACAAGTCATACTTTCCACAATACAACATCCGAACCAGAGGCGATTCAACTTCGTCGAAGCACCCGCAACCGGAAAATTCCAAGCCGTTACTTAGAAGAGTGAAATTTCTCTTAAGGCCGGAGGAAATGAAGAATATGGTACATAATTCATATGTGAATAACACACACACACATACACCGACACATACACGGACACACACACATACACCGACACACACACACTTACAATAAGAGACGCCAACATAGAACACACATGATTTGTACTTACTTCATATTCATTAAAGATTACTGTGTTAATTATCAATTGTGTTTAGTTATGACTAAGTAGTAAATAGCCATCCATCTCGTAAACATAACAGTTAGTGTACGGTTTTGTACGGCCTGTACAAACTCAGACACCGACTTTTGACATATTCTGCCAAATTAAAAAAAATCGCGATGTGTAAATTTGACTTTTATCCGGTGTGGTTATGTTAGTGTCAGTTTATTATGTCAGAAACGTACACAATTTTTAAAATGCCTCAATTAAACGAACTGCAAAAGTCGATAATTATAACAAGGCTAGAGGACGGCGGCATGAGCATTAGGCACATCGCACATGAAATAAACGTTGATAAAAATACGATGATTTAGTAATTATTTTATATACTAACAGTCTAACCAATTCCAGTAACTGTATTTTTAAGTTGCCTTGTCAAAGTTGATTTTATTGTTAATTATTGTTAACCATTCCTGAATTTGGTATTTTGTGCAGATGAAGTAAGAGATTTATTTATTATTGTCGTATGATAGCTCGTATTATCCATAATAATAACTGAAGGGTTTTCTAAATTTTTATGCAGCTGATTTTCGAACCATTCTAGAAAATTTTCTCGATTCATGTCACTATGTTAATCCATGCTTTGCAGATTTAATATTCTCATCTTGCCGTAATTAATGAGAGCTTCCGTCTTGAAAAACCCATATTTCATCAAGAAAAACAAACTGGAATGCATTTTCATTTTTAAAACGCATATATTGTTGCAAAAACGTTATTTGTATTTGAATTTTTCCATTCTTCAATTTTTTTATTTTATACGCCACTGACTTTCTTTCAGTTAGGTGACATTTTATAAACTTCAATATTAAGACCATGTTACAAAGCCAACATTTATTATTTGTCACACTGTCTGAGTTTGTAGTGGCCGTAGCTGTACATCCAAATGAAGAATACCTAGGATATGAGAAGAGAAAAAAACTCCATGGAAAACATTGATATATGGCAAGAGAAAACAAGGATATATATGGCTAGAAAGTAGATTGCTTTTCCCAGAGATCGAAGATTTCATTTCAGAAATGCAACATCAAGTAATATGTACAAGAAACTTTAGGAAATACATGATTAAAGACACAAACATTTAGAAAGATAGCTGCAGGAGATGTAATCTGCACCCTGAAAACATAGACCACATTACTGTAGGATGTAAAACACTAGCAAAAACACCGAATAGCATATTCTTAACTAGTCTATGTTCAGCGCTTACTTTCATTATATTTAATCAATGTTTATTTTACTATACAAAAATCTTTGCAAATGTGAATTTAGATAGTATAGAAGTTCCATTGCTTTACATATGTGAGAAATGTAAACGAATCACATTTAAAATAGAAATTAGCTAGTTTAGAAACGCTTTTATTTCTATTTTCAGCACTTCAGTAGAACAATGAAGAGTGTCTTTTTACAGTAAAACATGATCTACATTTGGCTTAATCCTTGCTTGAAATTTATAGCTCAAAGATGCTCATTAATAGATATGATTTTTCATTCAAATGACAATTGTTACATTTTGTATGTTAAGAATGTTTTAATTTAATTTTAAATCATATTTCTTCAAATATTTCGAATTTAAAATATTAAATCAAACTTAGACATTTTGTATATATTTCTTTGGAAAGAGAAAGCCTTTATTTAATTATCGCTCTGGTCAAGTGACCCTTCCAAGAAATCTATCTGATTGAACGTTCAACTCAAGTATCTAACGTTCGTTTACAATTATACGTTCTGATTTTAAATTTAGTATTAATTAATTACGCACGTTTTCTCTTCTAAATCATGTCACCTTTGATATCTTTTTAAGCTTTTTATTTCAAGGAATATTTGAATGATATTATTTCATTAATATCACAACTTTTAAGCTCGCATCTTCGATTAGTTCATTATTCTTAGGCATCGCAACTTCGGTTAGCTTCTCTCAAAAACTTGGTTGTAAAACAAAAACCTTTTCCAACCACCAGTAGAACTTCTATACAAACTCATCCTCTTCCACTCCCAACTGCCGTAAAAAAAAAATCTCTTACTCGACGTACTGCTCAAGTATCCAAGCCGTTCGGCCTTGCTCTCCACATGTTCGATTGCTTGTAACACAAAGGTAATCTGTATTGTTCAATACATTTATTATTCTTTTCCTTACATTTGCATTAATTTAACGATCATTCCAGTCCACATTTCTCTGTGCTAATTTTTAATTACTTATTCGCCGTTTTTTGCATATATTGCTACTTTTATTTAATCATTTTAATGCATGTTAAATCTTTCAATTTCTTATGTAAATATTAAATAAAAACTTTAAAGACAACGTTGTTGTGCTTTCTATTGGTTAGTAAGTTGTGTTATAGGTATTTATTTCAGTACATTACACACGTCCTGGACCTTTAATGCTCACCATCGCCACCGTAATTATTTAAACATTTATAGTATTGTTATGACGATCCAGTTACCCCGGAAAGAATCAATACGAGCCACGAGCGTCTATCTTGTAACAATTTGGCGCTCCCACGTGGTCAAATACAATAGTTTTGGTTCACAATTCTGTATAGTTCTAGAACTACTAACGCAATACGAGTATTGCGTAGTAGTTATCGCTGTTAGGCGTTTTGGTTACATATGAACTAGTTTTGAATTTTTGATTATGTTTTGGTTGTTGCAAGAACTAATTCAGAATGAGTCAGAATTAATAGTCAAGTTTGCGCATTGTGTTTATCTGTTTCGACATTTTTGAATCTTGCTAAACAGTTGGTCTCAAATAAATATAATTTAAACAAGATACATAAAGTATTTTAAGAAAAGCATAAATTTAATTTACTTTTACATGGCAACGGTAAGTAAATTAAAGATAAGTTTGTCAAAGTTACGGATGAAGATTGGTTAAGTTTGATTATGTTGGGCATGTTAAAAATAAGTGATGTAGTATATTGTAAAATATGTGGCCGAGTAAAACGAAGCATTGTTGTGTTAGAGATTGCAGTGAAATGGGAAGTCGCAGATATCGTTTCCCCAGAAAACACCGATGTTTATGCTTCCAGAATCCAGATTTAAATGTCAAGATAGTATAAATTAAAAAGATACGAAAGTTATGAAAAATTAAAATTTATTGCGCCGTTTAGTAATTTAAAATAAACATTTAATAATGTTTATTACATTGCTGTAATATCATTATTAAAAACGTTTATTCAAAATTATTAATTGGTGCAATAAATTCTAACTTTTCTGGGAATGTATAAGGAGAAGAAAAGAACATCAGATTTCTATAGTATCGACTTTTAGTTAGCTGCACACCCATTAATAGCGTGTAATTTACTACTATTCTTTATATAAAAGTTTCCATTTATTTTTCTTGTTTTGTGGTACCAATTCAGAATTAATAGCTCGAGCTTACACTTTTGTTTCAACATTTTTGAATGTTGGTAAACAGTTAGTCTCCAAATTATTCTAGATCTCTGATAAACATAATCTAAATAAGAAATAAAAAGAATTTGAGAAGCAGAGATAAAAAAATAGAAGTTTTTGTATTTATTTAAATTGCCACTAGATGTCATACTTATAAAGTTTCGATGTGTTTTAGTTTTTTTGGGTTGGAATTATTAAAGTTGTGCGCAATTCTATTACTAACCCAAAACAAATCTTTAACCTAATACAACCTCAACCCCATCTAGCGTTCTTTCCAACACTCAGAGCTGGTCAAATACTCACCAAAAAGTATTTAAATATTAAATACTAAATACTTTCAAAGAATTAATAGTATTTGAGTATTAAATATTTTTCAAGCGATAGAAGTATTTAAATAATAAATAACAAAAGTAATCAAATAAGTTTCCCTGAGATTTAAATACTTTCGGAATATTTAAATACTTTTAGCATATTCAAATACCTTTCGTGTACATATTTGAATATTTTCAAAGTATTTAAATACTTTTAAAGTACCTATTTAAATACTTTTAAAATATTGAAATACTTTTAAAGTATTTAAATACTGTTAAAGTATTTAAATATTTTTAAAGTATTTAAATACTTTTAAAGTATTTCAATACTTTTAATGTAGTAAAATACTTTAAAAGTATTTAAATACTTAAGGTAAATAATAAAAAATTCACGTGTTTATTTCAAAGTTTCATAAATTATTTAAAAATCTTAAGTTTAATGATTTTTGCCATACTATTTTAAAACCTTTGTAGTTAATTAGTTTTAGCAGGCCCGACATACGGCAAAACCACACTGGGAACATAAGAGCGAGAAGAAAACGTAATTTTATGCGTTATAGCTGTATAGATTTAGACCAGGAACCAAACAACAGTATACTTTTTTTGTATTTAATTATTAACAAAAATATATAAAATAATAGTAACTCTCGATAAAAAATATATAAAATATTACATTCTCTTTGGCTTAAAATTATTAAAAGAAAATAGCTTTTGTCCGCTTCGAAGAACTTAAAAATGCAGAACTATATTAGGAATTTAAATTAGCATTTGTCAAAACTAGATTTTCGAAATTTTTGTCCGATAAAGCGTGGCGCCGGGGAGTGTTGATAAATGTTTCATACGAGAACATTCTCTCTACTGGTGCAGACGAGGGCAATGTAGTGTTATATTTAATAAATAGTCTTTCAATAGTCGGGTATTTTTGCAGCATTTTCAAATTTGTTTCTGGATCCTGCAAATATTGCAGCGCTTGAAGTTCACTGACAGAACTTCCTGTAGTTACTGCAGACCTAATATTACTTTCCTGGAATTCAAAGAACTCCATCAATGAATTTTTTTCTGTGTTAACTTCATCTGCATTTTCAAATGTACCAGTAACAACCTCTTTGTTTGCAGCGTCAATAAAAATATTTTTTACTATTTGAGTGATTTGTTCTATAGAGCCTAATTTAAGATTTTGTAACATAGTAAGCCATTTTAGCTTGAACGCAGGGTGCGAAACTGAAGAAATAATGCCACTTTCATCATTGAGGCAGAGATACTGACCAAATCTGTTGGAGAGTGCTGTAAGCAAGTGGTCTATAGATGATGCAAGATACTTAAAATTCTCTCCTTTTCATTTTTCAAACTTAATTCTCAAGCTTGCTATAGTAGGTATAACAAATCCAAAATAAATATTTGTTTCTCCTTGTAGAACATCTAATGCCAGGGCTAGAGGTTTAAGAATTTTTAGATATTCTTCTAAATATTCCACTTCGCTTTCTTTTAAACAAAAGGTCTTAATTGAAAGTTCTTCATAAAGCGTATTTAATTTAGCTTTTTCTTCTAATATTTGTTTTATTGCATCATAGTATGAATTCCAGCGAGTAACGCCAGGGTAACTCAAATGATGACCCAATATGTTTTGAATAATTTCTGCTGACTTACGCCGACCAGCCTTATTCCATAATTGAGTGCATTTATTCATTATATTGGTGTGACGGTTTCTATTTGCGTGTGAACTATTGATAAATTTCATGAAATCGGTGGTTGCTATCAGATTTATTGTATGCGATACACAACGATGGTGTTTTGGGAGATGTGTTTTAATGTCTTCATCATATGTTTCTTCACAGTTATTATTAACTGGAGTAAATATGGTATCATCCAAAAGCTCAAAGTCGTCTACATCAGATTTTTCTTCAGTAACTAGGGTGTCTATTATATCAATATCCTCAGTTGGCGTTACCACTTTGTCACCAGAGACAATATGGTTAAGAATTAACAAATTATCAAGTTGAATTCCAAACTCCTTGAAAGCCTTAACGAAATTAGATCCGTTGTCTGTCACAGTAGCAGTAATTTTTTCCTGTTTTAAGCCAAAGTTTGTATGAATTTCATCAAGTAGCTCTGCAATCTTTTCATAAGTATGGGCTCCTGAAAATCTTCGACACGCTAAAGCAGCAGATTTTCTAGTGTAGGTTTGTGGATCGATCCAGTGACATGTTATTATTAGAAAACTTCTCTTCTTTGTTGACCATATGTCAGCGGTAGTACATACAAAATCTATTTGTGTTAATAAATGATTTATTTGGCTAAGTGTGTTCTTCGTCAGGTTATCTATTCTTCTTACAATGGTTGCTCTTGTCATTACTTTAACATCAAACCCAGAAAAAATTTCAACAAACCTTTTGTTTTCAATAATAGACAAAGCTGACATAGAATTTAATACAAATTTAGTAACTCTATTATCAAATTCTTCTTGAGATATCTTTTTGCTTAAGGAAAAGCTTGTTGGAATATCTAGTTGCCGTTTCGAATCAAGATAAGTATTCAACTGGGTGTTGGATACTGTCTCCTTATTTTTTGAAATTAAAGGCTTCCTTTTGTTACTTTGTTGCTTTAAGTATTTTTTGTATTGTTCTGGGTGCAGTGTTCTCAAATGCTTCAAAAAAATTGTAGTGCAATTTGATCTACCCTTAATATATTTCGTTTTGTGGACGCAACACTGACATTGGGCGGTAAGGAAAAAATTTGGACCTTCCTCCTTTATTTTATAATATGTTCCATCAAATAATGTACAAGTTTTTGGTTCTTCAGAATCACTTCTAAGTTGAGAAGCCGTATTTGTTGAAACTGCCGATGACGCAGATGCCTGTGATTCTAATGAATCTTGATCTAATAACCTTGAGTTTGATCCTTTGTGTATTCCAAAATAATCTTTAATTTTATTTTTTTGCTTTTTATTTGGCAAATAGTGTGGATCAGTATTACTATCGTCACTAACATGAAATGGATCTTTCCCAGTGTCACATGTTTCCATGTCGCCACTAAAGTTAAACTCATCTGCAATGGACGTGATTTCTTGTAAGTGTGCCATATTGGAAGCCTACAATTAAAAAAAAATTTTAACATGTTAGATAAGTTAGCTTGGCACTTGGTCAAACATAAAATTTTAAAGAGGGTTACAAAATGTTAAAATAATGGTATTTTGCTAAACTCTAAATTTAAAAACCGTACACAGTCTCCAAAAGCTGCAAATCCCCAACTCATGACAACATTGCTTCAACATCAAAGCGTGTCATAGATTGATGAGACCACTTAACTAAACCCCCTTAAATATTCTACGGTGCAACTATCAAATACTAAACTGTACTTATCTGTATAAGTAGGCACCCTTAGTTACACTACGCTTTAGAATAAAACGGTATATATATTAAATATATATATTAAATATATATATATATATATATATATATATATATATATATATATATATAAATATAATATCTTCGTGACCTTGGTATGATAAGGTAAACTTAATAAGTCGGCGATTAAAGGTCTGGTTCATTACTTCAAAGTATATATATTTAAAATAACTCTACATGTTTCTGTCTACATATATAAATATTTATATTTTGTATTCTCTTGACAAAGGCATCATTGCCGAAACATGTAGAGTTATTTTAAATATATATACTTTGAAGTAATGAACCAGACCTTTAATCGCCGACTTATTAAGTTTACCTTATATATATATATATACAAACCGCTATCAATTCTGCTTCTTTTCATTATACCTTCAATTTGGCGTCTACTTGAAGCTCTGAAGTATATAATGTTTTTCTCTTTTCTAAACCGCTGAATGTACAAATCAAACGCTATAGTGACTTTATTTTCTAATATACTCTGATGGCAGAAAAAAAAAATTAAGGATTTTTTGTTTTCATTTTCTTATCAATATTGCGCCCATACATGTGACTATTATTTCTGCATCAACAGATATATCTTTTTACGAAACCTGTAATTCTACGTCCGAGGTAGGTATTTTTATTTTACTGAATACATCTTTCTGCGTCTGCTATGTTGTCAAACTTCGTATCTCATATTACGTATTATCTACATATATTTAATATACTCGTAAGTATTTGTGCAATTCTTTAAAAAATATCAGTTACGTGGATTGGCGTATTTTAGAGAAGGAATGATTTTTCTTTAGGTTATTTACATTTTTAATATGGAATTGCTTCTATTGTTTATCGTTCTGAATTAAAATTAATTAAAAAAAATTGTTTGATTATTTAAATTTAGTTAAAAAAATTTTATTTTAAATAATAAACAAAAGTGATGAATTTACAAACAAATAATGAGTTATATGTAGAGTCTTACTTATTAATCTAAAATATGTAATATGTACACATATTCACAGACATACATTTGTGCTGTATTCCATATTGTAATTCTGTGTTAATAGCATGCTCCTTTCTAAATAAAATTACGCTATTCTATTTATTATTGTTAGGTTACGTAAAGTATTACAGTTATTAAAGTACTATAACAAAGGCAAACATTTTTACGTTTTTAAGCTTACTAGTACTATCAATGACAAAATAAAGAATAATTTATAAATATACAAACTATTTATTTAAACAATTTATAAGTACAACAAACAAATGATCTGATAATTTACTTGATACAAATAATTAAAGACTAATTTTTATTGCGATACATATTTTGAACGAAAACTTTGATTTGTGGCCATGACTTATGGAATTTTTCAGGATATTTATCCCTTAATTTTTCACATTCGCTTTTTTTGGGAGGAATTTTTGAATTTATGTGTGTTTTAAAAAATAGTTTAGTTAGTTTCTTTTGATCATCTGTCCAAGGGATTAAGGTTCTTTTTCTAACAGTTACGATCGATTTAACTGAGGCAGTAGCTGGCACCTCTTGGCTTAAGCCACTAATTTCTTCTATCTTTCATCGTCGCTATCACTATTTTCTTCACATTCTTCAACACTTTCGTCGCTCAAATTTATTTCTATCTCATCCAAAGCTTTTCCCTTAAAATTTCCTGCTTTACCTTTTTCCATAAGCATTAGAATTTTAGATATCTTAGCTGTTTGGTATACATCATCAGGTAGACGATAAACTTGTTTATGAACATTACTTGTATGTCCCATAAAAGTGGCTAATTGTTCAATATCATTCGAATTCATGTTAAAAATCTGAGTCAAAGTAGCAAAATGCTTTCGTAATCTTGTAGAGGTAATAGCTTCCGGATTTTTCAATTTACTTAATTGTGTATCTTTTCATAATTTGATATCCAGTAATAGGATTATTTGTATTTAATTTGGGAAACAGGTATATATTTGTGTCATTGACAAAATTACTGCGCAACTGAATTAAAATATTTACATGATCCTGTAAATCTGTACTAAACAAAACAGGTACGCCTCGGCCTCGTTTATCACGAATTACTACTCTTTTAAATTTTCTTAATAATATCTTCTCTTTAGGTGTTATGGCATCATTAAACTCTTCATAACTCTGATGAATATTAGCATTCTCATAAAGATGCAATGGCATTCACTGCAATTCTCCTACTCTTTTCCTATTTAATAACAAAAGCCTACAAAATATGGTTTCCATTAGCAACTTATATGATATGCGGTAACATCATTTTCATTGACTTTAAGAATTTCCACAGCTTCACTTGCTTTCTGTAGAAGATATATTCGAAATGTTTTTAAATCGGTTGCTAAAGGTAATATTGTTAATTTATTCCATTTTTTTGTACTTAAATCAGATGCAGCTATTGTGGATATTTCGAATTTCCATGCATCCTCCAAAAGCTGTTTGAATGTTTTAAAATTTGATTCACTATCGGCTGTCGAAATAGTTGAATTATTATATTTTCGTTTCAACGTGAATAAAATTGCTATATCACAACAGTTTTTTAAGGATGTCTGTATGTTCATAGCATAAGTTGGTGATTTGAACACTTCTGTATTGGGATCAAATTTTGCTACAATTTTTGTAGCTTCTACAAACAAATCAAAATAGATTGGTTGCAATGCGTCGTACAAATTTTTTATTGAAGAATTTAGTTTCTTTATTTCTATTAGTAATTTAGCAAGTTCCCTCATTTTCCGAGAACACACGTTTATGAGATGTTTTCCCTATGATTTCTTAAATATCGAGATCCGAATTTACAAATTAATAAATCCATTTTAGCTGTAAGTGATATTTTATCCGCCGCCATTCTCGGAAATACTGTTTCTCGAAGATGTTTATCAATAGGTAAATGTTTCACTAATAAATCTTGTGCGTCACTCAAATGAGAAAATTTAGTTTTTCCTTCTGTATTTAAATCACAGATTTTAATATGGCGCCAAAGTTGATTTGGTCTGTAGTATCCGTAGCAATATTTGCAGGGAACACATTCTGAGATTTCTTTTTCAAGATGTGATTTTTTAACAGGTTTTACGCAAGTATTAACATTTTTCAAATAGTTTATAATTTAAGATTAAGCAGTTTAGTTTATTTATATATGTTTCTGTAACCGTTACTTGTTATTAAAGAATCTTTATTAGAAATAAATTCGAATACTACCCAAACAGTTTACTCACAAATGTAGGAAGCACCAATAAACGAGGCGATCCTAAGCGTTGCCAAGTCGGTTGGACGCAGAAAAATCGGAATTATGAATATCATATACATATACACGTAAACTACTACAGCGCCATCACACAAAAATAATCGAATTCTCGCGAACTAAATTATTCGTGTTTTTACACCATATCGATATTTTTGCATCCCGCTAAAAATCCATACATTGATGATTTTGCATGTAATTCTGCGTCTAATGTATTCTAATGGCGGCAGGATTGATGGAACGACATATATATATATATATATATTAAATTAAACGTCCTACTATCTAATTTATTGAATCTTATTTCAACTTTCGACAATGAAGATAGACAATATTTTATACTTTACTTACCTTTAACATAATATCCGTTCCTGTATCATCAACTGTTCACTAATAAAGAAGCAACGCAAATGATAGGATAGGATGTTGATGTAGGTGTACTATTTCATTTCTATGCATGTTTGGACAAGTTAAAAATATGTTCCACGCATTTGGTTCTTTGCAGTGAGTAATTATTTAAATAAGCTAAATGATATTCAAATGCATCTAAAAGTATTTAAGTACTTGAGAATATTTAAATACTTTGAGAATATTTAAATACTTTGAGAGTATTTAAATACTTTGAGAATATTTATAAATACTTCTGGTAGTATTTAAATACTTTGAGAATATTTAAATATTTTTCAAGTATTTAAATACCTTTACGATTATTTACACAAATAGTAAGTAGTAAATATTTAAAAAAGAGTATCTCTAAGTATAAATACAAATACTTGTTTCCAAAAGTATTTAAATACTCGGTATTTAAATACTTTTTAGTATTTAAATACTTACGAGTATTTGTAAGTACAAATATTGCCCAGCTCTGCCAACACTATACAATACTTACAAATGACACAGACATGCAATTTATATAACTGTAACTGTACACATGGACAATACACCTCGTATTTTCAGCATTTACTTCTGCTTAAGACACGTGTTTCTGCCATTTACTATTAGGCGTCATCAGTTAAGCTAGTGAAGTAATTAAAGCTTAAATCGCCTATAAGGTATAGCAAATTTCGTCCTATCAGGTAGCACCATATAATATAGTGCAGAAACACGTGTCTTAAGCAGAAGTAAATGCTGAAAATACGAGGTGTATTGTGCACGTGTACAGTTACAGATATGTATATTGCATGTCTGTTTCATTTGTAACAAATGCGTAATACGTGCTTAACGTTTTGATATACTTAAACCTTTTTCGTATATTTACTGCCATCTGGCATCGTGTTAATGGACTTACACCTATATACGTATTTTCTTCCCTTCTGTACCGGCATAGCCGGTCAAGGAAAGGGTTGCCATTTTCGGCATAGTCTCTTTCGTCCGTCAGATGTCACTATATTATATGGTGCTACCTGATAGGACGAAATTTGCTATACCTCATAGGCGATTTAAGCTTTAATTAATTCTCACTGCGATATCTGTTCACGCAACATCGCAGTTGAGAGCATCTACGACGATACAACGTCAAGCGACGCCGGAAGCAATGGCCGGACAAAAAAGAACAATAACCAACCTGATGATTAAACCAGAATACCTGAACAAATGTACACCCAAGATACTGGAAGATTTTAAAAATCTAATCAACATACTCGACGAAGAAGAAGATATCCAGAAGCTACTACAAAAATCAGGGGATATACTAATGGTTAACCCAGAAGAACTGACGATCCAAATCGAGTTAAAAAGCAACCCCACAGAAAAACAAGAAGAAGAAAAGCCTCCCGTAAAATCGAAGAAGAGCCAACCGGAACCGCAAACGACGAATTCAGACACCCGAAAAAAACAACAAAAAGACAGAAAACTGACCACACAGCGCCACCAATCGAAACAAAAAATTCCTACGACGTCCTCGAAACCAAAACCGAGGAAAAAATGGAAGAAGAAGAAGCAACCGAAATCAACCCACAACCGTCAACATCAAACAGCACACCCAGGGTAAGTGACAAAACAAACACCACACAAAACACAAACACCGAAACACGCAAAACACACAAAATCGCACCAATCATAATAACAGACAAAGACAAATGGACATATATACGACAAATACTTAAAACACATAACATTAACACAGTACAAAACAAACTTGTGAAACCTGGCATTCACATCGAACCGAAAACTGACGAAGACTACCGAAAACTTAAACACATACTCGACAATGAACAAATATAATTTTACACTTTTCAACTGAGAAGTGAAAAGACACTAAAGGTAGTTATGCCTGGCATTCCTACCTTTATCACAGACACTGACATCACCGACGACCTGACTGACCAAGGCTACCCGACAATAAAAATAAAACGAAAGAACGGCAAACACGGAATACCAGCACCACTTGTACTAATAGAACTGACGAGACAATACAAATCAATTTACAACATACACGACTGCTGCGGACTCACAATTAAAATCGAACCACTAAACAAACGGACAGACATAATATAATGCCACAAATGTCAGACATTTGGACACCACCAAAAAAACTGTAACATACACTATAAATGCATGAAATGCGGAGACGAACACTCAACACACCTATGTACGAAACCCAAAACAACCCCACCAAAGTGTGCAAACTGCGGTGGTCCTCACTTATCCACTTTCCTTAACTGTCCTAACAATCCAAACAACCTGTAAACAAAACCACACCCAAACCCGAATACATACCAGCACCCATGGACACAAAAACAAAGAAACACAACACCTAACACAACTGACGAACTAGCACTTGCCTTAGGCAATATGCTAATAACATTACACTCCACAAACGCAACAACAGAACAGATACAATACTTCGTAACGCAAACACAGAAAATAATCACACTCTACAACAACAAACATTAAACACACACATGTGTTATATTGTATTAGTCCTTTATGTATTAGAACGATAAGATGCTATTATAATGTTGTATGAATCATTTATGTACGAAACAATAAACAGTTATTTCTATTATGTAGCGGGAACGTTGTGTAAATCTAAAATACACAACTCCTTTATTTGTCCAGCGATTATTATGATTCTCCGAATATTGTCTGTTAAGAAAAACAAACAATATCGATGAATAGACATTGTACCCTCGAAATGTTATATTAGTTTTAAGAAATAGAATATTAAGACATTCTTGTAAAGACCACTGTAACGAGTGCATTCACATAATCACATAAAATAAAACTATCTTCCAAATCAGTAGTATTATTTTAAAAAGTGCAGTATCAATTTACGGGGTCACCCCTCTTCTCACACTAATAAAAGTTACAAATCAAACCACCGTCTAAATACGTAACTTAATTCATGACTGAAACGCAAAAAACCGATGACCAGTGACTTAAACGCAAAAAGCGACAAACACACAGACAACATATACACAACACAGGACCGCTCAAAAACACACAACACACGATTATTTGTTAATCAGACACTAACATGTCACAACCCTGGGAAATACAAAACAATGGAGTGGAAATTGAGGCAACTCCGACCACAACAAAATTCAAGTCTCATATAAAAAGCTTTAATTACTTCACTAGCTTAACTGATGACGCCTAATAGTAAATGGCAGAAACACATGTCTTAAGCAGAAGTAAATGCTGAAAATACGAGGTGTATTGTTCATGTGTACAGTTACAGATATGTATATTGCATGTCTGTTTCATTTGTAACAAATGCGTAATACGTGCTTAACGTATTGATATACTTAAACCTTTTTTGTATATTTACTGCTATCTGGCATCGTGTTAATGGACTTACACCTATATAAGAATTTTCTTCCCTTCTGTACCGGCATAGCCGGTCAAGGGGAGGGTTGCCATTTTCGGCGTAGTCTCTTTCGTCCGTCAGATGTCACTATATTATATGGTGCTACCTGATAGGACAAAATTTGCTATACCTTATAGGCGATTTAAGCTTTAATTACTTCACTAGCTTAACTGATGACGCCTAATAGTAAATGGCAGAAACACGTGTCTTAAGCAGAAGTAAATGCTGAAAATACGAGGTGTATTGTCTATGTGTACAGTTACAGGTATGTATATTGCAGTCTGTTTCATTTGTAACAAATGCGTAAATACGTGCTTAACTTATTGATATACTTAAACCTTTTTTGTATACTATACAATACCAAAATAAGTATTTAAATAGATCTATTTTTGTTAATCTCACAAAAAATGAAATAAAAATTTTCAATAATAAATCAGCGCATACTGTTTGATATTGTTTTATTTCTATCTTTATACACGATTTGATATGATAATGCCTATTTAGAAGGTAATTCATAAATATTTAAAGATGTTATTTATGCATTTATTCCAACAAAAAGTTTGTAACTAAAGTATTAAATTCCTTGGAGTATTTTAAATGCAAATTGTGTTTGCCATCTGGGAATCTATGTAATCTAAAACCAGATATATTTAGTACAATATATTTAAATCCATAGCACTTACTTGGATCCTTTTATGTGATTTAATAGAAATAATGGATGCTCTGCAGCTACAAGAGGATCTTTGTCACCATGTATTATAAATGTTGGGCATTGTATTTTGTGCAAATCATTCTTACAAATATCACCACCATTCTTAAATATTTCAGTAAGTGCATCGCACCATCCATTCCACATGCTCTGCAAGCCATCCAAACCATATAATTTTATCAAAGGTGCCTTCATTTTTTCAGACCATTTATTTATATCTCTTATTTCTGCAATATAATTATACAAAATTTATAATGAAGTCCTATGCTTAAATTTCTGATAGAATACTTACTTTCATATGACTCTACTTCTTCTTTCACTACATATGCATTGGAACCCCAGACAACAAGTTTATTTACCACATCTGGATACTTTGCCGCGAGTATTAATCCTGATACTCCACCATCACTCCAGCCTAATATGGAAAATTGTTTAATACCTATTTCCTGAAAGGCATTTTATGATCTTTTTTAATCATAACTTTTAAAATAGATTATTAAAAGCAGTTAGTGACTATGTGTTGTAAATCTTGCTGTTACTTAAGGCACACATAATCAAATAAGCATATATAAAAATTGAATAAGTTGTATAGATGGCATATACATCCTCTCTATAAATGATGGTGCAACTTGAACAGCAGTAAAATGTCTACATTTTTTGCAGTAACATGGATAGCCATGAAAGTTGTAAATAAAAAAATAGATGTTGCATTAAGAATTAAATTACTTTCATAAAATCATAGGCTGTTACTGCATCATTCTGATAAAATTCTGTGGAAAAGAATCTATTGGGAGGTCTGCTATGTCCATAACCAGGTGGGTCCCATGCAATAACTGTAAATTTTGCTTTATCGAGGCCATCTATTTGTGGTTTAAAATCACTCCATATAGTGCCTAAGGCGCCAGGAAAACATAATATTTTATGATCTCCTCTTCCAGTTGTCACATAGTTAATAGTTTGTCCTTTTAACTGTAATTTCCTTTCCTAAAATATTTATATATACTTTAAAAAAACTGCTTACATAATAAAATGTTACCAACAATATGTTATATAAAGACAGAAAAGATAATTAGAATAATGTTATAATGTGAACTTTGGAATTTTTACCTGGGCTTCTACCTCGGTCGAATATACCAATTTTGCTTCCTTCGTATTTTGTTTTAATAAATTTGAAAATATACGTTTGCAAGTATGTCTACTAAACATATTTAAATAAAAAATTGGACAAACTATTTGTTTGCACTTAATGCTTAAAGTAAACAATTGTATAAATAGATAACTATATTTACATCCCCTAATTTGTAACTTTCTTGAAAAGTGTAAAATAGTTTACAGTGCCATCTTATAAATGGAATACGTATGTATATATATATGTCACGGGTGTTCAGAAACATTCGAAGTCAAGTGGGCTCTGAACAAAAAATCGTATATCTTTACTTAAGTATTAATATATGTACTAATTTGATAACCTATAAAATTGTATGAAGTAAATGTATCAATCTATCTCAGACATGACTTCATATTTTCAAGGCCTACTTTGACTTCGAATGTTTCTGAACATCCGTTATCTATTTGCTACTAACGGGTGTTCAGAAACATTCGAAGTCAAAGTAGTCCTTGAAAATATGAAGTCATGTCTGAGATAGATTGATACATTTACTTAATACAATTTTATAGGTTATCAAATTAGTATCAGATACTTAAGTAAAGATATACGATTTTTTGTTCAGAGCCCACTTGACTTCGAATGTTTCTGAACACCTGTTATAATAGAATATAATTTTATAGATATTTTGTAACGGGTGTTCATTTGAAAAGTCAATCTAGTAGCATGTGATTTACTGAGAACATTTTGAAGTAACGGGTGTTCAGAAACATTCGAAGTCAAGTGGGCTCTGAACAAAAAATCGTATATCTTTACTTAAGTATCTGATTTGTAATAATTATTAAATGTTAACTGTTGTCTGTCAAAAATTGTCAGAATCCAATATCGAAGATACTAATTTGATAACCTATAAAATTGTAACGGGTGTTCAAAAACATTCGAAGTCAAGTAGGCTCTGAACAAAAAATCGTATCTCTTTACTTAAGTATCTGATTTGTAATAATTATTATATGTCAACTGTTGTCTGTCAAAAATTGTCAGAATCTAATATAAGATACTAATTTGATAACCTATAAAATTGTATTAAGTAAATGTATTAATCTATCTCAGACATGACTTCATATTTTCAAGGACTACTTTGAGTTCGATTGTTTCTGAACACCCGTTATTAAGTAAATGTATCAATCTATCTCAGACATGACTTCATATTTTCAAGGAGTACTTTGACTTCGAATGTTTCTGAACACCCGTTATGTCGTAAATTAAAATTTACTACTTAACCTACGAAGTCGTATATTTTGACAGTTTCATACATACAAATAAATAACAAATGTGATTGACATTATCAAATGTCATTTGGATTTACGTTTACGGAACAACAAACACATACTAATAACGAGCCATCGAAAAAATTCATAATTGGAGTAGATTGTGAAATTGGGTTGATACCTTAACCACTTCCACATAATGACACATTACTTGATGCTTGACAGTTTAATTTGGTTTCATTCAGGGTTGCCAGACGTACCGTAATTACGGAATTATACCACTATTTCATGCTTAAAAAATATAACGTACCACTACACCGTCATATACCGTATTTCAATGCTGCATACTATATTATACCGTAATTCCCTATGTTGCAAATCGTGAATATGATTATAGATGTCGCTTCAATCGAATCGAACTAACAAGTACGTCGGCAATTCAGGATTGCGAATAACCAGTTGATGTCGATTGTTTTCGGGACTTCCCGGATATCTTTGGATGTTTGTGTTCATCTGTTAATCATGATTTTATGTTTTTCGTTTTATTTTTATATTTTTATGCATTCTTATCCAAGTAAATTTTCAAATATAAAGTATAAAGAAATGGATTCTGATGAAAGTGGTTGAGCGCGCAAAAAGAGCGAAAAACAAAAGTATCGTCAGGAATGGCAAAATGAATTTAAGTGGCTTATGCCAGTTAAAGGTAAAGAATTTATGAATAATTTATTAAATACATTATTATTGTTTGCTTTGTGGGTTTAGGTAATTGTATTCGAGCATCATGCAAATGCTGCAATGTACAGTTTTCTGCAGAAATCAGTGTCATTAAACGTGATAATTCTGAGAAGCACAAAACTTTAGCAAAAGTAATTTTAAATAGTAATCAACCTACTATTATTGAAAAATTTAATGCAAATACTGTTGAACGACAGATTAAAACAGCAGAATTAAAAATTTCTTCATTTTTAATCGAACATAACATTGCATATTTGGCAACAGAACACTTGACACCTTTACTAAAAGGTTGTTTTCCTGATTCTGCCATAGCAAAAGGATTACATTTAAGTAGAACAAAGACTACAAATTTAGTGAAAAATATACTTGCTCCAATACATTACCAAGATATAGTCACAATTTTAAAAGCTGTAAAATTTAGTATATTGATAGATGAATCGACTGATATTTCATCGACTAAAACGCTTGCTATATGCGTTCGATTTTGCGTACGATTTTATAGTAAAGATGAAAAACGAATAGTGACCAGATTTCTTACATTAATACAACTTTTTCATAAAGAGGACGCATAATAGAAAGAATTCCCATTTTTATTTACACATTGTAGGAGCAAATCAAGGTGCAACTGCAGAAAATATTTTTAATAAATTAGTAGAAGTTTTTACTAATGCTAATATTCCATTGGATAACATCATTGGTTATGCTGCAGATGGATGTAATGTGATGTTTGGTGGCATAAGTTCTGTTGCAACTAAATTAAAAAATAAACTGAATGGAATTGTCACTAATAAATGTATTTGTCACAGTTTGCACCTATGTGCCAGCGAAGCTTGTAAGAATTTAACCAGAGAATGTGAAGCATTGCCTAGAGATATATATACATTTTTCAATACGAGTGCAAAGCGACAGGCTCAGTATGGTGAATTTCAAAAATTTTGTAATATTGAACCACACAAGCTTTTAAAGCCAGCACAAACAAGGTAATAATTTTTATTATTAATTTATTACTTAAACTTAAATATGTTTTTCAGATGGCTTTCATTAACGTGTGTAGTGAAACGCATTATTGAACAATGGAATGCTCTTTTATTATATTTCCAAAATCATTATCAAGAACATAGGTTAATTCAATCTGAAAATATATTTCATTCTTTACAAAATCCACAAAACCGAATGTTTTTTTGTTTTTGGATTGGATATTACCAAAATTTACAACATTAAATTCATATTTTCAATCAGAAAAAGTAGTGATAACTGAATTATACAACAAAATGAAATCTACATTTATAGAACTGTTGAGTATTTATATGGATATGAATTATATAACTGGAAATAATATACATGAGTTAAATCCTGAAGAAAGAAGTAAATTTCTTCCTCTGAATAAATTTTACCTAGGACTTAATGTTTTGAATAAAATGAATACTTTAGATGACATAAAACGTGACAACTTTCTTATTCGTTGTCAGAAGTTCGTTATCACTGCTTGTGTGCAAATAAAAAAAAGATTTGATTTTGGAGGTCCTCTTTTACCAAAACTAGCTTTTTTAAATGCTAACAGTACAGATTCACCTATAGCTTAGTAGACATATTAAATTTATGTCAAAGACTAACAAAAGATTTATCTTCAGAGGAGATTCAAGCCATAGATGATGAGTGGAGGTATTTAAAATTGAATCAAGATGTCATTGACAAATATAAACATTTAAATGTAGATGTTTATTGGGCTGAAATTGGTGTTCTTGAAGATGCTACTGGTAATAGGTCATACAAAAATGTATCGAGATTTTGCTTAGAATTATTGACTTATCCTCATTCTAATGCTGATGTTGAACGAGTTTTTTCAAAAATTAATTTGGTAAAGACCAAGCTAAGAAGCAACTTACTAACAGACACAGTAAATTCCATGCTGCTAACTTCTCAATTAGTTAAAGAGCAAGGAAATTGTACAAACTTTGAACCAAATAACACGATGATTTCTTCAATGTTTTCAGCCAACATTTATAAAAAAGAAAATGATGATGTATCTGAATCAGAGAATGAAGTTATTTTTGAAACATAATAAGTAGTAAATGATATTGTGAAACAATTTCCGTTTATTGCACAAAATTTGTTTAATGTAAATAAGTTAAGTGTATTGATTATGAGTCTTTCAACTTCAAAATATGCCATAAATGAAAATTGTATCAATATTATTTACTACATAATGTTTCAAAAATAACTTCATTTATACTAAACAAATTGATTAAACCTACAAGCTTCTAAATATATTTGCCTAAATGTAATGAAATGTTGCTCAATTAATAATGTAGCTTAAATGTTTATATTTTATATATTTTATTTTAACAAAAATATAAAACTATATATTTACGACACTATGTATTATTTACTACATATTATTTTTCAAAAATAAATTTTCTAGCTTGATATTTCAATATTTATTCCTCAAATTATTCTGCGAAAGTTTCTAGATATTACTTTTGCTTTCACATACATTGATGTTGGTTATTAATTGTTATTAGTTAACATGCCGAATTATGTCAATAAATTGCACCGTATTTATACCGTAACTCAATTTAATTATACCATCGTATACCGTAATAAGGCAACTGCTATACCGTATTTTAGCTTTTCATATCTGGCAAGTTTCATTGTAAGAAAAGATTATGGCATTGAAATGATACTACAACAAAAATGAAAACAAATAATTTATTTAATATCGAAATCATAATCAAAATTTACAAATAGCTACAGAAGTTGTTGAAAATGTTGTCCATTTACATCTAAACACAAACAATTTTTTTTCTTAATAAGAGTTTTGAAAAATTTGACCCAAAGTTATAGTTTCAATGTCAAATTATAAATGTCATTATGTGGAAGTGGTTAAAGCACCAACCCAATTTCACAGTCTACTCCAATTATGAATTTTTTCGTTGGCTCGTTATATATGCGTCTTATTCTATCAAAATTTCAAAGTAGGTAACCTAGATTGACTTTTCAAATGAACACACGTTAGATTGTTTATATTTTATTATAAATTATGCAATTTTAGGTTGAACTTTAAATTTAAAGGGGATAATATAAAAAAAATGTGTTTGTCCAAACGAATTTAGAATGGGATATAATTGATGGAAAAAGAATTATGTAAGCTTGTGATATATTAGTATATTTAATATAAGTACAATAAATAATTATACAAAAAGGTTTAAGTATATCAATACGTTAAGCACGTATTACGCATTTGTTACAAATGATTAAATGAAATAGACATGCAATATACTCATCTGTAACTGTACACATGGACAATACACCTCGTATTTTCCAGGATTTACTTCTGCTTAAGACACGTGTTTCTGACATCTACTATTAGGCGTCATCAGTCAAGCTAGTGAAGTAAATAAAACTTTTAGTTTTATTTACTTCACTTTTAGTATAACTTTAGTATGTTCTGTGGGTATAACTAACTATACTATTAATAGTAAACAATATTTTTTATAGATGCCGCAATGTTAAGCAGCAAATGGAATAGTGCGTTAAAATTTTCAAAGATGGCACAAGACATGTAACAAACAATTTATTAAATATAGCTTTCATTGATATTAAACGTAAATTGCTAAACATACTATTTTGAACAGGTAAATGTTAAAAATTTTCTTATTTCTAAAAAAAAACGCATACTTATTTTATCATTTTATTATTTTCATTCGTTTTTGTTATTCGTAACACAAAGAAGCAAATTACAGTACACATTGTAAAATGCGAAATCTGATATTAATCTAGAATGCAATTCATATAAACTCAAACAAGTGAAATAACAAGAGTATGAAATTTAAAATTTAGATATTTTACAAATTTTCGTTGAATTCTCTCAACTCGATCAACATAGGTTTCATAATAAGGATTTCACACACTAGAGCCAATACTCAGAGATACTACAAACAATTGGTATCTATATTTTGGAAGTCACGAGAAACTTTTACTAGAAAACCCAGCGCTTTAAAACTTTTTTGAGCTATAATATTACATTCTAACGGGCTGAAATTGGCCCTTGTTCATTTTTAGTCATTTATTCAATAACTGTTGAACGGACCTGTATAGCGTAGAATTTTTGCTATAAATTGTAATTTTTGATCTTTAAAAATTTGTATAAAGATTTTCTTTTGCAGATATTTATCCTAGTGTTAGAAATTTCGTCGTAGTAATTTTCTGGAGTATTTAAAATTTAATTAAAAATTACAATATATTTCACGTTGTTGTAGGCAACTTTGTTTTCATTATGGTTTGGAATTTTATAAAGTTCATATTTTGCGCTCGTAGATGGCCTTGAATTTGTCAATGAATAAGATAGAGTTGGTATAGTGTAAACAGTAAGTTGTAATTGGGTTAAATTATTACAGTTTTAATGCGAATCTTTATTGTTAAAATTAGAATATTATCTTATGTTATCTGTAGTAAATTCCGTTAGATTTGTGTGTATTTTCATTTAAGATCTTCTTGGGTATTGAAACGTCAGTCATCTCGTGTTTACTCTTTTAGATTTGAGTCTTTGTTTAATAATTCTTAATTAAGTACGCAATTAATTAATATTTTTTGTCAGTTAGTTTCCGTATTTTATTGTCTTAATTTTGATGTAGCGAAATGATTTTCTAAATATATAATTCTTCATTAATTTCTTCTCTACAGTAGCTTCACCTGTCGGTTAATTTTGTAAGAACTACTTACTTTTCGTATATAAGACTCGAGTTGAGGAATTCTTGCGCTCTCTTTTGCGGTTTAGTTTCATCAAGTAATACGTTGTACTGAAGACGTATTGTGCGATTATTTATGACTTCTTATAAGTAATTTTATTTACTTCGTTATGCGGCTTGGAGTCATTGATAATTAATGTATATGTCTAAAGGTTCTTTGAGTTTCAGAAAGGCCATTTCTGCTGTTTTTGCACGAAATTAGTTTTCATGCACGTGGTGATAGGATGTCCCTATTATAATTAGGTGAGTTTTTTTACGACGTCCCTGCTAGGGCATTGTTTAGCTTTTATATTTTATTTCGTTATATTCGTCTTTTTTCTTCTGGAATCCAACAGACTCCTAGTACATGGTTGCTTCCTAGTATATAGTCGAGTTCTAGTACGATGTCGTTTTCGTAGTACATGGTCGTTATGTAGTACTTTTGTACGTACGTGGTATTTGTGGAAGTCGAAGCTATTTGTGCAAGCATTTGAGGCTACTTCTCAACCACGTGGTATTTTTTTACTTGGAAACGTTTGAGTGCGTGGCTTTCCTTTGCAGCAAGTAACCATTAATTCAAGAGTCTGGCGATCGTTTTTTCCAAGATGTTATTACAATCGAAATCATAAGGTAGTGAATCTTTCTGCAACCCACAAGGTATGAACTGTGTCTATATTTTCTCGGAAGACTACAGACAGTCCAAAAGTAACTTTCTACGACAGAATCGTTAGTGTCTATTGAATAAGACTATTGTAAATTAGAGTCATTCATTTTTTTGTATATATATTTCATTTAGTAAAATTTAAGTAATCGATATCTCTAATTTTGCGTAAACAGGGTAATCAAAATTTCATTACTACTAAGAAAAAGAAATTCAGTACGGCAAAATAATCTATAGCTTGCCTGCAAACTAAAGAGAAAAGAAAAAAGGGTTCGAAAATAGTTAACTCGTATATTAATTTAAAAAAAAACAAAGTTAATAACTAGTTATCTAGCCACAAGCTATATTAATAATCCAAAAATTGAAAAGAATTGAAATAATCCAAAAATATGACCCACTCAGTATATTACGGCCATTTAAAGTTAAATATTTACACCAAAATGCAAGATATATTTCTTATATAGAACTGAATAAAATTTGCCAATTAAAAAGAATAAATTATTCAGGTAATTCCAGAGTGTTTCTAACCCAGGATTGTCAAAAGATTACTTAGTTCATAAAAGGATCCGTAGAAAAACATCACAAAAATAGTTTCACACAATAAATACCTAAGTGTAATTGCAATGGTAATCAGTAGAGTGGACCAATTCGGAGCGAAAGCAGAGGCGTGACTAACGAATTGGTTCCCGCATGCGAAACATTATTAATGTTTCGCATGCGGGAACCAATTCGATAGACATATACTATCACGAACGGTGCTGTTATTATGTTATCAAGTAATATAATAAGTTATTATATTACTTAATACTACATATTTGTATTATATTTTGTTTATTTTAGTTCCAATTTACAGTCGTGTATTGTGTATTGTGCATTATATATAACAGGAAAGTGTTTTATATTTATATGAATATGAATATCACCTATATTTCTCTCAACACTGCTTTATAGAAATTATGTGTCAACAAATTTTTGCTGTTCCCTAGTTTTGATTTATTATAATTCCTACCTTTATCCGTCATCTAAAGTTTAATAATCTAAAGCACTTATATTATATAAGTGCTTATATTAAACTTTATTTTATTATTATATTATAATTAAATTATAATATTAACAAAATTGCAGTGCCATTTGTACCAATACGTTTACTTTTTCGGCACGGGGTCACAAAAACCAAATGCAATATGTTTCTAGAAGTAAAGTACAAAAAAAAACTGTCGTACACTTTTATTCCATTTATATAAACTACCTAAAATGGCCTTGAATTTAATACAGCAATAAAGAAAATAATAAATTCAAAATATTTGACACAAAATAAGTATGAAATTAGTTTTTAAAACATTAATAAGAAAGATCAAAATTCATTACATCAACTATACGAAATTAACTGTAACTCTACGTTATGCCACTTAGAATTGGCTTCAAAAGTAAGAAATTATTAAAAAAAAGAAATATTAATTAAATCGTTTCAATAATCGGTATCAAAAATTATTATTATTAACACAGGCAATTGCGTCGTACGATATAGCCATTTCGTGGAAATGCCTGGATGATGATCGGAGAGTAAAATAAGAAGTGTTGGCACGTACGCACGCACGTGCGATCCTTGAAATCAGCTAGCCCTCGCTGGCGTTGTACGGTTGTTGGTGTTCGTTCGTCCGCCTGAGAGAATTTCACTTATCCGAAAATTCGTTGAAGAAGTTGTTCCCAAAATTGCGATTAACTCCCGGAATGGGTTATCTCGCTTCCCAAATACGCTATGCGGAACGCAACTGCTTTCAATTATTCACGCTTCTTAGTCTAGATCCGCAGAAGCGATATAAAACTCAAATGACTAAGGAACACGTGAAATGAAATCTCTTATACAAGGACTCACGACTTATTATGTCTATACATAAGCATGGCTCACTGCCTTCTGTTTAAAAAATTCCAAACTCAAAATGCAATATCGAAGGGGGAAAAATAGAGGGCATATCATGGGTACATCATACGAAATTATACAAATTGAATTATTATCAGGGCCCAACGAAAAAGGAAGAATAAACCGTAATACAAATTAAAAATTTTTAGGGTTTTGGGACATGGAAAAGTTTGGGAACCCGTGCTTTAAACAGTTTAAAAGCTAATATCTTCCGCTAGAAATGTTGAAGTTTAAGTAATTTTCACATTTATGTAAAACACTAAATAGGATCAGAATAATTGAAACATACATGAGTAGGTAAACCCCACCAGTTTTTTATAATACAAAGGTATTTTTAATAATATAAAATATTACTAAAAATCTGGTGTGAAGAACACAAATGCAGGTTCACTATTAATATTTTCTGTGAACGTGTCCGAATATATCCTATCCCCAGAGACGTAGATACGCTTTTCGCTTTTCTACAAGCTCATCGGTACGCCCCTGCTGGAGAAAGGATATTTCCAGACACATTTACAGAAAAAAACCACCTCGCCCTATCACCGTAATTATCCAGACCGAGCGCAGAAGTAAATTCGGTGCTACCTGTTGTCAGACAGCCGAAGTACCTCGCATACCGTCCACATAATTAATGTGAAGTAACGACGCCATTCCAAAGGTTAGCACAGCCAACTCTCTAGAAAACTGCATTTTGTTTATGCCTTCACTCATGCTAACCTTTGGAATGGCGTCGTTACTTCACATTAATTATGTGGACGGTATGCGAGGTACTTCGGCTGTCTGACAACAGGTAGCACCGAATTTACTTCTGCGCTCGGTCTGGATAATTACGGTGATAGGGCGAGGTGGTTTTTTTCTGTAAATGTGTCTGGAAATATCCTTTCTCCAGCAGGGGCGTACCGATGAGCTTGTAGAAAAGCGAAATACGTATCTACGTCTCTGGGGATAGGATATATTCGGACACGTTCACAGAAAATATTAATAGTGAACCTGCATTTGTGTTCTTCACACCAGATTTTTAGTAATATTTTATATTATTAAAAATACCTTTGTATTATACAAAACTGGTGGGGTTTACCTACTCATGTATGTTTCAATTATTCTGATACATTACACATGCGGTTAAGCCGTAGTATGAGTGAAGGCACAAACAAAATGCAGTTTTCTAGAGAGTTGGCTGTGCTAACCTTTGGAATGGCGTCGTTACTTCACATTAATTATGTGGACGGTATGCGAGGTACTTCGGCTGTCTGACAACAGGTAGCACCGAATTTACTTCTGCGCTCGGTCTGGATAATTACGGTGATAGGGCGAGGTGGTTTTTTTCTGTAAATGTGTATGGAAATATCCTTTCTCCAGCAGGGGCGTACCGATGAGCTTGTAGAAAAGCAAAATACGTATCTACGTCTCTGGGGATAGGATATATTCGGACACGTTCACAGAAAATATTAATAGTGAACCTGCATTTGTGTTCTTCACACCAGATTTTTAGTAATATTTTATATTATTAAAAATACCTTTGTATTATACAAAACTGGTGGGGTTTACCTACTCATGTATGTTTCAATTATTCTGATACATTACACATGCGGTTAAGCCGTAGTATGAGTGAAGGCACAAACAAAATGCAGTTTTCTAGAGAGTTGGCTGTGCTAACCTTTGGAATGGCGTCGTTACTTCACATTAATTATGTGGACGGTATGCGAGGTACTTCGGCTGTCTGACAACAGGTAGCACCGAATTTACTTCTGCGCTCGGTCTGGATAATTACGGTGATAGGGCGAGGTGGTTTTTTTCTGTAAATGTGTCTGGAAATATCCTTTCTCCAGCAGGGGCGTACCGATGAGCTTGTAGAAAAGCGAAATACGTATCTACGTCTCTGGGGATAGGATATATTCGGACACGTTCACAGAAAATATTAATAGTGAACCTGCATTTGTGTTCTTCACACCAGATTTTTAGTAATATTTTATATTATTAAAAATACCTTTGTATTATACTAAATAGGATTATATTGGTATTTTGATCGTGAGTAAGTGCTTATCACGGTATTTCCCGCACCTAAACTACAAATATGTAAGTTACATATGTATATACAAATTTATATATATATATATATATATATATATATATATATATATATTTGCACATACGTATGTGATCCTGCAAAATTATATCTAAAGTTATCTATTTTATCTAATCATAAAAATGAATTATTTAAGTATAGAACGATATAAATCGTTATGTTATTAGTTTTCCAATCGTTTTGTACTTTTGCTGTTTGTGTTTTTGTTTTGAATCAACATACAGCACATCTACGGGGTGTTTGTCCATCTTCGAGTTATGAAAATATTCAAGTACGGATTACAAAAATACTACTTTTATGAGGTAGGTATTGTAAAATCTATATTTTGTATGTAAAAATCTGGGAGGAAACATATTTATGTTTGTTTGACTATGGCAGTACTTAAAATTGGAGGTATCTTATCAGAAAACAAGTAGAATGTACGAACGGAATCAATTGAATTTATTTAGTAGTTACATAAATTCATAAAGTACTACAAATAGGAGAAACTCTTTTAAGCGTCGTTCTTGGTTCTTTCAATCTCTTCCTGATTATAATTGGATACTAAAAATTTAGGAAATTCTAATAAACTGTAAACACATACAACAATTAAATGGGGCGTGATTGACAACGTTGTATTGCTGGTACTGTAATAAATAATTCTGCAAAGTGGTAGAACAAAGTATATTAAAACTATGACAGCTTGTTTAGTACCTATGTACAGGATATTAGTATCATTCAGTGGCGTGTTCAGAACCTCATAAAAGAGAAGCTATAGAGTAAAATAACGGCTAAGCAAAAATTTCTTTGGTGGAGGCGCAAAAAGATAAAATATGTTACAAACTACAATAGATTTATCTTTTGTAAACTCATCTATGACGGTATCATCGAAACATTTTTGGGGAGAATATTCTTGCACTAATTCATTTTCAATTGATATTAATCCCAAAGCAGAAAATCTTTCTTCTCCTGTAGAATTCCTAACCAAATTTTTTATTCGTTTAAGCGCAGAAATGGAAAGTTCTGCAGACGCACTTGTAGCGGGAATAGCGAGTGTTAATTCACGTAGTTTAGAATTTCAGGGCAAGCATGATTTAGTCCGCAGTTTTTAAGAGATTCCTATGTCACTAGCACTCGTTTTATTTAAGCCTTCTGAGGTGTTGTAAATCACTGCGAGTTCGCAACGTAATGCAGGAAAGTCAAAATATTGTGGATAATTCTGTTTAAGCGATTCAAAGGCCCCTTCGGTAACTGTGCGTTTCTCGTAAAAATTAAATAATTCTAGAAATTTAAGAGTGTTAAAGTTCTTAAATCTGGTGTCTATGTGCGTGTAAATATTGTCAATTATTTCAAAGAACAGCTTACGGAATCGCGATTTTTCATCTGTTCTGTGTTCTTTGGCAATATCGGTAGGTGTTATGTTTCTTTGTGGTTGAATATTTAAACGCTCAAATTTATTCCACAAATGATAAAATTGTTCTCTTTTAGAAAAAAACGATGGATTTGAATTCCTGAATTTTTTTAATACAAAAATTAACGACACAAGTTTTATTTTGTAAAACAGAAAATAAGTTGTCACAAAATGGTAATATCTGGGGAAAATAAGTAACAAAAGTTTCAACAGTTTAGTTTCAGTTCCTAGTCCCCTAAAGCAAGTCTCATCGAGTCTCACTGTCCCATTTATAATAATTTCCAAAAAATTAATAAGTGGTCGATATTCAAATACAGTTTGTACTAACCTACCTTTGTAATTTAATCTAGTTGGGGCTACTTTTGGTAATCTTTTATGAACTTCCAGATCTAAAGAACTGGTTCTTTTTGAAGATTTGGAAAAATGCTGTCTAACCTTTCAAGGTTTGAAAAAAAATCTTGCATTCCTTTATTATATTAAGAGACTGCTGTAAAATCAAATTTAAGCGATGTGCCATACAATGTAGAAAAAGTGCGGTTCAATACGTTTCTTTACTTTAACCTATAACTCTCCTAATTCACCTGTTACTACTGCTGCTTCATCATAACTTTGAGCTACTAATTTTAAACCGCAATTATAATCATTCACTATAATCTGAACAATACAATATAAAGCAGAAGCTGTTGTTTGCGTGGAAACATTTAAAAATGCTATTAAGCGTTACTTAATTTCGCCTTTTTTTTGTTACATAAGTCTAGGGACCGGATACAAAAGGCCGATGACTCATCACCCACGGGCGTACTATTGAAAATTTGTATTTTTAAAGAGTTTTTAATTTTATTTATATAATTAGAAAACAAACGGGTGGTGAACTATAAAATGCGAAATACATTTTTATTTAAAATAAAAAAAAATAAAAAATTATATTATTTTACAACGTTTTTAAAGAAATCTATGAATTTACACTAGTATTGTCGGTAGTGAGAAAATGTGGAACATCTGGTCGGCATTTTTATTTGTTAATTTTGTAGTTCAATTTGAGTAAAGAAGTATTAATATTAACTAGCAATACTTTCTAAAGGTTCTCTTCTGTAAAATATTGTTCTTTTTGAACGAAATGCATTCTTGTAGATAGAAAACGTCCTTTCTACATCGCAGTTTTATAGATGCATACTGGAAATATTCTGTTATTTCAGCGTATTTAGCAGTTAGATTTTGAAGCGTTGTCCCCATACACAAATGCCGCAATATTATTAAATCTGGATTTCTATTAAGAACTGCGTCTAACTTTTGCCGAAGGGCACATCCGAAGTCACTTGAAATATTTTTTCAAATTATTAATAGCCACATCTAATGTGGTTAATAACTAGCAATATTTTCTCAAGGTTCTCTTTCTATAAAATTTGTGCTCTTTGAATGAAATACATCCTTGTAGATAGAAAACGTCCTTTCTACATCGCTACTAGTTATAGGTGCATACTGGAAATATTATTTTATTTCAGCGTATTTAGCAGTTAGATTTTGAAGCGTTGCCCCCCATACAAATTACCGCAATGTTATTAAATCTGGATTTCTATTAAGGACTGCGTCTAACTTTTGCCGAAGGCCACATCCGATGTCGCTTGGAATATTTTTCAAATTATTAATAGCCACATCTAATGTGGTTAATCCGTCATTTAATTTGAGATTTTGATTTTAAAAATAAGTGATTAGTTTTGTCAAATTCCAAAGTGTTCCTGAAGAAAGTACAACTGATTTTTTTAATTTGAAATTTTTATTAATTTCTTGCACTCAGAAATACTTTCAGCATCGTCATTTAAACATGTAATGAGATCGAAATTCTCTGTAAAAAAATTAGTAGCTTCCAACCATATTCCCCATCTAGTTATTACTGGAGAGGTAGGCAGTGACAGAGATGGAAGTTTTTCCCTGTAAAGAGCTACTCTCAATGGTGCTTTTCTGAAATTTTGCGCATACTAATTTTCCTCGATTGTCCCTTGTTTTTTTTTTAATAAACCATTCTGAACGATTTTTTGGACGCAACAAACTCCCGTTAATTTTAATGTTGTAACAATTATCTCTGTTTTAGTCTCATAATCCTCACTCTTCAAATTATTGTATACATTCAGAATTATCTGCTATGTTTCAGTACTTCAATGATTTCTTGCATTCACTTTGCGAAGTAATCCTACCCGCGAATACATCATTTATTGAATCTTTATCGGTACTCCACGGTCTCAACATGTTTTTCTTTCAGAAATCTAAACGTCTTTACGACAACTGTCTTTCAACAACTATTTATTATTTTATTATTACCTTCTTACATATCTTGATTTTTACAAATTAGTTTATTTAATTAAAGGTATGTTATTATTTAAAAACCCATTAAATAATATTTATAATAATGCAGTTGTATAGGTATAAATTCGAATTGCTTAATTCTTAATAATAAAGTTTAAATTGTAAAAGGTGGATTATATTAAACGAAACGTAATTAATTTTCTACTAAGAAAATCTAATTTTTCCTAATACAGTTGATTACCTCATTAGCAAGTTTTCGCGGTACGAGGTAGCAGATAATTACCGATAATCCTTTTAAATTCCAAAAGGTTAAGTCGTAAGAAATATGGACAGACTAAAATACTTTATTGACCCACCTAACTTGCACCCCATTGTTACAAGGGACGTACCTAAACTCGTACCCAGAAAAAAAATTCTATTCAAAGATGTCAAGCTTCTGTTCCGTGAATCGAATTATTTCCCTAGGAAAATCCGTGAATCTATTGAAATTTACAAACATCCCCGCAATCTCAATAGAGACGATGGCTATACGTTACATCCAACGTGGCAAACTCTACTGAACTCTACTAAGAATTACCACGCCCATACGGCGCATACCATTGGCTCATTGTCCCCAGCCAATAGCAGGCCACCATCTGACCCGGTCCCCCCTATATAAGTTGTGCCGGTTACTGCCATAGCATTGGGTGGACGAGCGCGGCTATAAATACCACATTCATTCGTCTGTCGACATCTGCACTGCATACAAAAAATACAGACACACGTGTACTAGTCGTTGTGACGAACACACGTACCTATCCGATTATAAGAAAACATACGATGGTAACCGTCAAAGCGGACCCGGAAGCAATGGCCGGATGATCCAAAACCATCACCAAACTTAAAATCAGACCCAGCTTCTTACAAACATTGGCACCAGAACGACACGCGGACTGCCAGTTAATAATCGATTCTAGCCACAACGAAGAAGTTACCCAAAATCTGCTACGGCAGATGCCACAAGCGTTCATGGTAGACCCGGACGAACCAACGATAGAACTATACCTAACCGAAAATATTCACGATCCACCTAAAGAAGAAAAATTGCCAGTAACACAGAACAACAACCAACCGGAACAGGAAAGTGAAAACCAGGCCAACAACACATTCATATACCCGAAAAAGACATAAAAAAAGCAGAAAACGGAACATGAGACAGCTCCTATTCAAGTTAGCAACGCGTACAGTTCGCTCGAAAAGAAATCGGAGGAAAAAATGGAAGAAGAAACAACAGAATTCACCCCTCAATCGTCAACATCAGGCAGCACTCCCAGGGTAAGTGACAAACAAAACACTACACAAAACACAAACACTGTAACACACAAAACATCAAAAATTTACACCGATTATAGTCACAGAGAAAGACAAATGGGCACAAATACGACAACTGCTTAAGACACACAACATCAAAACCGTACAAAGCAAACTTGTTAAACAAGGAATACACATCGAACCAAAAACTGACGATGACTACCGTACAATTAAACACATACTTAACACAGAACTCATACAATTGTACACATTTCAATTACAAAGTGAAAAGACACTAAAGGTAGTTATGCGAGGCATTCCTACCTTTATCACCGACACTGACATAACTAACGACCTGACCGACCAAGGCTACCCGCCACTAAAAATAAAACGTATGAACGGAAAACACGGCAAACCCGCACCACTTGTACTATTCGAACTGACTAGACAATATAAATCAATTTTTAACATACACGACTGTTGCGGACTTACGATTAAAATCGAACCTCTTAACACACGGACAGACATAATTCAATGCCACAAATGCCAGACTTTCGGACACCAACAAAGACACTGTAACGTACAATACAAATGCATGAAATGCGGCGACTCGCACTCAACACACCTATGCACAAAACCAAAAACAACACCACCAAGGTGTGCAAACTGCGGTGGTCCCCACCTATCTACATTCCTCAACTGCCCTAATAACCCGAACAACCCTGACAAAAAAACCACTTCAAATTACATCCCAGCACCACCCCCAACAACAAGCCCCTGGACACAAAAACGAAACAACACAACACCAAACACAACCGACGAACTCCCACTTGCCCTAGGCAAAATGCTAATCACACTTCACTCCACAAACGCAACAACACAACAGATACACGACTTTGTAATTCAAACAGAGAAAATAATAACACTTTACAACAACAAACAGTAAACACATATAAATTAATACTCGTACATGACCTAACGCAAAAAGCGACAAACACACAGACACACACTCAACACATGACCGCACAAAATACACAACACACACGATTAATAATTGACAATTATTAATCAGACACAAACACTCACAACCCTGGGAAACACAAAACAACGCAGTGGAATTCATCGAAGCATACTTCGACCACAAATCACGACCACAAATCAACAAACCATCCATGTCAAGAACAAAACACTCACGATTCGAAACAAAGAACTAAGTTCATTTCGAGAAAAAAATCCATTCCAAGAAGAACAAGAAGAGAGCCATAGCATTTTTCAAGCTACTGCGAAACGACGAACATCTACGTACAGCCCTGAAGATGTCTCTTGAAACAGTGGGCGAAACGTTGGCAATTACGCCTAACTCGACGCGGTTCCAACCCGGAAACCGAGATCTACATCTAGAAAACGACCGCGGAAACCTACATTTAGGTGAAAAAGTGTTTTTATTTGGCAGTAATCAAAATGCTAGTGGGATATAATACCCATTTTGTAATATATGTAGTGTAAATAACTGCAGAAAATAATCGAGACAGTAACTGAATGTACCGTCGACATATAGGGGAACCTGTCCTAAAATGACATACCCTAAACAAAAAATGTTTCAATTTGGTTATTTTTTAATAAACAACATTCTTGACACATAATATTTTATTACAAATGGTTTACATATCCATTACTGCAAACAAATTTCTCAAAACATTATTAATAATAATAATTTTCTAATATTAAACAAAAGGTTCAGTGTGTCATTTATCCTAGTTACTGTGGGTAAAATGACATATCCACATTTCCTATTGGCAAACTTCGCACACAAAGGTTTTTGCTCTAGCAGATAGTCCTGCACACTCGCCATGAGCCCACAAAGAGCACTTCATGCACCTCATCCACAGTTCCCTTGACCTAGATTGACTGTAGAGTCCATTACAATATAGGCAAGCTGCATCTTGATCATCCTCATCTGCATAAGGTTCGGCATCATTTGCGTCATTATTCATTGCAGCTAAATTCTTTTTAGCCCGTATTGCAGCACGACGCTCTTCGACTTTATTTTTTTCCGCTGCCTTGGCCTTAAGCTCTTTTAAATAAGGACTGCTTGTGAGTAATTGAGATCCCTCATGATTTCTTTTTCTTTGCCGGGACTGAGAAGCACATGGCACTGGTGATAAGTCAATTGGTTTTACATAATTCTGAGCTTGAGTTGGGGCAGTATCACCTTTACTCGTAGTGGTGGCTGTATTCTCGACTACTCTGGAACTGTTTTCATCGACTCCGTCAATGACTCTGTCAGTAGTCAGTGTAGGAGAAAATAAATGGTCAGAAAAGATGTCTGGATTACAGGGCCAGATTCCTGTGTTTCGAAAGCCGCTTAAGGCATGTTGATTGGTAGCTGCCTTTCCATATGCCTGAGCAAATAAGCCAGCAATTTGGTATTGGGTCACAACCCTACCAGGGTTACATTTCAACCATTTTGTCACTTCCAAATCATAGTACGTCTTCAGCGGGCCAAAAAAGGAAACATCTAAAGGCTGCAGACGATGAGTACAGTGAGGTGGGAAAGCCAACATCAGTATACCATGTTATTTGGCGTATGATATTACATCGACATGCTTATGACTCGAGTGACCATCGAGCAGCAGCAACACCTTGTTTTCCAAAGTGGGATTTGTATACTCCTTAAAATGCATCAACCATTTTAGAAACAGCTCGCCAGTCATCCAACCAGAATCCTGTACAAGTCCCACAGTTCCTGTTGGCGCTCCATCAATAAGCTCATTCTTCCACCTTTTTCTTGCGTAAATTAATGCTGGAGGAATAAAACCTCCTGATGAACCCATACAGCAAACTACAGTCACATGTTAGCCACGTTCAGCACTGGTAAGAGCACCAACCTGCTTCTTTCCCTTTGTAGCAAACACTTTATTAGGTTTTTGCACTGTAGTGAGTGCAGATTCATCCATATTCCAGATTTTAGTGCAATGGATATTATGTTTCTTCATGGTGTCCTGTAGAATCGTAAAAAATATACTGACTTGGGGTTTGTTGAAAGCTTGGGCTCTGCCAAATGATGTTGCCTCAGGCCGCCTCAGTGAGATATCTGGGTGTCTCATACGAAAACCACGCAGCCACTCCCAACCTGCCATTTTTGTATCCTTGCAGAACCTGTGCTCAATTCCATTCTTTTCCGCAAGCTGAAATGCTAGTTGACGGACTTCATTGCATGATAACCCAAACAATTGAGATTCTAGCAATTTTATATGTTCCTTTAGTTCCTCTTCAAGCCCTAACGGAAATGTGATCGCAAAACGACCGAGTCTTTTTTCCACTCCCAAAACTTGCTTGTTTTTATTGTGCGCTCTGCGTCTCAGAGTAGATTGTGGTACCCCATACATTTTTGATGCTTTAAGCCAGCCAACTTCGCCATTGTTTACAGCATTTATGGCTTTCTGCATGTTCTCCCTATCCCATGACTGGCGATTACTTTTTCTTTTGTAGACTCCCACCATAGCCTGAAAAATAATAATAAAAATAATTTATTTTTGTCGAGATTTAATTGGTTTTTACCCATATTCCGATAATAATATAATAAAACTAGAAACAAATATTATTAAAAACTATGTTAAAATAAAACGCAAATAATTATTGCCCGGAACGTAATACACATCTATTACATTAAGAGACGTTGTATTGTCCACACCAATTAAATCTCGTCAAAAATTAACACGGTCACTAGAAAAGTATAGTTTCTGGAAAAATAATTTATTATTAGATCTTATAATTAAATGTTTGATTCATCCTTATTAAATTAAAATGTACAAAAAAACATAAATTGATAAATATGCATGTAAACATGTAGCAAAAGCTGCTCAGGTAAAATGACATAGTAAGCCATTTTATCGAAGTAAGATGTGTGTCATTTTACCGGCATTTACACGATGAGGTTAATAGTACTGATACATTTTAATTATTCAATAAAACCAAAAAATATCTACTAGATAATTCAGCATAAATATATACTTACGTGTTGGCGTTTCGGTTTTTAAGATTAACTTTAAGATTCACAAGAAAACTAACGATAATTTCTCTGCCGTACAAAACTTTTCGATGTATGTTTATAACAAACCTTCGCATTCAGCACTAAACGTGGTTTAAATCAACAGCCGTTGGAAATATGTGTGGTATGCAACTGCAGACACATGCCAAACGCCTCGCTTGCCACATCTTGCGTTCAATATAAGAAATAAGCCGAGTATGTCATTTTACCGGAGTATGTCATTTTAGGACAGGTTCTCCTAGTTTTTCACTACTACATAAATAGTCACATTTGTTAGGCACGTGAATACGACAATTTCTTCAACTTCGTCGATGATAAAGACAAAATTCTCTTTTTTCAGTGTCGTAATATTCAATGTTGTAACACATTTAATAACTTCTGTCCTGTTTTTGGGTAAGGGCGGCAGAGATTTTCTTCTGTTATTATATAGATTGTTGCGGATGTAATGAATGTCTTGAACGGTGATTGTACTGGAATGACCAGTATTTCCTTTTAGAGCTGAATGTATTATTTTTAATGGCTTATCACAAATGTATGGGTTGCTTTACGTTTAACACTAGCACTTACTATCTGTTTGTTTAGTTTCTTCAGATTCTTTTCATGATGATGTTCTATTTCATTGCGTACAATGAAATTTTCTGCACCCACAGTATAAACTTTTGCCTTCGATATGTTGGCGATTCGTACATCGCCAACATATTTCACCAACTTTTAAGGATTTGTGTTTGGTAAATTTTACGGAGTCTACAATAGCACTTGATTTCCAAGTTTACTCAAACTGACGAAGCTTTCCATGCTTTCTCACAATAAAAAGCACTTCTTAGCCAGGAATGTTATTTCAGACTGACGACTTATAAGTATATAGTATATATGTTAGATTTGGGTAAATTTTAAATTTAGATAAATTTGAATTTTATTTGTATTTAATAGGCAGGACAACTTTCTATAGAAAGTATAAATTTCTTAATCTCTTGTCCGGGGACAAATTAAGGTAAGGGATTAAAACACCGTAATTAGCATAGGGGCGAATTAATGTAGCAGACATTAGAGAGTACCTGCTCGGCCACGAGTTTAGGGCCGCCCGTTACCAACCAAAATCCCATTTATAAATAAGCTTTTCATATTAAAACTAAACTAAAACCCTTTTTATTTGTACCAATTTACAATTTGTCGGTTAAGAAAATTTTTATTTAAATAATTACGTATAACACCAGTAGGTATTATGAGGCGGATATCCGTCTTTTTGAAATAATATTTAATTATGATTGAATCATCCTAATATGCAGAATATAACTGTTTTTTTAATACAGATAAATATTGTTAACTACTTACATTCCAAATCGTCAATACTACATTATCTAATATATCAGTCCAAATATTGACTGTTCGACGACATTTAGTCCAAAAATCATGGCATGGCGATCAAACAGTTTTAAACTTTTCTAGTAAAAATAATTTGGCTTGATTGTACAAATGTAAAAAATAAAATAAAATAAAACATGTCTAAAAAGATCGCAATATTTATACTTAGAGAACCTAATCTGAATGAAATTGAAAATATTAACCAATTCATTTTGCAAAAATCAGTAATATATCTTGACGTTTGATATAAACCTTATAATAAAGATATTATAAACAAAAGTGTGCATTGATAACATAAAATTGGGGGAAATACGCTTGTAAATATTATGAGTTTCTGTAAAGATTACGAAAGTAGACTATAATGTAATCTTAAACGAAGATATTAGGAATTAAAAGAAATTTGTTTCTCTTATCATCACAGATGTTCTTGTTTAATTTAAAGTAGTTATAATGGTAGTAATTTAATAATATCGAAAATTACTAAGTACAATTAAATAATACAATATGGTTAGATACGGTGACTCGCGTTGTATATGCAGTGGAGACAACGTATGAAAAATTGAAAGATGTAATATATATAGTATATATGTAGCATTTCTACGCTAAGAGATCAGTCACGTCATCAATGTGCATCATACTACGTTGACAAATCTATTGTTTACATCTTGCAAATAATTGTCATTTTGGTTTATAGGTTATAGTACATTTAAAAACTTAAAAAATCTTCTTTTTTACAGTTGGCATTAAGGTTATACTTTAAACGGTTTAGAATGTTAATATTGTATATTTATCACTCTATATTTAGAAAAATACATAGTATATGTTAAGTAATAAAGGCAATTTTATTAGTAGTTTCATTTTGCAAAATTAATAAATATAATGTCAATGTTTTAGAATGAAAAAACGGAAGGAATGGAAATAGTTTATTCCATTTATAAACAAAATACATACGTATATTAAATTTAACAATAGAATATAAAGGTTTTACATTTTTTAGCTTTTATCACATTACACTCATGAGTTTCTCTTAGGCACAGATAATAATTGGATAATTGGCTGCATTCGAAGTAAATTAGTAATGTGCCTCTAAAGTATATAAATATGGTGTAATATAAATTATAAAGTCAAATAGATATTAAAATCAAAACACTATATTGGTTCTTAATTTCACAAATATTTTCACTGGAACAAACGAAGTCATAGAAAAATCTATGATAAAAAGGTGAAAGTCCAATCGTAACTTATAAATCCAAAACCACTATTCGTATGAATTTTCAAAATCAGCCAGAATAGTTCTTTACACCTAAATACATTAATGAAGTATACCTTTTTCTAGATTTTATTTTTATTCTTGTCTACACGTAAAAGAATTATTTCATGAGTAAATGTCAAAAAGTTCTGAGTTGCTTTATTTTGTCAACAAAACATGCTTCAGCAGTTACTTGACTCAGTGCTTCTTGCTACAATCTTTTACAGCCTTCATTAGTCCTACCATATTTAGATATGTTACTAGAATGATATCTTTATGCAACTTCCGAAATTAATTCTATAGGTTTAAAACTACAACAATATGGAAGAACTGTGTGGCCATATTGCTCTGCTAATTTATCGGCTTAAATAGGTGACGGCTTTAGGGGCATACCGATGAGCCTGTAGAAAGGCGAAATACGTATCTACGTCTCTGGGGAGGGATATATTCGGACACTTTCACAAAAAATATTAATAGTGAACCTATATTTGTGTTCTTCACACCAGATTTTTAATAATATTTTATATTATTAAAAATATCTTTGTATTATACCAAACTGGTGGGGTTTACCTACTCATGTATGTTTCAATTATTCTTATACCTTTACATAAAAATCATTATCTATTTGAACTTAATTTAGTAATTATCTTATTTACTAACAGTCTAACCAATTCCAGTAACTGTATTTTTAAAGCTGTCTTGCCAAAGTTTTATTGTTAGTTCACCATTCTTGAATTTGGTTTTTTTTTAAGATGAAGTAAGAGAGTTATTTATTATTGTCGCATGATAGCTCTCATTATCCATAATAATAACTGAAGGGCTTTCTAAATTTTTAAGCCGTTGATTTCCGAAACCATTCTAGAAAATCTTCTTGATTCATGTCACAGTGATAATCCATACTTTTACACTATTTGTTGCACAAAGATTAATTCTGCTCCAGGGACGAAACTATTTTTGCTACCAGCATGTACATCTATGTATCTACAGAACAAAAACCAATGGTATATTGCTCATCTCAATACTTTTTAAATAATTAATACCTTTTGCCACTTACTTGTTTTGCTTTTACAGATTTAATATTCTCATCTTATATGATTTTTGAGAGCTTCAATCTTTAAAATCAGGTTTCATCAAGAAAACAAACTGGAATGTATTTTCATTTTTAAAACGCATATTTTGTTGCAAAAACGTTATTCTTTTGAAAGTAATATGAGGCAATTCCATTCATTCTCGATTAGGGTCGTTTTCTTAAAATGGAAACCAATATTTTGCAATATTTTCCACAAAGAAGTAGTGTACTACGTTAGTAAATTGAATATCTTAGGTTTTTGTACCTGATATTACTGGTTATGACGTGACTGATCGTTTATCGTAAAAATACTATATAGACTATATCATTCTAAAATTATGAACCCATGAAAATGCAGGATTTCCGTAGTTGTCATGTATTACAGCGGTTATTGATGTATTATGACGTAAATCGAATATACGAACTCTTGTATATTCGCTGCCAAAACTTCTTCGACTTCAATAATTGAATAGTACTGAATTGTTAGATTTGTTAGTTATCATCATGGCTCGTTTCGGCAATATTTCCGCGTAGTTAATTGATGAAATAATCTAAAGTAGTATACCAACCAACACGGTAAAAACGGAAGCCTACGTTTTGCTACAGTTTCAAAAATTTTTCGATGAGCATAATTACCAATTAACTCTAAACACGTATAATGAAGAACTTTGCCAAAATCTTAAAGATTGAGCTATCAAAATGCGAAAAGCCGATGGCAGTGAATACAAGGAAGATGTTGTGAAAACTATTTTGGAACTTTACTGCCAAACTGGTGCAGCAGAAATATTACAAAGAGTTTAATCGGGCCATCAATCCATTTAAAGACATTGATTTTCGCACTACGTTAAACGCAAAACGTAGAGAACTTCAGGCTATTCCATCAAAAAGAAAGACCAGCGCTGTGACATTAAATATTGCACATCGCAGCTGCAGAACTAGCTTGGCATGGTGGTGAAGCTGTGTTATCTCTTCTAAACTATTTTAAGGATGAAATAGATAATTACAGTAAGAAAGCAGGACGTATTGAATATAATACTGTTTTTCCAAAATCGCCCAAGGAGAAAATCAACGAACTACTGATAGGAAATGGTTAACTTCAAATACACAAAACCCCAATCACTGTCCTGTTAGATTATACAATAAGTTGATGTGTAAGCGGACCAAAAATATAAAAGCCAGACGTCTATTTCTAACTGTGAATAAAGACTGGAACAAATTTCCGACTAGTTACTGTTACAAAAGTTGTCCACTTGGAGTTAACGAACTTAACAAATGGACAAAATTGTCTGCAGAAGCTATTGGGATGGACACAAAGCGGGTACAAATAACTAACCACTCGAACAGATCAACCGCAATTAGCGAACTATTAAAAGTGGAAACTAGTGTTCAATAAATAATTCAAATTACGAGCCATACCTCAGCGCATTCCATACAACCATACTCGCTATTAAACGAGAATCATGATAGCAACATAATCTCAAATTTAAGAAATGAGACAACGGCTGCAACATCCTTCATTCTCTGCTCTTCATCTACAGTGGCTCCAATGTTAAATAATATTTATTATAATTGTACGTTCAATATAAGCAATAATTAAATTTATATCAAACGAATTCTCTTGCTTCTAAATGGTCGTTTCAGGTAAACAAAATAGCAGTATACTTGATCAAAGTAAATTATTACATTATAACCGTGCGTTATAATAACGTCGGGGTTTTTAAAAGATAAATGAAATTGTCAATTTTCATGCCTGCCCAATTGTCTGAAATTGACAACTTTCTTATAGTGTCATAGGAAAATATAATCTTCCAGAGGCACCAGTAGCTCAGTTCTAAAATGTTCGCCCCATACGTATCTGTACATAACTCGACACTTGAAAATTCATGAAAAAAGATGTATTGCCTAAAAATTTCAGGCAATACGTCTCGTATAATCGAATATTTTCAAGTGTCTAGTTGTGTAATATGTGAATATAAATCCAAAATCTTTTTGCAAGATTCCCTCTATTAAGCGAGAAGAAACAATGACAAAAGTATTTAAAAAATATTTGTCACGCCACTGTGCGATAGACGTTGTCATAAAACGATACTTAAATGTGAGCGACAACAACAAAAAGAGTAGTTTTGTTAATGTCCGTCAGCTTTAAGTTTCGTCTACGATTCAGTCAGTTGTCGATCGTTACATGTGTACATAAGTTTTTATAAACATAAACATTGCATTCAATAGCGGTATTTTTCTATTGGCATTCTGAATTCATATTATTTTGTATTTGTTAAACATTTACGTAGTACACGTAATATACATTTTAATTTTTAATAATTCACTTGAATGTATAAACAGCTGATTTTGTACGCAAATATATTGAGGTTATTGACCTTATCATACAATAATGTTATGGTTTTTATAACATAGACACCTGTTACGTATGTAAATCGACGTTGTAGCGTATGTGTGCGTGTAACTTTAATAGATGTACATATTATTTATACACATTCTGAATATTTTGAATTCATAGGCGTCGCATTTAATAAACCCTAAGTGTCTTAACAATTGTAATACCATTAGAACACATCAATGATCATTAACATTCGATCATTCTATAATGAAGGGTGTGGTCGATTTATTTATTTGACTGTATATATATATATATATATATGTATATATATATATATATATACACACTGTGTCCATAAAGTATGGACACAAGCCCGTAATAACGTTATTGTGCATTATTTGACAAAATGCAAAGATATATCGATTAATGTTTTTTATTAGCTATATTTAGATGCTACTAATTTTGTTTTTTCCGGCGACCTTGAATAAGTTATGACGTCATTGATAATTTTTTTAAATGTCAACCCATTTTTTTGGTGGATTTTGAAAGCTTTTACAATTCTTTATTCGATGATGTAAAAATTTTGGTATGTTACATTAGAAAATTTTTGAGTAATCATTTGCGTCCATAAAGTATGGACACTAGCCCGTAATAACGTTATTGTGCATTATTTGACAAAATGCAAAGATATGTCGATTAATGTTTTTTATTAGCTATATTTAGATGCTACCATTTTGCTTTTTCCGTCGACTTTGAATAAGTTATGACGTCATTGATAATTTTTTTAAATGTCAACCCCATTTTTTTTATGGATTTTGAAAGCTTTTACAATTCTTTATTCGAAGATTTAAACATTTTGGTGTTAGTGTTACATTAGAAAAGTCTATGCGACACAACCGGAAAATTTGGATGTTTTACGACAACGCATCATCTACGAAACCAGACTAATCAGTACTAATCACTCCCGAAATATTACGGAATGTGCGAAATGGAATTTATCATCGCTTAGGATTTTGTCAACAAAATGAAGGAAAACATTTTGAGCATTTGTTATAAATTTGATACTGAAAATGTCAAAAATAAAACTTTCTAATGTAATTTTCTAATGTAACATACCAAAATTTTTACAACATCGATTAAGAATTGTAAAAGCTTTCAAAATCCACAAAGAAAAAGTGGGGTTGACATTTAAAAAAATATCAATGACGTCATAACTTATTCAAGGTCGACGGAAAAAACAAAATGGTAGCATCTAAATATAGCTAACAAAAAACATTAATCGATATATCTTTGCATTTTGTCAAATAATGCACAATAACGTTATTACGGGCTTGTGTCCATACTTTATGGACACAGTGTATATATATATATATATATATATATATATATATATATATATATTTAGTGTTAATAAGAATTAGATTTCTTATTTATTTTATTGACCGTGTCTTAACTATTGTCTTGACTATTTTCTCCCCAGAGAACAATTTAAATAAACAAACTTGACAGCTCGAACAACAATCTGAAACATGCGCACTCACATGTCCAATAAAAAATGCCCTTTAAATCCAAACGTGCAAAATTTTACAGTTACTGTTTTTTACTTAGAAATGTTAAAAATCCTCTTTGTCATGTATCACAATTAATTAAGACTAAAACTCAATATTACAAAATAAATACAATTGAAAATACAATATTCAAATCTTTTAAATACAATAATATATGTATCTCTCAAAAATATATATATATATTTTTACTTACATAAAAAATTTTTGCGAGACACGTAGACAAGAAACGTTATTTTAAATATATAAAACAAAATTACGGGACTACAAACTCGTAGAATAAACGGGAAATATAACAAATAACTAATTAAACTCAAAATCAAACCCGAAATTACATCATATAGATAATTATCTATTTTCTAAATGAAAAGAGCGTACTTATCGTCTTACTGTTAACTTGTGTCTGAAGATATCAAAATCGTCCACATCTAAAGTAGTGGCATCACACCACAAGGCGCATGACACGAAATATACATAGGAGTCCAAAATAATAGTACATAAATAAATAAATAAATTTTTAAAATTTATTGGGGAAAAAAACATAGCAATATGTATGTATGTACATTTAAAATTTGTGTAGTTTTGAGAAATTGCTAAATAACACATGTATGTACAGTATGTTTCAAAATAAATGCGAAAACTACGAAATATATATGAGCAGCCAACATCGCACTGTTGTAATGTTGGTGATCGCCCCTCTGCATACCGAGTGATACATAATCCGTAATTCTCTGTTAATATTTGGAACGTGACTACATTTTCATTAATTTTTTAATTATTGTGAAATTTTTAAAACTATAAATGTATATAATGTGTTGATAAATAATAAATCGATTTAAAAAAAAAGGTAGAGTCAATGTCTATAGTAACTGAACGTATTATTTAAAAATTGTAAGCGGGGAATCGATCGTGCGTCTCTGTCGCAAAGCCTTAGATAGATAGGGTATATAAGTGCATGTGTATACTTAGTAGTTGCGGTACATATTATACATGTACGTGTATAAAACGTATTACCATTGGTAATACGTTTTATGTATTCCTTAATAACGGCCAGCGCTCTAACGTTGATAGAGATAAACATATGTTCAATTCATAACTATATACTAAACATATGTTTCTGTGTATTTTTTAGGAAGGTGACATTATATTTCAATTTTTTTTTTTAATAACTACTATGCGATTTTCTGTATGATGTTTTAAAAACATTTTAAAGGCTTCTTGTAATATGAAAGTAAGTTTTTAAATTATTTAATATTTCAATAAACATGTTTGACATAATAAACAAATTCATTTCTATTTGTCATTTAACAAAATTTACTTTTGTCCATATGGAATTACTAATTTGGGTTTAATTTCATTAGAAAACATCTCTTGGTATCTCGAATTTGGCAACCTCTACAAAAGTTTTAAATCAAAAATTAGACGGGAACACTTTTCGTCCGTTCAAAATTGTGTCCGATGTTTGCTTCGGCGAAGTGATGTCTGTGTGTGGGGAAAGGCCATTAAAAATTATTAAAGGCCCATTTATTTAGGATTTGAAATTTTTTGGCGAAAAATGTGTTTACAATATTTTCATATAGTATGAATGTGGTCTCTCTGTGATTGTTTTGGTTAACTGAAAGACATTTATCAGTTTTATGACTACATTTACGCCTATAACTTAATATTTCAATAAACATGTTTGACATAATAAACCAATTCATTTCTATTTGTTATTTTACAAAATCAACGTTACAAAATTAACTTTTGTCCATATGGAATAAGTAATTTGGTTTTTATTTCATTTTAAAAAATCTCTATCAATCTTGATACTTTTCATTCGTATGACTAAAAAGATGTATGCGGACGACAATGTATTCTGCGTATCTAAGATATACCAATTTTTATAGTGGTAAGGTTTATAAAGAAAATAAAATAAAAATAAAACGCTAATATTCTCATTAATAGTGACATAAAATACAAAAAAAAAAAAATAACAAAATATTGAGGAATTTAATTCTAACAAACAAAAAATTCAAAATAATATTGTGTATGCAAATATTTTTCAATTAAGAACAATATGGTCTGAAATTTAAATAAAAAAAGGATGATTTTCTATAAAACCAATTTCCACCTTCTGTTGAATACTTTTGTAATAAATGCTTAATTGTGTTTCACATAAAAAAGAAGCAACAAAATTGTTGAAATAAATGTTGAAATAATGAACATATGTTTATCTCTATCAACGTTAGAGCGCTGGCCGTAATTAAGGATAACATAAAACGTATTACCAATGGTATTACAAAAATATACGTATATGTATTACATATACAGCAACTACTCAAGTATACACATGCACTTATATACCCTATCTATCTAAGGCTTTGCGACAGAGACGCACGATCGATTCCCCGATGACAATTTTTAAATAATACGTTCACTTACTATAGACATTGACTCTACCTTTTTTTTTACATTAATTTATTATTTATCAACACAATATATACATTTATAATTTTAAAAATTTCACATTAATTTTAAAAAAAATGAAAATGTAGTCACGTTCAAAATATTAACAGAGAATTACGGATTATGTATCACTCGGTATGCAGAGGGGCGATCACCAACATTACAACAGTGCGATGTTGGCTGCTCATATATATTTCGTAGTTTTCGCATTTATTTTGAAACATACTGTACATACGTACATAGTATGTACTAGGAAAAACAATCAGTTATTTTCTTTTGAACATTACTTCTGAAAAATAATTGTTGCTCAACAGAATTCTCGCATTTATTCAAATGCATAAAGATTTATTAAGACATTCGTCAATTTTTTCAGTAAAACCTGCTTTAGTTTTTGATTGTTTTCTGTGAAACATTTTCACTCCATAGTTTGCGACTTCGGTTATACACTCTTTAAGGGTAATCAATTTGTGGACTGGAAGGTTGTTATCAATCGCGTTAACAATTTTGTGGACAATTCTGTTTCGGTAATGATGTTTTATGTTTTTTATAATACCCTGGTCCATAGGTTGCAATTTGGTAGTCGTGTTTGGTGGAAAAAGATCAGTTCAATATTCGTTAATTTTTTACTTACAGTAACTGGATGTGCAGGACAATTGTCTATAAACATCGCAATCTTTCGCTTTTGGCTTTTCATTTTCATGTCCACTTCTTTGATCCATCTTTCGAAAATTTCAGAAGTCATCCATGCCTTGTTATTACTGGCGTAATCTAACTCCAGAGATTTAATTCCTTTTAAACAACGGGGATTTTTGCTTTTACCTATCAGAAGTAATTTCAGTTTTTCTTAGCCATTGATGTTTGCTCCTACCATCAGTGTTACCCACCCTTTCATTACTTGTTTTAACGCCAAAACATTAATCACTTTTAAAAGCAAAAGTTTTGTTTGGCAAACATTTAAAAAACAAACCGGTTTCTTCATATTTGAAAATGTTTTCTGGCTCGTACTTTTTCAATACACTTTTTAAAACAGCTTCAGTCCAAATGTCACAGTCCTCCTGACTAGCGCTTGCACTCTCGCCGGACACCGTCTTGAAAACAATTGCATTGCGAGTCTTCCAGGCACTCAACCACCCTTCACTAGCTTGAAAATTAACGCACTTAAATTCTTTAGCAAATTGTAGAGCCTTATGCTTTATTAAATTTCCCGATATTGGTACGTTTTGATGGGCCACTTGAAACCATCGTAAAACTGCTTCATTTACATTCTCGTAAGAACACACCCGTACTCGTTCTCGACTGCTTGGAACATTCGTTTTCTTGATGATACTTTCGCGACTTTTTATTATCAGAGAGACGCAACATGAAACACTGAATTTTGCAGAAACATCAATTTTTTTTCAGCGTTTATCAACTTCCTCCAAAACTTTAATTTTCTGAGCTAAACTTAAACACACTCGCTTGGACATCTTAACTGATTCTTAAACAAAAACAAACTGAACCTGTTTGCGAATTACATTTGTAATCTAGGCCTCGACTACATACATATAAAATGGGTTTTCCCGGGGATTCTCACAGAAATCCATTGTACCTGATTTAGCGTTATAAACGCGTTAAGAACCTTTTCAAAACAGTGCGTTCTAATGGGTTCGTGCTAATGGGAGTTCGTGCTAATGGGAAACCCGAAGTGGCCAAAATCTCAATAAATGCATAAAAATTTATACATGAAATTCCAGTAAATATTTTATTATATAGAGTGTTACTATTTTACAGATTCACTATATGCAGGGCTTTTTATATGAAATTTCATTAAAATATTCTAGGGCTTGAAAAAATTGCACTATAAAGAGTTTTTTGCTATATAGAGTTTCACTATAAACAGTGTCGACTGTATATATATATATATATATATACATATATATATATATATATATACATATATATATATATATATATATATATATATATATATATATATATATAAGTGATTAGATAAATTTCGTATGATTTGCTTTGTAATTTGTAGTGAGCAATGTTTACATCCCTCCTTACTTTGCAATTACATACATACTAACTTGATATTTGTAAATATTTCATATAAAAGCCGAAAACCTCCAATAATTTATCAAATGTTATATATATATATATACATATATATACCGATAGGTCCAGCCCGCAACGGGCCATACGGAACAATATACGTATGGAACGTAATGCGATGTGGCAACGTATGTACGACGCCACTCCGCGTGCGCATACATAAGTCCGATGATCGAGAGCAATAGATTGCCCGTCATTCGTATCTAGCTGTGCAAATGTAAAGGTTGCAACAGTTGCAAGTTCAACTGTTTAGAATTTTCGAGACAATAACCCCTAGAAATCTCGAGGGAGTGAGGCGGGAGTTTTACAATAGGCTCGGCTATTGTTTGGGGAGAGAGGGCGGTATTTTCGAATCCTATATTTAGTGACTTTCTTAGAATTAAAATTTATTCTGCAGAATTATTGATTTTTTTACTTTTATCTTTTAGAAAACGTTATTGTTTTTTTATTACTTAAAATTACTTTTTCTATTTTGCGTTCGAAATGAACTCATTATGAAACCCAAAACAGTATCGAAATGAGCTTCATTTCGATACGCTTTTTTTCATTTTTCAATGTTGGCGTTGTTCGAATACAGAAATAAATATCATTGCTGTCATTTGATTTTAAGAATTTATGTACATTTGACAGATATGTCCGTATTTTACACAAACAACGAATGTTGTATACAATTGACAACAACATATATATGTTTCTATGTCACTCATGTTTATATTTTTAAATGAAGTATCAAGTAATGTTAACGAAAATTAGTAAATAATATGTAATATAATATACTTCGCGGATAGCAAGATTTAAATTTGAAAATGTCAAGTATCAATGTGACCAACTGCATGCTTTATATAAAAATTAAACTCTGAACTTTCAAATTAAATAATTCCAGTTTGAGCAATTTATTAATGTAAAAAATGCAAAATAGAAAAAATAGTATAAAAAACTCGTTTCATAAGGCCTTTTGCCGCACTCGCTCTTTAGAAAACTCGCCGCTATCGCGGCTCGTTTTCTAAACTGATCTCGTGCGGCAAAATGGTGCCGTATGAAACTCGTTTTTTAATATACTATTCCTAATTCGTAATTCCGTAGCAGCTAAGAATACAATAATAATAACTTGGAGATATAACGACCTTTTTATATCTGAAACAAATAGGCAAATTACGTATACAGAACGAATATGCAAACGACTATATCCTTGCGCGGTTTAAGTCTTACTAAATTCATAACTCTGCAATGTATGGTAATGTAAGCTATTGCGCGTAGAGGGGATTCGGCTGTTGCCACTTATTGCTCGGTATGGCCCGTTGAGAGCTGGTCCTATCGGTATATACAGTGAAATAAATCTGCCTTGGGCGGACACCAACAGGACCGACTGAAAGTGTCCGTTCAAGAGGGGTGTGTCCGCCTAAAAGAAATACGAAAAAAATCGGTATTTTAATGAAAACTGCAATTAAAGAAATTGATACATTTAAAACGCAAATGTATGCAAATGTTTTTAAAATAAACAAAAAACTTAAAACTTATGGAAAAAATAAAGATTCGTTACCTTACACAATATGTAAACACAAAATATAATAGAATATAGAAATGAAATGAAATGTCACTTTAGTGACACGATAATTCATATATTGTTTCTTGTCTTCTCTTTTTTTTTAAATGGCAGAAATCGTATTTCTAATTTGGAAAGAAGCTCCGAAGACTCAGTATTTCTGTGATTTTCGGCAAAACTTTTAAGCTTAAGGTTAGGGTGATAACGTCATCATAATTTGGGATAGCCTCTGTTGCTACTGGAACCTTATCGTCATCAGAATCTTCGGAAAGTTCTTGTATTTCAACTGGATTTTCAATTTCTAGTCCTGAATCTGGATCTTCAACATACAAATTTTCATCTAGGTTCAAAAAATGATTACGGCCTTCATTATCAGTCAATTCCCACAAATTCTTATTTTTGAGGATACCTGCAAGTACGTTACGTAGCAAGTCATCTTCTGGATTAGATGTAACAGCCTCAGTTAATTGGTATTCACTTTGTATATTTTCATGCTTAAATTCTGCTTTATGGAAGGTGCTTTATGGATGGTCCCAGTTTGTACTAATCTACCGTTGTAATTTCATCGAGTGGGGGCTACCTTTGGAAATCTTTCATGAATGAACCCCCAGATTTAAAGCACTGATTCTTTTTGAAGATTTTAAGATTTTAAAGAACCGATAAAAGTTTGCAAAACAAATCTTGCGTTCCCTTATTATATTAAGAGACTGTTGTAAAACCAAATTTAGGCGATGTGCCATACAATGTACAAAAAGGGTGGTTGGATACGTTTCTTTACTTTAACTTGTAACCCCACTTGCCATTACTGCTGCTCCATCATAACTTTGAGCTCCTAATTTTGAACCACAATTATAATCATTCGTTATAGTCTAAACAATACAATATAAAACAGAAGCTGTTGTTTGCGTGGAAACATTTAAAAATCCTATAAAGCGTTCCTTAATTTCATTTTTTTTGTTACATAACGTGAGACTTTTGATAACTGACTAATATTTGTCACATTCTTACAGAATTATGTCAACAAAAGAGACTTCTTTTACTTCAAATTATATTTTTCTCAATATTACTTTTTCTATGGATAGAATAAAATCGTTTTGTATTAAATTAGAAGTTCCTTTAAACCCTAGAATTATCCAAAATAGATTGTAAAATTTCGTGATACTTTGCCAATAAATTTACTAGATCTACGTAGTTTTCCTTGTTTGAAGATTGTTCAATTTCACTATGACCGCGAAATGTAAGTTCATGTTATCGCAGAAAACAAACCACATCTATCAACCTCTTAAGTATTTCACTGATTTTTCGTACTCCTTGATTATGCTTTTCTTTATCAATTCTTAACTCATTTTCTAATGTGTGTTCAATTCTAAATTTCCCAAAAGTTTTTCTTTAAATATCGCATGTAAGTGTGGTTGACTCAACCCATGTCTTTTTATTATTAATTTGTGTAAATTATTTAGATTAGCAAACCCATTATTCCTCAAATTTTTTTCGCTTGAAAATAAAATATATGTCCAGCAAAACAAAAGAGGCTTATTGTTACAACCAGTTAATCATTTGCACTTTTTATCATTTTCTTTTTGAAAATGCCTTACATACAATTTAGTTTGTTTTGTTAAATTAGTCAAAGTTGGAGTTGGCCTACCTTTGGCAATAATTTGTTTTATTTTTCTTCGAAATTATAACGTAAAAATCCATCCTTTTGTCATTATATTGCATACAACACATTCACAATCAGACACGTTTTCGTATGAATTTGGTTCCCAAATTTCCGAACGTCCGATCTCCATGCTTATAAAATAATCTGCACGAAAACAGCTTACACAATAGAGTATTTTAATTTGATTTTCAAACGAAGTAATCCATAAAAACGAAAGATTTTTTTATTAGCACAGTATTTGTATGGTCTATAAATATTATAAATTAATAACTAACTAATTTCACGTGCATAATTCCACAATAAAACTTAATAGAAGGGTATTTATTTTATTTGTTAATATTCCTAGACACGCCCATTCAAAGGCGATGCTTAAGAAACTACATATACAAGTCTTACTCTTTAGATATCTAGCGTACCAGGTTGTTCATTCGGGTGGACGCATCGCAAGATTCGTCATCTTTCGCTAACGTCAGTATTTGAAATCGTCATGGCGCGCTTTAATCAGTAATCTTAGGTAATAATTTAATATATAATATTAAAGTTTAATATTTACTTTTTTATTTATACACTGTATTTTGCTTGGTTCATGTAGGGGAAACTGTGCTTCTCTAGCTTCCACGGTTGCCTCCACTATAGAAAATGTTAAATTATGAAAATGCTAATGTAAACATGATGAGTTACTGATAATAGCGTAAAATATAAATTAAAGGTTAAATTTAGAAAGTAAACGATATTTTGAATACGGTAAAAGATTACACATAAGCAGTAGATGTGTTGGTAAAATGTATATTAAACAATATCAGTAATTAAATAAAAATTAAGAAAGAACATGCAATATTCACAATTAGTAATATATATATAATAACAATGTATGTACATAATATAGAAAGGATATAAACAAATAAATTTGTTAGTATAATGTATTCGTGTAAATTAATTTCCAAAAGAACAAATTTCCATAGTGTAATAATATTTTAAATAGTATGTGACGATTTCTAACATTTAAAGAGAACATATTAGGATAATATTAAAAAATAATTCAATAATTTAAAATTAGTAATATGTAAATTATGACTTTTAAAAAGTTGTCAACAGGGATTGTAGAAATATATTTAAAACGAAAATAGTATATGGAGATGTAACTAATGAATTCATATAAGTTCATATGTAATTGGTCTTACAAAGCAATATAATTACAAAGCAATAAATCGAAACATTTTTACAATTTACATTTTTTTGTTAATATCTGAAGTTATAAATAAGCAGTGGGCAAAAGAAAAAAAGAAGTGAATTATTATTATAGCAATAAGAAAAACCAGTCATAACTAAGCTATATTAGAGAATACACTGACATTTAAATGTTATTATATTATCACCGATTTTTAGGAAAATTACAAAAGATATACAAAATAATATAAAATTAAAATCATGATCAAATGTCATTATGTAAATAATAGTTTTGTTTCAAAACTTTAAAAAAATCCTTAGAACATCTAGTCTACAAAATCAGTACAACAGATTATCACTATCAGCATGTATTGTATTGTATTACATTGTATTACTCAATCTAAGTAATTCTTGGAAAAGTGTTTATATTATAAAAATCATAATACCCAGAATAATCCCAAAACATGCATCTAATTGGGTTATCGATTCGGTATTTAATACCGCCTTTATATTTAATCGTAGACAGATATACTAAACTCTATATCTATATGAAAATAAACTACTGGAAATTTAAGGAACAAAACATTATAAAAATTATAGAAGAAAGTAAAATTTGAGTTTACGTATATCTTTAGGGATTGAAAACTTATAAGTACACGAGAGGCCGAAATTACGATGGACCATATAAATAGTCTACAACATGTAACAAATTCAACATGCAGTTATTGAATAGCACTATTCATTCAGTTAACCGCAGATGTGTTTTTTTTGTCGTTGAATTGTGACGCAATTACTTCAATTTTACATTTAAATTCCTTTTTTCATGGGCGTAGATAGAAGCGGGAGAAGTTTTTATAATTTGTTTTATTTATTAGTTTATATTTCGTAAGATACATAAAGTACGGTGAGTTAGTTTCTTTTTTCATTGTTTTAACTATTAATTACATAGATACGTAAGTTTCCAGTGAATTTCGTTAAGTTTCAATAACTTACGCATACATTTTTAATTTTCATTTATTTAGATCTAGAACATTGTTTAAGTTACTTTTCCAGATATGATAAGGAACAACGCCGAGAATGGCATTGTGAAACATGGTGAGTTGAGTTAAGAGTCAAACTGATTGTATGTCCATTGCCAGTGATTCCGAAATTTATTCCAAGGTCTGTAAAATATCGTAAAAAATTCCAAGAAATCGCACGTAAAACGGCACTTATCATCGCAAACACATAGACAGAAATCAGATCCGCTGGAATCTGACAATTTTAACGAAGAACTCTGTGAAACTTTAATACCGGCAAATATTCCATTAAAGAAACTTAACAATCCCACCTTCAAAACATTTCTCCAAAAATATACTGGTCGAAATGTTCCTAATGAATCCACCTTACGCAAATATTATGTTCCTAAGTGCTACACGAAAGCAGTAAAACGCATTAGAAGCCATCTTTCAAATCAGTACCTATGGATGCAGACGAAATTGTCGATATATTAGGACGGTGCGTGGTAAATGCTGTAGCTGGTGTACTACATCCAATTATCCCATAAAACGCATATGTAATAGCACCAAAAGTTATAAATACAGTTGATGCGGAAACAGTAGCTAAAACATTTACTAGAATATGCATCAAATGTTTCACTCGGACGACAGGTACAAAGAAAAAATACCTTTATTTGTCAATGACAGTGCTGCATATATGTTAAAAACAGGCAGACTATTAAACTAAACATATCCTAATATGCTGCATATTACTTGTGTAGCACATGCTCTCCACAGAATCTGTGAATATATCAGAGACACCTTTCCGGAAGTTGATAGACTTGTAACCGCTTTTAAAAAAGTTTTCAGAAAAGCACCATTGAGAGTAACGCTTTACAGGGAAAACTTCCATCTTTGTCTGCCTAGATGGGGAACATGGTTGGAAGCTACTAGTTTTTATGCAGAGAATTTTGATAGTTTACAAAATTTCGTTACATGTTTAAAGGACGATGCTCGAAGTATTTCCTAGTTCAAGGAACTAATACAAATTCTAAATTTAAAAATCAGTTGTACTTTCTTCAGGAACACTTCGGAAGTTTGCAAAAACTAATCACTTTAAAATTTTGAAAATCAAAATCTCAAATTAAATAATGGATTAACCACATTAGATGTGGCTATTAATAATTTGAAAAATATTCCAAGAGACTTCGGATGTGGCCTTCGGCAAAAATTAGACGCAGTTTTTAATAGAAATCCAGATTTTAATAACATTGCGGCAATTGTGTATGTGCACAATGCCTCAAATATAACTGCTAAATACGTTGAAATAAAAGAATATTTTCAGTATGCACCTATAACTAGTCGCGATGTAGAGAGGACGTTTTCTATCTACAAGGATGTATTTCATTCAAAGAGAACCAATTTTACAGAAGAGAACTTTGAGAAAGTATTGCTAGTTAATATTAATACTCCTTTAATCAACTTGAACTACAAAATGAAAAAATAAAAATGTATTTTGTATTTTATAGATCACCACCCGTTTGTTTTCCAATTATATAAATAAAATTAAAAACTCTTAAAAATACAAATTTTCAAAAGTACGCCCGTAGGCGATGAGTCATGGGTCTCTTGTTCGGTCCCTAATAATAATGTGTTATCAAGGTATGTCGAACATTTTTTAACATATTAACAAAACATTGAGCAAATTGTTCATTTACAATTTACGCTAATAAACAAAATGAATGGAAAAAGGTGTTGCTAACTGAAATCGTGAAGAAGTGTTGCTAACGAGAAAAGCAACTACACGAAAAAGCATATTTTATCCTTTTTTTGACATCACTTATAAGATTTTTTTGGGACTTTTTTAGGGGTTTGGAATCCACAAGAAAACTATTATGAAAAATAAATATTTATTGATGCTCTAGACTTTTGTTTTTCTGCCTAGACCGGGAAGATAAAAGCGACCCCTGCTATCAACCAAAAATATACTTTTGACAGCTGTTTCTTTTCAAAATGGTATTTCTGTAATTATTAGCATTTCAATTCTATCCAACCAAATGTCCAGTAATATTTTACAGGTAAATGATGCCTAAATACGAAAGAAGAGTGCATTCTTTAATAAGGCTTTACCTATTTGCTCCTTACTCTATTATTGCCAGAAATAGTGCTACCTCTTTTTAAAATTACAATAGTTACAGTAGTAATAACAAAGGTAAAACGTTAAAATATTTCAGATAACATTATTTCCTTAATACACAGATAAAATTGAAACAGAGAAACAAGAAAACTTTTTTCGTATATATAAACTCAACACAAAAATTCATAAATTAAATAAGAAATTTTGAAACATTTATCCGCTGGTTCAAGAAAAACTTAATGTCAGTTTTTCTGTGAAAGAAACACTAGTCATCAATCAGTAGCTTGAGAATGTTAGTACTCACGAATTAGGTCTAAAGGTCTAAAATATTGTTTGCCAAGTCGTACGATCCCCATTGATGAGATAATTGCATTGAGAGCTCTATCAAAAATTTTAGAGATTCTGCAAAATCTTTCGTTAGAGAGGCAAGTCGAATTTGTGAGAATGTTCAGCAGCATAAACGAATTGGTGTCAACAATGAATGGAATATTATTAAAAATCAAAGAGCCAAAGACTGTCTTTACTTAGATGCAGATAAGGAGAACAAATTGGTAATTATGGACAAAATGGACTAGTTTAATCAGGTCGATCACTTAATATTAGATGGATTTTATATTAAATTAAATAAAAATCCTCTCTCAAAGATAATCAGAGACTAAAGACGCGTTAAAAGATTGTTCACAATTAATAATTCCTTTCCTTAAATTTAAACTAAATGTTAGTTCATTGTTTCCCTCTGTATCTATTCTCGAAACATTGAAATATTTAGACAGTTTCTTAAGAATAATATTGAATGCGAAAAAATTAAGGAATACTTGCAAGTTGCGTCGGCAACTTTGTGAATGTCTCAGAACTGCTCTAAATTTGAAGGAAATTTCTATGAACAGCTGTATGGGACAGCAACGGGCAACTGCTTCTCTGGAATTTACAATAAATGCTAAAAATTTCCCTAAAGTATGGATTAGGTATGTCGATGATATTTACGCGATCTTTAAAACAAAGTGATGTGCAAATTTAGATGACTCTTTAATGCAGTTAAATTCGAAATGACCAACAATTAAATTTACAAATGAACAAATACAAATTTTAGATGTTTTATTAGTAATTAGGAATAATAAAAACTTAGAAACAGACTTTTTCAAAAAGACACCAATCTTAAACTTGTTAAGATTGGCGGACTTACTTTTCTTACTATTTTCTTTTAAACTGAACGAATTGCTAAAAAAAATGTGATCCTTTGATTAAATGTAGATACTTTACAATTTTTTCTAAGGATTAAGCATGCCTGAACAATTTTGATTGCCACTTCCGTTTGTATTTATTCAATTTGTATCTAATCTAGGGATAGTATTGTGATCGCGCCAAATTATTTTATCAAATCAATTAATACGTGAAACGTTATCAACTACTAAAGAATTAGGTCAAATTTATACATAAAATATATTCACATTAGATTTGTCATCGAACATTATCAATATATAAACATACGGGAACTGTTCTATTTCTGTTAAGCCAACTAAAGTAATATATATTTTTTTAATAAAACACATTTACTATTTTTCTAAGTACTCCCCTCTGCAGTCAATGTATTTTTGCATCCGCATAAATCAATCTTCAAACCGTTTTCTTCAATAGTTTTGCGTTAGGTTGTTTGTTATATCTGTAATTTATCCTTTACACGCGGAAATATTATAATAATAATAATAATTTATTTTCATCTCTTTGACTACAGTAGCATAGGATAAGTCAATTTAAAGTAAAATTTAATATCTATATATAAAATAAACATTGATATCTAATACTACATTAAGAAGAGTACAAATGAAAATATACAAGGAACAAAATATTAAAAACCTATGCAATAACATAGAGTTTCACACTAACCTTAACTACATTACAACAAATATTATACATCACAGTCATGAACAAACTCCTGGACTGAATAGTAGACTTTGGAGATTAATAGGTCCCTAATACTGTATTCAAACAAATCAGGTGGTAGTTGTCTATACTTAAGTGGTCACCTATTGTACAAATGTAGAATGTAAATAGAATACAAAATATTTTGTATTCTCTTGACAAAGGCGTATTGCCGAAACATGTAGGGTTGTTTTAAATATATATACTCTGAAGTAAACCAGACCTTTAATCGCCGACTTATTAAGTTTACCTTATATATATATATATATATATATATATATATATATATATATATATGAAGCGTTGTTCTTCGGGATATTTCGCCGCGTTTGGATGATTTCGTCCTGAGAAGGACAACTTTCTTCCTGACGTTTCGGTGACATCACTTTCACCTTTTTCTAGAGGATCTTCTCGTTGCAATGGTAACTTCAAGAGTGCGTTGATTTCCTGTGCCGCTCGTATTATATGGTCCCGTCGTAGTGGGGACGCGTGTCTGACTCCTCGTGATTGGTCCGTCGGTTGTTCTGTCGCTTTCGACTATTGGTCGATCGGTTTGCGTTCGGTCCGAGTTAGTATGACTGGGCTGTGGCAAGTTGTTCTCATTACGTCCCTTGTGTGTAATCTGCCTGTTGAACAAGGCCGACTTCCATGTGTCAGGCAAACGCTGTCCGTCGTCACGTTTGTTCATACAGTTTTGCCGTTTCTCAATTTCTATTGCTTCTCTTATAATCCTGTACGTTAACCTCGTACTGCGTGCTATAGTTTTTGTACCGTCAAAATCGATAGTGTGTCCTGTATGTAGCACATGCTTAGCTAGGGATGATGTTGATTCTTTTTTAGCTACCGCATTTCTGTGTTCTTCCCTCCGTACGCTGGTTTTACGGTTAGTATGCCCTATGAATGTTTGATCGCATTCATAGCACGGTATTTCGTAGACCCCTTGGTTTTCTAGTTCTATCTTTCTTTTCTAGATAGAACTAGAAAACCAAGGGGTCTACGAAATACCGTGCTATGAATGCGATCAAACATACATAGGGCATACTAACCGTAAAACCAGCGTACGGAGGGAAGAACACAGAAATGCGGTAGCTAAAAAAGAATCAACATCATCCCTAGCTAAGCATGTGCTACATACAGGACACACTATCGATTTTGACGGTACAAAAACTATAGCACGCAGTACGAGGTTAACGTACAGGATTATAAGAGAAGCAATAGAAATTGAGAAACGGCAAAACTGTATGAACAAACGTGACGACGGACAGCGTTTGCCTGACACATGGAAGTCGGCCTTGTTCAACAGGCAGATTACACACAAGCGACGTAATGAGAACAACTTGCCACAGCCCAGTCATACTAACTCGGACCGAACGCAAACCGATCGACCAATAGTCGAAAGCGACAGAACAACCGACGGACCAATCACGAGGAGTCAGACACGCGTCCCCACTACGACGGGACCATATAATACGAGCGGCACAGGAAATCAACGCACTCTTGAAGTTACCATTGCAACGAGAAGATCCTCTAGAAAAAGGTGAAAGTGATGTCACCGAAACGTCAGGAAGAAAGTTGTCCTTCTCAGGACGAAATCATCCAAACGCGGCGAAATATCCCGAAGAACAACGCTTCAACAAACGACCGCGAAAACATTCGACGATATATATATATATATATATATATATATATATATATATATGTATGTATTCGATGTTAATAAGAATCTAAGGTTTCTTATTTATTTTATTGGCCGTATAAGAGCCGCTTTAATTGAAAAGGAAAATGCAAACCGCAGTAAGCCTTGCAATAGAAAAAGTGTAGATACAACAGACGATAACATATGGAGTAACTTTCATAGTGAGATTTCGGAAATAAAAACATCATTAAACCCTGCTGCAGAAGCAATTAGTGAAATTGATAAATATGTTCAAGAATCCTTATTAACTAGGAATCAAAATCCTCTTAAATGGTGGGAAGACAGCAAAAATGTTTATAAATTTATATACCTTCATGAAAAAATAATATTTTTAAATTATAATTATAAGTTGTATTAATGTAATTTTTGTACACCAGTACTATAAGTTTATATTTATTGTTTTGTATTTATTGTAAGATTCACATGAAAACATGTCAGTGTACAAGAGTACAAGTAAATATAAAATTAGTACTTATTCATTCTTTTCCTACATAAATATTATACATATACATACTCATGCAGCTCTTAAATAAATAAATAAAACAAACATGCAATCACTCCGATACAATAAAGCTAGATCGAAATGAATGTGCCACTTGTCGGACTTTACAACTCCGATCGGCATTTAACATCGAGGTTTTTATAATCGTTCCAAGGAACGAATCCTCTGGACTCGTTCCATCTCCAGAATGGAACGAGAAGGAACGAGTCCACAAAAGGAACGATTTCGCCCATCTCTAGGCTAAACACTATACTAAGATGTTTTAAAAGGTTTATGCACATAGTTTAAAAAAAGTTAATGCTTCGGTGGAATAGTAGGCAACCAGTTATACACCAGTGACGTATTTTTAGATTTGTCAAATATTTCTGATTTTTCATTCATACTTGAATGTTAAATTAAATACATTTTATTGAAAAATAGATAATCTATTTAAAACAGTTAATTATCCCAACAAGTGTATACTTTGTGCGAAGACAATTTTAAATATTTTTGGAGTATCGTATAGTTCGGTGTACAAAACCCTGAAAGAATTCAAATATAAGCCATATAAGATAATTAAGATATCAAACCAGTAAGAGCTTTTCGAGGAAGATAAAGTAAAACGAACTGATTTTTGTGACATAATGTTTAATTTGTTAAATGAAAACGAAGAAATTTTAAATAAAATATTTTTTACTGATGAAGCAAACAGTTCCGTAATAGATTTAAAGAGTTTCATGTATGTACATTCTGTGTGGCAATCTAAATAATTTCCCTTTGAATGCTTAAACGTTCATATCTTTAATAGTTAGAAACCATACATGAAACCCATTGAATTATTTTTTTAGTTAATAGGAAAAAGTTGGGTATAAGTTTTAATAAAATAAATACCTATTAATATTTTTAAAATTTTTATTTAGGCACATTATCATATTAACATTTTTCGGTTTTAGTCTTGCACGCCTTTGGTTTACGTCCTGATTTGAATTTGGCCTTTCGAGGTATTGCCTTTTAGTTATTATTACATCAGCTGTAATTGATTTTACTTTCTCTTATTCTTTCTTGTAAAAATCCAAATAATGAAAGTGACTTTTGATGTGGACTGATGTCTGTGTCGGTTACAGGCATTTGGTCTTTATTTCCAGGATCGATTTTCTTCATAATATTAAACATTTCTTGTTCTAGAAAAGAAGCAGCCCCAGCAGCATTTTTCGTACTACGAAAACCTTTTCTTTTAAATCTAGGGTTAAAAACAGTTGCTACTCTAATAAGTGATCGTCCTTCATATGAAAAGCCTTGCTTTAACAGATTCCAGAAGTTTGTTCGGTAATTCGCTAGAAGTAATGTGAAGACGTTCTACAATCTTAAAGAATGGTAACATCTATTTGTACTTTTTTGTTATCGACGCTTTCATATCTTCTACCTTTTTTCATATAAAAATTTTACTATCTTAGATATATTTTATTCTTAAAGAAATACTATCCATCTTCCTTGCATTTGTTAAAAATATTTAAAATTGTCTTCGCACAAGGTATACGCCTGTTAGGATAATTAACTGTTTTAAATAAATGATCTATTTTTCAATAAAATGTATTTAATTTATGATTTAAGTATGAATGAAAAATCAGAAATATTTGACAATTGGAAAAATACGTCACTGGTGTATAACTTTTGGCTTTACACATAGGGCGATGTATGTGTAATGATAAGAAAGAACCCGATATATTTATGAATAACACCTACAGATCCGTAACTTTTAAGTTTTTTATAAAAAAAAAGAAACTGACGTTCGCAATTATGATAACAATTCAGGCCTATTCTTCGTTTCACCAACCAACTATAACAATTTGGAAAGAAGGCACTTACTGCGACTTTCCTTCCTCCACCACATCAACAACTGAAACTCTTCTGTTACACTCGGTCCAAATACATCATTTACAATCTCCTCCAATTCGATAACTCCCCTTGATGTTTGAAGAAACTGCGTTCCATTCTAGCGCTATCTCGATTTCCGTTTTATTCAGTTAGATCATCTGTATACTCGATGTCTGCTATATTATCACTTTTAATAATTTTAATACTACTGACATACAAATAACTATATTGACATTTTTTCTGTACTTCTATTTAAACTACCTGACAATTGTTGCTCTCATCCTTTTTACATGGCCATGGCAATTATATTAATTACATTCTAATGTAAAACATTTAAAAACAAACTTAATTACATTACAAATTAATTACAAAATATATAAATTAATTTACAAATGTGAAACTCATAATGAACATAATAAATATAAAATTCTTAATAACGCAATCAATGTGCTTTCCTTGTTCCTTCAGTTAACATCTCATGAGGCTTGTACAACTACAAATTATATGCATATTGTTGAAAAGAATTTTAAAATAGAAATAAAACTACGGTTCTAATCTTCACTTTTAATATTTAATCGTAACAGGACAATTGTTTCGCCAGCACAGTGGCTTCCTCAGGTGCTTACATCTGAAGAGTACGTTACAAACTAAATTAAAAAATATATATATAAAATCAAGAAGGTTGGTAGTATTGTCGGTAGTGAGAAAATGTGGCACAACTGGTCGGCCCTAACTGTATATTATAGGGTACTAAACATGTTTACCCATAAAATTTGTTCAATAAACTACATATACATTTATATTATCGTCTAAACAGATTTTAAGTAAATAAATTTAATAAAGGCGAGTTATTTAAATCTATGTGGTCATTTAATAAAATTTGTGTTTTAGTGTTTTAATTTATTGATTTCGAAACTTTCCAGTAAATTTAATTTGTTGCCTTTATTTTCTAAATGCAGAATTTGAAAATCTTTATCGAAAGTGCGGTTTTCTTCTAGTAAATGATTCGCAAAAGTGGAATCTTTTTTTTTATTTCTAAACGAAGAACAATGCTCGGCAATGCGTTTTTCAAACGATCTTCCTGTTTGACCGACATATATCTTACTGCATCCACACATTAACTTATAGACTCCAGACTTCTTATTTTTGTCTGTTTTATCTTTATTGTTTTTGTATCAGAATAATTGAAACATACATGAATAGGTAAACCCCACCAGTTTTGTATAATACAAAGGTATTTTTAATAATATAAAATATTATTAAAAATCTGGTGTGAAGAACACAAATACAGGTTCACTATTAATATTTTTGTGAACGTGTCCGAACATATTTTTTTTTTGTGAATGTGTCTGAAGATATCCTTTCTCCAGCAGGGGCGTAGCGATGAGCCTGTAGAAAGGCGAAATACGTATCTACGTCTCTTGGGAGGGATATGTTCGGACACGTTCACAAAAATATTAATAGTGAACCTGTATTTGTGTTCTTCATTCCAGATTTTTAATAATATTTTATATTATTAAAAATACCTTTATTTATTGTTTTTAATGTGTTTGGATAAATTATTATTAGTTTTGAAAACCGTGTTAATATTAAGTTTTTTTAAATAACTTGAAATATGTTTATTAGGTATCCCAATGTACGTTTGTAATCTAAATTTTGAATTTTCCTTATCCTATATTGCAGGATATACCATAGAGATTGCTTTTTTGAAAAGTTTTTTGTTAGCATATTTTCATTTAAAGTATCTGTGTAGCCGTTATTGATAGCTATTTGTTTGACTAAATTTAATTATTTTTCATAATTTTCTTTGGATAATGGATCATTAATTAATCTATGTAAAAAACTATGGAAACTCGCTAATTTGTGTTGTATGGGATGTGTTGACGAATTATGTATAGTTATGTCAGTATGAGATTCTTTATGGTAAATATCAAACTCTAATCTATTGTTGATTTTTTTAATAGTTAGATACAAAAAATTAATGCTATTGTTTACTTCTTGTTCCATGGTAAATTCCATATTTTTATGAATAGAATTGACGAATTCCAGTAGCAAGTTTAATTGTCTTTGTGTTCCAGTGAAACAAAGCACAATATCGTCTACATATCTATGCCAAAAGAAAATATGCTGTCTTAGGGGATTATTAAAAATGATGGATTCTAAGTGGTTCATAAAAATTTCTGAAAGTAATGGACTTAAGGGGTTACCCATAATTAGTCCTTCCTTACAAGAGTATATTGTATTATTAAACTGGAAGTAATTTTGTTTCAGAACTATATTTAACAAGTCTAAAATTTCAGCTTTAATTACCGGGTTAGTGTTCTTAGCTATAAGTAAATTTTCAATTAAATTAACGGTTTCGGCTGCAGGGAATAAGTCGGGAATAAGTTTTGAACGTCAAAAGATACCAATTTTGCATTATGAGGTATTGAAATATTTTTGATTTTATTAATTAATTCGTATGAATCTTTTATGTTGTACTGTGGCTTAACGTTAGTGTATTTAGTAATGATATCAATAAGTATTTTTGATATTTTAACAGAAGGTGCAGTAACATAAGAAACAACTGGTCTGATGGGATCTTTTTGTTTATGTAATTTAAAGGAGTATAATTTAGGAGGTTGAGGGTTTATAATTACTAAACTTATTTTCTCTGTTTCGTTAATAACAACATTTATATTTTATAGAGTGTTTTTAATAGCTAATTGATATGAGTTTGTAGGGTCTTTTGTTAAGTAAGACATACTTATCTGAGTCCAAAAAGTCGTATGTCTTAGAATATATAATCTTGTTTATTTATAGAAATAACTGTTTTACAATTATCTGCTCTAGTAATGATGATGTCATTCTATATAGATTTATTTTTAACAGTTTTAACTACAATATGTTCATGGTTAAAATAATTTTTTCTTTTCTGTTGCTTAATGATTTTCGCTACTTGAAATTTATGGTTTAAATTATTAGGAATGTCTGACAGTGCTAGTTCAGTTTCAACTGCTAAGTATTCTAAAGAGTTGTTATTTATATTTGGTTTTATATTAAAGTTAAAACCTTTTCTTAATAAATTAACTTCGTCTGAAATGAAATTGGTACTAGTTAAATTTTGAAACCTTTTGAAGAAAATCTGGTTATAAATTTGTGTTTGGTTATTAACAGGTTTATTTGCTTTTTGATGCATTAAATGATTAATCTTCTCTTTTTGTCTAACATACTTTTTATTAATACAGTGTACTCTCTCTTAAGGGGACAGCCATGGGACTGAAAAATTTGTCCGCTTATGAGAAAAGTACAAAAAGAGTAAATAATAATTTGTAATATATTTATCTTTAAACAATTTTATTTCCAAAACAAGAACATATAAATATTAGATAAAGTAAACAGAATTTTCATTAACATTTTTGCGAGAAGTAAAAAAAAACAAAATTTGTTATGCAAGGTATTCAAATAGATTTAAAAAAGTCAGAAATTTTAGCTTGGCGCGTTTTTCCTTTAATTTCATTATCTTGGAGATGTATTTGAAGATCAGTAAACAATTGAACACCTTTAAGGTCGCTGTGATACAAAGAAAAAGCCTTTAGTTTTCTTATAGCTAAATAAGCCTCTTTATGGGAAGTTAACTTGTCTTCAATTTGACTTTCTAGCTCATCTTCAGACGAGTTGGCGAGCGTTTCTTGGGAAGCAATTAACATTTCAGTATTAATGTTTTCCACATCTTCATCATTAATGAAGACTTCATTATCTAAATTAATATAGTCTTCGACGTCAATTTGGATTTGGCTCTGAACTTGATTAATAATATTGGAGAACTGAGCAAGTGCTGATACTGGAAGCTCATCTTCTGCGGTCCAACCGCTATCGTCATTTAGGATATCTGTTTTCTCAAAACCAGCTTTCCTGAAACAATGTTTTATTGTCTCGGGACCCACTTGCTCCCACGCTTTGTGTATGAAATAAACGACATCTAACAAATTTATTGATTTTGATAAATCCAAAGCAGAATTTGCATCTTCCATCTGCAGCAAAATATTTTTTAAAAATAACGATTTGTACAAAAACTTAAAGTTTTTTTTATAACGCCTTGATCCAGGGGCTGACAAAATGCTGTTGTGTTTGCTGGAAGAAAAATAACTTTAACATTTTTCAATTTAAGATCGCAAGGATGAGAGGCCGCATTGTCTAAAAATAGCAGGACGTTCCGTTCTTGAAATTGCATTTTTCTATCGAACTGCGCTAGAAAATCAGTCATCAAATCAGACGTCATCCAAGCCTTTTTGTTTGATCGCCACGGAACTGGTAAATTGTTCAAATTAATATTGCGAAACGCCCGAGGTTTTGCAGCTTTCCCAATAACAAAAAAGGGCTCCTTTTCTCCAGCCATATTGACGCAGTGCAAAATCGTTAGCCTATCCTTAGCCATTTTTCCACCAGTGCATTTTTCACCTTTTAATGCAAATGTTTTATCGGGTAATACCCGAAAAAACAATCCAGTCTCATCCGCATTATAAATATCTCGTGAATCATATCCTTGAATCAAACATGGCACTTTTTCCGTAAAACTTTTGACATCATCTTGGTTTACACTAGCGGCTTCTCCAGAAATGGCACGGAAGGTTATGTTATGCCGTTTTTTGAACCTTTCCAGCCAGCCAGATGATGCACTAAAATCTGCGTAATTCAATTTATCTGCAATTTCTTTAGCCTTGCTCCTGATAAGTGTGCCCGAGAGAGGAATACATTTATTTCGAGCCTTCACAAACCATTCGTAGCACAATTTATCAATGTTAACGCCTTTGACGTTCAGCATACTCTTTTTTCTATCCGGATTGACATCAGTGTCCCACAATCTTAAAATTTGGTCTCTGTTTTTGATGATACAAGCAGCTTGAGTTTTACTGATCTTACATTTCTTTGCTAACTCGCGTACACTAAGTTTCTCATTTTTTGAATTTCAATGACATTAACTTTGTCTTTAATAGTCAACACTGCTTTAGGCATAGCGATTCAAGTATGTATACAATAAGAATCTATAAATATACTATGTATTTACGTACTACATTCAAAACAACAAGCTGTGCGTATTTAGGGAATTCCCCTTTGTACATACACGTATTATTCAATAAGCAACATCTGTACGAATATGAAGAAGAGTAAACGGAAAAACAGTGTTACAGTGTTGTAAGTTGTCCGGTTATGGGGAACTAAAATCACTCTAAAATCACTTTGGTGTGGGAAAAAAGTGTCCCCGTCCGGTTAGGGGAGGGTTGTCCGCTCAAGAGAGAATAATTTTAAAAATCCCAAATTAAAATTACCAAAAGTAATCTTTTGGTACTGGAAAAAGTGTCCGTTTATGGGAGGTGTCCGTTTATGGGAGGTGTCCGCTTAAGAGAGGTGTCCGCTTAAGAGAGAGTACACTGAAATTTCGTTAACTTGAAATCTAATCTGTGAATCTAATAAATCAAATTCTATATTCTATAAAAGAATTTTGTCTATTACTTGATAATATATTATTTCTTTTTCTTTACTAGGTTTCAAAATGAGAATAATCAATTTCAACGAGTCATGAGATTATATATTTTAATTATTCTATTCAATTTTTACATGGTATTTGGCTTGGATGGGTTACCAAGCAGTATTTGTTATGACCAAGTGAGGTAAGTTTAAAGAATTTTTTAATATAATAGACTTGATAGTTTGAAAATTAATAAGTTTAATTAAACCGCTTAGGCTTAAATCCATTTTTAACTATCTATTATTAATCGTAGTATAATAAAGAGAGGCACAGAGAAACGGGAAATTTTAAAATATCTCACAAAATTAAAAAAAAAATTATTTAGAAGTTTTATTATTAAAGAAAAAAGTAAATTACATGCCATTAAATGTTCCAACAAACAAATTTCAAAATTCGATACATTCTTAGAAGCAAATACTGAGATTATGCATAGATTTATGGTCACATTTGTTATCACTACTCACTATGATATTATTTATTCTTAAAAATTCCTACGTTTCGAAAGTTAAATATTTCATTTTTTATTTTCGAATTTTTCAAATGTTTTTCCAGAATTGAAAGGGTTATCGCAATTGGTCCTGATCAAACTAAAACCGTGTATGATAAAAAATCTGTAGAAAGATGCTGTCGTGGATACAAGGAGATTAACGGTGAATGTAAACCTGTTTGTGAGACATCTTGCGGATCCGGAACTTGTGTAGGGCCAAACGTTTGCGAATGCCATACATACTTCGTTCCACCCTTGTGCATCGACATAATGTGTCCTGCTGGTTACAAAGGACCGAATTGCAATGAGGAGTGTTCCAGAGATACTTTTGGGCCAAATTGCGAAAATGTTTGTGAATGTGAGAATGGAGATTGTGATTCCGAGACCGGACATTGTGGCTGTCATGAAGGATGGTATGGGCCCTCGTAAGTAACCATTTCTATTTTGTTACTTTTTTCTATTCATGTATTAATGTAAATTGATGTAAAAATATATGTATAATGCACAATGGATAATCTAGTGGTCGTAATGAATGAAAATTAATTCACAATGCTTGCTGACTAGTATTATTTTTCCTTTATTTGGCGTCGAAGGATTATTGTAAAAAACTGAATTCCGATATTTTCTTAATTGGTGTTTCTTCCTCCTGGTTTGAAGGAAGTCGGTATGTGTAGACCGAAGTATGTGTTGAAATAATACAATATTTTTTGTATTACACTAATATATTTACAAGTTTAATCTTGGAGTTCCGTTAAATAAATGCAGTATCTGGTCTTAATACTAAAGACCGAAAAACTGGCTAATAAATAATATTTGCTCCTATTTAGATCACTGAGATCTTCGTAGGAGCTGTTTGTTAGATCACTGAGACCTAAGCTTTAACTCGAAGAGATCGTACTTGTAACTGTAGTGAGCTCTAAGAGATCTTGTTTGGAACTACTTCTTCATTCTCTTATTTTTCGGCAAGAAGTTTTCTCCCCGCCAGTCAAAGAGAGGGGAAAACAATGAAAAAGAGTATACGCAAATTTCCATATAACCATTTTTACATTTCCAAGAAAAGTATATGCTGTAGTTTCCGACGTCATAAATGTATTAAAATAAACAATATACGCCGGAAACCCTTAATTATAGAAAATAAAATACTTCTTAAAGTAATAAATATACAATGCACAGAGATAACCTAATGTTCGCAGAATCGTATCGAAACAAATCATTAAATCTATTATAATAATATATAACAGGAAATATGTACAATAAAACTTATTCTATTATAATTATGCTTATTCAAATACATTATTTACATAATGGATAGATTAACCAGAGGGTTTTGCCTGTAATAAAATAAATAGTTTTTACGACAGTAGAAAAATAAGACAATGAAGAAATGTAATACCTGACCAGTCCTAAAGTAATTAACAACATTAAATATATCTGAACTCCAAGACCTTTTCTATATACAATATATAATATTTACAATTTAAAACTAGGATGAAATATATAAACATAAATACATCTAAATAAAACTAAAAATACAAAATTAAATCTATTTTGCCCGAACATGCCGCCCACTTTGGAAGAGTCTCCTTTCAAGGAAAATATAATAACGACGTTCAAGCATTGTCACCATCGTTCGATATAGGAAGCACGCACAACTTTGTCGTCGGTCTCTGGAAAACACCACGCACAGCCATCGTTTCCAAAAGTGCTCGCGAAAACCCTGAATGTGTTGCCAACGAGACAACGTGTTGACCTTTAGATGTTCCACACTTGGCTCACCTAATGAGGTTATCATGCCTCCAGTTAAAAAATGTGAAGGGGTTAGGAATAAAAGATCATTAGGATCACTGGAAATAGGAGTGTGATTTTTATGAATACGCGCTAGAAGATTGCTTTTGAATCGTAAACAATATGCTACTACACGCTGAAATCTATTTAAATTAGAATATTTGGCGAACCATTCAAATTGATTAACACTTGCGTTAGCCAAGTTCACAACGCGCATTGTTTCCAGAATGTCCTTTATTTTTTTCCGTAGCTGTGGTTTTTTTATGAAATTGATGCTCTCTGCTTCATCCATATAAGTGTGCCAAGCGCTTTGCAAATTAAAGGGAAGTGATTCGTCCCAATTTAACTTTAACTGCCAGATTTGTTGCATTAAAATCTTGGCCTTTATTATAACAGGACTAACAAGACCTAAAGGATCAAATATTTTTGAAATGTGCGATAATACCGTTCTTTTTGTCATTAACTTTCGATTTGATACATGAAATGAATAATGTAAAGTATCCGCATTGGGTTTCCACTGCAAACCTAGCGTCCCTATGCCGTCATTTTTGTTGAAATCAAGAATCATATTGTCACAAGAGTTGTTTCGTATGTTACTTAATATTTCAGGTGCGTTTGACGCCCACTTGCGTAGTTCAAATTTACCTTCTGACAAAATACTTATAACCTCATCCCTAATTTGTAAAAGTTCTTTTATACTGTCTGCCCCAGTTAACAAATCGTCCATATAAAAATCTCTTAAAATTATTTCTGCACCTAACTGTTTGTTAGAAAATTCCTCGTTTGCCAGTTGCTGTAAACACCTAACTGCTAAATAAGAAGCCGGCCCCGTACCATATGTAACTGTTGTTAATTCAAATGTTTGAATTTGACCATCCTCATTTTCACGCCATAAAATTCGATGGTACGGCATGCACTCTTCTTTTAAACAATGTCTGCAGTACAAACATATCTATGTATACGAAATCTGCATACAATGTCAAATAAATCTTGTTGTAGCTTAGGACCTACCATAAGTTTGTCGTTAAGCGACACTCCAGTATCTGATGGCGCAGACGCGTCAAAAACAACTATTAATTTAGTTGTTGCGCTATTTTCTTTTCTGACCGCGTGATGTGGCATATAAAAATGGTTAATCGTCGGACCTTGTATATCTAACTTGTTAATACGTCTCATATGACCTAATTCTATGTATTCTTTTATAAAATTCACGTAATCTACCTTAAGATCGAGGTTTTTTGCGAATTTTCTTTCTAATGAATAAAATCGTTTGAGAGAGAGATCCCGTGAATTACCTAGTGACAAGTTGTTATTTCGAAATGGCAATGATACAACAAAGCGACTATCGTCATTTCGTGTAGTTGTATTAATAAAATGAGTTTCACACAGCTTTTCTTCAGGTGAATATACCTGAGACTTGTGTGTGTTTTCCAATTCCCAAAATTTCTTTATGTTTTCGTTTAAATCATTTAAAGTTGAAGTGTTACAAATGGATGTTGATTGTGAGGATGAATTTGAAGGAGCTCTGCCTGAAACCAACCAACCTAGCAGCGTTTTTTGTAAATATGGCTGATCTTTTCCCAAATTAATCTGTCCTACACATAATAATTTATAAAATAGTTCTGCTCCTAGTAACATATCTATATTTTTAGATACATGAAATTCTGGGTCCGCTAATTTTACATTTTTCGGAATCTTAATATATTCTCTTGCTAACGAAATTAGTGGAATACGTTCAGATATTTTATCTAACACTAAACATTCTAGGTTCGCCTTGAAGTTAGTTTGCAATGATGCTATAGAAACATTTACAAGATTCTGTGCCTTTGTCGCTGCATGATTAATACCAACAATAGATATTTGTATAGGTTTCTTTTCTTTTGAAGGTTGAATTTGTTCATTAAGTCTTTTGTAATCAAGTTTGACTGTGATCCAGTGTCCAGCAACACCCTGCATGTGTGCTGGTTACCCTTGAAATCTGTTATATTCAATAAGGCAATTGACAACAATATTTATGTGTGCGCTTCAATGTTAAATGCATGATTTGAAATTGATGTGCCAACGCACGCATCAGGTGCGGATTGCCCTTGCTCCTGTTGCGGTTGATTAATTAAATTTTGCGTTTTATGGAATAATGTATTGTGCCTTTTACCACACTTGATACAATTACTAGATGTGCAGTTACTAACAAAATGTCCGTGTCTTAAACAATTAACACATAACCTTCTTGCCTTTATTTCCTGAATTCATTGTTCAATAGGTAACCTAATTAAGCTTTGGCATTTATATATTATGTGAGATTGTTTACAAAATGCGCATGATAATTTTTTATTGTTAGTTACAATATGTGTGGAAGTACGCTTGAACTTAGGAATCTCGTTTTGATCATTTTTTGATATAGCTTCTAGAGTTTGACATTTGCGATTTAAAAACTTTATTAATTCTTCAGCAGTAGGCAAATTGTCGTTGGACAAATTTGTTTCCCATTCTTTTATTGTAATTGAATCTAATTTTGTGGTTAAGATGTGTATTAATAAGTCGTCTGACTTATTCACCGGACGCTTTAATGAATCTAGTGCCCTAATATGTTTATTACTGCCGTCGATTATTTGTCTTAAAATGACATGGTTTTCTTTTATAGGAATTGGCAAGTTGCAAATGGCTTTAATATGATTTTGAACTATAAGTTTTTTATTACCGTACCTCTCTTTCAACATATTCCAAGCAATACAATAATTATCATTAGTAATAGGTAACGAGTTTAATAATTCACTTACATCGCCCTTTAAAGAGTATTTTAAATAATGAAATTTTTGTATCTCTGGTATAGCAGTGTTGGCGTCGATTAAACCCGAAAAAGTGTCATGAAAACTAGTCCAGTCTTCATATGATCCCGAGAAATCAGGTAGCGTTATACGAGGTAGACGTATGTTTGATTGAGTATCGGAATACGATAACTCTATAGCTGGTTTATGTTCGCCATTAACATTCGAATAATTTGATATCAATTTACGAATTTGACCTGTGATTTTGAAATACATCTTTTCGAAATCTGCACTTTCAGTATCCTCGACTTCTTCTTCAAATGTATCTTCAATTTGTGTTTGTATATTTTCAAATTGATTTAGAAGTGGTTGCAATTTATCGTAGCGCTCGTGAGCTCTCCTAAAATTACGTTTTCGTCTAAAGAGGCAATATATTCAGCAACTCCCGATAAGGATGTTTTTAGCTTTCTCTTTTGAGTTTTTAAGGTTTTTAATGCGGGAGTAGTCATTTTGAAGCAAAAAAAAGGTTTTTCGGATACTGATCGGTAAAGAATTAAGAAAAGGAAGTTAACTGGAGACTTACCTCACAGATGTCGATATCCTGCTCCTGGAAGAACCAATGTTTTTGGTGATGACCAGTTGACGAAGGATCGATGAGCTTGTTATAATGTTGCTATGTAGATGAATTATTTATCATCTAGCTGCGAAGTACCATGTGTGGATGAATTAATTTATCATCCAGCTGCGAAGGACCACCGCGCATAGCGGTGAATATGTTGCACTATTTGCGGAGATTCCACTAACACCGAAGGATTTTCTAATTTTTCTATTGCCTCCACTAGTCCGTCGTAATTGTTCTGAATAACTCTAAAACCTGCTTTAATACGACTGCCTTGACATTTTGACTGGCTTTTCTTGATAGCTGCAGCTTCTTTGGGATCAAATTTAAAATACACGTTTTAAAATTATCAAAATATTTATGATAGTAAATCGCTGCCTGCAAGTATGTTCCCCAAAGTATAAGTCAGTTTGTGAACTTGGCGAACAAGTTTTGGGAATTTGAGAAACACAGCTTTTGTACTTGCAATTAATGCATCTACATCTGGATAACATCTAAGAATAGTTTCAGCCACCAGATGTAAAGCATGAATTTTATACGTAATATGTAACAAGTTAGGCCAATCTTTTTTTGAAGACCGGCCTACAAAGAGCATGTTTGCGGCAGCATCACTCATCAACACTTGGTTTGTTGAAAGTTCAAGCTTTTCCAATGTATTTAACATTCGGATTTAACAATATATATTTAATCAATACGTTCATGGAGTGCTTTCAAAATAAATGAAATGATTCGTTGTCTACTAATTTAAGCGGTACATTACGCAATATGAAAGTTACATGTAAATGAAACAAAAATGTCTCGCAACTTTTTTTGCGATTATGCATTACCCTATTTACAGGTTTTTCACAGTGAAATTTTTCTGAACTCATTAGCAGTAGGTAAGACATTTTACACTTTATTATATTGTACATTAAATTCGGAAATCCCTTTACCAATTACACTGCTTTATGAACTACATCTTAAAACGATCCCTTTCTAGCTATTTGTGACATTATAAACTTATTATTTATCACTGTAAACCAGCGAAGTATACCGAACGGCGACTGACAAAATATGTATACGCGTTAGGACGAACCGCCAATTGGATGTTACTCGAATGAACCTCTCTAGTAATGGGTGATTCATTTAGAGATACTTTTTCCAAAAGCAAAGAACAAATGAAAAAGGCCAATTTATTTAAGAAACTTGATTATCATACAAAAGAACCATTCTTTACAAGTATTTTTTAAAGATTATTTCTCTCAAATGTTGGCCGCGACTGCGGTTAACGTGGTCTATTCTGCTGTTCCAATTTTCAATGACGCGTTCTAGCATTTCGAGTGGTATTTGTCCAATGACCCGAGTAATATTGGCCTCCAATGCCTCAATTGTAGCCGGTTTATCCATGTAGACTTTAGACTTCACGTAGCCCCACAGAAAAAAGTCTAATGGTGTGATGTCACAAGATCTAGGCGGCCAATTTACTGGTCGGAAGCGTGAAATTAAATGTTCACCGAATCGTTCTCGCAGTAAAGCCATAGTTTCACGAGCTGTATAGCTAGTGGTGCCATCTTGTTGGAAGTAAATGTCTTGTAGACCACGGGTGTCAAGTTCAGGCAGCAAATAGTCCCTTATCAAGGCGCGATAACGGTCGCCATTCACAGTCACATTCCGGCCGGCTTCTGTTTTGAAGAAATATGGACCAATTATTCCACCGGCCCATAATCCGCACCAAACAGTTGTTTTGTCTGGATGTAATGGTAGCACTTCAATCTCTTCAGGTTGCTCATCACCCCAAATACGGGCATTTTGCTTATTCACGTACTCATTAAGCCAGAAATGGGCCTCATCGGAGAACAAAATTTTTGTCGAAAACAGTGGATCTTCTGCAAGTTTATCAAGAGTCCAACGGCTGAAACGGAAACGATTCGGAAGGTCGGTCGCCTTTAGTTCTTGCACTAGTTGAATTTTGTATGCTTTTAAACCAAGATCCTTTCGTAAAATATGCCAAGTTGTTGCATACGACAAACCAAGCTGTTGAGAATGGCGACGAATTGATACTTCCCGGTCTTCGCGTACACTCGCTGCTACCGCCGCTATATTTCCTTCACTACGTGCTGGATGAGGTCTATGTGGTCGCGTATTATCCATTATTGTAAATTGAGTTTCAAACTTATTGATGGTATAGCGAATTGTGCGTTCGGTAGGCCGATTATGTGGCCCATATGTTGCTCTAAGCGCACTATACACATTCCTTGTAGAACGCCCATTTTCGTAATAAAACTGTACTATTTGTAGACGCTGTGCCGGGCTAAGTCTTTCCATTACGTAATGTCAAATAGTACTGAACCAGAATGCGCAGTCCGCTGACGCGTCGCATGCGCGCTCAGCCATTAAATCCCCACCTAAAAAAGTACCTCCAAATGAATCACCTATTATGAATCACCATTATGAATGAAAATTAACTCACAATGCTGTTGACCAGAATGAGCATTTCTTATTTATATAACATAATTTGGTTTATTTCTCCTTTATTTGGCGTCGAACGATTGTAAATGAACTGAATTCCAATATTTTGATAGTAGGTCGGTAAAATTCGGAAAATAAGAGCGCTAGCTGCTAAACACATGTGGGCAATGCGACACGCTGGTAGTTGAGCAGAATGCATCTATCGTAGTCACAGTTTGTCATAATTCTAATTATTGTTTGCCGTTAATCTAGTATTTTCTTTTGTTAACGGTTGCTTATTTCTCTTTTCGGTGAATTTATTATTTCCGTTGATACTAATTTTCAATCTAGCTATGGAATTTTTCGTTTCAAGAAAAGCAATTTGTTATGAAATGTCATCTTTTTAGCCACTCAATAAGACAATTTACACGTTCATTTCAAGCAGAATTAAAAATTAATTTTGAAAGTTATTATTGCATCACAAAATGAGGAACGAGATATTCTCATTTGTGCTGCAATAGAAGGACAACCGCAATTATCTAGCAGAAATATTGCTGAGCAACTTATCGTCTCAGACAAAACCGTTTGTAGGGTTAAGAAAAATAAATACCGTTCTTAAAAGAGTATTTATTTGTTTCGTATGGCACGTCGAATACAGCATGAGTAACATGTGTGTATAGGTGTCTGTTTCATAGATCGCGTGATGGATAGCTCCTGCTAGGAAATATCCCGGTAGTTTGCATCTGCTGCTAAGTTGCGTTTCGTCGACACAATGGGTCTCCTGTTATAGGGCAACCTCAACTGAATGATCGTTCAAGAGCCTCGGTAAATATTCACATTTAGATCTGTTCATGCCTTCAACGCTCAGTTGTAAAATCTTCAGGGCGTTCCCTACGTTCCTTGTCAATGGGTTATGAAGACCATCATTTACTATAATTTCATTGTTCATGCTGATTATTTCTTTGATAGGAAATCCTTGCTAGGTCCAGCAGCCTAATAGTGTAGACTATTTAGCCGTGACAAGTCACATTTCCATGGTACACCACAAGGAGGAAGTTTACATTGTACGTCTCTTATCAGTTAAGAAAATCAAATGAAATATTTCCAAACGAATCCGGTTTCTTTCTACATGGTCATCATAATTCTGCTATCCAGCATTAAAAATAAGTAAGTTTGATTTATTTTCAGATGTTCTGAATGTAAGTGTTCGAATGGTGGAATTTGTAATTCGATAACTGGGAAATGTGCTTGTCCCGTGGGGTACACTGGAAAACGCTGCGAAGATACCTGTGAAGAAGGTTTTTGGGGCTTGAACTGTTCGAAAAGATGTAATTGCAAAAACTATGACTGTAATTTAATTACAGGAAAAGTAAGAAAATTAAAACGAATCAATTTCTAATAGATAATCAAAATGATTTATTTTAGTGTGAAAATGACTGCACAAATGGTAAATTCGATAATGAAATGTGTCTGTGTGATGAAGGATGGGCAGGTAATTATATAAATGTTATATAAGAACGAAAAATATCTTGTACATTTCCTATAATAGTTACTACATACATAATAGCTTCAACAATTTTATTTAATCAGTTCGTCGGCTAAACGCGTTAAACAAACGAAACATGTCTTGTGTTCTGTTATTCTTGTTTCCTTAGATCTTACAGTTTGTTCGACATATTCTCAGATTTGGAAGAACAAGAATATCAAAATATAAGGAATATTTTAATTATAACAAAAGTAATTCCAACTACCCTGTACCTTTAAATACTTTTCTCAATTTTACATTCAGAAAATAAAAATATAAAATAATATTACTCGAAACAATAGAAATAAACGGACATCGAAAATATAATAATTTATTAAACGATCAAGTAGGTTCAAACCTACTTGATCGTTTAATAAATTATTATATTTTCGATGTCCGTTTATTTCTATTGTTTCGAGTAATATTATTTTATATTTTTATTTTCTGAATGTAAAATTGAGAAAAGTATTTAAAGGTACAGGGTAGTTGGAATTACTTTTGGGGATTTACTCAAATAAATCCCCATTATTAAACATATTCCCTTATAATTATGTAACACGCCCACCTTTAAATTAGTTTATCTGATTAGATTATATTCTGTACTGTAATTAGATTTACCTATTAGTCTGAAGACGCCATAATGTTGGTGAAACAATTGTTGCTATGAGTATAATAAAACATTCAAGAAAATTCTGTTGAACAATAAACATTTAGAAAGACTATGAAAATCCTAATAGTATCCTATATATCTCCTGGTGGTTTCCTTGAAGGTTTATAAACTTGATCGAACTAACTACAGATTTTTCTTGTGTTTTGATACTGTTTATAATTTCAGGAGAAACTTGTGACAAAAAATGTGAGTGTCAGAATGGAAAATGTAACCGATCTGGTGATTGCGAGTGTGAATCTGGTTGGCAAGGTAAAAACTGTGAAGAAATGTGTGAGGAAGGATACTATGGTCCGGGATGCGCAAAGATATGCGTGATAACTGGTCCAGGTACTTTTATAATAAATTTGAATATTAAATTTCTTTAGTAACCATCAATGACACATTACACTGAAATATAGTTATATTTTGAATTAAACCTAGTGTATAATGATGCGTAGAACGTTCGTAAAGTTGAAATACGAGAGCAATTCAAATTTGACGTGCGTTTTATTTTTTCTGAACATAATTGAAGAGATACTGCAAAGTGGTTTTATATTCATCGAAGTAGGCCTGTTAGCTAACAGTATAAACGACTGCAACTTGATTGCGTCAATACTGTCAGTTGTATTAACAATGGCGGGCAACGGTATATCAAATTCTATTGCACGACGTTATAATTATTAAATTTCTTTTCAATAAAGGTGCAAAAACGACCGATATTCATCAGAGACTTCTCATAAACAGTTTAGAGATGAGTGTTTATCTCTCGGAATAGTCTTTGAGTCATGTAAATCCTTCCAGAACGCTGAAATGAAACAAACAATTAATTTATTTAGCATCAGAATAATTGAAACATACATGAGTAGGTAAACCCCACCAATTTTGTATAATACAAAGATATTTTTAATAATATAAAATATTATGAATATTATATTATATAATATTATGTGTTCTTCACACCAGATTTTTAATAATATTTTATGTTATTAAAAATATCTTTGTATTAATTTATTTAGATTTACACTATATTTAAAAACCCATAACAGCTGTTTCGCTACAAAGTAGCTTCCTTAGGTAGAGATATTACATTCTAAATTCTTGGATCTATTTCCTTCTGTCGTCAAGAATTTTATCACGCTTCTATGTTCTAACTGAATTTCACTTGTTTGTGGTTAAATAAAGCTCTGTAGAAAACAGCAGAACTCTCTGGATTTTTACTAAACTTGGACAGTATAAATCCAATTGTGACATCTACTTGACAGCAAAATCTTACTATTGTCGCTTAATTTTCTCATGGCTAGGTAGATAATATAAAAATCTTCACTCGTATATGTAATTCTGGGTCTGTTTCACCAACCTCCGCGCTCTGGCCTTGAAAATTTCAGACAGCTTAGCTGATTGAATCTCTCCAACTGACATCAAATCCACATCCTCTACAGTGCCGACCTTCACAGTCTTATGTGTTTGCTTAGATACGTGACTATAGTTCATCCTAACTTTTATTACCAGCATTACCAACTTAAAACACACTCGAAATTTTAAAATGTCTGGTTGCGACGCGCCTTAGTAATTTGAAAATAATGAATTAACACTTGTCATTACTATATAATCGATAAACATGCGAGGCGATCTTAATATTCAATGTACTATTCTCGCAGATGGTAGGTAACGATGGCAGGTATTTATGTATATAGTATGACAAGCTACAGTGACTTTGAGATCTGATCATAACAATTACATAACTATTCCGAAAGATAAAAATGAATTTTTGTTTGTAGGAAACTTTTTATGCGATCCTATAAATGGCAGTATATGTAAGCCAGGATACAATGGAACACAGTGTATGAATCTTTGTCCAGAGGGAACATTTGGGAGCGGTTGCGAACCCTGCTCTTGCGTAAATGCTAGTAAATGTAATAAATTTACAGGTAATTAAATACGCATATTTTAGATGCATGAGTGTTATTAATTAACGATTAGTCATTAGATTCAGTCAAAAATTATTAATTATTTTCAATACATGTACTTTCTGTTCAAAAACGTAACGATATTCAACTAGGCAATATATTTTTCAAGCAGTCTTTCTGTTTGAACAATAGGCAAGATACGAGAAGATATATGTTGGTTAAATAGAAACATCGTTTGAAAAACGTATTGCTAATATTACCACACTGTATGTTGAGATCCCGGCTAGGACTAATGCGTCAATAAATGATATGAAATATTTAGTAAATGGTGATCGATACACAAAACATAAGGCGTCGGTGTTAAAAAAAATTGTATAATACAGGATGGATACGATTAGTATTCATAAACGAATAATAAAAGAGCAGAGGTGTCCTTAAGCGCTTTATTTAATAGTAACACACAATATTTAACACTACACTATAATTATAAAACAAATAACAATTATGATTCGCCACGTGCAGAGTTAACTTCCGGTTAAAGTTAATCTACACAAACACGTTAAATCTAGTGAAAGCTCACCTCTGTCTGAGTTATTTAATAAGTGATAAATGACGAAGGTGAAAAGAAAATAATTAAAGTAAGTAAAGGGGTACTTAGCTTGTAATTGTTGCTGCTGTCGTCTCATGTAGGGCACGAAAAACGTCGATAGTGTTTAGGGAACACTTGAAGTCGAAGAACTGAAAAGGTCGAGGGCACTGAAAGATCGAGAGAGAATTTGTGGAAGCCGGCGCTTATATCTCACCGTGCGGGGTGTGAATCTCTACTGAAACCGTGAGCCAATGGGAGGCTGCAGACCGTGTCAGAATTAATAAGATTCGCGGTACGCGCGCGGGATCGAGGTATCGATAAAACTAAATATATTCCCGAGATTCGTCATAAAAAGCGGGTTAGAATGATATCTCACAGTAGGTAATTCGAGGCATGTATAACGAAGTTAGACTGTCCAGGTAACTACAATTATTAATAATGGCAGGTAGACGTAGGTTTACCTGCAAAATGGGTCTAGATGACTTAGAATAACCCTATGTACTTTAAACTACAGGTGTCGTTTGAAATCTAGGTTAATAACGACAAATCTATTAAGTTATTGAAAATGGCGGCAAAAAGAAATAAATAACTCTAGACAAACTATTAATTATCTCGCTTCAGCTATAAGTTAGACGTATGAGATTTTGATTGAAGAATGGGGTTAAATTATCCTAAAGAACCGTACCTCGCTTATAACTGAATATTAATTAGAAGGCGAGTAATCTCATAATGAATAAAAAACCACGCTAACTCATTAGGCTTCTAAAAAGGAACGTTTTCGCGCGTAACTTAGAGGGTAGGTGGCTTCTCCTAGAATTACGGTTAACCAGATGCTTGTTTGTCGACCGAACTTTCCCTTTAGGAATGCGACGGGAAGGTTGTATACAGAGTTTCTGAAAAAATATGCGCGTACAATTAAAAGCGATGTTTTTAATGAAACTAAATTATTTGATATACGCTAAGTGTAACACTACCTACAGAAGGTGCAAACAATAACGGTCTACGAGAAACTGACTTGTTCAAAAATTTCTCAATGTAAACACCCTCCTCGGACTTACCTTGCGTGAATGGGTTGAACTTAAAGTGACAAAGTAGTCAGCCAGTACCAACGGCCTAAAGCTCAGTGAGTTGGTTGTGCGATTCTTAACGAAACGTTGCTATTACTGATTATAAATTTAAAACGGGCGCCAACGTGATTTAAGAGCTGCTTGTCGTAGAGATTGTACGACACGCGGAGTTCATGCTAGCGGATAAGTTTATTTTTGAAAAAGGTGATCAAACTGAACAAGTCTTCAGCTATACAAACAGAAAGGAACATGTAAAGGGTGCCCACACAAATAATAACAGGTGAGGCCCTGTATATAGTTATTAAATTAATTAATACCAAAATTAAATGATTTCTTTAAATACAACAGAAAACTAGTGCAAAATAGCGTCCAAAATTCTTGAATAATAGTGTATATACTGATTTTTGATATAAGTATAAAATATCAAACAAAAAGGTACTAAAGAGTTACAAGAAACGGAGTACGTGTTCATAAGATCTTATGCTGCCCTTTACAAAATAGTTTCTTTTCGTTTAATTACATAAACTTAATACATAATTAGTAACGCAAATAAATTATAGCAATAACAAAGGATTGGCATTCTCATGCACAAACTTTTAAAACAATTGAATTTTACAAATTTCTGTTTACGTGAAAAGTCCTCAATAATATTTGTGATAAATTAATCTAATAATTTAAAGGTAAGGTTTACTAATTTAATAAAATTATTCGTACATAAAAATTACGGCCATCAAAGCAACAAAGTTAAGTAAGAAAAAGACAATATGGCTTGGCGAATTTAAATATTTAGAAGGAATTATTTAGGAAATTAGACGGTAAAAGAAATGAAATGCGAAAATGGAGACACGGAAGGTTCTAAAAAGACTTAAGTTAATTTACTTACCTTCAGATATGGTCGAACGGTACAATTAATATACAGCTTAATCAAACACGACGCACCAACTTTTAGAATTTCGGTAGAATAACCTCCACAGACTCTAGTAATCCAATTCAATGAAACATATTCAAGCTGCAAAACGTTATCGTGTACACCCACAAGTACTGCCACTAATCTCTCAGCTCTCAGAGGTCTACATCGGATGAGGCCGTAAAATAACGTGCGCATCTAAAAATTCTTACCCCAAAAAGCTGATGACGTAGCGATACGTTATAATTAGAGAACGGACATTCTTACCACATGACTTGGCGTAATTCAATGAAGTATTTGTTAGACCATCTGGCCATCTGGTCGACAGCGATTACAATGGACAACACACCTATTGTATTCGGAGGATATATTCCATTAAACGCAATCGGCAATTGGAAATGTTTATAAATATCGCTGAGTACATTCCGGCGTAATACAATGAAGTATTTGTGTTTGATTTTCTCGGCCACCTGATTTCGCCAGCGTTAACAATGGACAACGGCTATTGTATTGGGAGTACTTAGTCATCTGGTAAGAATGTCCGTTCTCTAGTTATAATAAGTGGAATATACCAGGGCCGACCAGTAAATTGGTAATATCTTGTAACAGTATTACTAAACGTTGTTTTTCGTTTAGAAATAGAAAAACAAGATTCCACTTTTTCAAGCATCTATTAGAAGAAAACCACAAATTCGATAAGGATTTTCAAATTTTACATTTAGAAAATAAAGGGATTAAATTAAATTTTGTAGAAATTGGATTTAAATAAAAATTTATCCCTTTAAAGCAACTGTGCATAGTAATTCATATTTAGCTTATTAAAAATTTTTATTTTAGTACCCTATATTATAACAGTAAGGACTGACCAGATGGGTCACACATTTTCACTACAATATTTGTGTAAATTCTCAGATTTTGAAGACGTAATATAATATTTACCTTGTTCATTTTCTATTTTTTTAAGTATATCGATTTTAGTTTGTACCGTGTTGTAAATACCTGATGAAGGCACTGTGCTGGCGAAACAATTGTTGTCTACTGCTACCGATAAAATCATAACTCTAAATGATAGTTATGTGGAGATATATTAAAATTTTTGTTTTTATGTGGGTTATTAACATTTTCTGACGTAATACGTATTCAAAATTTCAAATACATAATTATTCTATTCGAGTGTTATGTAATTAGAACTCATACCTAAACACCTCTGTATATTGGAATTCTTTGGTAATTGTTAATAATATTAATTTTACTAGGTGAGTGCGAATGTGAACCAGGATGGTACGGAAGCAAATGTGATTTACCATGTCCAGAAAATACGTATGGAAAAAAATGTGAATACGAATGTATGTGTCCAAAATGCCGTTCAACAGACGGTTTTTGTCAATGCCAAACAGGTTGGAATGGGACGCATTGTCGAGAATGTGAGTAAAAGGCAAAAATATGATATATATATGTATATATATATATATATATATATATATATATATATATATATATATATAGACTTGTAAGTATTATCGACCGTAATATAGTAATGAATAATTAATTAATCGGGCAACTAAAAAACTCATTTATTTTAACCTTTATATTTCGTAGCCATTTGCAACTTCTTCAGGAGGAAGTAGCTAATGGCTACAAAATATAGAATGATTAATGAGTGGAATGAATAGAATGTAAATCTATTTTAACACGTTTAGTGACGTTCATTGCTAATTTTTAACTCTGTTTTTAGTTTCCTCAAGAAGTAGCAAATGGCTACGAAATATATATGCATTTTAAATAAAATACTTTAGGAATGTGTCGTACTAATGCTAGTATCACTAAAATTATAGATTATGTAAACCACTTTTTACCATTTGTTCTCTATAATTTGTTTCAGTTTGTCCATTAAAATATTTCAGTACAGCAACCAATCGATGCGTAGAAGTCGATTATCCACAAAGTACTGAAATCGATACTGATACTCTAATCATTGCTGGAACAATAATATCTGTTGCCTTACTGTCATTTTGCACTATTATCATCATTGTAATCGTTTGTGTAAGAACTGCGAGGAAAAAGATGAGGACAAGAATTGAAACTGAAAGACGTTACAGAGCCTTGTTGTACGACCGCGTTTATAGACCACCCAGTCCCATTTATGAGGAAATACCGGACACAAATTCTTATGGTAAGAAATAACACACCTTCTGTAATATTTCTGAATCAAATTATTTTTGCAATTGTAATAGTAGTTTAAACAACGAGTCAATAATGACGGTTATTATTCCCGAGAGCTGAATTTACAAACCGAGCCGCTAAGCGGCGAGGGAGTAACTCAGCTCGATGGAATAATAGTCATTACTGCGAGTTAGTATACACTACTTTATCTACGACTAACTGAAAATTACTAAAAGGAAAACAAACATTATACTGCAATATTAATATGGCGCTCGATGTTTAACGCTGAAGTTTATCGTATTAACGACACGTTTGACAATTAGAATATCCGGGCTTGTTTATCGTTACTATAGTAACGCTGGTAAGACTATGTTTTACTGGCGGAACGCAGGGAATAATGAAACATAACGCTATCATTATTTCCTGCATTGCGCCAATAAGAACGGTCGCATTTCACTATTCCTTGCGGGAATTATGAGTTCCATTATTAACTAATAATCACTAATAAAATACCTTTTATTGTTTAGTCGTAGATAAAATATTTGATTTGTTACTTATCTGTAAATACGAATTTATCAAAACACCGTATTAATTATGAAAGTTTATTTTTACAAGTTACTAACTAGTAAGTTACCTGTCAGTATTACAAATTAATACCATTATTTACATCAGATAATTATATTTTATTTGTATCATAGATGGTAAAAAACAGTACAATTGTTATTTGCGTTAATACAAAATTTGAACGATGAATTAGTTGAAATTGAATCATCTGCATATGCAGTGAATGTTGAAGTAAACGACAACGGCATAGCACCCGTAGACTCATTACTATGAAATAATTTTATCGACATTTCGATTTTGTTATTGATGGAATCATCGACAATTTCACTGGATTTCCACCCTCCTGCACGAGTGCATTCATTTTCACGAAAATAAATGAACAGTGAAATAAACAACGTACAGTTCATAAAGAATAAGTTTTCAGTTCGTGCTGCCCAAGTGTGAACTGCAAATTGTACTTTAACTCTTTCTAACACACATGAATACGCGCTGTAATACTACGCACATTTGTCATTTTACGACGTTACGACGTACGTTTTTAAAATATTATATTAAATAAAAAAAATAAGTTTTCCAGGAGATAGTCTTATGATATTCGGCTTGCTATCAAATTATTTCATTATTGTTGTTTATTAATATAATATAATATATTTATTTGTTCAAAATTATACAATTGTATAGAACTCGTCAAGTATATGTATACAAGTATAGCAAACGTCAATTAAGTTGGCGCGAGGAGGGGTAAGTTCGCGCAGGATTAAAAGTAGTGGGGAGATTTGTATTTGGTTTTACATCAAATGTCAGTTAATTCTAACCTCTGAGCGTGTATCACTTTATGATCCCCTAGCAAAGACATTATGTTCCGTCCAACGTCAATGACAAATGTATTCTGACAATTACTTGAGTAGTGGGGGTACACGTTTTTAAAAACGGCTTCTGCGCACCCCCTCCTCGCACCAACTTAATTGGCGCTTGTTATACATGTAAATATATAAAAACAAAATAAAACGTGACACAGACACCACATTAAAATTATTTTGAATAAAATTCATCCAATATATTGACTTTGTTTCCGGTATTTTGACTTCTAAGTTAAGCATTTTCCTAATTTGAATATTTAGTTTGTTATCAAAAATTATAAAATCTGTTCTTTTGAGAACAATACTGATAATAAATAATAATATAATCAGTGGCAATGAGTATCAAATTGTTTGATTATCACTTTGACATTTCTAACCAACTTTACTTATTATTATTATTTTGACATGTAGCTTATATACAGTTAAGCTCAAATGAATCTAGTATAACCTAATATGTCAAAATTGTCAAAATTTTCTAATATTGCTTAGTATTTATCAATCTTTTTTTGAAAGACAAACCAAATATCAAGTAATTTTTTAATACAATAAAAAACACAAATGAACTAATACTTAATTGATCCGTCATTTGCATCAATTACTACCCTTAACCTTCTAGGTACAGAATCAATGAGACTTCTTAAAAAATTAGGTTTTTCAAAAATGTTTTCCCAGGTATTTTCAATAGATTCCCATAGTTGTTCCCTATTAGTAATTCTTATACCAGATCTATGAATTTGCTTTGTCATTCTTTTTATTTTCTCAAATTTTCAATTAAATTGTGATCTTCTGCATCAGTCGATATTCTTTTAAGACCAGTGCCTCATTTGCGACATATACTGCCTTCATTTTCACATCTTTTTTTAACTTGTAGTACTGTAGATTTGTTCAAATGAAATTCTTCTGCGACTTGTTTAATGGTGCGACTTTCCAAATTTAACGAAATTTGTACTTTGTCTGCCGCAGTCAGTTTTCGTGCCATTTTGGTTATCAAAAAGCGACAAATGTTATTTTGACGTTACAAGAATGAATTACAATAAAACAAAAATTCAAAAATGGTTTATACTAGATTTATGTGAGCTTAACTGTATATGCTTTCTTTGGTTATATTGCAAGTAACATACTAAAATTTTGACTGATCCACTGATTTTAAAATCACATGCTTTGAATTTGAACTTGAACTGAAATCTTATACTTACGTATAGCAAGCGCCAATTAAGTTGGCGCGAGGAGGGGGTGCGCAGAAGCCGTTTTTAAAAACGTCCACCCCTACTACTCAAGTAATTGTCAGAATACATTTGTCATTGACGTTTGACGGAACATAATGTCTTTGCTAGGGGATCATAAAGTGATACACGCTCAGAGGTTAGAATTATCTGACATTTGAAGTAAAACCAAATACAAATCTCCCCACTACGAAATTTCCGCAAAAGGTAAAGGCGTAGGCTGGTATTATAGGCAATCGCATAATTGGACATTTTTTTATTGATGGGAATTTAAATGAAAATAAATATCTAAGATTAGAAATAGTTATTTACGATACAAGTGTTAAAAGTGCGATTTTATTTCACGAGTAAAAGTGAAATAAAATAGCATTTTTAACATGTGTATCGTACAATATTTTTTCTACAAACACAATTTTTATTATAAAATATAATGAAAATCCACTGACCAAATTTGACAGCTCATGAATACGTTTTGACACATCTGGACGCAACCGTAAAAATAACGTCAAATTAATTTGTCACAATTCATACAAAAGATGCGTTCGTGTTTAAGTTCGTGTAAAGAAAATGAAGTAATAGCGAGAATAATAATTCTGAAAGTACTGCAACACAGGTAATAAATATCTCGAATTACACAAACTGTACATTTAATATTAATTATCCAAGAAATTTGTAATTTTCATTTAGTAATAAAAATCACTTTAATATATGTTGTCATTTTTGACAAACTGTCATGTCAATTTACTTTTAACACGCTACGCTATAATATCGCATTTTTAATTAAAGTTAGCCGTGTCAAAATGTTAACTTTTAACGGTGTTTGTAGAAAAATAATATTATTCCGGTTCTACGGGAGGAATTTGATTTTAATGAAATATTGTTGCAGCATGACGTCTGCCCTGCACATAGCACCCGTAGGGTTACCAATTTATTAAATGCTAATTTTGGATAAAGATGGATTGGCAATTCAGGTCCAATTAAATGGCCGGCCCGATCATCTGATTTATTGCCAAATGACTTCTTTTTGTGGCCATTTATAAGAAATTCAATGTACGGATACGGCGATATACGTCCATCAAATAGGCAAGAATTGTGCGCGAAGATCATTGACTTAACTAATACTGTCACTCCGCAAATGATTTACAATGTTTTTCAAAATTTGTATAATCGGTTTGGTTACTGTTTAATGCAGGAAGGAGGGCTATTTGAACATTTAGTTAATAATTAGTTTTAGAAGTCAACTATGATATTTAGTACGAAACTTTTGTTGTTAATTTATCTTGTTATCTTTTCCTTAACTTAAATTCCTTATTATAGATACCTGCTTCTACAAAATCTTAAGAATTATGTGATATAAGATCCTTTATGTTTATAAATAAATAAAATTCACCACATGTGTTAGATCAGAGACGTTTTTTATTCCTAAACACGACATAATAATTTACTACCTTTACCACTTTGGAAATGGATAACCTTCAACCAACATTCAGAGATATCTAGGTATAATTTACGTAAATGACGCAAATCTCGCGTGACTTAAACACTGTGAGCTGTTGATAGGATTTCCCATGTATTATTTCTACGTTATCTCATTGGTTAAAATGATAAAATAAGCTCATTAGTTAACTTGCATGCGTACAAGCGACCAGAAAAGCATAATATTAACGTAGCGTTAATATTCCTTTCCTGTGTTAATATTCGGAAGTCTTATGACTGTCACTGCTTTATTAATGGTAATACTTATCGACAACTCGCCTGTGCTCACTTGGTATAACCATACTCGCTAGGTAACGGGTTACACTGTTGGTTTAATTGTACTGCTACACCATCGATCTAGAACACCTGGATGGGGATACATGTCTGTAGAAGTTGAAGGAGTCTTTGATTGGGCTGCCTAAACTCCTTCTACGACTTATACAACTTATTAGTGTATTAACTTATTTAAAATAAACAAAAAAAGCTTTGCTAAAATAAATGAGCATAAACCAAGCTGCTTGCATACAAAAGTTTTACGTTAGCAAATATGGCCGCCGCTTGCAATCATGTTCTTAATTGTAAACAACCGGTCACCAGATTGATTGCAAGCGGTTTGCCAGCACCTACCTAGCAAGAGCGTCTGGTGACCGCGGCCAATGAGATATAATTCTCAGTGTGGCAAATACAAAGAAAAGAAGTTTCTAAAATTTGACACAAACGTCAGCTTCACTTCATTAACGGACACCCGATATAAAAGCATATCTGGTAGATCCATTCTTCTTTCTTACAAGGACCACTGGCGAAACCCATGGACTACTCGAAGGTTCAATTATTCCTTGGCTTTCCATATCTTGTATAATCTGCTCGGCTTCCTCCCGTTTAGCCAGTGGTAACCTTGTTGGGCCTTGACGTTTGGAACTGCATCGTTTGTATTTATTTTATGTATGACAATATTGGTTCTTCCTTTTATGCCATTTTCAATTTCAAAGACGTCTTCGTATTGCTGGATTAGATCTTTAATTTGGCTTTCTTTTTCTTAACCCTCGACAGACCGAGTCGATTATCTTGGCCAATTTCTCAGGAACCTGCACGAATCCATTCTTCTTTGCCTCTACACGATGAACGACGGCCGACACTAGCGATCACCACCCCCAGAATAGTACCCTCCTTCAATGAAACAGGGTAATAGTTCACATTCATTACCCTTTCCGGTACAGTCTTCTGAGTCTTAACCTGCATTTTGGCTGACTACTATTTCTCGGCCTACCTCATCACCATCAGGTTTCGGTTCCAGTATTGTAGCATTTCATTCAAGATAATCAATCACCTTCTATATAAGCCGTCAAAAATGTCTCGCTTCTTGCATCCAGAACAACATTCTCGGCTGTGATTACTCTTACAGGCCCATTCTAACCTTAATGCTTGCTGCGTATCAATATCCCGGAGACCATCTTTGAACGTCTGAACAGCTAGGTGTTCCACTTATCCAATTATCTGGTGCCATCTGATATGCACGTCGAACTAGACGAGCAATATCTACCTCAAATTCCTGAAGATTCTCCCCTTTCTTCTGTGATCGATTCTTCAGTTGGGTATGATATACTTGCTCCAAACGCGCATGGCCATATCTTATTTCCAACTATTTAATGAGTTGAGAATAATCCTTGTGTTCCTCAGGAGGTAGTGTCTGCAAAATACGACTAGCATCACCCCTCAATGCTATGATTAAAGCAGTAGCCTTCTCGACAGATGACCATGCGTTTGCTTCTGCGGCTGCGTCGAGTAAGTCGTCCATGACGTCTTTCCATCAAAGGTTTGTGGCTTAAGTCTGGTTTGTGAAATAGCCACTTCTTCTTCTTTTATTTCGATGGGCCGCGGCATAACTTCTTCGTTGACCTGCTTGAAGCCCGAATGACTTATGGTCATAGATAATTTCATCCAAGCCGTCATTTCCTCTAAAAGTCTAGAATGTTCTTCTAGAGGTTTCGACTTTTCCTCAATATTTTCCTCCACAGCTTTTTTAATGCTTCAGCGTTTTCTTTTAGTCGCTGTTCTAGAACTTTCTCCACTTGTTCCAGACTTTTTTGAAGCTTCTATAATTTTCCTGTAATTTCTTTTCCAGATTTTTTTCCATTTGTTGCATTTGAGTTTACGCATTCTCTATTAGTCGTTGTTCCATATTTTTCACACTATCCAGATTTTTCTGCTCCATTTGAATTAATAGCAAATCTACGTCAGCATTCTTACGTGGAACTTAGAAGAAGTAACTCTCTGGATCTTCACCTTCTTCGGTTAACACATCTAGAAGTCGTTGCTGGAGGATTGCCTTTTTGCCGGTTGAATCCTCATCCCTCTCCTCTAATTCTCGCTTTAAATCAGTTATTTTTAATTCAGCGAGTTTCACTTTATTCGCTATCACGATATTTAAAATAAATGTATTTGCGCACTGTACATTTATTTAAACAAATATTTAATTAACACTTAATTAATCACTTAGTCCGTTATTTATTAATTATCTTCATATCGACACCACTGTAATGCTTGTCACAAACGTCAGCTTCACTTCATTAACGGACACCGGATATAAAGTCTTAGTGTGTTCTTTGTTAATATTTTACTATCAGTTTTAAAATTAACGTTTTTTTATTATTGCATATTATTGCTTAAAATTATTGCTACTTGCTAAATACAATTTCTTACCCTTTTTTTCTTATTTCCAGATCCCTACAATCACTTGCTACATATTCCAGTTGAAGACGGATACTTAGCACCTAAAGAATTAGTGTTTGTCCAAAATAAATTATACTCTTCTTCAGTTGATAATGAATACGTGCCACCGGAAAACCTGCGCCTGAAAAATCCACACACGTATTTCGTATCAAGAAATACATTGCCACGGATCAACACAGACCATCAATTGCGTTCGTTTAGAATTAAGTCGACACATTAGTGAATAAAACTGGACGCTTCGAACTATAGTTAGATCGATTGCATCTAGTCGCAATCGATTATACGCGGAAGTATTCTGCGCTGGGTAAAACACTATCCGTACGGGAAAATTGTTGTAATTATATTAAGTTCCACTTAGGTAAATGATGTAAATTGAATTCATCTACCACTGATGTGATAAGAATTTAAGTTAGATTATATTGTGCCACTACCTTGCTAGCTACATAATATTTTACATGAAAGATATGGATGAACAATATGGTCGATATCTATTGAGATTAGAACTAATGTTCAGAAATTATTGTTGTAAAATTTGATCACATATTTTCATAAATTTACACACTTTGCAAATAAAAGAACTACACAAGAGTTTAAACGCTATGAAGAGTTTTAGAAATAAAACGATATGTTTTAGAGTAGTATTTAAAATCTATTTTCCTAAACAGGTTAATCTATACATGGTAAGTATTGGATAATTAATATTATCGACAACATCTATAGTTATATTAACAAAGTAGAAGATCAGCTACATATTAAATGCGGAGACAAGTGAACTAGACAATGAAATACCTGGAAACAAAACTTTGCGAGGACGAAAAACTAGAAATCTTAAACAGAACGAGAAAATCTGCAAAACTATATTACCAGTGAAATAAGAGCATACTAAACAATAAAACAAAACAAGCTATTGGCAACCGAAATTAAATACTTTAAAAAATTACAGGGAAAACCTTACGAGATAAATATAGAAACGAAGATATAAAAGACAGATTAATGAAAAAAACTATTAGCACAAGAAATGGAAGAAAAGTATGTTATGTGATACGGGTACGTATTAGGAATGGTTCCAGAAGCGTTAACCAAAAATGTAACGGCGTCGAGAAGATACGGAAAAAGATGAGTAGATGCAGTGCGAAGAAAAATGTGGAACAGTGACTAGAGGAACCGACTCAAAAAAGAAGAATGACACTCAGTGAGATGAAGGATAGAAGGAAGTGGAAGAAATCGATGTGGACTGTAGCCGATGCCGTAAAAGGCTCGAGCCATTCAGTTAAAGAAAAAGAAGGCTACGATTATACTTGAAAACGATATTTATCAAATGATTACTGCGGTTTCTTTCGTATAAAATTCTAGTCAAAATGTGCAATGAGATCTAATAACAATTGTGGTTCAGTTTTATAAATGATGGATAGATTCTCTTTTCATAGCTGGCGAAGTGTTTGCGAATGATCGTTGCATATTTTAGATTTAATGTGGCTGCACAGAAAATAATTCGATGGAATATCATCTTGACGACCAATTGACATCACCATTTCGTGTAAGAATTTTCCCTCTAAGCTGTGTCATCTCCAATCCATTAAAGCTGGTCAGAAGAAATCGTTTATCATGGTATCATAACCCACCCCAATCGTTGATTATGCCTCTAGCCCAGGAAGCGCTTGTTATGAATTTGTCTTAGATTGTCACTGCCATCGATACGGCATGGAGGTATGGACTTTGCATGCAAATGAACATGGACTTCATCAAATTATTTTTTGCCAAATCTTAATCAATTGTTTGGTTTCAAGTAGCAATAATAATAATGTCTTTACATCTCCCAATAGCGTAACGCCAATTACATGGACCTTTGGTAAGCCATGAGTTATTTAAATAAAATGAAGATTATAACTATTAGTTCTATTTCTATTTTAAATTATGGATCTTGATCAAGTAAAAACCGAATCAATTCAATAAATTTTATCTTCATAAGATAACAAACTAAATTTATTTAGTAAAAATCTAACGCTATTAATTTTAACCTATTTTATATGATTTATAACGACGTTCGATGTGAGACATCGCCGCTTGCGCTGCCAAAGTTGCAGCACATAAACGCTATATAAAACCCATAGTCACGTGCTTCAGTAGCCAATGACAATCCAAAAAATTTACAATTGTGCGCTGTGAACACATTTTGTATGCAATGTTGCATATACAGTAATTTCTACTATGTTAAAGTAATATTTTTAAAATATTCTAAGAAACAATCAATATAATTTATTTAAATCATTTTAATGTTTTACAAAACTTCATTAATGTGTTCTGCAGCTCTGCTGCTCTTATATAAAAACCGACACTGATTTTATTACAATGAAATAAACGATATTTCTTATAATTAAACCAACAATATCTTCATGAAAAGTACTTAACATTCCGTATTCATTATTTTTGCCTGTAACATCTTTTCTTCTTCTCTTGGGATTCCTCATCAATAAAAGGATCCGAACTGATTCATCTTGGGGAGGTAGTGTGTTTCCATCATTAGAATCACTCAGGAGATAAATCCAAGCTGGAAATTGGGTGTGGAAAACGTATTTCAGAACTATGGAGCACTCGACGAATACCTGAATTAAAATTTAGATATTTTCATTTTATTTTGTATTGAAACCTTTCACATCTACCAAACAGAAACTGCTGTCGGTAGTGTGGTTTTGCTGTTCACGACACATCATAGGAATGGCAAAACGAAATGTATGTTTCTTACCCTTAAACCACAAACGAAGATCTTCCTCACACCTCCTTTCACCTTATGAGGAGCCCAGAATTTGTCTTGATTACCAAGTTTCAATTCGAAGTAAGCAAAGCTTTCTTCGCGAAATCACTTATGTTTCTTTGTTGATTTTTAATAGTGTATCACCACAAATGTGAAGCAAAACCTTGTTAGGAGAAATAACACAACCCTTGGGAACCATAATATACAGGGTCAGGCAAATGTGTGGGAACACCAGATTTCTGTCAAAATTATGTATTCTTTTAAAAAATAACCTTAATAAAAGTTTTTGTAGTATTTTTATTCTACTCTATCACATACTATGCGGTTTATATCTTATAACATATTGGAGAAGGTTAGAAACAAGAAAGTATTGAAAACAAGACAATTCATAATAAATGTTCAAACTGTAGCCTGGCAGTATCCTAGTCTATGAACGAAGGACCTTAATGACTTCTGAATCACGTTTTGTGCTATCTATTGAAAGGCCATCCTAATTCGATCTTCCAACTCTTCCATTGACTGAGGTTTAGTCTTATCGACATTAGGTTTCAAATGCCCCCAAAGGAAAAAGTCAAAAGGACTTAAATCGGGTGATCGCGGAGGTCATTCAATATATCCTCTTCGACCAATCCAACGCTGGAAAAACTTTATTTAGGGATGTACTCACGACAATTCCATAATGCGGCGGGGCTCCATCTTGCTGATACCAGATGGCATCTGAGAATAGTGCAGGATTTATGGGGTTTGGAAATAAATGAATTAATGCTGGAACAATTTCCTCGCGCAATAATTGTAAATAACGAATATCGTTTAAATTTTCTCTAAAAATAAAAGGTCCGATTATGTATCATCCGATTAAACCTGCCCATATATTTTATTTTTGAGGATATTGTGTGTAATTTTTTTCCATCCAATGAGGATTCCGATCACTCCAGTAGTGACAGTTATTTTGATTTACATGTCCATGTGGGAAAAATGTCGCTTCGTCGGAGAATAAAATGTTATTGATAAAGTTACCATTACGATCAATCATATTCATTATTTCTTCACAAAACTGCATCCTTCTATCGGGATCATCTTCATTTAATTCTTGTACTAAATGTACTTTAACGGATGAAACTTATTTTTCGACAATGTCCTCTTTACCGATCTCTCGCTAATATTGTGATACGAGGGTGGATCAATAAATACCCGTGTTAGGAAAGAAGACGCAAGTTTTTCACAAATTTTTTATTTATTTTTCAACGTAATCACCTTTTAGTACAATACACTTTTCCCAACGTTTCTGCCATTTCTTTAACCCCTCCAAAAAAACACGATTTGTCAAACTCTGCAAAATACGCTTCTGTCTCGACGATAACCTCCTCGTTTGAGCTGAATCTTTTTCCCCCGAGCCACGTTTTCATGTTGGGCAACAGAAAGAAGTCGCAGGGAGCCAAGTCAGGCGAGTACGGTGGGTGCGGCAGCAATTCGTAGTGCAGTTCATGCAACTTTGCCGCGACAATTCTGGATGAATATGCTGGTGCATTATCGTGGTGAAACAGCACTTTTTCTTAGCCAAATGGGGCCGTGTCTCCTTCAATTTTATATCGGATCGGTCCAATAATTCACTGTAGTACTGCCCCGTAACCGTTCTTCCTTTCTGCAAAAAGTCCATGAGGATTATTCCGTTGGAATCCCAAAAAATCGTGGCCATGACCTTTCCGGCCGATGGAAACGTCTTTGCCTTCTTCGGCGCAGATTCACCCCGAAAAATCCATTGTTTTGACTGTCGCTTGGACTCTGGCGTATAATAATGGATCCAGGTTTCATCAACGGTGACGACTCGACGCAAAAACTCCTGCGAATTTCTCTTAAAGAGGTCCAAACACTGCTTCGACATTGACAACCGTATCCGCTTGTTGTCCACCGTAAGCAATCGCGGCACCCATCGGGCCGACACCTTTCTCACCGATAACTTATCATGTAAAATATTAATTGCCGTTCCGTACGACACGCCTACGGCCTCTGCTACTTCGTGCACTTTCGTTCGGCGATCAGCGAGAATCATGTCGTGGACCTTTTCAACGATTTCCTCGGTAACCACGTCTGCCGGGCGGCCTGGGTGCTCCTCATCAAAAACAGATGTACGACCACGTTTAAATTCGTTGAACCAATATCTTACGGTTGTCATAGATGGTGAAGGGTCCCCATAGACAGCATCCAACTTCGCTTTTATTTCTTCGCATGTTTTTCCATCCAAAAATAAAAAGCGAATTACGGATCGATATTGCTCTTTTTCCATTTTATCGAGAAACACGAAACACGTGTGATACAACTGACTGCCAAATAAAAACTAACCTATGAATCAGTCTGAAATTTATTATGGTGTTGTCTGACAGATGGTAGTACACGACGGTAATGCCAACTTCCCTCAGCAGCGCCACCTGTCTTCAAACACGGGTACTTACTGATCTTCCCTCGTATAAGGGCAGTTTTGATAGTGATGTTTTTGGTTCCTCTTGAAGATTAATAAGAACATCCACTGAATTATCATAATTTGAAGCAGTTCTACGTCGACTGATTTTTGGCAAATTTTTAACACTTCCCGTTACGTTAAACTTTCGCAACACACTGTTGATTTTGACATATTTGTCTTAGGGAGTGTGGTATTAAAGATATTGTATGCATCTTGTAGAGATCTCTGCCTGTCTCCAAAACCAAAAATCATTAACAAAGTAATTCTTTCACGTTCTGTTAGTTCGCCCATAATGAACGTCTATTTTTGTTGAATGGAAACTATCTGTCACTATTGAGTATGACTGCCAAGTAATTCCAATACTTTTATTTTTGCTTAAAAGGTTTGCACGGCAACATAAAAATACGAATATTTTTTATCAGATGTATCTGACAAAAAGATCTTTATAGCCTACGTTTTTTCTTTTTAATATTTCAAGTCACACACCAACCAAACCGTATATCATTGTAATTCTTGAAAATGTATCTATTCAAAAAAGTTCAAATATCCAGGATGATCCATTAAAAAAAAAGTACCGATGACGCATATCTTGAAACAAGTGAAAGTTGTATAAAATCAAAGTATGTGATAGAGTAGAATAAAAATACTACAAAAACTTTTATTAACGTTATTTTTTTAAAGAATACACTATTTTTCTAGAAATCTGGTGTTCCCACACATTTGCCTGACCCTGTATAACTAAAAACACAAGTACTACAGACACGTTTGCTTGCAAAATGTGAACTGAGTGTGGCTTATACAGCAACGAAGATTGTGAATTTATTTATCATGTTAAAACATGATGAAATTCGACAATACGCTTGTTTATACTCATTCCTAATACCTTGGCAAGCATGTATAAACATGCTCAACCCAGCCAGTAAGATTCCTCACTTTTCGCCAAGCGGGTGTTTTACTTTAAATGAGACTACAAACTCGATTTTTGCAAGGAAACCTGATGAGAATGAATTTATCGAGTATTTTTCCCGGTTTTAGTGAGTAAAAATTTATAAGATACAGTAACAAAAATTCAGTGCAGTTTTTTTGTGTAATAGGCATTTTGTGCGCAGCCCTAGGCACGTTACTACTCTGCAGTATAGGAATAAAAGGCTTAAGGTGTAACATGCTCCCTATGTTAATATTCTATAGGCCTACAAGTCCTATCATGTAGAATTATTAAATACTTCCTTTTTCTAAATACATCTTTTATTTGTATTTTATTCAGAATTGGTTAATGAACTTCTGGAGAAGCGGCTACTGATTAAATCAGAAACTGTGGCTTATTCGGTAAAAGTGAATTTAATCCTGGATATGTATTTCGGCACCTAAAGTTGTCATCGTCATCTATTGAAAAATATTACATTCCAAAGAATCGTACGGGCTCGACTGTTCGTTGTGGTCATTGTCTAAAATATGTCCCGAAATTTGAAGTGCCGGACACGTGAATACCCGATCTGTAATATATTTTTCAGTACAAATATTAATTAGTAAAATAATACCTTCTGACATAGTATCATGGTCTACAATTCTTCACTGTTTTTAACATTTAGCCAAATACAGTGCAAATACTCGAAGGGGTAAGAGAAATAAGAGAAAAGAAGATGAGTACAAATATGTAGAATAATACTATTTGACATAGAATCATAACCTACAAAACTTTTCTCAACTTTCATGTTTAACTAACCGACATCTCTAAGCTTACGTTAGATGTGATCGTATTTTATATTGCCGTAAAACGAACATTTTGAATTTATTAAATCCGATATGATGTTATATAATTAAGTTTGAACACAAAGAATAAAAGATCCACATGGAGTACTTTTTATTATTTACTCAAAGTTGAAAGGCATCAAAATTATTTTTCAAATTAAAATACAATGATTTAATCATAGTCGTTAACTTGGTCTTGAAAACAAAATTATTATTTTTGTATCGATTAATTTAGTGGATGTTTCGTGTAGGTCATTTATTCTAAAAAATTATTACTAAACTTGGAAGAAATGGCATATAAATTAGACAAAGTATGGTTGACCTCAACTATTTTTTCCCACATCCATCTTAAAATTGAATACAAGTAGAAGATTTATAATTTTTCGATCAATTCTCGACTTTCTCATTCTGTGATATTCTTCACCGTTTTCTCACTGCATCGGTTAAATAAGCACCAATAGATCTTTTTCTCGTTTTCCCGGACATAATGTAGAAACACTTATTCTGCTTCGCTTCATCTTCAGAGAAACAAAGACTTTTTAATTTGCTTAGTTTTTTATTTGATTTTAACAGAATCTTAAATGAATATAACAAAAAACAGCGACGAAAAATATAAAAATGATATTTAAGAAATTGTAAATATTTTAGTGCCTCAATTTTGTATCAAAATTAAAAACGATTTTTGAGGATCATAAATCTATGCTTTTTTTTATGAAAAAAATTAAATTTTCTTTTATTTCAAGCAGTGGTAGATGAAATTGGATGTCACCCGTGGTTTGGTACATATTACAACACTCGTGTGATTCACCATTCAAACTACTATCTCATTAGCTGCTATTCTTCACGCGTGTTGTAATAGTGCTTCTATTTCATTAGTTACATATTTCTAATTACTATTGCATAATTCATATTTATAAATTTTATTTGATAGATATATTGAATAAGATGTTTGTTATTTACTTAGGACATATTTTAATAATTTTTGTAAATTTCTCAATTATCTTTGAAGTTTATTCGATAGATATTAAGACAAATGCCAAAAAAATTAACTTTAAAAGTGATATTGTCTAGTTCACATCACTAAAGTTATGTTCTCGAAGCTTTCAAATGAGAATCGCCCCTATGATACAGACAAGAACTAATTCTTTCAAAGTGTAATTACACTCCAACGGCAACTTCATTTTACAAATAAAGATTCGATTTAAGATTCGACACTTTAAGACGACGTAATATACACTCTTAAGTAGAATATATTTTTATAATTACCAAATTCTTTCACAGTTCTAAAACTGTATTATATAATTTAAGTAGCATTTATTATTTCTAGCTGTTCAAGGTTATGATGTAAGCACTCGGTTTGTAAGTAAAATAAAGGATATTTACAAGAATTTCATTTTTGTTTTAATTGAATTTGTATAGTTATTGTTAAAAACACGTTGGTTTGGTTATAGCGGCGTACTAACAATAAAGGAAATTGTTTAATAATAACACAGGTCTACAAAATTAAACTTTTTGACAGATGTTTTTATTTTGAAAACTGATTTTATATAATTTTGGTAGGCTGATTTCAAAAATTCTATGCATTTATTTGTATCACGTAAGGTTTTTTTTGCAAATATTAATTGAAAAAAAACGATATTTCTAAAAAAAAATATTTGTTTATTGAGTAAAAAGGTGGAATACAAGTTAAAAAAGTGGAAAAAAATACTTTACTCAGTCTTTTTTAAGTGAAATCTTTGTCTTTTTGCCAGAAAGCTGCGTTGTCCGGACATTCGGTTGTATGTTTTTAAGGGCATACCCCGTTTTAACATCCAGCAGTAGTACGCCATCATCGTTATGCTCCATCTGCCTCGGTATCGCCGTTCCATTTCCTTAATGTCTTGGTGAAACCTCTCTCCCTGTTCTTCGCTAACTGCTCCAAGATTTTCAGGAAAATAGTTTAAGTGTGAAAACAGGAAATGCACTTTCAAACTCATATTACAACCTAGACGATGAAAGTGTTGTAACATATTTTGAACAATATTTTCGTAGTTTTCGTCCTTAGAGTTCCCAAGAAACTTATCAATTACTTCTTTAAATGAAACCCAGGCGTTTTTCTCGACATTGTTCATTGTGTTTTGAAAATCCTTGTCTTTGCATAATGTACTTATCTGCGGCCCAACAAAAATACCTTCTTTTAACTTGGCATCGGATAAGGCTGGAAATGTCTCGCACAAATATTTAAAACACTGTCCATTTTTGTCTAGGGCTTTAACAAACTGCTTCATCAAGCCAAATTTGATATGGAGAGGAGGCAGTAAAACTTTTTTGGGGTCAACCAAGCTATCTCTTAATACATTTTTGCTACCAGGTGTAAGGCTTGTTCTAGAGGGTCATTCTATTTGAGTTCAATGTATATCCCTTGCTCGACTATCCCACTCACAAATAAAGTATGGAAATTTTGTATAACCTCCTTGATGTCCTAGTAGCATGCACAGCACTTTAAAGTCACCACAAAGCATCCACTGATGTTCTTGGTAGTTTATTTTCTTTAAAAGAAGTCCAAAATTTTCATACGTTTCCATTAAATGTACCGAATGGGTAACGGGAACCGAGGCCAGCTCGTTACCATTGTGCAATAAAACGCCTTTTAAACTACGCTTACTTGAGTCAATAAACAGGCGCCATTCTTCTTTTACATACGGCACATTTCCTAATTTTGAAATTAAGTCAGGAATATTGTTGCAATACACTAGCGGTCCGTCTTGAGTAAAATATTGACATAACTCTTTTTCGCGATCCTGGTAAAAGCTCGATGTGACGCCAGGAGCCAGTAAATGTTTCTCACGAAGTCGGTAGGCTAACAATTCGGATGCATCCCTTGGAAGGTGCAAATCTCTAATTAAATCATTTAGTTCGCTCTGGTTAAACACTTCGGGCTCTCTGAAATCTGGTGTGAGATCTGAGTCATCTGGGTCGCAATTAGATTCCTCTGATTCTGACGATATGACGTTTTCTAGTGCTTTTGGGGCGGTAGGTATCGGTACATCTGGTCCATGAGGAACTGGTCGAATAGCAGAGTCAAGATTGGGATACACAATTTGTTTCTTATTTTTTCTGTTGAATCCTTGAACATTACGAACAAAAATAACAATCATCACTGTGATTTCTAGGCTCTCGCCATACCATAGGAACACCAAAGCTTAAACATTTCTTCCTACCTTTTTGCCAGTTTCTTAATGCTTCAACGCAAACGGAACAAACAGTATGAGGAGCCCAGGACTTGTCTTGGTCGCCAATTTTTACACCAAAATAAGCGTGGTATACATTTTTCACAAACGAAGTTATAGTTTGCCTCTGCTTTACTACGACATAACTACCACAGATATAACAAAAGTTATTCGGATTGTTCACACAATGTCTTCTTTCCATATTTATACGTTCTAGAACACTTAAAATACGCAACAACGAAGACAACAAGCGCGCGGACACAGTAGCACGACGACTAACACAACCAAACTGCACATAAGCAGGTTTCAACGCTGTATTGACGCTTCTGCGCCGACTCTGTTGCTTTGCTGAGAAATCTAATATTAACCAGTGTTGCCAAATCACATTTAATTTAATAAAAATCAATTCATTTAAAAATCATGCCTAACATGGAACAAACATATTCTTGTCATAGGTATGTATATTAATAAATTAACATTTTTAAGATATAGAGAGCTATAAAAAAAAATTACGTGATAGAGCAAAAATATGGCGTTTTTTGGAATAAGGGCCCCCAAACATATACAAATTAGCAAACAGCTTTCAAACATCAAAATCACTGTAGACCTGTGTAATTGGTGGTGATTGCATGAAAGGTCCAGGACGTGTGTAATAATGCTGGAACAAATATATTACAACTTATTAACTAAATAAAACACAACAATTTACAAGAAAGAAATTGAGCGTTGATATATTTTAAAGTAATTATGTAAAAGTATATTATACAAATTATACAAGGAACGTTGAATAATTAATTAAAAATGAATATAAAGAAATATGGACTGGAAAGAAAGTTAAATTATGCGGTAAATTAAATGTGGATTAAATAAAATAATATTATATATTTGAACAATACAGATTACCTTGTGTTGCGAGCATATCGCGATCGGACATGTGGAAAGCAAGGCCGAAGGGCGTTTAGTGCTGGAACAGCACATGTTAAGTTTAAGCGATGTGTCTCTCACAAAAGTTGGAAACAGAAGAAGGAATTTGTGTAAAAGAGAACATTGGTTTGGAAACGGGTAGATTTGTTTTATGGCCTAGAGGGGAGAATGGGATGAAGCTGACGATGTTTTGAATTAATAACTAATCAAAAGCGCGAGCTAAAAATTGGGATATACATGAAATAATATCATTAAAATATCCCTTCTGAAAAAAGCTTTAAAATGATATGCGACATGATATAATTATAGAGAAGAGTACGTAATTAATTAAATAACTAAGTTAAAATGAAATGTATTTGTAAGAATTTGAAAAGAACGTAGATACTTGAGTTGAACATTCAATCAGGTAGATTTCTTGGAAGGGTCAATTGACCAGAATGATAACAAAAGAAACACTTTCTATTTGCAAATACGAATATACACAGAAAATGTGTAAGTTTAAATTAATATTTTAAATTCGAAATATATTTGAAGAAATATAATTTAAAATTAAATTAAAACATTCTTTTATATATATATACGAAGTGTAACATTATATCTCCAGAAACTGTATTATTATTTAAAATATCTTATTCCGAGTGATTTATTTGTTTTTAATCAAATACGGTGTAAATACCGTTTTCATAAAAAATAATAAAAAAAAGCAAAGTGTCTGGCGATGTATATTGCCCCACCCACCCGGCTACGAAGACAGCTTCAGGAGTGGAGAGACCCAAAGGTACTAAAGGAAAGGTGGTAAAGGGCTCCACCGAATTTGGCACCGCTAGACGGCGCAAATCCGGAATCTTACGATAACTCAAAAATGGCAAGCCATGCGGCGGGTAAATGGCGCAACCAAGTCGTCCGAAACGATAAAACAAAGAAAATAAAAGGGCGGATTTCAGCTAAGTAATCAATCTGTATTAAATTGTGATATGTGAAAAAGAAAAAAAAAGAATATCAAGAATTCAACCAAAACAAAATGGTACCTACTACGCAAGTTTAGAGTAAATTATTATCTAAACATAAGACAAAAAAAGATAGCGGTAACTACTATGTATGTAATTAAAAAAACTGAATACTCTCTACACCGGAAAATAACCCCGTCAAAATACGCCTTTCTCTGGTTCACACATCAAAATACAAAATCATACGCCGGATCTATAGAGCATAATGTATAATAATAACAAACTCGAATATAGGAATAAATCGAACAAAAGTTGGAAGTTCTTTAATAATTTTAAATAATTAAATTGATGATTTAAATTTTAAACAAGACGAATCAAGAAAATATATTGTCTTGATAATGAATTAGATTATTGAATTTAAACAAAACGAAAAGATACAAAAAGGTTTTAAATATATCTATACGTTAATTGCACGTATAATGCTTTTGTTTCATTATGAAACAGACATGTAAATAATTTACACATCTGTAACTGTATCATGGACAATACACCTCGTATTTTCGGCATTAACTTCTGCTTAAGACATATGTTTCTGCCATCTATAGGCGTCGTCAGTTAAACTAGTGAAGCAATGTATACAAATGATACAAATCTTTATAAATAGATCTGTATCTGTATATAACATTAAGCCGAAATCCCTACCAGATAAAGCAAATTTCATCCTGTACACTTATTGTGGCACTTATTTAATAAGTGACATCTGACGGACGAAAGAGACTTTGCCGGAAAAGGGACCTTTCGTTTTGACCAGCTATGCTGATACAGAAAACGAAACATTACAGGTAGTCCATTAACAACTAGCCAGATGGCGGTAAATATACAAAAAGGTTTTTTGGCATTTCAAGAATTTTAATGAAATTATTAAATTACGTAAGTTTATCAAAGAACTAATATGTTGATTGATATTCAGTACACCTTCGAATGAGACAGTTTAACTATTAGAGATATACTATTAACGTTCTTCATTTCTTGGAATTAACTTAAAAGATGTTATAAAATGTAAGAGTTATTTTTAAAATACTGACGACGATTTGTCTATAAATCTTCTAATACATAAAACGAAGTCGGGTTAGTTACACCATTTGTAACTCAAGAACGGCTAGACCGATTTTAATGATTTTCGATTTGTTGGATTCGTCTCCACCCCGAATAGCAGAATAACTATTAAAATATCGGAAAATCACGGAAAAAAAAATTATACAGAAAATCAATTTTTAAATAAATTAGGTTAGGAACTCCACCATCTTCCGCAATTGACAGCTTACGTCACGAACGCTTATAGTTTATTTGTAATAATTGATGTCCATTGCAAATCAGACATAAAAGTGTAAATTTTTTTTGTTTGATCTTGTCTGTGATTTGTTTTGAAAAAAGCATATGACTGTGTAACAAACGAAGACGAAGCCACCAACTATCTAACTGAATTTTTAAACTCCTTGGATGTGCCTGGCTTACCACCGCACAATTTACAACTGAAGTAGTAGTCGGTAGTCACCATGCTTCGAAATCTAAACCAACCAAAACTATGCAATTTGATTGCATAGTTTTGGTTGGTTATAAGAAAACTGATGATCAATGTGATTCACGCGACGATACTCAACGGAAAATTCAAAGGTGAGGAAGTTCTCATTCCGAGGATTCCGATGATCCTAATCGATATACCCTTTGAGATTAAACGAATTCAATTTTCGATTCGTCATACATTCGCCATGACGAATAACAAATCGCAAGGCCAATCCTTGAGTGTTTGTGGTCTGAATCTAGAAAATGCATGTTTTTCTCTTGATCAATTGTACGTGGCATGTTCACCTGTCGGCAAACCATCCGCTTTATTTGTTCTTGCGCCTGATAACAAAACGGAAAATGTCGTATATCACAAGATCTTTCACTGAAGAGAATCAACCCGAGGGCAACCCATGCAGCAAAATACATAGCTTCAATAAAGCAAATGTCTTGCTGACATGCCATTGTACTCTAAATTTTTATACGACGTTTCGTTTATTTCTGGCCATCATCAACTATCTAATTTCTTATAGGCGCCATATGGGATTTAGACATCTTCAGAAAGAGTTTTTTTTCTGATTTCAACCATGTACCACATGCTGACTAAAGTTTTTGACATTAGGTTTTATTTGAAAGAATAAATTATAAGATTAAATAAGGTAGCCATGGAATTTAAATCTGTCAAACATTTCATTTATTGTTCATTAATAATACAAAAATGTCATACACTAACGAAGAGAAACGAGATATGATAAGTATTTTTTATTCTTGGAACCGAAATTCAACAGTAGCGAGTACAAGATATCTACAATTATATCCAGAACGACAACAGTCTCATCGTACCATTTTTCTAGATCTCGACAGAAATTTGGTCGAGAATGGATCGTTTACTAAGCCGCGTAATGGTCAAGACAACAGGAATTTAAATGAAAATCGACAAGATATTTTACAAATGGTAAATTAAAAGCGTGTTTTCAAATTTCATGTTAATCTTGAATTTTTATAGATAAATAATAATCCATCAATTTCTACACGCGAAGTAGCGTCAGAATTAAATTTGTGCCAGTCCAGAGTTTGGAGAACTTTACATAAAAGTAGGTTTGAACCAAACAGGATCCATGTTAGTCACTCTTTACTGCCTGGAGATAATTTGAGAAGGCTAGAATATTGTAATTGGTTAATGGGAAGGATAGAAAATGACGAAAATTTTTTAAGCAAAATCATCTGGTCAGATGAAACAAAATTTACAAATTCTGGAATGTTCAACAGAAATACGGAGCACTATTGGGCAGTACAAAATCCCCGACAAAACAGGGCTAGAAGACCACAACATCGTTTTGGAATAAACGTTTGGATGGGTATTTTGGCAAATCGTCTCTTAGGACCAGTTATGTATGAAGAACATTTAAATGGAGAAAGATATTTAAACATTTTACGTACATACATTAAATCAATTACAATATTTATGGTGGCAACAAGATGGCGCGCCAGCACACAATGCCGCTGTTGTTAGAAATTTCTTAAATCAAGAGTTTGCAAGCCGTTGGATTGGAAATAGGGGAGTTGTTGAATGGCCTGTTTACTTTTCTATGTGTTTTTATTAATGTTTTTGTTATCTTGTACTCGCTACTATTGAATTTCGTTTCGTAGAATAAAAAATACTTATCATATCTCGTTTCTCTTCGTTAGTGTATGACATTTTTGTATTATTAATGAACAATAAATGAAATGTTTGACAGATTGAAATTCCAAAGGCTACCTTATTTAATCTTATAATTTATTCTTTCAAATAAAACCTAATGTCAAAAACTATAGTCAGCATGTGGTACATGGTTGAAATCAGAAAAAAAAACTCTTTCTGAAGATGTCTAAATTCAATATGGCGCCTATAAGAAATTAGATAGTTGATGATGGCCAGAAAGAATCGAAACGTCGTATAAAAATTTAGAGTACACCACTTGATAGAGGTTTAGGAATGGCCACAAGGATGTGTTTTTTTTTTTTGTCTACAAGGCCAAATGTCGGTGCTACAGGTAAAAGTAGAAAATGGGGTTTTTCGCTTTTTTTTTAAATAACGAAGGTCATTTGTCACAGGTCTATTTTCTTTGCGGATTTATAACAAACACAAAATTTAACAACTTTGCCAAATTTAAACCTATACTCTATCTCCAATAATAAGCGAGATCCCCATGGTGAGGGCCGAAAATGGATCAGCCTGTATACTCAAATGTAGCAATAACAAAGCATTGCCTAGGTTGAGCTAGTACCTAATAAAACTCGCTTCTACTTTGTTGATATTCTAACTATTAGTACGTGAAATGCCAGAAGTTATTATAGTGTAACTTCGGTAGATTCTAAAATTCTAAATTAAGTTTAGCTAAAAGGTAACACGAAATTTATTGACTGTTAGGCGGTACGAAGTTCGCCGAGTCAGCTAGTCAGCTAGTGAAATAAAAATAGAAAGGACTTTAATGTATTTACAAGTAATGACGCTTGCTTCTTGAATTAGTATCAGAGTTAGCGGACATACATAATCAATTAACTAATTTATTCAATGGCCTCTCGAACAATCAATATTTTAAACGTGTATTTAAAATTTTTATTTATCTTTTCTGATTCGTAGTTTATTTACTGATACTGTTTACCAAAGAAATTTGAGTACATTAATACGTTAAACACATATTACACATTTGTTACAAATCAAACAGACATGCGTTACACACATCTGTATCTGTACACATCGACTTGTCATTGTGTACCGATACAGATGTGTGTAGTGGATGTCTGTTTCATTTATACTGTTTAGTTTGAATTCGTACGATCACAACATATTAAGACGAAATATATTTAAATCTAACTTTATTTTTTGAATATACTTTAAGAAGATTATTGAATTAGATTACATAAAAGTTATTTAAATAGCAACCTAATTTCATTTTCAGATTATAATCTAATCCAATCAAATTATCAATATTTGCTTTTGTGACTAAATTTCCGTCCTGGTTTTTCCAATTATGCAATCGTTTTCAGACACTTACTAATTATCCATTTGTTGAAAGATTTTAGTATTGCATGTATCTTTTCGTAATTCGTAATTTATAGTTATGTACATGCTAATATTCGAATTATTATAGAGCTTTAGTAATTGCTTACAATATTTTATCCTTTTTACGGTGTAAGAGGTAAGTGTCTTTTTCTTGATATTAGCGCTACTTTTGTTTGTAGTTTTGTCAGTATGACTACTTAATTATATATGAAAATACTTGTAAGGTTATTATTAATTTCATTAGATTCAAAAACTCTCTTCCATTTGAGTTTTTAATGGGTGAAATTTTTCTATTCCTTATGTTTATAATATAATAATATACAATAAATATAATAATAATATTCATTAAAACAAACATTTTTGGAATATGTTATTCGTGTTTTCTTTAATATAATAAGAAATATCCTTTACGTTTTACAAAATTATAAATTTGTAAATAGGGGAACTACTTGAATTCTCAAGTGGAATTTGATAACTTAGATTAATCTATTGTATAGCTGAATTTTATTTTCATTCGCTATTGAGCAGTCCGCACTCTAACTACATATTTCAGCAACTAAATTGCTATCTTCTGGGGAACAATCTGAACAATAGTGTTAAGCGTAAAGTCTTTAGCTAAGGTATAACCAAGCCGCCAGTGGGATAAACACTAAATTCCTATCATTAAAATAAACCCTTATGTACAGGTAGGTTAAATAGTACCTAGCTTAAAAATTAAAGAACCATGAGGCGTAACAATAATTACTACACAATAAAGCAAACAAACTGGACTGAGAAATTGGTCCATTGTCAGAATTCACTAAATTATTCTTATTTCTATGTATTTAAATACTTAATATATTATAACGTAGCCGACAAATTTTAACTTTAAAATGTTTGATTCGTAGTGGAGAATGTGAAGGTATCCCGGTGCGTGACGATGTAACTGGCTTATCGGCAGATAACCTTTAGTAGGCGGGAGTATTGTTGAATTAAAGTCATAATGTGTATTTAAAAAATACTTTATTTAATTTTTTTAGACTGGCGTGAAACAAAACATGTATTCTCCTTACAGATATAAAATAAATTAAAGTAATAAAATATAATACAAACTCAAATTAGATGTTCAAATAATGCACCTTGTTGTTCTTGACAATACGCCAATCTGTAATAAAATTCTTGCCGGAGGTTAGCCAGCATTTCAGGCGTTCTAATATCTACAATCGTCTTCGCACAAGGAATACGTCTGTTGGGATAATTAACTGTTTTAAATAAATTATCTATTATTCAATAAAATGTATTTAATTTAAGATTTAAGTATGCATGAAAAACACAATGATGGAACTGATGTATAACTGGTTGCCTGCCATGTCACCACCATAAATTTATGCCTAAGTGTAAGAGTAAATGGAAAAAAGTCATTGCATTATACCTATGTGTAATGACAAAAGAAAAACCCGGTATATATATTTATTGTGAATCTACAACGACTTATACTAACATAAAAGTGCTGTTGAGACTGGTGTCTCTTGTTAAAGTAATATTCTTATGATGTTACGAAGAAGACTGTGTGTGTTGTTGTTGATGTTGATACTAATTTAAGTTCATACCGTTTGATATGAATATTATGAAGAGACCGTTGGCTTAAGACTGTATGTCTTGTACTGATGTTGAGTTCGTACTGATCTATTCTGTGCTATTTTACAAGTAGGTAAAAATATACCCCTACTCCTACACATATACACTATTACATATTACGATACCCGGATTGGTTACCTGGAGACCTTACTACCGCTTTCAGAGGGTTGCCTTTGTAACCCTCGAAACAGAAAAAGGCCAGAAACTGGTGATGCAGGAGGAGGGTACTATAGGAGAAACTCAAGCATCAACCGCTGAGTGTTAAAATGTTGAAGATTCTCCAGATAAATCATCAACATAAGAAAACAACCACAGCGGCACTTTGCCAAAGGACTCTGGCTGAAGATATCGATATCCTCCTCATTCAAGAGGGAATTTTTGTGTTATTACTTCGTGGAAATTGTGCCTAGAAGCAATAATATCCGAGGTTTACGATAGTGTCTTAAAAATCTTACTAATAAATAAATAAATAAAATATCATTGCTAATTAAGTATTAGTAGGTACAGTAATGAAACCATATTATACATATTTAGTTAACAATGAGTGGTATATTAAATATCGTCTCTTGAATGCGTTTGCTGATTATCCTAGGCATTAGAACAAGAGGTCTGATGAATAAAGCAATAAATAAATTTGAAAAAATATGTCGATTATTTATAACCCTAGGTAATAAACGAATGGTCTAAATTATAAAGTAGGTACTAAATATATTTGCAGATGTAAAGACTTCTTAGAACTTAAAGAAAGCTTTTACAATTTGAATGTGCTAATATAAGTATGTTATACAGAAGCTTAAACTCGAAAATGAACGTTCAATATTTTATAAAATTGGAAATGTTTATGTTTGAATTCTATATCCTAGGTCTAGTTATATTTAACAATAAATGTTTGAAATCAAAATATTACGAAAGGATATTAAATCCGATCGAGTTACTTTGGAATCAATTGAAAGAAAATGTTCGTCGCGCAAATGATCGTCCCAAATTTAGTAAAGTAGCTTTAATCGCATTCGAGAAGAGATTGCCAATATAACGTCAGAAAAATGGAAAAATTGCATCGACATTCAAAAGAATTATAAAATGGGAATATTCATCAGGAATTTATAATTAATTTAAATGAAAGCGATGAAGAAAGCACTAACCTTTAGGATGTCAAAAGTATGTAAAAAAGTGTTTTCTTAAGTGCGATATTTTTCTTATATGTCATTTAAAATAGTTTATGTCAAAATATTGTGGTATATGTGATGGAATCATCGTGACATTGCACGTTTTTAAACTACAATGCATAGACTGCAGCAGGTTCAGGAAAGTTTGATTGAAAAGCGCCGTGTACTCGTCAATCTGACAAATGCATATTTTCAAAATATGTACTTCGATGGGGAAAAGTTCGAAAGTGTCACAAAAACTTTTTTTTATAATAAAACGAAAGCCGTTCTACTCCGAAGGTATAGATGTGATGAGAATTGCATATAATGACGAATGTGTCCCAGATTAGGATAAAGTTATTGTTTGTTTAATTGATAAATAAAATTATTTTCCTGAAACGCAGATTGTTTATTTTTTTACATATATCGTTTAAGAGTAATAACTAGATTATTACGTTTTCATGACATTCACGAGGCACGTTCAAGTTCTAAAGTGGCCTAATCTTTTTTCTCGGGACTATGGAGTAAGTATAAACATACGATTAAGCTTAAAACGCATGGGCAGCTTTTGTGAATACGTGATACAATCGGCGTTACAGTGCAGCGCACAGAGTTCGTACTGTTGTCGCTAGAGTGAGCAGCGTTTTCAATACTTAAAATGACGTATTTAGTGTATAAACACAGTGTGTAATCATCCATTTTCTCCACTTGCGTGGTGTAATACCCATTGGCATTGATCGTGAATTGAGTGAGACATGATGTCATGGTGCTATGTATGTGAAAAAGATGCGTTCGGGGGTGTTACAGTTAAAAGAAATCCGAATGTCCTCTTACAAAGAACCTAACGACCTCGACTAGGAATCAGCCGAACTGACAACATGATTGTGCGCGTAAAGCAAATAGTTCATCCTAATCGGTAGGGACAACTGATTAGATGTGAGTGATGTCACCTCTAAAAAGCGTAGGTGACAACTTGTCAGGGGAACAGTGCTTTTTTTTCATTAATTGGTACAACGGGGGGAAGCCGTTTTTCAATCTTGAAACGAAACGCCAGTCAGCTCAAAGGAAACACACCGATTCACCGCAATAGAAAAAATTTCAAATTACCCTCGGTGTCGAGAAAATTATGATGGTCATGTTTTAAGACAGCAAAAGCATAATCCTCACTCTTTATATTCCTTTATATTACTTGTGGACGGGAACATTGTCGTGCAGAAGCAGTACACCTTTTGTAAAATTTCCCCTTCTTTTTTCTTTAATGACTTCTTTTAAGCACTCTAGGATTGAAGTGTAATATTCTTCAGTTACGAAATCGCCTTTATTTTTGTAATCTATTGACAAGATTCCTTCTGAGTCCGCAAGAAAAGTCGCAAAGAGTTTTCCAACTTAAACTTCTTCAGTGGTGGTGTGCCTTTTTATGCTAGAGCATGGAGCTTGCTTAAACTTAAGTTCATAATGATGAAGCCAAACGTCATTCCCTGTAACAATTTGACTCAATACCTGTTGACCTTAATATGCCACGATAATCTTGAAGAATTTTCAAAATTGTTGTATCGGATACTCAATAATTCCTAAGAGATATAAAGAAGGAACAAAGAAGGATTATATATAATAAATAACGGTATAACAAATGAAAATTTTAAATAAGCGATCATTAAGAAACTGCAAATCACAATTTGGAACGTAGGTGAAATCACGCAGTCACTGATGACTCGAAATACATTACGGAATAGGGATCAAGCGATCCTATTAGACGTTTTTCCCCCATGAAATAAGGCATCAAAGTTGTTTTAATATCTTTTTTCTATTTTGCGTTCGATATGAACTCATTATGACACTCAAAACAGTATCGAAATGAGATTCATTTCGATACGCTTTTTTTCATTTTTCAATGTTGGCGTTGTTCGAACACAGAAATAAATACCATTGCTGTCATTTGATTTTACGATTTTACGTACATTTGACAGATATTATATATGTACGTACTCTACATAAACAACGTATATTGTATACAATTGACAACAAGATATATTAGTTTCTATGTCACTCATGGTTATATTTTTAAACAAAATATCAAGTAATGTTAACGAAAATTAATAAATAATATGTAATATAATATACTTTGCGGATAGCAAGATTTAAATATTGTTTTAGTTATTTTTATATATGGACATTACGAAATTTTTAATTTTAAGGAATATGATTTTATATCAACAAATATCGACGAACATTGCTTTCAAAATGCCATACAATTGTTTACTGCTTATCGTGAAGCACAATTTCTAATACATAACCAACGCCACCCACAATACAGCGGTTTTACTGATATAAAACTTACGAGTTGAATTTAATATGAATTATGAAATTACATATGGAGGAATAAATAGGTATCATATATTTTTTTTAATAATGTAATAAGAACAGGAAGTGATAAGAATCATTAATTCATGTTGCAGACACTTCTTGGTAAAACATTTTAGTACCTGACTACGATTAGATTCAATATTGAGAATATTTAATACAAGTCAGATAAGATAAGATATCTAATCTGTCAAAATACAGTATTAATTAGTTTTCAGAAGAATCACTGGTGTAAAATTCTTTATTATTCAAAATTCTATTATTACCAGGTCAGTGGCATTAATTATATATTTATAATTTCAACATAATAAAATTGACTTATGCAATGTTAACCTCAGAACGAACAATATCATTTGCTGGGATACAATTGGATTTTAACAAACAAAGGAGTTCTCGTTGTAATTGTAGATAAGATACATTTGAATAAAATATTTTATTTAAGTTAAGTAAGTAGCATCCTTGGCACTTTAGGTTGATTATTTCTGTTTTTAATTCTTAACAGTTTTATTTGCCTTCTTTATTTTAACTTCTTTTTGTTATGAAATTAATATAACAGCCAAGATATAGTTATTCCTATAATTAATTATGAATGCTATTATCTCGAGTAACCAAATAGAATTGATACCTGAAGCACCACAGTCGATTCGGATACAGAAGTAGCGACGCAAAATTTAAATTTTTTCTAACCCAGTAACGTCCTATTTTTGCAATTTGTTTTGATTACATGTTCGCATTACAGCTTGGGTTATAAATATAGAAGAAATTATATGCTTATTAAAAATATAGAAGATATTCTGTATTACATGTGAATCATTTAGTTTCCCAAATGTTTAAAGGTTGTTTCTTATTAATGTTGGTACTACTGAAGGGCAAATATATATCCAGCCAGTGTTGCCAGATTGGGCGCTTTAGCACAAATTGGGCGATTTTTTAAAGTAATTTGCGCTTAAATTTTATGCAAAAGCGCAATTTGGGCGATTTTGAAAAAGTAACAGAAGTTATTCAATGTCTATGTGATTGTCATGGGCTGCGTTCAGATTTAAACGCCCTCGTCCGATGTGAAATTTGCACGCACCTCAGCTAACTGTTTTTAAATAAACTTCAGAACTTATTTCGTGTGGTACATGTTTATCCATTGTTTCTCATATTTATCTTTGTGTAATTTAATTTTTCTATTGCAACCATTTTTTATTAAAGTGTATATTGAATAATTAATGATTTTTTTTTAACTGAAAGTCACATGGCTAAACATTTCAAATTACATCACATACTTTCTTCTTTGTCTAGCTAAGTTGTGATTTATATTTAATTATAAACTAATAGCAGGTTTTTAGATATTGATTGATTTCTAGTTAGTAGAGACGTTATGTTAAGTAGGACGGTAATTAACGAATTCAATTGAAAAATAGCCCAAAAACACAAAGGGCAGATAATCAGGATATGACGAAATCAATAAAATATTGGTGCTTTTGGACTATTTTTCTGTTAAAAGTTAGCGCCTAGATTTTTAAAAGTTTGGCAACACTGCATCCAGCACAACCGAAAGTAGTCAGTATGAGTTAGATGAGTAAAGCAAACGCCAATTAAGTTGGCGCGAGAAGGGGTAAGTTCGCGCAGGATTAGAAGTAGTGGGGAGATTTGTATTTGGCTTTACATCAAATGTCAGATAATTCTAACCTCTGAGCGTGTATGATCCACTAGCAAAGACATTACAAAATATGTTCTGTCAAACGTCAATGACAAATGTATTCTGATAATTACTTGAGTAGTGGGGGTGGACGTTTTTAAAAACGGCTTCTGCGCATCCCCTCCTCGCGCCAACTTGATTGGCGTTTGCTATACCAGAGAATACCCTGAGTACTGAGTAAGGAGCATGTCATATAAGAGTACTACATTCCATGTTAAAAATTAGACCCTTACGTTAGCATCTCTAATGTTGATAAGGTAGTACTAAATTCGTAAACAACCGTGATGGCGGCAATTTTAAATTACTATAATGTTGTTTTTTTTGTTCTAAATATACTCTAAATACATGTTTCGATCTTTTTTGATCTCATCAGTGCGATATATCTATAAATATAGAAATCACAGACACGTATTTACGTGCATATAAATAAAAATTAATTCTGTTAAAAAAAAATTAAACTCTATGTGAAAGAAAAATAAATATTTAAAATTCAACAAATGTATGAAAAAATGAAATATTCTTGCAATAAAACAAAATAAACTATATACTCATAACAATAAATAAACAGAAATTCTAATGAACAGCAATATAAAATACAGGACAATTCTTCATATGCACAAAAGATTAGAAAGCCCTAAACTTACGTACCAAGAACCTAATTTATCTTCTACAAATGCATCAGCTACCGAATTTTTCTCGTGTTTCGATTCAGAGATCTATCATTAGAAGACCGACAAATATCATCATGAAATTTCCTAATAATTAAACTCATAGATATACATATATAACAACTGCTCTTGAACTAAAGTTTGATGATCGGATTTAACACAAGTATACCATGAAAAACTAATCTTCTGCAAAGTTACCAACGTGAATAGAATTTATATGGCCAAAAGATTTGAACGACAACCAACTTATCGTAAATAGTATTAACATATAATACCAAACTAAGAATGGGATAAAGAAGATGTTGGTAGTACTGAGGCGCAAGCATACATCCAGCACATCCCGAAGTAGTCAGTATGAGTACGATGAGTACTGAGTAAGCCAACACAGAAGAAGTTGTATTACGTTATATACAGTGTGATCATAAAGTTTGGAACCAAGCTTATAACCGCATTATTTTACATTTTTAGGAAAAACGCTCGGACAGGTAAATTTTCTTTTTTAAAACGCCATCTTTTGACATACAATTTTTTTCTATGACGTCATTGGTTTTCGAGTGATGACGTTATCAACACTTTCTTTAAATGGCAACCATATTATTTTTTTCTCGTTTTTGGTAGATCTTCATATCCACCAAATAGTGATATAAAACAATTGGTATGTTGCATCACAATTTTTTTGAAAAAATGATATAAATTTAGAAAAAAATACGAAAATTTTATTTTTGTACAAAATTAAAATTAAATTAAAAAAAAATCTGAACTTAAATTTATTGTAACAGTTAAAGTAAATTTTCAAAATGAACCCCACCAACCAACTGACACTGTCCCAGCCGAGTGTAAACACTTCGTATACTCGCCTCAATTATGTCTGGGGATATTTGTGTAAGTTCTACGCGAATTCGTTCTTTTAAATCTTCTAAATTGTTCGGTTTGTTAAAATACACTTTCGATTTCAAATAACCCCACAAAAAAAGTCTAACGGAGTCAGGTCAGGAGAACGGGGTGGCCATTCTATGCGCCTCTCCGTCCAATCCATTTATTGGGAAATATTTCGTCAAGATAGTGGCGAACCTCTACACCATAATGGGGAGGCGCCCCATCTTGTTGAAACCAAATATTTGGATGGGGTACATCACCATCCTCGTGATTTGGGAAAATAGCAGCGAGCGCTGGAACCTGTTCAAATCTTAAAAATTCTAAATATTACACAGCAGTCAAATTTCCTTCAAAAAAATATGGTCCTAAAATTCGTCGTCCAATCATTCCAACCCATACGTTAACTTTTCCTCTGCGCTGAGTATGACACGCTTGAGTCCAATGCGGATTGTTCTGCGACCAATATCTGCAATTATGGCGGTGAACAGATCCATTTAGGCAGAACGTAGCTTCATCTGAGAAGACGATGTTTTCCAAGAAATTTGGATTTTGGTCACAACGTAACATTACGTCTTCACAGAACTGCAGTCGACGATCTTCGTCATCCACATGTAATTCCTGTACAAGTTGAACTTTGTAAGGACGATAGTGTTCTTTTTTAAATAAGTTGACGACAAATGAGTGAGCGACCTGATTGCCTAACGCAAGTTGTCTGGTGGAAACATGATGCCTTTCTTCTGCTTCTAGAAGCACATTAATTTCACATCTTCTCCTACTTGAGGTCCACCTTGCCGTCGTCGATCTTTTACGGATCCAGTTTCGGTAAACTTTCCAACTAGTTTTGTCACCATAGACCTGGTAATTGGAGGTCTATCAGGGTGTTCATGGTTAAACAAATCGCATGTTTCTGCATGCGTTCTTTGTCAGTCCCCATACCCAACCATAATTAAAATTTCGATTCTTTCTCACTCAGATAAATATGCCATTTTTTATATTAGCGAAAATGAACAATTTTTACGCAATATCTCCAAAATTTAACGTCAAAAATAGAAGTAAATAATTCAACAATGTTGTCGCCATAGAAACAATTTCAAATTAAAATTTTTGTACATAAATTGTATAAAAAGAAGCAAGAATGTCATAAAGAAATATCTTGCAAAAAAGTGCGTGTTTTTGTTTTTGTAAATTTTTTGCATAGTAACATGAGTACATGTGCTTTTGACGATCCGGTTTGTTCAAGAAAAATATTTAAGTCCTCACACAAGACAGAAGTGTGAAAAAAACTTACTTACATATTTCAGTAAATTTTGTAAGCTTAATTAGTTTTTGAAATCTTCAATTTTTGGGCGATAATTTTAATTAAGAAATGGTCTGCCACATCATGTCAATTTTTTAAATAAATTAAACTTCTTTGGCCCTTTTCTGTGAAACTATTTAATGTTAAATAATAAGAATTTCTTTTGACCTGGAGCGAATAACGCAGATTACTATTGATCGCAAAGCATTTACACTCGGCTGGGACAGTGTCAGTTGGTTGGTGGGGTCCATTTTGAAAATTTACGTTAACTGTTACAATAAATTTAAGTTCAGATTTTTTTTTAATTGAATTTTAATTTTGTACAAAAATAAAATTTTCGTATTTTTTTCTAAATTTATATCATTTTTTCAAAAAAATTGTGATGCAACATACCAATTGTTTTATATCACTATTTGGTGGATATAAAGATCTATCAAAAACGAGAAAAAAATAATATGGTTGCCATTTAAAGAAAGTGTTGATAACGTCATCACTCGAAAACCAATGACGTCATAGAAAAAAAATTGTATGTCAAAAGATGGCGTTTTAAAAAAGAAAATTTACCTGTCCGAGCGTTTTTCCAAAAAATGTAAAATAATGCGGTTATAAGCTTGGTTCCAAACTTTATGACCACACTGTATGTAGATACGGTTCAAACATAAGGCGCGTAAAAACGGTGTCGTATTACCCCGGGGCCGTGCCAGCATTTCTACTGTTATTGAAGCTATGAAATAAATCATCTAAATAGAAGGATCTTGAGTTCTATTCCTCGAAAGGTCATAACAATTCGACTTAAATAAATTCAGAATTTTAAACAATAAGGTTGTTAAAAATAATATAACTCTACTGAATTTTAGAGAATTTGTGTAAAATTAAGCTAATGTTCGCTTTCAGAGTCCATCTATTTCATTTTACTGTCTGATTCACTTGATCGTATAGTTTTGGAATTAAAACTCTCTTGAAAAATCATCTTGCAACATTTTTAAAATTCATCGTTTCTTCACGATAATCCCAATTTTTAGTATTTGATTTAAATAGCAGTGGGCATCCGTCGATGTCGATGCACCATCTTTGTTTAAAACACGCTTTACTTCGATACTTTGCCATTTCCCTACCATGTAAAATTTATGCAAATAGCTGTCATCAGGGTCATAGGTCTTTTGTTTATTCCAAGATTATCATTTTACATTTTAAAGCGTAAGTACGTTGCTCTCCAGGCCGCAATATCTTGTCGGTTCCTCAAGCTATATCTGTTGGCATTTCTTATATCGATACAGAATTTCTTAAAAGGTCATTTTAAACAATATCTCTTTGCACCAATTAAACGATGTTTCCAGAATGATATACATTTTGTGATAATAATACGTATATCATAAATATGTTTTTCGGGTTCGATTAATAAAACACACGGTAATTAAGAATAACTACATTAGGAATTTAAAGAATTTAAAGAATAAGTAACACTAAATGATAACTAACAATCAATAAGAGTATTTATATTCATTTATAAATCCATTTATGTTTACAATCTTTATTTGACGGCGATTACTAGTCGAATGAATCATCCTTTGCTTGAGCGTTTATATGCACGTCTAGTGATTTTAGAATAATCCAGGTCTCGAGTATTCCGGAAATTCCTATGGCATGCACAGTCAGCGACGTCATCACTTAAGTCACCGGGTGCTACATGACACTCATCACAGTATGTACAACATTTAATTTAGATACAGTCTTCGTAACACTGTACGAATAATTTATCTTATTTCGCGAAACACATCTGTAGTTTTAATGTACAAATTTCCAATATTTAAGCAAAAACCGCCTATCCGCTTCATCTAAAAATTGTTCTAAAAATGACTTCTGGGTGCAAGCTCATTATTCACTGATTGATTTTGATGTTGATGCTTGAGCTTCTTCATTGTTGAACAATCCCTTGCGTACGATGGAACTTTTGGATTTATCTATTGTAGTAACAACTCTGTTAATAACTTGTTCAACTGGAAACGAATATAGGATCATATTCGTATCCTGCTTTTTTCTCTTCACTATATTTTATAATATTCTGAAGAACAAATAAAACTTCATCCTTCGCGGAACTAGCTCTAATTATGGCGGTATGATAGTGACTAAAATTTATGTGTGTGTTAAATACAACTCACATAAAAAGTAAATTTATAAAATTTTTATCTTATACTTGAAGGTGATAGCTTTGACAAAAGTTGTTGCTTAATATCAACTGATTCAGCATGATTGTCCTTGTCGCTACTACGTTGAAATATCTAATTTTGGAAAATGCCGCTACTAGAAATTGTGTTACATAGTACTGTCATAGATAAGTTCCTTACAGATAGCCGATGCCATACAAAAACGTAAAGTCACGCAGGTTGCATGCATGCTAGGCGTTTTATTACAAATTTTAAGATATGTATAGCTCTGTGGGAACAAGTGGAGAAAGAGAACACACTCTGCGCGTCATAGGGTTCCATCAGAGTTCCATTTTGACTAAAATGCCGTACCAAGTTTCGTATTCTCTTCAGCTATTTGTTAGAACGAGACTGCGGAACAGACGATATCCTCTAATGAGTCATGCAGGCGCAGAGACAGAGTCGGTTTCGCTTAATAATAAGATTGATGCAATATTCGCTCGTAGCCCTCATTTTAATGTCCTGAAAGGCTTTTGTAGTAATGTTCAAGATACGGAAATCGGTAGATATATTAAATCTAAAGATTATTATTTCTATGCGCCACTCACTAGCTCTGATGTTGAGCGAAGTTTTTCTATATTTAAAGACATACTGTCCAATAAAAGAACGCACTTTACAGAACAAAGTTTAGAATATATTGTAATAATTAATGTGAATAAAAAATGTTTACTGTAGTGTGGTTTATACTTTTTCAATATTTTGAATTTGTTTGCTGTATAAAGTAAATGCATTTGGTATATATATATATGTATATATATATATATATATATATATATATATATATATATATTAAAAATAATAGACTTTTTATTGGTTTAGCGACCTTTTATTGAATTTTGATGTTTTATTCTACGACGTTTCGACTTTTATTATTATTCAGTCTTTTTCAAATAACGTTTTTTTGTTTGGTTTCAAAAACACGCATTCTGTGCAACATGTGTTATCGGGGACATCCGAGACCTTTTTCTATTAAGGACCGACATGCACTGTGCTTGTCGGTCCTTAATAATTGCGATAAATTAGGGATTGACCAACAGCAGTACAAAAAAAGGCATGCCAACATGAGGAACTAATTAAAAGCAAGATTTAAATAAAGGGATTATGGTAATATTAAAAAGAAAATTTATTAAAAGTACTTTAAAATGATATGTCGCACAGTTTGCTTTATGTAACCGTTATAATAACACGCAAAACGCTAGGTAATTCTTGTCAATACCTATGCGGCAGCTATATTTTAGAGAGGTAATAAATATCATTGAAATAAAGTTTGAAATTTAATCGTAATTAGAAACAAAATTGAAAATTAAATTTAATAATCTTGTCAGCATAATTACACTTTTGCGATTTCTGTTGTTTGTATAAGTGATGTTTTTTATGTTTTGCATTTTGGGGTATAGAAGGCGCCATCAATCCAATATCAGTACTCAAAACTAACTTCCATCTTTAGTTAGGTTAAATTTAAAGTTTCAGTACGATAAGTGTGGTGTTGTAGCTACAACGAACCGGCAAAGTTGGCAGTCGAAAAATGGAATTAAGCGGTGGACGGATTAGTCTTAACGACGATTCAAGAGCAGGTGCACCAAAAATGGCAGTTACTCAGGAAAACGTCGATGCTGTGCGCAAGCTCATCAATGAAGATCGATATGCGATAACGCCAAATTGAGGTATCATTGGGGATTTCAAAGACTTCAATTCCAAAAATGTTGTTAATTAGCAAATTTATAAATTAGTTCCCCGTTGGATACTGCATCTGTTGACCTAAGAACAGAAAACAGCTAGGCTAAATTGGTGTCAAAAAACTCTATACCGCTTCAACGCAGTAAACTCTAAAAACGTGTCATGTTTACTCATACCAGCCAGAAAATAGACGTCAGTCGTCTGTTCGGGTGTTCCAAAGTGAAAAAAAGCCGATAAGTCATCTGTTCGCGAAATGTCTCCAAAAAGATGGTCGCCACATTTGTCTCGTCAAGTCATGTGGCAACAATTGTATAAGATCAAAGAATTGTTACTGCCGATTGGTATAACCATTTGTTGTCGTCGCTGAGTTCCGAGAAATCAACCACAACGACGAATCATCCTCCACCAAGACGATGCAAGTTCGATCAATTGCTTCTTCTGACGACTTCAAAAACGCAATTTTGAATGTACCAACAAACGAGTGGAATAACTGCTTTCAGAGTTGGTTCGCGTGCATTAATCTTTGTGGAGAATACTTCGAACAACAATAAAGTTTTTAAAAGCTATCTACTGTTCCAGCCCTATATACAAAATATAAGATTACCCTTGTATGTCTACTGATTAGTATTTCTTAAAACTTTTTAGCATTAATAAACATTTCGCAATACTTCTGTAGATATATTTCAATTTACATATTACCTAGATTTACCAATACAAACCAATGAGTTTGAATAACTATTAAACCTAAAATATAACGTCTTTTTTACTCGGAAAAATATTAAATTCGAAATAATTGTAGATGTATGTACAGGTAAGGAGAATTAATTCGGAAAACATGTATTTATGTTTTACTAAGAAATTAATTCTAATTAGAAATTTAAAAATATAATAGGTACACAATATTTTCACTTAATTAATTACCAAAATTCTCGAGTAAACATCAAAAGTACGTAAATTTTTGAAAATGAGACAAAGTTTAAAGAATTTGCTGGTTGTGATGTTCCTCTGACTCTAACAAGATAGGGTATCTGGATTAACACTATATCATATTACGCTCAAAATTTAGATCTTATTAAGCACAGTGTCAATGAATTTGACCTTGAAGATGCGCAATGTATAGAAGTAGCTCATCATGCTATTAATAATATAGGCATTCGTGGAGATTTCATTTTCATTGAGTTCAATTTTACTTGTATTTCCAGGACTACATATATTCAAATTGTAAATTAAAGGATTTTCGAATACGAATAGTATTGAACTTGTCTTGTTATTAACAAGCTAAAAGAATTACAAAATCCAATTTTCTTCATCAAACTACTTTTAGGTTTATCAAAAATGTAGGCTACCAACAATTACAAAATATAAGTAAGATTTCGCAAAATAAAGGCTCTGTTAATTTCATTAATGTAGATGTTTGTGTAACTCATATAGTACATTTAGAATTCACGCCTATAGTGTCCTATGATGTAGAAAGAATCTTCTCGGAAATTAAAAATATTTTGACTGATAATAGGCGCAAATTTCTTTTTAAACATTTATTACACCATGTTGTTGTCATGTGCAATAGCAATAATTTGCAAGATATTCAAATAATAAAGATAAAGATCATATAGTTGTTAAATTTTCATTCGAAAATGTATATTTATTTCATCATTAAAACATATATTTTTGTATTTCTAAATGCATATTTATCACATTTTTAGTGCACATTTGCATGGATATATTAAGGTTTTTAATGCATAATTATCCGAAGGTTACAATCAGATAAATAATGTTGGAATTATACATAAAATTGCCAATCCTCCAAATTACCCGAAATTAGGCCGCATCCAAATATATTAAGCAATTAGTAAACGTAAATTGAAAAAGACACAAAAACATTCAAATAATGAAAGAAATTTAAATGAGTGTACAACGCACAAATATTGACCAAAAGAAAATTTAGAGCTTTCTTCCAAGTTTTATCCTTTTCATAATACAATATGGCTATTAATTTACAGTACTGAAACGGTAGGCCTTCTAGTAGTTAAACCTCTAGCAATTGAAACTGCTATTTGACATAAAGTTTTGGTTTTGGTTAGATGTAGTGATATGTTCGTAAATAATGTTATCTGCTGAAGAAAAATCTTTTAGTTGAGCGTTATTTTCGTTCATACGGTTTAGGTAAACAAAATAGTCCAAGTATTAAATTCGTTCGAGATCGGTTTTCGGAGCATTTCGATAAACAGGCACCAAATAATGCTATTGTACTGAACATTATAACCAAATTTAGAAGAAGTGGAAGTGTGCTACTAGGAAGAGGTAAAGCTGGGCGAAGAAAAACAGTGGATACCAACTAAAACCACGAACGAGTATTCGATCAAATTATGGATTCACCATGTCGTAATCAACGGAATCCAGTAACTGTTAATCAAGATATATTACTCAAGTTCTCACACCGTTTGTAGATGACCTTCGGAGGTTTTACCGATCTTGCTTACCTTCCGGCAGCCAGTTTTTTCAATAAGATGGGGTAACGTGCCGCACAGCACATGCTACAAGAACCTTTCAGCGGGAGAAGTTTGGAAACAATGTAGGTTCACGTATCATCGATTTTTCTTCTCCATCTCACTCTCCGGACTTTACATCATTGGATGCATATTGCTGTGAAATTGACCTTGGGTCAAAAATAAAAATAGAATGAATAATGTATAAATTAATTAAACAGAATTTTTATTATTATTAGTATTATTATTATTATTATTATTTAGTATTAAAATTTTAGATGCATATTACTAAGAATTTATATGTAAATAAGTTTAAGGTTATGTCAATAAATTTTAGGTTAGCTTGATTATTGAACACTTAGAATATAAATAAATTAATAAAACATGCTGCACATATCAGGAATATACACTCATGAACAAAATTATCGAATATTTTGAATTTTCAATTATTATACAAGACAAAATAGTTTATTTTTTACTGTTTACTTAACGAATATTAATTTTTAATTAGCAAAAAATCTTTAAAAAACTAATGATAAAGTTTATGAAAATTTAGGATAATTATTTTAAGCTTAAATGCAACTCGGTTAAGCAAATACTAGTCTTTTGATTGAAATAAGAGCGTACTTAACAACGAGTATTCCCACTTCGAGCTCTAATTCTCTCTCTTACTGCTTGCATCCTTCTCAACATGCTACCAATTAGAGTTTGAATATATTCTCAAGGAATTGCGTTCCATTCATATTGTGTTTCAAATCGAAGTTTTCTATTGTATGTGGAACAGGATTTCTTTGTCGTAAGCGGCGTTTTAGCTGATCCCACACGTGTTCAATGGGATTCACGTCTATGCGGTGGCCAATCTAATATTTGAATATAAGCTGCATCAAGGTAATTAGTCACAATGCCAGCTGCGTGTGGTCGAGTGTTATCGTGCATAAGAACGAATCTGTCGTATCCAATGTAGTCCACATATGGCAAAACATGATCTTGGAGAATGTTTTCGATATACCAGCCACTAGTTATACTTCCATTGGCTTCCACAAGTTCGGTGTGTCCATCCCAACTTATGCCTCCCAAAAGCGTTATGCCATCACCTTCAAAACTAACAGTTTGTATGAGATTTCAGCTCTGTACCGTTCCCAACACTTCTATAGACATGATTTCGCCGATCTGACTTCAATAATTGGATTCTAGTCTCATCAGTGAATAGAAAATTTTTTCAATTCTCGATATTCCACTGAGTATATGTTCTGACAAGTTGTAATCGACGAGTTTTGTAATTTTGAACAAGACGTAGAACTTTCGCAGGCCGTCTTGGCTTTAAACCTACTTCTTTTAGTCTTCGTCTAACCGTTCTCAAACTAACATTAACATGTCTTACATTTAGTAACTCATTTTTGAGATATGTGTATGTCAATGTGCGATTTCGGGTTTTCGGTCAAAAAACGATCATCAATTGCTGTTAAGCACCTTTTGCCCCCTTGGCCGCGTCTTCGTACGAAATTTCCAGTCTCTTGATACCTTTTTAAAATATTCGATACTGTAGATTGACCTCTCCTGATACGTCGTGCGATATCTTTTTGTCTATATCCTTCGTCATACATAGTTACAATTTGTGCCGCTTCAGCTTCACTTCAGTAGCTAACTTTTGGCATGAACACTTACTTAATTTTTCCACAAATAAGTTAATTCACGTAAATTCTTAAATTATGTGAGAAATTTTTAAATCACGCAAATGAATTAAATATTGTAAAACAATTGAATATATTCACCTACTAGATCAATAACATCAGCATATATATAACTGTACGGCGATAATTTATATTTGGTAATAGAGATAACAAAAAATATTCGATAATTTTGTCCATGAGTGTAGTAAAAGAAACCAGAATAAATTTTTCCTTGTACATTAGTAACGTTAGTAATCAAGTTTAATTTAAATTCATTATATTTTCATAAATAACCTTGCGAAAACGGATGGATTAAAATAAGACGCTAAGGCATTTTAAAAATAAGAGAAACCAAGATATAAGCCATTTGAACGGAAAAAACAGGACAAGGAAAATTTAAAAACAACGGTAATATCAGTAACAAGAAGTAAACAAACATGGTAAAATACAAATAAAGCAATTAATGCCAGTAATGCTGCAATATAAACAAAACAATGTGTCAAAAGTGGAATGCACATCAAAGGCGCATGCTCAATGCGATATGAACATGCAATTAAGGGGCACTCTAATGAAAGCAAAGGACGAGAAATCACCATATGAACAAGCCCAGGGTGAAGAAAGAGAAGGAAAACACTATGAGAAATTTTGAATGATACGTAGGCAGATTTTCCGCGAAAATTTTCCTGTTCAAACGAGCACTATAAGTCGTTCCTGGAAATAACGAAATTAAAAGTTTTCAATTCCATAATAAAAATTACAAATATTAAAATTACGACCAAAAAGAAAAATATATAAATAAGGAAATTGCGCATGGAGATGAAAAAACAAAACTACCTAAGATAGATAAGAATACACAGGGGTAAAAATGTTAAATAAGTACGAAAATTATATAAAACCGAAATAAATGATATCAAGTCGAGACACAATTCTGGGAACAATCAAACGCAAGGGGATAAATAGGACAAGCACCGCGAAATTAGGAGATTCACTGATTTATTTGCGAGAGTTACAAAATTACTTCGAGATTCATTGCGCTACATTCATCGAGTCATTTTGGAAATTTAATTTTGAAATAATCGACAATATTTGAAATTTAAGCCTGCTGGCAATATAACTGGTGCGCCACGGGAAACGAACATTTTTGGGATAGGTAGTACCAAAGCGGAAGGGGTCGGAGAGGGGAGCCGAGGCCGTCAGCGACCTCCCCTGACCTTTCAGTTTGTGAATAGTTATGGTTTAGTTTCAATCATGCTGCTGTGGACCGTGGAGCATCGCGTTTTCGTGGTGAGGGGTGCCGAATCAGTCACGGAAGTTCAACGTCTCTTTCGTCAAAGGTTTAACGTTATTCGCCATGGAGACATACCGAGCCGGAACACCATTTTGCGATGGGTTAATGCCCTTCGTACAGGAGGCAGTTTAATGAAAAAGAAGCCAAAGCGTTCAGCTCGTCGGGATTTTGCAGCAGTACGAATGTCCGACACTTCAGTACTGCGAATTCTTCACCAAGATTTACGTTTTCACCCTTATAAAATGGCAGTTGTGCACCAGTTGAATGAGGCCGACTATCCACAACGTGCAGCTTTTGCGATGCTCCCACTTTTGCAAGATGTGCCCAATGCGATTTTGATAATGAGCGACGAGGATAATGGTGTCGTGAATAGTCAAAACATCCGATACTGGGCCTCTGAAAATCTAAAAACTCTACATGAAACACTACTACACAGTCTAAACTTACGGTATGGTGTGGCATCGGAAAGTTTGGCGTCATAGGGCCCTACTTTTTTGAAGAAAACACTGTGACCATGACAGCTGCTCGTTACGTGAATATGGTTAACGACTTCTTGAGAACTGAGCTGAGAGGACGACGAATCAATCTGCGAAATGTTTGGTTCAACAGGACGGAGCTACGGTCCATACTGTCCGCGTGTCGATGGCTGCTGTTAGACAACTGTTCCCTAATCGCATTATCTCCAGATTCGGTGATTTGCCTTGGCCTCCTCGCTCTCCAGACCTTTCAATATGTGATTTTTTCTTGTGGGGGTCTAAAGTATCGCGTATATGAAACCAAACCTCGTACACTGGCCGAACCGCGACAAGCGATAGGGCAAAACATGGCTCAGATCGATTGTCAACTATTGGAGAGAGTGGAAGCTAACTTCAAGGAGCGTCTCCACATTTGTCAACGTGAAAATGGACACCATCTTAATGATATTATTTTTCGTACATCGGTAACTCAAACTGCATGTTCTGACCTACTTATTTGTGCCAATAAAATTTTTTTAACCCTAAAATAGTAGAGTACCGTTGATTTGAAAAACGTCCGTTTCCCCTGGCGCACCATGTATTTAGTTAAGAGTAAATAAAATTTTAATTTCATTTTAATCATCATCATTATTATTATTATTATTATTATTATTATTATTATTGTTATCAGTCTCATTATTATTATTAGTACTAGTATTGTTATTATTTGAAACGATAAACAAAAGGATTAAGAAGTACCAAGAAGAATATGAGAATTTCTATGCTAAAATCAGCGTTGAGTAAGTAAAAACTGTACACACGATAAAATTGGAGTATATAGAGTCAATTAAATCAGAAAAGCGCATGTGGATCGTTATTTTAAATAATTAATTAGTCATAAACACACGATTAAAGTATATCTTCCGCCAGATATTAGAGTCTGATGAGAGGGAAGTCGGGTTCCCCGAATACTCTCGAAATATCTGTTCCATTGAAACTTTAAACTTAAAACGTTCAGCAATAAGCGTGGAAAACAAGAAAATACTTATGCAGTGTGATGATAAGTGTCCTATTCTCTATGAACTCGTTTTCCACTTAAATATACGCTAAATAGCACACTCGCATTGTAAAAAGATATCAATAGAAGCCAGTGATCTACATTTCAGACAGATATAGGCTTTGAGTACTAATCTCAGCACTAGGAGGGCAAATACCGCCTTTTGCGAGAGAAATCCTCACAAGTCATTGTTTGCGAGATTCATTTGAATCAGAATCAAAAACTCCAAGGCTATACCTGCGTGATTCATAAAAGAATATTTGTAATTTGTATAAAAAAGTTTCATTGATAAGCTAAGATATAAGTTAAGAATGAAGTATTTTAAGTTACAACAAAATGAGATGTGAACGTATAAACAGACAATAAAATAATTTTAAACAGTTATCTCTTGTTGTATTATTTCTTTACAATTACTTTGGACGCTAGGCCTAGTTGTGTAGAACCCAAAGAGATTGCCCTGTGATACCCATATATTATATAGATTCTCAAAAAAAATATGCTTGTGTAACAGCCCACGCAATCATTCATTTTACATTAAAACATTTTAAAGCGAAGTTACACAGCAATATGTCTGGGGTATGTTAAAACTATAGCTTTTCTGCAATACAACATTAATCATGACGCTAATACTTAACTGTTAATTTATTATTATGTATTATTTTAAGTGTATAAAGTATGAAAGTTTCAGTACTATAAATTAATAGCCATACTGCTATGGTTTTGGTTTAAAAATTTCTTAATTGAGAATTTGTTAAAAGTAAAACAAGCTTTACTTGCTTAAGAATATTAGAGATAGAATAATAGAATAATAAGGATAATCTTTCTGGAAATTTATATAATCAAATGTGATAGTTCCTTCGTTACTATAAATTAGAAAATACGGTTTACGATTAATAGATAATTTAATATATTTTTACCTTTCCGTTCCCAATTTTTTTTCGTAGGTCCCAAAATTCTAGAAGGTAAAACTTTTCGTGCTTAAAGTGCTTAATGGATAAGACAGCCTTGCATGTTAATTTTATTCAATAGCATTTCGTAACTCTCCGCTTTTGATTAAGGAAGGTCTATTCAAACGTGGTTATTTTCAAGTGATCGTAATATCGTAAAAAAAAATTATTAATCACTTCCGCACAGTCAGTTCTTTTAACGCTTTTTTTCTGAGCGTTGGACATAATTTGCAACACGCCTTTTGTAACTTTTAATCTGAGTTTAAATTTACAAGTATACATTCTTAAATTACATTTCTTGATTCAAGAGATATTATAGGAGAATAAATTGAGAACAAATCAAGAGATTTCAACGTTTAATAATAAATTGACGTAAGTCTGTTCAATATGAAACACATTAACGAGAATAAATGAATCATAAACGACAAACATAAACAAAAATAACACCTGATTCCTTATCCAATGGCAAATGATGATTTTCATGAAACAGAAACACTACATTTCGGTGTGTATTTCATAATATATCTGCTTCCATGAATCATGATTATGGCTTTTTGATGTACTAAATTCGTCATATTTATTTGTGTATTCACTTATTAGTTATTGAAATTAATATTTATGGGTCATGCACATGGAACATCCATTTTAACACTATGTTTTGGAAAAAGTGACATTAGATTATTTCTGAGAAGTTGATACACGCCGGTGTATCAATGGCTAGTAAAAGCAAATACCAAGACGTTAACGAGAATACATTACTAAAATTAACATAAAGCTAATTTTGCATTAAAACCTTGTATAAAGGACTATCTTACCTGTTATCAAATTTAATTCCGCGTTTGGAGAACGATGCCCTCAGACCGTCAAAAGATGATGCAAAAGACAATCATAAAACACGTGCTACTGTCATGTACATGCATATAAGTTTTAAACTACTTTCAGTTTAGATCTTTTAAGTAACCATGCATTGAACTAATGAGAAATCGGCTAAACACAAGACGTTTCTTCTTGAGCACTGCTGAAGACTGTTTTGTTTAGATAGTCAAAATAAACCGGCTTACATTTCACGCCCACTAGCTGCTATTACGATAAGATAATTTTGATAAGCTACTTGCAATAACGTATAAAAAACAACTAAAATAAAACAATTCATGTTCGGGTCAGTCGAATCCGATTAAACTGAATTATGTAAATAAGCCTAATCAATTAACTATATATATATATCAGTTAACTATATACAGTTCTTTTGAACTTGCTTTACATTTCAATAAACTATTTTATATATTTTCAAATAACGAAACGCACGTGTTAAAATTCAATGATTCTTTTATTTAACATTTTTGAGACAATGCATTTTTACCTCTTTTGTATGAAGAGAATTTATTATACTAAAATCAGAAGTTCTGCCTTTATTCGAGTTTAATAACATCGACTACTGTGTGCACGTAACATAAAAAGCCAGTGGGGTTATGAGAAAATTTGCCTTCGTGAAACAGCAACCTACGACCCATAAGCTGCCGGGCACATTAGTGGTTTAGTATAACTTAAAACTTCAGAATGGCGTAAATAGTAATAATTTTATCGTTTCAAATATTTATTGTAAACTATTACAATATTGTTTCGCCGTAGGTAGATAAAGCCATTTGTAGTGGTGCTACCTGCTTTCTCAAGCACTAGTTCTGCACCTACCTATACAACGTAATACCTACCTGACTTACCAACTGACTTACTCCAACAACGTGATTGCCCCGGAGATCTTCAGCTGAGAGACCAGCTCAGTTAAGAAGCGAGCTAGGGGAGGTTCTTTTATAAAATAGGCGTCACGGTGTTTATACTCTCAAGCCGGTACAGCGAACACAGTCGCTGCCGACAGTAAGTTAACTAAATCGCAGGTCTATACGTGGAATATTGTTAACATAATAATAAAACTTCAAACAAGATAACAATAACAAGAAGTAAATTATTCACAACCACAAGATAATCAACAAGCCTTTATGGTTAACAACAAAGTAGTAGATAAATCAATAAAATACAATATACAAAATCTTAATAAGGCGCACAAGCTACAAGTAATAACGAATTAAAAATTAAAACAAATATCAATGACCAACTTGCTTAAAGAATACAAATTTTATATAAATAAGTTGAAATAAATATATAAAGTAATACTGAGTTGGTAACTCAGCCAGTATAGTAATGGGACAAAAATCATGCATATATAATATGCATTGCAAAGCAATTAAATACTGAAATTAAATGAATTGAAAGTGTCCTGACGAAATTAGACAAACAAAAGTTGTACAACAAAAGCAATAAGATCTCCAGAGCCATAAGTAAGGTTAGTTTAGATAATATATTGGTTGGTAATGTATCTAAAGATCTTTCGATAAATCTCACATCGAGATTCTTGTACGTTCAATATGCTAATTAGAATATTAAATATTAGAAAAGAGAAACAATCTACAATTTCTAATCGTAATAAAGAAAATTGAACAGTGAAAATATACTATAAATTTTAGACATACGTTGGTCTATACCATTCTACAAAGTGATAATTAATATTTAAAACTTAGAAAAGATTCGTTATCAATGTTATCAACAATTAATCAAATACAAAAAATTTGACATGACCCTAGTACGTAATTTCGATTACGCTGTGCAAACAAAATTAAGGGTTATCGATTGACTCTAAATTTACTAATAAAAATTACGATAATATATGCTTAACACCAACAAGTCTTCGAAGTGAGAGAACGGACGTTTAAGACAAATGGAAAGATTGAAAAATTACCGTGAACGATACAACAAAGAAATTATTTAAAGTTCACGACAAATAAAATATAATTTAATGTGAACTATCTTAATATAAGATACGAGCAAAGAGATTACTGGATGTTTAAGACAAAAAATAGAATAAATTAATGCTTCTTAATATTTCGTGTCGCTAATTTTTTCAAAACACGATGGAAGTTTTTGAGTGATAATAGATAGATGAAACGGCGTAATTAGAGTCAAGACTGCCTTATAGTTAGTTTATTTTGGTCAAGGTTAACCAGATTCTATGGCGTCGTTTCCGTCTCACACGTGGTCCTCGAAGTGATTGCCAAAAGATTCTCCACTTCCGTTGATTTAACCACTCACGGCAAATCTCAGGAACCAATTAGTTAAAAGAACTCATAACAAAACCGTGCAGATGTTAATTTATGCGTTAGAATTAGCGAAACACGAAGATTGGGAACACAAAGCAATATCGCAAAGAAAGTTAGCGGGAAAATTTACTCAACCACAATAGTTTAAGGGGGTTAATTAGTCTTCGGCCTAGGCAATAACATTGATCCAATCAAACAAAATTCTACAGACGCTGTATGCTGCTCTATAAGCCACCTACTTCAGTGTATAATTTTCTCGAGAAGAAATTCACCCAGCGGCACACAAGCTAAAGCAACTGAAATGACCGAAAAACTAGACGAGGACATATACCAAAATTCTCTTATTTCCACCTAGTCACGCATACTCATAGAACAGCGACACCGCAAAATTAGGGGGATACTGTTTAATACGGTTAATACAATTATTTTTAAGTATTGGTATTAAGATTAATTGAATATTTATTGTTATTAGTATAGTTGGGGGATTTTTAGTTATATATATATATACCGGTATACACCATCCGCCAAGATATTGTAACAACCTGTTATGAAGGGTTTTTACATACTATTACAAAGTTCTGAATGAACACTCCAGAAAAAGAGTATTTACTCATAAGAACGAACAACGAAAGCCATGGCTAACAGAAAGAATTAGATCAATGTCCTCTTTCAGGAGATAACTATGAAGATAACTTTCGGTCATTATCAGAGAGACGCAATTCATACAGTGCCAGATTTTTCCTCACTATACTTCTAACCAAGGTCGACTGCCCTTCAATTCTAGAATTGGTTGATTTCAACACCTTATATAACACGATATTCTGGAATGTTTAATATATATATGACATGTATATACCTATACATATGACACGCAATTTTATTAATTTATATTGATGCTTCACTAATTAAGTAATATCAAATAACACAATCAATAACTTCAATAAGTTTTTAGGTTGTTTGTCTTGCTTACACTAGTTGAGCATAACTTTTATTTTTATATGCAGTGTTTGTGTTTGTGTAGATACTTAGATATCAAGCGAGCCATAAAATTTGTATCTTAGATAGGCCATGAACGACTGAGATAAACAAGTCACGTCTGAGCTTAGAAAATAGACAAAGTGTCATTTGTAAATAATCATAAGTCAAATTGGTAAGTTGGAAAATATCTTCGCAATTTATTAACTATTTAATAAATTATAGGTTAAATCAGTCTATCAATCTAAGACATAACTGATTTAATCCATGGCATACTTTTTTGTGGTTCACTATTTATTTCGTATATATTCTTTGCCCTGTAAATGGTTTCTGTTGGACAAATAAGCTATTAGTATTATTATCATGGCGTAAGGGTTGTCATCTTTTGAAAAAACACTTTTTTCCATTCGCATTTCGTATAAAAAGTACCTGTACATGACATTTTTTTATTACAGGACGTAACACATGAAGCCAAGAGAGGTACAAACTATGAAATGCTTCATCTTTATATTATTGATGGGCCTTAATGGTGCCCTGTGTTTGAAAGGAAGTGTAAACAGTATTTGTTACATAAGTATAAGGTACGTAAAACAAAATTAATAATTTAGCACTTCAGTAACAGTAATGGTAGAGTTGTTCGTTTATACAGGTTTTTGTGGAATCAAAATCTCATGATAATATTAACAACGATGTTAAAATCAACACATTTGAACAATTAACACAAGGGCGAACTGATATAAAAGGTCTCTGACAGAGGTATTGTGTGAGTAGTGGGGATAGAAACAAGTTTTAACCTGCAAACGGTAATTTCATGTATCTCTTCTTAGCATGCGAAGTTTATTTTCCTGTGTACCGTCGTTGAGTAACAGTGTCATAAACTTTCTACTAAGATAACTTTTATTTTCGATCGAATCAATTGTAGTGTACCTAATGATGACAACGAGACTGCACATCGATCTGTATTCGACGGATTCATCTTCTAGCGATGACAACGAGGAGGTTTCTCTTTCTTGTTCATCCGTTCCTCCTAGCAGTACTGGCGTCGTGAAGAAATCTACTCCTGGGTCTTTGTAGGGACTTGCTTTTTCGGGAATCCCAAGGACGTTTCGTTGAGTGCATTTTTTGCTAAAACTTGCTAACAGTTGCTAAAACTTTGACAACTGCTTGAGGCTCGTAAGGCGTAAATGGAAGCATACGTACCGCCTCCGAATAAATCGAAATATTTAGAACCTGATTTAACTTACCTTAGTGTTCAACCATCGACATCTGAAGTTTGTGAAGTTACGACACTATTACCTGTTTCTGTTCCTATTTCAAAGTTTGTTTGTTGGAACTGTAGGAAAAGGGGTATTCTGGTTGTGGCGTGTACCGACGAATGGACATGGTTGATATAGGTTCGGTTTTCTGTGGATTGGTTTGTTGTGGAATCGTTGATGCCTTCACGCTGGGATAGAGGTGGTTCGATAATAACATGAATTGTATGCATCGAGCAAAAAAGAAATAAATGTAGCAGTTGCGGGAATGACACATCATCCGGCCGAGTATCGTGGGCGCGAATCGTTTCCTCTCCTTTCGATTTCGTCTAGGCACGCGTGTGTTGATGCTTGGTTTCACTTAAGTTTAGTGTCTCGATCCTGGCGTATGTGTTATGCAAGTTCCACTTGTCATTATCGTAAAAAGTATCGTGAGTTTTAGAAAAATTACATCGAATTAGGTCGATGAAAGTAGTTATGAAGAGTGATAGAATTTTAAACGCTGAAAGGTTATGCGCCCATCGAGATTTACACATATTTATGATGGATGTGAAGAATGTTCGCCAGTGAGTTCGACTTGCGAAACCTTGTCATAGAGGTGAAATAAAGTTGGTTGACGAAAAACGTTCAGTTCGACCAGTATCAGTGACGCATGAGAAGAATCAAAGTCAAGTGAATGCAGCGATTAAATGAAATAACCAAATTAGGCAAGAAAGATTTCAGTACATTGCTTAGACATTGAATTATAGAAAAATTTGCGGCAGATGGGTTCCGCGACAATTAACGGATGTCATGAAAGAACAAAGAAAAAAGCACTTGCCAAAAACTTCTTAACCGGCATCGACGTATAGGAGATGATTTTCTCGTGAACATTACCATCGGGACGAATCTTGGGTTCATCATTATGACCCCGATAACAAGCAACATTCAATGGAATATCGTCGTCATGATTCACCATGTGTACGAAAATTCAAAAGAGTTCCATCAGCGCAGGAAGTCATGCTCACAATGGTTAGCATGACTTGGAATATAAGGGAATCATTCATACCGAATATCTGCCGAAGGGATCTACGATTAATTCAATAAGATACTGCAAAACTTGAGTAACGCCGGAAAGAATGAATTTTTACTTGCATCACGACAACGCTAGACTGCGAAACGATGAAGACAGTGACGAGTCTGAAATTCACGGTTCCTCCACGCAGTCCTGATTTGGCACTTTTAGATTTCTGGTTGTTCCCAAAGTTGAAGAATGCATTGAAAGGTTAACATTTTTCATCAGACTCTGAAGTTCGGGGCTGCTGTTTATAATTAGATCAACAAAAAACAAGAAAGTTTTTTCATGAATAGAATGAAGAAATAGATTTGAAGAAATGTGTTGCACTAAACGGTGATTATGTGGAAAAATAATTATGTATTTTGGTAGTACAATACGAGAATATATCTAATATAACGAGACTGGTGCTATAACTTCTTTCACAACTAGAATTTTATAACACAAAGAATAGAACATGAAACCCCCATCTCTAATGTACTTATTCTCAGTAGGCTATGATTTAACTTTTGAAGTTCATTACAAATTAATTACTGAATTATCAGTGTTTGTCGCACCCATAGAAAAAATTAGAGTAGAGCAAGGATATGCGATAAAATTTTGTGTTCGGTTGGGTAAAACTGCAACTGAAACATTGTAAATGATTAAAACGGCACACCCAGTTGATGGTTTATCAGGATGTAGAGTGTTTGAGTGGATAGGAAATTCGAAGACGGTTGTGAATCAGTGGAAGATGAATCTCAACGCGGGCGACCACCAACTGCAGGGATTAATTCAAAAATTGCAGAAATTAACGACTTGATCCAAAACGATCGTCGGATTGGCATATATCGAATTTCCTACATTATTAATTTGTCTTATAGTTCTACTCAAAAAATTATTCATGAAGATTTAGGGTATTGAAAGGTCGCGGATATGACGGATACCAAAAGTGATGACCGATGAACAAAAAACCAATCAAGTGACAATTTGTCGGTAGTGGAAAAGACAACTGCAACATAAACCACAGTTTTTAAACAAGCTGGTTTTATCATTATGATCTGAATTATGGTCTCAAAGTATGTAATGAAAGCACAAAGGCAGTCCAAGACCGTAGAAGGCGAAAACTGTGAAAAGCGCCGGTAAAGTGATGCACTTATTTTTTTTTATAAATGGGGCGTTATTTATGATCGCATTGTACCTAGAGGACATTTAGTAACTGAAGAATACTATTCTAATACTATTCTAATGTAAAAAAAAATAACAGCTTTATCAAAACATCGGTTGGATCCTGCATCACGACAGTGCTCAGAGTCACAGATCAGGGTTTTTTTAACGAAGACTTGAAGAATTGGGGATGTAAATTATGGTTCATTCTCCCTATTCACCTGACCTTGCTCTATGTGACTTCCAATTATTTTCCGAAGTCAAAAAAGAATTGAGAGGTCGAAAATTTGAGTCGAATTTAGAGCTCAACAACGAGGCGATGGCTATATTAAAAAGACTCTCAAAAAATGGTTTCTCAGATGTTTATGACAAGTAGACAAAACGATGAGGCAAGTGTATTACACAAAATTGAGAGTACTTTGAAGGATAGTTATTGAAGTTATTTAAATAAATGTTTCGTTTTTGTACTACAGCACCTGTCTCGTTATTTTCTAATATTTCCTAGTATTTGCTACATTTTGAGACTGGTTTCATTATTGTGTCTTTTCATATTCATATTTTATAAAATTGGAGACCTTATATATCAATCCGCTCCCGTACATCAGGTGACCTGTCAGACGAGTAGGAGATTTAATTTTTGTTTGTAAACGCACAATAGATAATTACTCTTTCATTAATTTATATTATTTGATATCATAACCTTTGTAGAATGAAGCAGGTGATAGAAGTAGGACCCAAAGAATACCAAACAATGTATGATATAGTACCTACAGAACAGTGCTGTTCCTCTTATTATTTAAAGAACGACGAATGTTTACCGACATGCCATCCATCTTGTAAAAACGGGCTTTGCACCGAACCAAATGTTTGCGCGTGCTCCCCAAAATATACAGGACCTTTATGCGAAAGTCTAATATGCCCAATCGGTTACGAAGGTCCCAATTGTGACCAAAAATGTTCTCAGAATAGATATGGTCAAAATTGCCAAAAAAATTGCTCATGTGAACATGGAGACTGCGATCCCATAACAGGATATTGTTATTGCCACGAGGGATGGAGTGGGCTCGAGTAAGTATTTATATATTTTTCGCCTCATTTATGTAAAATTTTACAAATAAGGAACAAGAAATTAACATAACTCTACTAATAAAACACCACTGCATAATCACTAACACATATTCTGATTGAATCGGTAACTCGTTTATTCTGTAAAATTTAATTTAAATAACCCTTGCCACAATGTAGCTTTAAATCCTGGATACGTATTTCGACAACTATGTTGTCATCATCAGTAATAGAGAAAGTATTACAGTCGAGGCCTTAGCACACACTTTACACGAGCAAAGTTTTTAAATCTAAACCGTATTTATATCTGCTTATAATCGTGTCCTTACCTGAGAAAAACATACACTAAGTAGATATATGGGGTGTCCTTGAAATAAAAAGACAACGTATGAAAAATGGAAAGATTAAATCATATAGAATAAACCTAAAATATTTTTCCTAAAATTCTCTCTCATAAGCGAGGAAAAAAATAACAAAGATATTGAAAAAACGTTTGTCACGCCACTGTGCGACCGACTATATTATAAAAGACGATATCTTAAAGTTGACCGGCAATAGCAAAAATAAAAAATAGTTTTGTTATTGTCCATCTCATCCACTATATGTGTATGTGAAGTATTTATTATTTATACACATTCTGAATATTTTGAATTCATAAGCGTCACGCAATGAAATTTTCAGGGTGTTTTTTAATTTCGGGGTTCGCATCGTAATTGACACAATATTTTAGATTTATGTTCTATATAATTACATCTTTCCATTTATCGTCCTTGAAATAAAGCGTCCTGTATATATATATATATATATATATATATATATATATACAAAATAAAACATAAAGGTATTTCTTATGGATTAGCGACCGGTAATTAAAGCAATATTTAATTTGTACTGACGTTTCGGTCCCAGGTGTTACGATATTTTATTATCAGGATAAAATAAAACAAATTTTAATGAATTTCACTTTTTAATTTACACCGTAACGATCGTTTCGCTCCAACCTGAGCTTCATCAGACATATCAGACTAACTTATGTACAAATTTTAACACAAATATACCGTAACAAACACATGTTTTGTTTTGAATAGTTGAAGGAATGGGTACTTTTTATTACTAAAATGTCTATGCACAAAACTTTCACTACGGTTTATACAATACTATTCTTAAGTGATAAAACTGTGGTTTTACATTATGTTACAGGGAGGTAAAGAAGTTCTATGGAAAAATACAATATGTGACCGTCTGAATATCAAATAGATAAATTGAGTAAGGGTGAATTATTTGTTTCTAATTGATCATTGAGGATCTTATCGGTTTTCTTTAATTTATTAATTTCAAGTGACTCTAATAAATTAAATTTTTTGCCCTTATTTTCTACGTGTAATATTTTAAATTCTTTGTTAAAATAAGGTAAAATAAAATGTGTTTGTGTACATTTGTGTTCAAATTTGTACATAAGTTAGTTATATGTCTGATGAACCTCAGGTTGGAGCGAAACGATCGTTACGGTGTAAATTAAAAAGTGAATTTCATTAAAATTTGTTTTATTTTATCCTGATAATACTTATAATGGAATTTCATCAAGTAAAGGCTGAAACAATCATATATTTTACGATATTTTGGTGATCGGTCCCTGTATACTCTTAGCGTCTTTGATGTTACCCTATCCATTTGTGATTTGATGCCATTTTCCGTTTCTGTGGGCTAGCGCGTAGCCAGCGTAGTTAAGACAAAGTCCTTCTAGTTTTAATTTGTGTGCTATCGATTATAAGAAATTTGGGGGAAAATTAGACTTCGCGCTTTGTATCTAATTAAGGAAATCAACGTAGGTTGGTTCATTCACGGCGGTTGTAATTAGAAATAAGAATACTGCTTGGAAAGTTATATTATTTTTTCTCTATTACAACTAACTCTCTTTGGGTGCAATATTTGCTATTAAGACTGGTGGTAATTTATTCTATAGAGTACCGAATACCTCTAATTAGCTAAGGGTGCAAATCTATATATATTATATATATATATATATATATATATATATATATATAGATTGGATATTGTTGATGTGGTAAGATTATATTTCTGAGATCCAGACCACATGGTTGTTTGTCGCTCGTGTGTTTGTCTGAGGCCGTAAACTTGAAGTAGAAGCAACAAATCCGATCAATAGATCTGCAAGACGACGGTCTCAGTTAAAACACACTTATTTTACATACGATGTGTGTTCCGAAAAGATCGACGACATTTGTTAATCAGGAACTAATTTTAATTAACCAGTCTAGTATTTCGAATAGAGACATTTTTGTAACGGCCATTTTGAAGAGTAGAACGACTTCCTTATGTAATTACCGGTTGGGTCGTTTTTCTGTTTTAAAACGATAATCGAAATAATTCATTTTACTTGTGTTCATTTTTCTTGTGCTGTCTGTAAAATTAGAAATTTAATTGTTTTAATAATTTCGGTTGTATTGGTTAGATTAAATTTTATTGAAATTTGGATTGATAATTTTTCCTTTGTTCTAATTGTTTCGCAAGATTGGAATTTCAAGGAAATCAAATAACATTTCGTTTCGTTTCTTTTTTTTTTGTAATTTTAAAACTGCAGACTGTGGTAATTTGAATTTTGATTTTACTTCACATTTAATTTTGTACCATATCCACGGGGTAACTGAAAAATTGTTTAAGATATATTTACCGTATGTTATACTGCATATTAATTTTTGTAGAGTTATGTTAATTTATGATGTATGTGTAGTCCAAAATTTATGTTATACTGTATGATATACTAGTTCTCGTTAAGTATCAAATATTCTTAAATAATCGTAAGGGGAAATTGAGAGCTTTCTACAGTTCCTTTTATTTTTCACTTGGTGGATGCTGTGTAAATTACATACGTACTTTTTTTTATTATTTTGTTTGATCTTTGTTTAAAGAAGTTAATTTAAGAAGTTCAAGATGTTTTCTTATTGATTAAATAGATTTAATTTAATTACCTAATAGTTTTCTGGGCAGACTTTACGTATGAAAACTAAGAGAATAAAATTTTAGTGGCTTCCTTTAAACCATCTTGCTTTTATTATTTCTTGGTGACTCTGCAATAATTTCTATGGGACTCATGTAGTGTAGAATACTTTTCGATATCCGACAATATCATAATATACACGGTGGCGCCCTTATTTTCATTTTTAAAGCTGGATAAAATAAGGCAACGTTTCGTCGAGAATCGCACGACCGTCTTCGACTGGCTAGAACGGTCTGGCTCGTCGGCGTCGTAACTCTCAACATCTCAATCATCAAGGTAAGTTCTTAGAATGGTACTAAGTTATGTAAAATTCAAGACCCAGTTTCGTTGGCTAAATTGAGTTACGATTTTGAGTAGCACAGGATGACGATGTTCCATTGACTGGCGTTTGTTTTCGGGGTCATAATGAACCCAAGATGTGACCCCGGTGGTAATGTTGACATTCACAAATGTTTCTATCTTTGTTCTCCGTGACATCCGTTAACTGTCGCGTGAGCCATTTGACGTATTTTTTTCTGTAATTTAAGGTCTGAACAATGTACTGTTCTCTTTCTTCACTAATGCTTAATTGCCGAACAATTTATTTTTTCATAATCGGGCGATTTCCTTGAATCAGAACATTTGTCTTTGATTTTTTTGATGCGTCACTGATACTCGTGTCGACCTGACCACTTTTCGTCAAGCACTTTAATTTGACCTCTATGACAGAGTTTTGCACGTCAAACCCATTAGCTAACATTCTCCACATACATACAATCGTTGACCTAAACAGTTTCCAAACGCTTGTAAACTTCGATCGGCACGCAATCTTCTAACGTTAAAATTTCTATCACAAATCGTTGCTTGGTACGCATCTCAGAAATCGAACTTGTTATAAATAACACTGTTACGCAGCGATGGTACACAGGAAAATGATACTTTGCATGCTAAGACGAGATACTGGAAATTACTGATTGCAAGTTGGAATTTGTTTCTATCCCCACTATTCATACATGGCGTTGTTGGAGACCTCATGTAGGATAAATATTACTTGCTTTATCGTTAAGTATTTGTACTATTTTTGACATTACTCTATATTTTTATTTATTTCTAGCTGTTCAGTGAAGTGTCCAGAGAGCTTATATTGTCTTAACGCCGGAGTTTGCGATTTTGAAGGCAAATACTGCGCATGCCCAGTGGGATATACAGGTCAGAATTGCGAAAAAATGTGTGAGCAAGGATTCTGGGGAAATAATTGTACGCAATCCTGTGATTGCGGTGATAACTATATTTGTAATCCAGTTGACGGAGAAGTAAGTTAATTAAAAATAAAATTTTGCTTTTAGACTTGCTACACTGCTCAAAATCTACAGATATTTGTAAAAATAAGATGTAAAAACCGAATACCGTATTGTATATAAACATTTTGAGCAAAAATAATATGCACAAAGGTTCTATCATCTTATCTTGCTAACAATGGAACGATTATGTTTTGTTTGCAACTTCTATTTATTAGCTGTCATAACGGCGTTATTTGTCACTTTCCGTTTAGCGTCATTTCTTGCTGCAGAGTTTAAAAACATTAAGTTTTGTGTATAATTTGAGTAGTCTTATCAATGGAAAGGCGTCATTTACCACGCGAAGAAATGTTACGTGCTATTGGCATGTTACAAGCTGGGCGGGGCGTCACGCTGAATTTGCAGCCGAATTTCAAGTTAGACAAAGCGTCATAAGTCGCTTATGGCACCACTATAGTAAAGTCACTAGATAAATAAAGTACCGCAAACCTCCGCCATTTTTGGGCAAAAATTTGGCGTCAAAATTGAATTGCTGTGTTAAATAAAAAATCAATTTAGTACTGTATTCTTAAAAGAACGCAACTGTATGAACATGCGTTAATAATTAAACCGCAGATAGTAAGGCAATTAATTAAAACAAGCAAGCACTGTTTTCATTATTTATTATTGTTGGTTTACTAAAGCATGCATTTTCGCCTTTTGTGGTTGACAACCAGATCAGGGTGTGCATTTGGAGTTAGTTTTTTCATGTCATCTGCTCTTGATTGTTCAAATTGGGAATCAGAAAAATGCACCTTACATAAGTAACTAAGTGTTATAACAAGTGATCTGCTTTTACATATGTACTCACCTCACAAATCTTCGCATTTACCGGCACATTGTCTTGATTAATGTCACATAACCACACTTTTCTTCTGTCTGCATTCCTTTCACCACTGGGAAATGCAAATAAACGGAAACCTTTGGCGACACTGTTTTTGCAATTGATAATACAACAACCAGGCATAATTTCACTTTATGTTGCCAACGGTGGGTTTAGATGCAACGATGCAACGACAAGTGATTTGACGTTTGGCGGCCATGTTTGGGCAAAAGTAGCGCTTTCTTTCTCGCACTCTTTGGCCTTATGGATTGCGGTACTTTATATGTATCTAGTGACTTTACACTATAGGGATACTGGCGAAGTACGTAATCAACAGAGAGCGGACTCGAGCGATTGATGATTCATAGTCCATAGGTGCTGCCTTGTATTCGCAATAGTTTTGTTTCTGTAAGCGATCCGTGAGTTTCGAAGAATTTGATACGTATGGCTAGCTGCATAAATGGAACATACCTACATATGCAGTTAATATGTATCTGTCAATGCAAAAGAGAGCGAATGTAATGAACGGCTTGGTTACCGGTAGCAACTACGGCTCGAATTGCATTGAATTTTGAATAAAAATGATTTACAAAGAACATAAACTCAAAACTATGTATATTCACTGAAAAATTGACAGTGTAAAATATTACTATGAACAACTAAATTTTGTTCAAGGTGTCCCTGTGCTAAATTAGTTCTTTTAGATATTAAAACGTCTTTAAAAATAGAAAATGTCCGTTCTACAACAAAATATTTATAAAAAATTATAGGATAAGTACGGATTTTTTAAAATACTAAACGTTGTAACCAAATAACACTGAAATAAACGAAACCATAAACAATCCCTTATAGAAGATAATAGAAAATATACTATCTCAAGAACAATAAATACATATAACGGGTGTTCATTTGAAAAGTCAATCTAGTAGCATGTGATTTACTGAAAACATTTTGAAGTATGTCGTAAATTAAAATTTACTACTTAACCTACGAAGTATATTTTGACAGTTTCATACATACAAATAAATAACAAATGTGATTGACATTATCAAATGTCATTTGGATTTACGTTTACGGAACAACAAACACATACTAACATGTATGCGTCTTATTCTATCAAAATTTCAAAGTAACCTAGATTGACTTTTCAAATGAACACACGTTATGTATATGCATGTATAACAGCATGTAAACACGAGAATAAACTTTGGAAATTAGCGAATATAACGAAATAATATATAAATGTATATTCCGTCTTACATGCTACAGTAAAATATAATTTATGATTGAATAGACACAATAACGACGGAAATAACAACATCTGCTCAACGAATGCGATCGAGCAAGCAAATAGTGGGGCTGTTATAACATGCATACTATACCTGATTCTGCCACCACCGTTTTATCGGGGTAATTGATCATTTAATCGCTCCAGTCCGCTCTCTGGTAATCAACATCATGGTAACGGTCGGATTACAACGGCAGCACAAGACCGCTAAGTCCAATTTATTGCCCGACGTAATCAAACAGCTCGGCAGGTACAAAATCAGTTTAACCAAACATATGGCGTACTGATTAGAGACTAAACTATTCGCAATAGGTTACATGAGGTACATTTAAGATCTATACGACCCTTAAGAGTTCCATCTCTAACAAGAGGTAATCGCGGAGAACGTCTTTTATGGGCACAGGATCGCCGAAATTGGTCAAACGGACAATGGTCATATGTAATGTTCTCTGATGAGTCTAGACTTGGTATGTACAAAGATTCAAGAAGAATTCAAGTTTAGAGGCAGCCAGGATACGTAAATCGATTGAATGGAATCCAAGACCTCCATTCTTTCAGAGGTGGTACAATCATGGTATGGGCTGGTATTGGTGGGAGAATAGATCTCGTTTTGATTGAACGTAATATGACTGTGGAACAGGTCATTTTACCTGTTGTTGTTCCATATGCAGGAGCAGTAGGAGCAATTTTCAATTTCATGCAAGATAATGCGCGTCCACATGTGGCTCGAACTGTAATGAATGTGCTAGAACAGCAACATACGGCAACACATTTCGTTGTTAGAGTAACCAGCTCAGTCTCTGGATATGAATCCGTTAGAACATCTGTGGGATAAGTTACAAAGATGGGGTAACAAACTCAAATAATCACATTAATGGTCCCCGAAACCTTTTAGAGTTCTTCAAAGAGAATGGAGAGCAATACCACAGGAAGAGATTGAAAATTTAATTTTAACAATAACAACCGCATTAGGGTAGTAATAAACAATTGTGGAGGTTATACTGATTACTAGAAGTTGCTTTTGATGATATGTTTAGGATTGCTTTCCAAATTTAAACATCTTCAAGATTTAAGATTATATCGTTGTTAACAAAATTCGTATTTGCAAACTTAAGTTTATTAGAACTTTTTGAATTTACTTTTAATTTTGTACTTTTTTAGTTGAATTACGCTGTGAATATAAAAATCTGGTTAATAAAGTTGCTTAACAATAAATAATAATATTTTTTCTTTTTTTCGATTTTGAGTAGTGTACTATGAGTTGTGTTGTGTTATATACCACTACAATTTTGACGTTTTAATGAAAGAATTATCTAAATTTAAATTTAGTTTTTATGTTTTGTGAATATTTGAATTGAGATAATCATTTGAATATGTCGAATTAAATTTTCTCAACGTATACTGGGCTATGAAAACGTTAGATAAAATATAATAAACGTTTAAGGAAATATTTATAATCTAATCACCATTTCCTTGTGATCAGGATAAATCATAGACACCGTATGCCATATATATGTCAAACTTTTTAGAAAATGCGTACTTACCATTTGCTATTCCTATGGTGTGCCCCAAACCAGTAAGCCATGGCGAATGTTACTTTTGTGTATGTGATGTTAAAAATTACAAATTTTATGTTCCTAGCGGATGCAGATTGTTTTTGACTCGTCTAAGACTAGTTTAAAGGCTTCTCTTATATAATGGCGATAAGTATTCATCCGTGCCAATTGCTCGTTCAGTCCACTTAAAAGAAACTTATGGCAATCTAAAGTTGCTTTTAGACATAATTAAATATCAAGACCACGAATGGCAACTATGTGGAGACTTGAAAGTATCATATATGTTGTTAGGTCAACAAGGTGGGTACATTAAAATGTCGTGCTTTATTTGTGGACGGGATAGCAGAGCTAGAACGCTACATTGAACAAAGAAGCAATAGCTTCTGCGGCAAAATCTTGCACCGGAAAATATTGTGCACAAAGCCAGGTAATATACTTTGCCCCCATTACATATAACATTAGTTATAATTTAGAAGTATTGAATAAGCTGCGTCACCTTTGCAGTAAATTTCCCGGTTCGTCTAAGGCATATATATACATATAACATTAGTTATAATTTAGAAGTATTGAATAAGCTGCGTCACCTTTGCAGTAAATTTCCCGGTTCGTCTAAGGCAGAACTTAAGGAGGGTATCTTCATTGGTCCCCAAATTAAAAAATAAGTTTTTGACAGTCACTTTAAAGCTACTGCGACTGCCATTGAAAGAGAAGCCTGGATTTAAGGAAAACTTTCTAGGAAACCATAAATCACAGCAAAAGCTTCACGATTTAGGTTGCAATATGAACATCAAAATTTACTTTTTGCATTCTCATCTTGATAGTTTTCTCGAAAATCTTGGACAAATGAGCGAAGAATAAGGAAATAGGTTGCATCAAGACATAAGAGGAATGGAGCACAGGTACCAAGGCAGGTGGAACTACTTTTGGTGTTTAAAAAGAGTCATCCTGGCGGCTGTGCATAAAAGAAAAACGATTAAATTGTATTTTCAAACAACATTTCAAAATTTCGATTTATTTAGTATTTATATATTTTTTGAAATATTAAAATGTAAAAGTGCCATTATTAAATACAATATATTTATATACGTTAGTAAAAGCAACGCTTTTTTATTTCCTAAAAAAAATTAAATCATGTTTAAATCATATTTAGTCAATATCACCTATTGAAATTCAAACCCCAACGAACAAACTTAAATTTGCAAACTAGTGTTATTAGAATTTATTTAGTTTTATTCCTTCATTGCAGTAAACACAGAATATTTTTCATAAGCAAACCGGCAAACTTAATGGAACAGATTGTAATCGTTTATTACGTATCAAGGGAGTAAAGTAATATTTTGCAGTCGAGACATGGATATTGTGCTCGAGACGAAGCCGAAAGCGTAACCATGTCGAGACTGTGCTCTTGCTCCCGTGTTGCGTACAGCATTTTTTCGCCCGCACCATAATTTTTATTCCAAAAAATATCGTGAAAGCACCTACTGAAATTAAATAGTTGCAGAATGTAGAAAGATGTATTAAACAGAACAGGATACAGTTACTTGTTTTTTGCGCGCGTCACAACGAAGATGAATTTCAAATTTTTTATTCTCCATTAAATAACTCCAAAACCGTATTTTCGCTGATTTTACAGGTGTGCTTCAATATCAACCACAATCTAAATAGTAAATACATTCTGTTATATCGCAACTTGGATTTTTCTGAGAGTAACTGCTTTGTTGTGGAAGTAGCGGTTTGTTCACAATCTGGGTGAGTGTTCTCTAACATAATATCATTTTCGCTTGAACTATCACTCAATGTAAAGTTTAAGAATAGAAACGAATTCACAACTTTTTAATTTTTTAACAGTCACTGATGTTGTGATGCTTGATGACAAAGCGTTAACTGCAGATAGGTACATCAGAGATATTCTCCAAGATAATGTGGTACCTCTTGCCCTATTTATCGGAGAAAATTCCAATTTAATGCACGATAATGCGCGCTCACACGTCATCCATTAACTTTTTGAACGAAGTTGGTATAACAACAATGAATTGGCCAGCATGTTCGCTTGACCTGAACCCGATCGAACATATATAGGACATGTTACGCAGAAGACTAAAGTCAAAAATTCCTGCTGTTCAAAACAGAGAAGAAGTAAAAGTTGCATTGATTGAGGAACGGGAGAGATTGCCTCAAGAACTGATCTATTGCCTCATCAGAAGTATGGCAAGACGAATAACTGCTCTTGTAAGGGCTCGTGGTGACAACACACGCTATCGAAGTAAAAGAAGAAACACATTAAATGATTAACAATGTTCAAAATGTACAAAAAAGTTATTCTGTTTAAAAACATATTTTGTTCGAGTCTGGCATCTTCTAGTTTTTTCTTTCAACGGATTTCACATAATACAACCGTTCTAAAACAAATTTCAATTACTCCACCTAACATCGTATTAGGAGATAACTTGAGAAATATTAACGATATGTATATTATTGAGAGGATAATAAGATTTTGCGTCTGTTCCTTTAAATTTGCCGGTGTGTGTATATAATATTAAAACGCAACTTTCTTTGCAGTGTAAATATAATTGCGGCAATGGCGAATATTACGATGGCAGTTGTTGGTGTAATAGAGGATGGACTGGTGAATTTTGCACGGAAAAACTTTGCCCCACTGGGTTTTACGGAGAAAACTGCAACAAAACTTGTTCGTGTAAAATTGGAACAACCAGGATGTATGTACGAAATTCTTCTTTCAGTGTTGTTCTTTACCTTATTATCCGCATTGATAAGTTTCACCTTAAAGTAATTAACCTAATATACTTGCAACTTTAAAACTTCCTGCAAACAATTAAATTTGATTAAATAATTTGTTCTTAAACTTGATAGAGATTTTATATTTTCATTAGCGAATGCGTTACCACTATGCTATCAACCGACTTGAGCAGAAGGGTTAACAATACCTTTATAACTAATTATGAATAGTTATTAACAGAGAGCGGACTCGAGCGATTGATGATTCATAGCCCATAGGCGTCTGCCGTGTATTCGCAATAGGTTTGATTCTGTAAGCGATCCGTGAGTTTCCAAAAATTTGATACGTGTGACTACTGCATAAGTGGCACGTACCTACATATGCAGTTAATACGTATCTGTCAATGCACAACAGAGCGAATGTAATAAACGGTTTGGTAATCGGCCACAACTATTGCTGAAACAAAAGTAATGCTGACAAGCGAATTGCGTATCGAATTTTGAATAAAAATAATTTACAAAGAACAAAACTTAAAACTATGTATTTTCTGTGAAACATTGAAAGTGTAAAACATTACTATGAACAACTAAAGGGGTTCAAGGTAGTCCTGTGTTAAATTAGTTCTTTTAGATATTAAAACATCTTTAAAATAGAATATATCCGTTCCACATCACAACTGGTGCGTGATTAAAATGTTGCCAAAGTGCTCCATACTTCGAATGTATAGCTTTTTCAATCGGCTCTGTGCAGAATTGATATAACATATTAAAATATGGATTTCTGATAAATATGGCATTAACTTTTTGTCTCAGCTTTGAGAAATATCTTTTTAAATGATGAAACTAACTTATCAACATTTGGAAAATAACCCCTGATGCTGTGAAGTGCATGTACTGGACAGGTAACGTGTAGCATATTGGGATAAGATTGCTTTAATAACTTCCCTGTTTTTAACATATAATAATAGCATCTTGTCTTTATAGTTGTTATGGGATGACTGATGAGAATATTATGAATACATTGATCAATTACTTCTGCAACTGTTTCACCATTTACAACTGGCAATATTTTAGTTGCAATTAAGTATGGTTGGTATGAAGTTGTCGGATTAAGAATACCAACAACTACATTTAATACATATCGTCCCATTACATCCGTTGTTTCGTCTACACTTACATAAAGATAATGACCAGATAGGTTGGTTCGTATTTTTTCATCAATGATGATTGTCATCAATGATTCTCAAATAACATTTTGGTAAGTGGTATTTACGTAAAGTAGATTCATCTGGTATATGACGATCAGTATATTTTGTAAGAAACATTTTGAGGACTGGATTGTTAAGCTTTTTGAATGGAATATTGGCCGCCATGTCAGGTGCAGATGGAAATATGTTATCTAGATAAGTTTTCGAAGAAGCATGTCTCTGCACATTACACTTTTATGAACGCCTTAAACTTAATGAACAGGCACTGCAATTGTCTCGGTATCATTGCGAATATGTAACCAATCTGTATGGCCTCTAATTCATCCTACCATGGCTACCCTGCGAGATTCTCCATAGTTAATGAAAATAAAGAGAAATACTAAGTAACTAAATAAACAAATAAAAATATACAAAATAAATCGACATCGTGATTTAAAAATCTAATTATGATCTTACAACATAAATACATACTTTTAAACCTAATAGTAATATTTTCCAAACCAATGTATTTCAGATATAACATTCTTGGGACAAATATTTAATATAGGAAGAAGTTAATAAAGATGTAGCTGTACCATATAAATATATATATATATATATATATATATATATATATATATATATATATATATTTAAGCGATTATTTCAACGAAATCTAACGAAATAACATATTGTAAAGTTTGTCTTTTCGGGTTCTTAAATAAAACTAACAATAACTTTAGACACACACTATATTAATATTAAAACGTATGACAATATAAAACTAACTATTAATAATAATAAGTACATTTATGAATTTATATTTATGTATCTATATTTATGTGTATTGCGCGAGACTCTAGGATTCAATGAATGTCCATCCCTTCTTCGACGCGGCTTTTATATTGTGGTGAATATGTTCTCGATCCATGGGGAACACTCCAGAGAATTCCGGATCAGCATGACGCGCTACGTGTCGTAGGATGAGTCATCACATTGCCCCCTTCTTAAGAATGAAGTTTCGTCCCGAAACATGTCAAGTTTTGGTTCCCTCAACCGATGGCGAAATCGACATTTAGGGCCTTTGTTACATTGTGACGTCATATCTAAATAACAGTCCACGGTCTTATCTTGCCTGGATGGACAGGAATATTCAAGCCGGTAACTGCATACCAGAATTTCCATACCAGTATGTCGGAAGATTACTTCCAACATGCTCCTTACAATTCTCCAGTCCAGGCGGTCCAATCCACAACCCAATTTTGGAATTGCCAATTTCAGAATGTCTTGCTGTAACATTTGTTCGCGTAAGTGGGTCAGGGCCTTCCATAAGGCACGATAGGCTTCCATAGGCTTCAGGCTCGACAGTTCTTTCATGACCAAATAAAATATGGGCTGTCCTTCCTTTATTATTTGGAGACTCTTATCAATTGCTGGTCCCTGCTGCCTTAGTTTTTCGATTCTGCCAAATCTCTCTTTAAATTCCCTGGCAATTCCCTTGGCCATTCGCAGATCTTGGGCTACGCAATGAGCAAGCGCGTAGTCTGGCGGCATCGTAAACAAATCTTGCTGTTTCTCGATGGTTACCCCAAATCGAGCTTTTCTCGAACCAGAATATTCTTGCATAAAGTCTTCGAAGGTTAGTTCATGGTATTGGCTATCCAATCGGCGCAAGTCAGCGGTTTCGTCATTATTGTCTCCAGAGTATGGGGCTAATCGATTAAAATGTACAACTCTTGGCTTGGTGTGAGGTGTTCGCCTGATGCAGTATATTACATCGTTGATCCGCTTCAACACCTCGTATGGCCCCTCCCGATTCTTTTGAAGTTTTGGAGATAGGCCCCGTCGGCGTTGTGGATTATACAACCAAACCCGATCACCTTCATGGTAACCACTCTTCTCGGCGTTGATGTCATAGCTCTCTTTCATTCTGTCACTAGCATCTTGGATATTATGTCTGACTTGTTCATGGATAAATGAATTCTCGATTTTCTGTTAGGCGAGTAAGTGGTTTTGCAATGTTGGAGAATCCAGGAACGTAGCGTCGATAATATGTGCATAATCCCAAAAAGCTTCTTGGCTGATGTTTGTCTTTGGGTACCGGCCATTTTTCCACAGCTTTTACTTTTTCGGGATCCACAGCAACTCTTTTTCTGGAAACCACATGTCCAAGGTAATTTACCTCCTTGCGGAAAAGGTGACACTTCTTTGGACTTAATCTCAGGTTGGCATCTCTCAACCTCTGGAATACTACTTCCAAATTTTTCATGTGATCTTCAAAGGTCTTCCCTACCACAATCACATCATCGAGATATACCAGGGAGGTATTCCAAGACAATCCCCTCAGTACAGTGTCCATGAGTCGCTCAAAAGTAGCTGGGGCGTTACACAGTCCAAATGGCATGACTGTAAATTGCCAGAGTCCTGTACCTAAACTGAAGGCAGTCTTCTCTTTATCATTGGGATCCATTCCCACTTGCCAATAACCGCTTTTTAAGTCGAGAGTGGAGAACCATTTTGCTCCTGCCAAGGTGTCTAGCGTATCGTCTATTCTTGGGAGAGGATAGCTGTCCTTTTTAGTCACATTATTTAAACGACGATAGGCCACACAGAATCTGGTAGATCCATCCTTCTTCCTGACAAGGACCACTGGTGAAGCCCATGGACTAATCGATGGTTCAATTACTCCTTGGCCTTCCATATCTTGTATAATTTGCTTGGCTTCCTCACGTTTTGCCAGAGGTAACCTCCTTGGTCCTTGTCGAATTGGACTTGCATCGCTGGTATTTATTTTGTGCATTACAATATTGGTTCTTCCTTTCGTACCAGTTTCAGTTTCAAAGACGTCTTCATAATGTTTGATTAGGTCCTTAACTTGACTTTGTTCCTTCTTGTTCAATCCTTGACAGGCGGAGTCGATTATCTTGGACAATTTCTTGGGAACCTGCACGCATCCATTCTTCTTCGCCTCTATGCGATGAACGACGGCCGACACTGGCGAACACCACCCCAGAATAGTACCCTTCTTCAATGAAAGAGGGTAATGATACACATTCATTACCCTTATCGGTACAGTCTTCTGAGTCTTAACCAGCATTTTGGCAACTACTATTCCTCGGCCCACCTCGTCATCATCAGCCTTTGGTTCCAACATTGTAACATTTCCGTCCAAATAATCACCTTCCATACACGCCGTCAAAAATGTCTCACTTCTTGCATCCAGAACAACATTCTCTGCAGTAATTACTTGTACATTCCCACAATCTTTCCCATGAAGAAACAATTCTTCATTATTTATTTTTAAAGTGCCTTCTTTCATGTTTAACTGGAAGCCGTAGGTGTTCATGATGTCTAATCCCAAGATTATTTGTTCTTCTATGTCGGCTACGAGAACACGATGTCGGATTGATGTTGGTCCTATGATAAAGTTGACATCTACTTCACCTTCCACAGAAGCTGCTTCTCCAGTAGCTGTCCTAAGTCTCCATTTGCTAGAAAGTAATTCTTTATTACTGGATATTAAATCGGGTCGTACAATGGTTTTCGTCGATCCAGTATCTAGCAACCAAGCATAGGTCCTTCTTTCCATAATAGCATCCACATACATGCCGTTGGTTTGATGTTGTAAGGATGCGATTTGAGCAGTCCTTGGGACTTTCGGATTCTCAGCGGATGCTTTCTTGGTCCTTTTACCACATTTATTCTGAATGTGACCGTTTCTTCTACAATTCCCGCATGGCCGCGCACTTTTATTTGATTTGATCTGATTTAGGACTTGACTAACCACCTGCTCCATGAACTCCTCATTTTCCTGTTCGTCGACAGAACAGCCACGAGCATGGTTCCGAGAGGCTTGTCTTGCGGTCTCAAACTCAAGTGCGTACGCCAAAGCATCGATCGAGGTTTTCGGTCGTGCTAACCTCAATGCTTGCTGCGTATCAATATCCCGTAGACCATCTATGAACGTCTGTACAGCTAGGTGTTCCATGAAATTATCTGGCGCCATCGGATATGCAAGTCGAACTAGACGAGCAATCTCTGCCTCAAATTCCTGAAGATTCTCGCCTTTCTTCTGTGATCGATTCTTCAGTTGGGTATGGTATACTTGCTCCAAATGCGCATGACCATATCTCATCTCCAAGCGTTTAATGAGTTGAGAATAATCTTTACGTTCCTCAGGAGGCAATGTCTGCAAAATATCACTAGCATCACCCCTCAATGCTATGACTAAAGCAGTCGCCTTCTCGGCAGAAGACCATGCGTTTGCTTCTGCGGCCGCTTCGAATTGCGTCAGGTAAGTTGCCCATGACGTCTTTCCATCAAAGTTTGGTGGCTTGATTCTGGTCTTTGAAATAGCCACAAGTTCTTCTTTTATTTCGTTGGGCCGCGGTATGACTTCTTCGTTGACGTGCTTGGTATCAGAATGACTCGTGGTAGCGGGTAATTTCATCTCAATCATTATTGCTTCTAAAAGTCTAGAATGTTCTCCAATTGTCTCTTCTACAGCTATGAAAACCTCTTCTTTTAACGCTTCTGATTTTTCCGCTAATCGCTGTTCTAGAACTTTCTCCACTTGTTCCAGACTTTTTTCGAAGTTTCTAGAATTTTCTAGTAATTTCTTTTCCAGATTTTTCTCGAGGATTCTAGCGGTTTCTAGGATTCTTTGTTCCATTTGTTGCATTTGAATTTGCGCATTCTCTATTAATCGTTGTTCCATATTTTTCGCACTATCCAGATTCGTCTGCTCCATTTGTTGCATTTGTATTTGCGCATTCTCTATTAATCGTTGTTCCATATTTTTCGCGCTATCCAGATTCTTCTGTTCCATTTGTTCTAGAGTTTTTGCTAAGTTTCCAGAAGTTTCCAGGTTCTTCTGCTCCATTTGTTCTAGAGTTTTTGCTAAGTTTCCAGAAGTTTACAGGCTCTTCTGCTCCATTTGTTCCATTTTCATCAACAGCGAATTCACGTCAGCATCTCCGCCTTGAAAGACATAATTCTCTGGATCCTCGCCTTCTTGGATCAACACATTGCGAAGCCGTTGCTGGAGGATCGACTTTTTGCCAGTTGTATCCTCATCTCTCTCTTCTAATTCTCGTTTTAACTCGGACACTTTTAATTCCGTCAATTTCATTCTGTTGGCCATCACGATATTTAAAATAACGTCTTTCCCCACTGTATATTTGTTTAATCGAATACTTAATTGTCTACTTAGTTTATTATTTATTAATTAGTCCACACCTGAATACCACTGTAAAGTTTGTCTTTTCGGGTTCTTAAATAAAACTAACAATAACTTTAGACACACACTATATTAATATTGAAACGTATGACAATATAAAACTAACTATTAATAATAATAAGTACATTTATGTATTTATATTTATGTATCTATATTTATGTGTATTGCGCGAGACTCTAGGATTCAATGAATGTCCATCCCTTCTTCGACGCGGCTCTTATATTGTGGTGAATATGTTCTCGATCCATGGGGAATACTCCAGAGAATTCCGGATCAGTATGACGCGCTACGTGTCGTAGGATGAGTCATCACAATATAAATGAATATTCCGTCTTACACTCCACTGTTGAATTGAATTTAAAAGGGAATACACACAATGTACTATTCATAACGACGGAAATAATAACATCCGCTCGACGAATACAATTGAGCAAGCAAATAGTAGGGGCTGTTATAACGTGCATACTGTACCTGATACTGCCACAACGTTTTATCGGGGCAATTGGTCATTCAATCGCTTCAGTCCGATCTCTAGTTATTAATGAATTATCATTGGCATCGCATGAATATTCAAGTTACATATTAACAGAGACAATGTGATAAAAAGAATTTGCTATTTAATACACTGGTCGTAGCTACCGTATCTACATCCGGCAGGAGTTCTGAAGTTTACATTGCAACCAAGCACGTGACCGCATATATTTTTTACTCAAAAACTTAACAACAGTTCAACATAGCAGCGTATATAATAATTTCTATTTAAAGGTGCGATCGTTATACTGGAAGATGCGACTGCAAGCCAGGATGGATTGGAGATGGATGTCGAGAACCTTGCCCTGCAATGACCTACGGTGAAAAATGCAACAAAAGCTGCGAATGTATAGAAGATCGTCATGATGGCTGTGATCCAATCTCCGGAATATGTATGTGTAAATCAGGATGGACAGGTAAAAAATACGAAATATCTATAGTTTTATATAACCTTGTGATAATCATCCTGTATCACATTAAAATAGTGCGAGTAATAAATACTGTACGTTTCGCTTCAGGTATATCTGCCAGAAAACAGTTTTAATTTTAATGACAGTTATAGATGCTATTAACCACAAATCACGTGTGTATAGATGTGTAGCTTGATAGGCTATCCGTGTATAATTTTGCGGGGTAAGGCACCCAAACAATGTGAGGGGAAGGAAATTAATTATGCAACTTAAACATCACAAGGATTTTGCATTTAGAAGTTGTTCTGGGGTAGGAATTTCATATGTTAACGAAAAATTTAATGTTGGCTATCTTGATCGATTACTATTTGCCGTATGTAAATTTTGCGATCTCGTGGCCTTGTTATATGTTATAAACTTTCGTTGGATTTATTGTTTGTTTGTGTAAGTAGCATTTGGGACTATGGATAATAGTGTATAGTTTTATAATTTTTTTGATATTATTAGTTATAAATTTTTTAGATGAATATTAACTGGATAGCGTTATATTCTGAAACATCAAACTATACAATTTTTGAAAATACTATGGTATTTGATTAAATTAATCTAGCATAAGAGTGGTATAGAATTCTAAATATATTTTTATACGAATTACGTTTGTTTGTAATTTTTATGTGAATTTACATTTTATGATATATTTTGAAGATATTCAAGAAGGTGAAAGAGAATTAAATAGACTATGGAGAAAAATAATGTTTCGTTCGATTAAATTATGCGTTGAATATGATTAAGAAGTTTATGTAATGGGTTCTAAATTACATATATTGATTGCAATACAGAAGTTAATCGAATGAAATATTATTTTGCCTTGATACATAATATTTTATTAACCCGAATAGCAATTTAACTACAGCTATGTTGGTTGCATACACAATTATCCCCTTTCCCTGCATGGTGACCAGTCCACAAGCTATACATAGGGATCTATTTTACTATTAAGTTACACATCTATATTATTACTGATCTGTGTTATTAACCCTGTTTGCATCAAGATATAAATGCATCGTCAAGAATCATGTAATGCGTTCAAAGTTTATTTAGAAATTGTCCCTTTTAAAGACCTTTTGGACATAATTTAAGCATCCAGTCCAAATTTTAATTCAACATGTGTATCGTGGCGCTTCTTACTACTGATTGTAACTGTCAAAAATGACTTAAACCAACTTATATAGTCATATCATTTTTGGTATGTCGCATTCGATTGCATTAATTGCAGTCTTAAAATTTTGTTTAACTTTTATCCAAACTTTGAATGTGTTGGTATTTTTTTTAATGCTGTGTGATAGATAATCTTGTTAGAATAACTGTTGGCTAATAGAGTTTTTCTGTATAAGAAGAAAAAACAAAATACCTGGTTCAAAAACGTTTAATACTATTTTTCTTTTTTCAGATTGTTCTGTTGAAGATGGCAACTTAATTGTTAAAACGGATATAGAGTTTATTAATATATTTTGTGACTAGGGATTTTTCTTGTTTCTGTCTTTCAGATCTCAAGCCACAGCCGTCACCAATTCGAATTACTTACCTGACTATTCGTATATTTAACAGTCTTGTTATTATAAGCCTGATCTATACTCGCAAAAATATTTACAAAATATTTGAAATTTATAGTGAATGCTCTAAAAAAATCTGATTATTTCTTTTAAATTTTCGTGTGAATATTTAGAAAATATAAATATTTTTTTCTTATTTAGAATCTGTATTAATGAAGAGTATGAAATAAAAGGCATGTATTGTTAGTTTGCAAAGAAAACATTCCATTATATTTCTCTTTATTGATCATTACATCATTCTTGAATCAGATTTCATTTTCAAATTCTATTTAGCCTCCTCACTATTGCCTTATCGTTGTGTAGTTATCTTATTAGTTCATTAGTCTCTTTGTTTGTAACAAAGGGAATCTTCAAGTCTTCGTGAACTGTTTGGATATTCACATACCAAGGTCATTTATTACTATTCGTAGCGCCCTAGCTTAGAGGCTCTGGATGATATTTAAAGTTATTGGTTTAGTGTATCTTTAAAAGTGCTTCCCGTAAGACCATAATAGGGTTCAGTATTAATGGTCTAAATGTGTTGTTGATTTTCACCCAAAAAACTCAGTACAGCCATGTTTTACTTCATTTTTATGGATTTTGCTAACACATGAGCATGTGGCGTTTCAAAAAATATCAAATTGCTTTATTTTTCAAATACATTTCGTGTTTCGTATTAAAGAGGATATAATGAAGTATCTAATACACCCTCATCTTTTTGTTGTTTTAGGTGTAACTTGTGACAAAATATGTACTTGTGTTAATGGGCAATGCGATAGTTATGGTAATTGTAAATGTTCTAAAGGGTGGCAAGGTAAAAATTGCGAAGAAAAATGTGATGACGGCTATTACGGTGAGGGATGTAGTGACGTTTGTGCTCTGTGTTCCGAAAGAGGTAAGCTAAAATCTTGTAGTATTTAGTCTTATATAATCTGTAATTTGAATTCATTGCATATAAATTTTTATATAACATAATGGCACTTATCGTATTTACGAGGGGGTTGATTTATTCGAATGATCGTCTAGAGTAGGCCGTGATAAAAAAAAACATTATATATTGACAACCCATGCTTTGTCAGTTTACTGTTAGTGATTGATAAATTTGTGACAAAGCGTGTTTCGTAGGCAATTTTTTTAAATTTTACCCCGCTACTAATTAAGTGTACGTGAATAATTTTGAACATATTGCAGTGATTAAGTATCTTTTAAAGAAAGGCAAGTTGTAACGGAGTGAACTCGACCCTTGTTCAGTTTTAGTCGTTCATTTATAATTTTTGAATGGTTCTGTATAGGGTAGAATTTTTGTTTATAAATTGTAATTTTGATCTTTCAAAATTTGTAGAAGGGTTTTCTTATGCGGATATTTATCCTATTGTTAGTTAAAATTGGAAATTTCATCATAGTAATTTTCTAAGTTGATTTAAAATTTAATTAAAAATTACGATATATTGCGTTTGTTTTCAGTATGGTTTAGTTTAATATAGTTCATATGGTAACAATTGCCCACGTATTTATTTGCGATTTAGTTAACTTACCATCGGCGGTGTCTGTGTTCACTGTACCGGCTTGAGAGTATAAACACGTTGGCGCCTATTATATATATATATAAAAGAACCTTCTCTAGCTCGCCTCTTAACTGAGCTGGTCTCAGCTAAATTTCTCTGGGTCAATCGTGTTATTGGGGTAAGTTAGTAAACCAAGTAGGTATTATGGCGTGTATGTAGGCGCAGAACTAGTGCTTTGAGGAAGCACGTAGCAAAGTTCTTTACCGAAATCCATAACGATATGCGAGATACACTGGGTGAAGGTTGTCCTTAGTATACAACCGACAGAAAATGGGGAAATAAATTTAAGCGTGGCAGGGGCAGCTTAGAAGATGATCCCCGCAGTGGACGGCCGAAAACGGCTACAAGTCCAGAAATGATCGATAAAGTCCATAATTTGTTGCTAAGTGACCGACGATTAAAAGCGTTAGAAATAACAAAGACAGTGAGCATTTTAAAGGAAACAAGTTAAAGTTGGGACATCATAGTCTCCATAGCGATACTGCAACGCCTTTAACCCTTCTAAAGAAAAAAGATTATTCTTGGTCTGCAAGCCAACCCTCCACAGCTTCTATTACCTCTTCGTTATACAAAAATTGACGTCCTTTTAAACATTTTTTCAATCGAGGGAACAGATAATCATCTGAGAGGGCTAAGTTTGAGGAATAGGGCCAGCGTTCCAGTAATTCGAATCCTATATCCCGAATTGTATTCATAGTAATGCGCTATTTGTATGCAGGGGTATTGTCCTTCAAAAACAACACAATTTTTGTTAACATGCTACTTTTTGTTTCCTTAATGTTCTCTCAGAGTGGTTAGTAATTTAGATTAAGAATTTCCAGTGATGGTCTGTCGATTAACTTTTTTAGGCAATCGATCATAATTATCCAAAAAAAACTGAAGCATGAACTTTTCCAGTTTTCAACTCGAAACTTCTTATACCTTTGAGATCCATGATGCTTCCACTCCATCGATTGCTATTTTGTTTCTGGGACCCATGTTTCATCCATAGTCACAAGACGGTTCAAAAATCTAGATCTCCTTCAAAACGGGCCCAGATTTATGTAATACTTCACTGTTGCTCGTTTTCGTGTTCGGCGTTCAAGCATTTAGGAATCCATTTTGCAGAAATTTTTTTCATATCTAAATCGACGTGAACTATATGATGGACGCGTTCATATGTAATCTTTAGTGCCTCAACTATATATTTCAGTCCAATTCGACGGGCTGATAATATCATGTCATGAACTGCAGTAATATTTTTGTGGTGGATACCGAAATTGGTCTCCCTGGTCACTTTTCATCTGCAATGGAAAGTTTTCCTCGTTTGAATGACGCAATCCAGTCGCATATGATGGGCATTGATAGCCAAGTGTATTAAGCATATCTTCGTAAATTTCTTTATCACTTTAACCCCTTCAAATACAAGTATTTGATGATGCCTCGATACTCCAATTAAACGATTCTCACATTTGCATTCGACAGGCTTTCTTTCAAAATTTACTGAATAGCAATACTTCAACTTCTTGACGTATGATTTTACAGTGACACTTTTAAAATGTCATTATTTCTTTCCATTATAACAAGATTTTATTTTGTTCAACGAAAATATCCTATGGTTACTAGACATCAATACCCCCTCGTAGTTGCAATATTGATCTTGCTTTGTAATTCTTTATGTTTCGAGTACTTTAACATTGTTATAATTGAAGATGTGCCTATATAATTTACACAATAACAAATAATTTTACTTAATGTTTTATTTATTTTCTAGGACATTTCGCGTGTGATCATATACGGGGACCTATTTGCGCTCCCGGTTTTACTGGCTCGCATTGTACTGATCCTTGTCCTGAAGGCACATTCGGAACCGATTGTCAAAATTGCACATGTGAAACCTATTTTATGTGCAATAGATTTACAGGCAAGTACATCAACTAAAAACACGATAGATTAAACAAATATAAACCGGACTTTTTTATAAGAATTTATTGTTGCAGTAAAAAAAATATCTCGTCTTCTTTTACTACACAATCTTCACTTTTATTAACAAACTTTCCTACCGGAATGAAAGTTTCTTAATACCGTCACCGGAGAATGAAGTTAGTTTTGTCTGTAACCCTAAATTCTTTCTTGAATGGTCTAAACATGTGGTAGTCACTATGACAAATCCAGACTATAGGGCGGATCGGATGTTCGAGTGTTTCATAACGAATTTTTTCCAATTTCTCTCGTCTCAAAGTTGATGTGCCTGGCCGAATGTTGTCATGAAGAAAAACCACACTTCGGATAGGCGTTCTCGTCTTTTTCATCAAATTTTTCATCAATTTCATCAACTGTAAGATGCTATTATTAGCTAACAGATCGCATGAATGTTCACAGCCTAGTTGCAGCATATTTTATAATTGAATAGTATATGTAATTTAACTTTGATATAACGAAGAATAGTCAAAAAATAAGTTTCTCATATCTTTACAAATTTTGACAATATATTGTGGAGGAAAAGGCATCCTTACTCTTTTATTTTGTAATGCAGCCATTATCTTACAAGTAACTAATGTACTACTCTATTGAAGGAAGAAAGAACTGAAAAATGTGTAGCTGGCCTGTGTGACTGACGTTCATAACTGCGTTGCAGTGGTAAAAAAAAGGTGAAGTACTAACTATTGTTCGTTACGATTGAGCATATACATCGTGGAAGCGAGGTAATTAAATGCCGGTACAGTTTTTCATCATCGTATATGTCTTATTGGACAGTGGGCGTTGACATTAAGAAACAACCAGATACAAAATTAAGAAATGATAATAGCAGGTATATGAAAAATGAATAAATATAATAAAAAAATTGAAAACAATAGATTGCCAGATTGTGTACATTAATTCAAAGTTTCTAAAGTAATGCTATTCTTCGAAGTGCCTATAATTTTGTAACGAAATTCATCTAAAGTAGTTGGCGTAATAGTGACCTTATTAAAAAAAATCGGGCACAACTCCGGTGGGTGGGGTGGCCAATAAATTAGATTAGAGTGAGTACCTATCAATCCATTAGGAAACTGATTACTTAGATAATTTTGTATTATGAACAGGACATCCTTCTCTTTGAAACTGTATTGTCTGCATATCATTATCGTCGGTATAATTTAAGACCTGTTTGGATGAAATTAAATAAGATTTTGCTGGAACCGATACGTTAAGGATACCATTCATTAAATGAACCATGTATCGGCCCACACTATCAGTAGTTTCATCTACGCATATATAAACATAATAGTTTGCAACAACCTTCTTAATGCTATTCAATGATTCTGCATCGATACAGCGAATATAATTTTTTCTTAACGTACTCTCGTCGGGAATGATATATTTGCTGATGTACTTTTGCAAAAATAACTTGACATTTAAATTGTTTAATTTATGTAGTGGAATATCTGCCGACACAAACATTTGACACAAATCTTCATTAAATTGTTCTTGTTCCGATTTTTTGGAAGTTGATGGCAAACATTGCGGTAATGTTGGTGAGTCTTCTTCGCCGATTTCATCTTTGTTAGTTTTGCAGCATGAGATGGAGTTTTCATATGTTGGTCGATTTGGAACTTTCTCTCACTTGTAATCTGCAAAAAAGAAATCACATCGTCGGTTGTTTTCATATAAAATAAATGTTAGTAAAAAATAAAGGAATAATTAAAAACTTAATTAATTAATTAAGAAGAGGAAATAAACTTCAAATTTTACTCACAATTTTGCAGCATGCTACGTAAAACACTTTTTCTCCATCCATACGCAATTCTGAATAAGGTGCAATCCATCCAGTCACAGTCGCTATTTTCGGCATTTTTGCTATTATATATCACAACTCGGAACTCACAAGTTTACACTTCGAAAAGCCAACGTAAAATGACGTTTAAAATAAAATTACTTTCGAATATGGGAATAAGTTTCTCCGAATAGCAAAGAAACATATATGCTCCTAATTTTCTGGTAAAATGTATTTTTGTATTTATTTAGAAGTTTTAAGGTATTAGCTTTTCCTGGAATTTTGTCTCGACCTGGATGTATGCGAAGAACATTAATAAATTCTTGAAGACGCTTTTCGGAAAAGTAACGGGAAGAAGCTTAATAAAGTGCTATTTTTAATTTAAAGAGGGCTGTTTAATTTTTGTTTGTTTGTTACATCCACGACATATTTTTAGTAATGCCTATAATAAATTTCATTTAGTAAATAAATAAAACTCGGATATTTAAAATATTAAAAAATGCTGAATTACTACAAAATATGCAAATAATATACAAAATGCATATATTATGCAAATATGCAAATTTATGCAAACTGCATATAATCCGGCCTTTAGTGATGACAAACTTCATTTTACTTGGCCCAGCATCTAACTGTGGAGAAATTGTATTGTTTAGTTAAAGGAAATGACGACTCGCCTGTCAATAATACGTTTTTAACAAAGGTATCATCATTTTGAAAATTTTCTTTCATAAATTCACAAAAGTGCATTTCTAAACATGTCATGAAGTATGCTGGAGGATGTGTTTGCGTAGAAAATAGTTCGCCGCGTAGATAGCAACACCGACGTCCATAGCGTGCAATTTTAAATGTCAGAATATTGTATTAGTAAACTGAAATTCTGACATTAAAATTAATCGCATTTGATAGATAAGTAAATGATATTAAGCCATACATTTTTGAAATGTACGTAATCCACAGTCATCACTTATAAAAATTTGTTTGAATCGTATAGTATGAGCCTGGCCTGTTGCGTTTTAAAGAATATTATTGACGTGCTTTTAGTCTTTGAAAACTATTCTCATGGTGGATTAGGTTTACCAATTAAATTTTTTCCGCTTTTGTGTATCGTGGCATTTCAAAATAAATAATTTTGCTTGACGAGTCAAATTACACTCAACAACGGATTAAGTTAAAGAGAAAAGACTGAAATAGCTGGAGTATTGGCACCTTCCACATCGTTCAATTTGCTCGCTTCCAGGATGTAAAGCTTTCAGTACAGAAATTCACTACCTGACAGAGCGACGGCAATTATCTTCTCATTGGTTAAAACCGAAGGAATTACATTACAGCCAGTGACTTGCGTTCTGCATTGCTTTACGAGCAAGGTGTCATGAGAATTATGAAGCAATATAAATGGCTAGATATCGCTGACGATTATATCGAAAACTACTGTAAAGATATTTCTCTTTCTGTACAGGTTATGTTCCTTTTCCAAACACTTCCTGTAAAGTGTAGACCAGGGAAACTTATTTTCTGACTAGACCTGAAGTAGTTTAATAAGTAATATTAAAACTTGTTCATAAATTTAGGTGAATGTGAGTGTCGCCCAGGATGGTACGGAAGCAAGTGTGACATACCTTGTCCTTCAGGTTTATATGGTTATAAATGCGATAAATCCTGTAAATGTTCAAATTGTCGTGCAACTGATGGATATTGTGCATGTCAAGCTGGCTGGAATAGTCCGCTGTGCCAAGGATGTAAGTATTATTACTCAAACAACCCGTAAATGTAAAGAGAGTTTATGAAAGAAACGAGTTAAAGAATAAATAGTAGCAATAACTATTACATAGTGCTATATCAAGAATATAAAAAAGTATTTTGTTCTATAGCAGATGTTAAAATGTCATTTGATCTATCATTTTGAGTCGATGAAGTAATATTTTAACAGCAAGCATAGATAACGTAGCATTTTAACAGCAGGAGTAGAAAAAAATACTTTAGTTTTTCATAGTTTTATTTAAATTAAAAGAATTACATGGTTTCGTGGTTTATATTTATGAATATGTCTATATTTGGAACAATATATATATATTTTTTTTTGCTGTGATGACATAGATGTGTTGGACTGATCTTCTGGGACTTCTTGTCCACTAAGTATGTACTTCGACTCCGCAATTTTACTAGCGACCGATTCTTCGATGTAAGTCTCGGCTACTGACGATGACATGCATCCACCTACGCGCTTGACTGTCACCAGGTCGCCGCCCGAATTTGCCACCATTGTAGCTGCAGACCGGCGAAATCAATGTCCAGTTTTTTTGGCATTTCTGAATTCTCTAGTTTCAGAAAATCAGCAATCTTACGGGGAATCTTGTACAAAGTATTTATCCCTACAGCCTGGATGGTACACCTTCTCTGTCAGTAATTAATAAAAAACTTCTTAGGAGGCATGTTTTTCGGATATAAAGCGATGTATTTTCTCACAATCTCCGATAAACTTATTCCACTTTCTTTATCCGTAGTACAAAATGTTCGATCTAACGACCCACAAAACTACCGGCCAATCTCCCTACTATCAACACTAAATAAAATCTTAGAAAAGGTCTTACAAACTAGAAATATGAGACAAATGCAAAAATACAACATTATACGCTACAACCAATACGCCTTCCAAGAATGGTCACGCATAACATCAGCAGCGTACGACCTAACAAACACAATAAATAAAGAACTTAATAAAAATAAAACTGTGGTGATTCTCTTCATAGACAGGAAGAAAGCTTTTGATACCGTGCCCGAGCGAAGACTCAGAAAAAATGGAAAGATATGGCTACAGAAATGAGACTCTAAACCTGATTAAGACATATCTAGAAAACAGACCACAAACAACAAAAGTAGATAACATCTAAAGTACTTACTTATACGCTGAATACAGACTGCCACAGGGCCGAAACCTCCCGCCAACCCTCTACATATTATACACAAATGACCTTCTACAACTCCGCCTACTAAGAGGACTGATATATTTATACGCTGATGATATATGCATTTTGTATACGTCACAAAACATAAAGGATATAGAGAGAAATTATACTGCAAGACGCGAAAGTACTAGAGGAATGGCGCCTCAATAACCTTCTTACCATCAATGAAACAAAAACAATCTATATGATATTTGCAAATACAATGGCAAAGCCGAAAATAAATATTACTCTAAAGAACAGGCAACTACAAGAAGTAACAGTAACTACATATCTAGGCTTAACTATACAAAACAATATAAAATGGGATTCGCATATCGAGAAGATAATAAAATAGGAGTAATAGCAGCGTTGATTAAAATAAAATATGTAGTACCGACACACTACAGGAAAATTATCTTCCACGCACTATTCTCATCACATAATATGTACTTAATAAATACTTGGGGAAATACGTCAAAGAACAACCTGACAGAAATACAACGGCAATAAAACAAAATTATAATGATCCTTTATAAAATGGACTATAGAACGCCAACAGAAGCTGTATATCAAGAAATTCAAGAGCTAAACATCAAACAACTTATTACATTGAGCAACTTATTATTACTACATAAATTAAACAGGAACAAAATAAAAATTAATAAACATTTACGCAGAAGCAGAGAAATACACAACTACAGAACACTCAGGATATCCCACATCAGAACGGAAAGATTTATCCACCAAAGACACACGCAATTACTGTCTACAACAACAATAAACATATACAACAACCTTCCAAAAGCAATAAAAGATTTTAATTTCACAAAGTTTAAAGCAAAAATAAAAGAAATGCTAAAATCTAAATAAATTGAGAAAACGCACAGATTCTGCTACCCACTTCTTATTTCGTTTTAATGATAAAAAATGAGGCCCATAACTCTAGTAGCCCGAGATGGTATCTCGTGGCGAAGAAGAGGAAGGCATACGTGGCATTATATATATATATATATATATGTATATAATATATGTTTCATGTATTGTATCTTGCTTCGTTTTCGTATCAAGAAGTGAAACGATTACAACCGATTTTCTATCAACAACATTAGAAATTTATAAACGGTCTGACCGACATGCTCCAAACAAATTCATTATAGCAACAACCTGCAAATTCAGACGCAAAACTCAAACGCAAAAAAAAACCCGAATATTTTTTAAATCTCACCTTGATAAATAAATAGTCACCATCTGTCAAAAATTTTCATTTCATTACGAATAATATCTGGAGTATTTGAGAATTTTAAGACTTGGAAAGGCATATAAAAATGAATCAATGCACCGAACCAATGAATAATTGCTCATGGTAGAAAACTTAACTTATTGGAAAGTCTGGAAATTAAAAAATTTAATGAAATAGGTAGAATTCTAAATGATTAGTTAGTGTTCCCTTTTTAATCTAAATGTATAATAAATACACCCCTTTCCCCCTAATAATAATTGCTGTTTCTCGATTTGTTGCATATAAGTACAATTTTTTTTTCTATTTATCACCTGATAAAACCACAATGAGATGGAACACATTTAGTGGTTACATTATATAAAATTAAAATAAAACTAATGGTTAAAGTTTTTACTTTTCCAATACGTAATCGTAAAACGACGACAATTGTTTCGCCAGCACAGTGGCTCCATGAGGTACTTACAACTAAAGAGCACGTTACAAACTGTGAGCTGTAAGTACATGATAAAGTCGCTGTGCTGGCGAAGCAATTGTCGTCGTTTAACGATTACGTATAAAAAAGTGAAGATTTCAACCATTAGCTTTGTTTCTATTTTAAGTTTTGGATCTTCATCAAGTAAAAGCCGAATCAATTTAATTATTCAAGCTACATTATATATTTTCTAAACCTAAACATTGAATTACTAATTATTGTAATGAAGCATTAACACATATCTCCTCAATAAATCAGTTATGAATAAATGCTTCACGTAAAATAATGTTTCAAATTAACAACAATTGTACCGGGTGCGCCAAGTTTTATGTCCACCCCACTTTTTGACCTTTAATATTATAGGAAAGGAACCCAATTTATACAGTATACATAGTGGATATTAGCCTTTCGAGAGTGCATATTAGTTTTTTAATATTGTTTGTAGAAGGCCGTAAAATGAAAAAAAAACTGCATTTACATTAGATTTACAAATTTTATTCGCCACGTTATGATGGCCATTTCAACTTCTAGAACTTAAGATTCTAATCAGAATTGAAAAATATTAATTAGATTGGATACACATTTTAAAATTCAATTTTTTTATTCACATCAAATGTTCAAAATGCCTTCCTTCCTGTTCGATGCATCGTCGAAGTCTCCTTTTAAAATGTTCTAACACAGTATTAGCACGGTTTAAATGATTAATTTCCTCAAACCCCAACCTGATTCTTTCCCTCATATTTTCCATTGTTGTTGGTTCTTCTCTGAAGACCATTTGTTTTATAGTTCCCCACAAATAGAAATCAGGCGGCGTTAGATCTGGAGACCGTGCTGGCCAACTGATGGGGCCACCCCTACCTATCCACCTCTCTCCAAATTGCTGATCCAATTGCGCCCTTGCAATTTGGCTGAAATGGGGAGGTGCGCCATCTTGTTGGAACCACATACCTTAAATCAGCAGAAAATAAAATAAAATATTTTTGAAATTATTTAATAGTTTGGTTACTTACGTTGTCTTACGTCCAGAGGTATTTCCTCTAACAATTGCCCCAAATTTTCTTGCAAAAAATTAGCATACGTGTTCCCATTTAGATGCCCATTAAAAAAAAGGGACCCACTAATTTATTATTAATCACCCCTCCCCAAGCATTAATGGACCAGTAATTCTGCGTGACTCTTTCTCGCATCCAATGGGGATTTTCTACTGTCCAATAGTGCATGTTATGTCTATTAACCTGTCCATTATTCTTAAAGGTACACTCATCAGTGAAAAGGACGTAATCAAAAAAGTGTGCATTCTGTCTTAATTGCTCTTCAGCCCACTGACAAAAATTTACCCTATTTTCATAATCTTGACCGTGCAATTCTTGGTGCAGTTCTATGTGATAGGGGTGATAGGCGTATTTCTTTAAGATGCGACGCACACTTGTCGCACTAATGTTGGTTTGTTGACTTAAATCGCGAATGCTTATATGATGATTATTTTCTACCGTATTAAGAACTCGTGCTTGATTTAATTCATTAGTAATAGGTAGATTGTTGTAAATTTTCTTTTTGTGCGTCACAGTTCCGGTCTCTCTTAATTGCTCAAATAGCCTGATAAAAATTTTTCGGTGTGGATGTTCCAGATCGGGAAATCTTTCCGCATACACACGTGCAGCTTCTGAAGCATTTTTCAGACACTCTCCAAATACCATGAGCATTTCAGCTTTTTCAGCGACTGAATATTGGAAAGGCATGATTAATATAGGAGGTCGAACCACTAAAGAAAAATAAGGTAGTTGTTTTAATGTATCTAATAATTGTTTCCTCAACTTACCTTCTTAAATATCTGCTCCTATAAAGCGAAAAAAACCCGTAATAACCTAAAAAATTATTAAAAATTAATTAAATTTCAGGATAAGAAGCTTCATAAACATTCAATTTAGTATGTGGAATGTGGCCACCCTCACGTAATTAGAACTTTCGATTTTAGGGGTGGACATAAAACTTGGCGCACCCGGTATATAACAGCGCTATGTAAAAAAGGCTAATTGAAGTTATTAGTTTTTTAGAGAATTAATAAACAGTAGAGTGAGTCGCGCATTTAAAAGTGATTAAAAAAATTGAAAAGGATGCAATGAAAATAATAAGCAAAGTCCTAAAGGTTTTTTGAAATTGATAAAGCATCCGTTAATAACCTTTACGCAATACAACTTTTTCAAAATTGGAAAGTGATGAGCGTTTCATTTTATTACAAGACGCAAACTATGAACAGTGTTTAAAGCATTCAATATAAATAATACAGGGTGTGGCAGGGAAACTTGCTGATTTGAATTTGACGCCAATGAGCGAGGCGTGGTCAGAAATGGGTGGGGAGGGTCTCATTAGAAAGAGGGGGTTCTGAAGTTTTGTTACCCCACAAGCCAGTTGTCGTCATGCGTTGGACTAAGGAACAGCGTGCGTTCGCCGTCGTGGCCTACTTTTCCAACGGTCATTCGGTGGTCGCCAACGTGCCTTCCGAACTCGGTTCAATATTCAACCCGCGGGTCCCGTTCCTGGCCGGCAATCGATTGTTTCGTGGGTGGACACATTCAGGGAAAGTGGTAGTGTTGCAAAAAAACGCCCAGGAGGTCAACGGACAACAAGAACTCCAGAAAACGTCGAAAGGGTGAGGGCATCGTTTTTGCGCTCTCCCCGGCGCTCGGCGCGTAAACACGCTGCTGCTCTGGGGATTTCTGATCGCACAGTGAGACGAATTCTTCACAACGAACTCCAGTTTCATCCCTACAAACTTGCTGTGGTCCAACAGTTGAGTGAACGCGATTTCGCTTCTCGCCAAACTGCATGTGAAGCGCTCAGTAACTTGCCAGACGACGCTCTCGTGTTTCTTAGTGATGAGGCCCATTTTCACCTTTCCGGATGTGTTAACAAACAAAACATGCGGTATTGGAGTGATGTTAATCCCCGCGAACTTCATGAAATGCCACTTCATTGTGAACGTGTTACTGTGTGGTGTGCATTGTCGAGAGTTGCAATAATTGGGCCTCATTTTTTCGAGGAAGATGAACGCGCTGTTACTGTGAATGCAGTTCGCTACAGAGAAATGATTGAGACATTTTTTCTTCCACAACTTGAAGAAATGGAACTTGGGGACGTATGGTTCCAGCAGGACGGAGCCACGGCGCACACAGCGAGAACTTCGATGGAGCTTTTGAGGGAACATTTCCACGAGCGCCTTATATCTTTGATAGGTGACGTACCGTGGCCGCCGCGCTTCCCCGATTTGGCACCCAGCGATTTTTTTTTATGGGGATATCTTAAATCCATCGTTTACAACGACAAACCCCAGACCCTGCAACACCTGAAGGACAACATCCGCCAAGCCATCGCCAACATTCCCGTCGATATGCTCGAAAGAGTGGGGCGCAACTTCAAATCAAGGGTAGATCAGTGTATCACTAATGAGGGCCGCCATTTGCCCGATGTCATTTTTAAAACTACTTAAAACAAAAATTCAGAATGTGTACTATACGATACAAAAAGAATTAAATCGATGTATGAAGTACTTTTTCTTTTATTGACTTTTCAAATCAGCAAGTTTCCCTGCCGCACCCTGTAGTATGGACAGGGTATACTAGCCTGGTTCGCGGACCTCTTCCGCGGGGGTTGAGCTACCCACCAGGCGCGTCCCTAGGTGGCGGATAAGGAGACGGTCAGGTTTCTCTTGGGGAACCTGATTAGTGGCAGTCATAAGCGGGATAGGTAGGCCTTAAAACTTCCTAATCCTTAGCGAAAGCTGCCACCGCGGACCAGCTCTTCCAAGTTACGATATTATAATATATATATATATATATATATGATAATTTTGATGTTCTCGCGGTTGTATGATGCTATGATGCTAGAGATGATGTTGTTTGTTTCTTGAAGACTGCGTGTATGGAACACATACACGCAGTCTTCAAGAAACAAACAACATCATCTCTAGCACAACACCGCCTCCTAACGGGGCACACTATTGACTTCGAGAATACGAAGATCCTAGCGAAGAGCGAAAGTCTATCTACTAGAATTACTAGAGAAGCGATTGAAATAGAAAAGAGACCCAAAAGTCTAAACAAACGCGACGACGGCCAACGTTTACCGTACACCTGGAAGCCACTCCTAGCCGGCATGCAAATCAAGACTCATGCGAAACACAACACATCGAGACAGGTACACGCCCCCACACAGGAATCACAGACACCCGGACCAATTACGCGAAGCCGTGTACGCACGACGGCAGCAGCGCAACCCCCACCTCCCATAGTGCAACATAATAGCAGACACCCGAGGACACGATCGGCAGTTACTCTTCAGCGTCAAGTGAAAGAACAACTCTAGAAAATGACGAGTGCGATCCCGTCGAAACGTCGAGACAACAATCCTTCTCAGGACACATCTCACACGCGACCAAGAACCCGAGAAACCATCATTTCATCTATATATATATATATATATATATATATAGGCTGGGTTGTGAAGATCGCACCAAACTCCGGGAGTGTTTTGTACTCATAAAAATATTTAAAAGAAACTCACATCTTGTTAGCCGATATGCATTTGTTTTCAAGTTGTAGCATCATAACAATATTTACAAACTTAACATCTTTTAATGAATTCGTCTTAAATAATACAAAAATATCCTGGTACTGACTACTCATATAAAACAAAGTTCAGTGTAGTTCTTCATGAAAAGTTATTTACTGTTTTTTATTACAGGCATCATCTATAATTATTGGCTAACTGAATGAATCCGCCCGAGGCAACTCATTTTAATAATTTGTTTAATCTGATACATGTCAATGACAGTTAATTGTCAAAGTGTTTTATATTTTTCAGTTTATACGATTATTACAAAATGCCAAACACTTATACAAATCTTGAATTTGCAAATACGGTTTTAATTTGTGGTTATTGTAATGGAAGCGCTAGAGCTGCTGTTGAAGAATATCAGCTACGGTTTCCAAATCGGAGAACTCCGGATAAAAATGTATTTATTAGAATTTACAACAAACTGTGCGAGTTCGGAATGCTACCCAGTGCTAGGATTGCAACTCTACAAGATTTGGATAAAGTAGAAAATATTCTGGGCTTAGTAGAAGATGATCTAACTACCAGTTCAAGAATAAATGGCATTCAACTGGGCATTCCTCAAAAAAGAGTAATTGATACACTACATCAGGTACAACATTTACATCAGGAGGATTATGCTAGCCGTATGAGATTTTGTCGGTGGATAAATAATAACCATCGACTTGTATCGTGCATATTTTTTACCGATGAGGCGTAATTCAATCTTGACGGCATTAATAATATTCGTAACTCCCATACATGGTCAGAGGACAATCCCCATTCAATTGTCGAAAATAGTATTCAGCGCAATTTTTCGGTAAACGTAAGGTGTAAAATGGTCGACAGTTATTTGATTGGCCCATACATTTTTGAGAATCGCTTGACAGAAGAGAACTACTTGAATCTTCTGCAAAATGAATTACCAACACTATTAGAGAATGTTCCACTAAATATCAGAATGGGAATATATTTTCAGCACGAGGGAGCACCACCACATTTCGCTCATCAGGTTAAGCAGTATTTGGATGAAAGATTTCAACGGGTTTAGATTAGTCGCGGTGGTCCAATTAATTGGCCTACAAGATCTCCGAACCTGACACCATTAGACTATTGTTTATGGGGGTGGCTTAAAAATGAGGTGAACAAAGTGAAGGTTGACACTAGAGATGCGTTAATCCACCGTGTTATAAATACCGCAGTCGATATCAAAGAAAGACATGAAGCAATCAGAAGAGCAACGGACGCCTTTCTTGAACAATCAATTAACTGTTTAGAGGTCAGTGGTCAAATTTTCCAAAATTTATTATAATAACTGCAACAATAAGATTAAAACATATTAAGTTTGTAAATATTGTTATGATGCTACAACTTGAAAACAAATGAACATCGGTTAACAAGATATGGGTTTCTTTTAAATATTTGTAAGAGTACAATACGCTCCCGGAGTTTGGTGCGATCCTCACACCTCACCCTGTATATATAATCTATGCCCTGTTACTACGTAATGGTGTAGGGTGATGTATACTACAATCCATCACTCTCACTTATCACTATAAGCTATTAATATGTTTGTACGAATTTTCTCCATTCTCTTCTATCTCTAGCCAATGTGCTTGCTTGCGTCCATGATGTATCCTCCTTTTCAAGTATTTCCGACATTACTCCATCCCATGACTTCTGAGGTCTGCCTTTCCTTCTATTTCTTTGGATTTTTGCTTCCTACACTCGTCTTACCGGTCTTTCCTCAGTCATCCGTTGCATGTGTCCCCACCAGGCCAATTGTCGTTGTTCGATAAAATGCAATATTGAATCAATTTCTATGTCCTCTAACTCTCCGCGTGAAATAGATTTATGGTTTTCTGAATTCTATTATTAAGTCCTATCTCTTGTGATTCTTTTTCGTCTATAGTTACTCCTAGATAGTCGAAGGTTTGTACTTGTTCTATTTTCATTTCATCTATTTGTATATTTATATCTTCTCGTTTTTCTCTTATCACCATGACTGACTTTCGTTTTATTGCCATTCATCTTCATTCCGTTCTTCTTGAGTGTCATGTTCCATATGTCCAGATTCTTCTGTAGATCTTTCTCACTTTTTGCAGTTATGACTATGCCATCAGCAAAGACGCCCTACGATATATCTATCCGTTGTAAGTTCCAGCTTCCTACATCTAATTTTTTCACTCTATCCGAGCATTCCTTTATTATGTTGTCCATAAACAAAATAAACAATGCGTTGTGAATGTATTTGATTTCATATTATTCTTGATAACTAGGTTTATGTTGTTACTATAAATTGTTCTTATTATCCGTATAAGTGTACGATCTACTCCTCTTTCACTTAAGATTTTCCACACTATTTGCCTAGGTATTGTATCAAAAGCCTTTTCCAATTCCACAATGGCCAAGTATATCTTCCTTTTTTCTTGTAATGCTTTTTGTATTAGTTGTTTGATCGTGAATATGTGATCCTGAATACTTAATACATATATTTAATTATCTCTGACGTTATCTGGTCATATCCTGGTGCCTTTCCATTTCTCAATTTTCTTATTGCTGTTTGCACTTTTTCTATTGTTATTTCCTCATATATATTGTGATTTATTTTATCTTCTTCTTCATTTATTTCGTTCATTATTTCATTCTATATATCATTTCTTCAAAGTATTCTTTCCATCTTTCTTTCACAGCTTTATTTTTTGTTAGTACTTCGCCTTGTTTATTTTTAATAAGAGTTGTTACTGATTTTTTCTCATTCCTAAATGATTTCAATGTTCGGTAAAAGAATTTCTGATTTTCTATGTTATTTTTTTCCAATCTATCTGCGAAATCTTTCTATTTATCTCTCTTTCCTGCTATAACTAATTCTTTGACTTTTTTCTTTCGTTTTTGTATCTTTCATAAGTTTCAGCTGTTCTATCAGCTAAATAATCTTTCCACGTTTTTTCTTGTTATTTACTTGGTTCTTTATTTCTCTGCTCCACCATGTGACCACCATACTGTTTGGTTCCATTGTTTACACTAATTCCATATGTCTGTTTAGCTACCTCTAGTATATGCGATTTAAAATATCTCCACAGTTCCTCCACGGTATCATTTTCTCTTATCTCCTTATTATTTTTTACTTTTGCCGCTAGTGTTTGTTCGTATTTCTCTGCTATATCTTTGTTCCGTAATTTATATGATTTTATTGTTAGATATTTTATCTTATTTACTTCTTTCTCTTTGTTTTCTTTTACTTTTTGTACTTTTTTCTCTGAGTTTTGTTATTATGAAGTTATGCTAATACAACACAGTGCCAGGATATAGGTATGCGTCAGTTTATAAGCTATAAACTTCAAAAATCGCTTTCGTACACTTTCGAGTAACAATTGTTGGTAAATATAACGAGGATACAAAACCACAGATGTATTTTCTAGCTTAGTTCGAGAAAAAGAATAGAACAAAATAAGCAATGTGTATAAATTGCAACATGTACGACACGATCATATTAGAAAAAACCAGGGCGTGGATGAACAAATGCTAATAATATGTAAACTAAAGGACTATTCAAAAATGCAAGAATAGCATATATATCAACGTTTATGGACACTCGATTATTTGGACACCATTCGTGAATCAGTGTAAGAATTTTATCGCAGAATTAAACAGTCTGATCGAGAGACAATGATAATAAATTTTTTTCAAATCATCTGTATAGGCGAGAACTCGCTACCCAAAAGCATCAAGAGATTATTAATATATTCATTTATAAGTAGTGGGCCCAGATTATATTCTATACATTATATACATTATACCGGATGTTCTTGAAATAAGCAGATAGCGTATGAAACACGGAAAGATTCCAAAATTCCTTTTCATAAGCAAGAAAAAAATTAACAAAGATATTTACTTGTAAAAAAGTATTTGTCACGCCACTGTGCGACCGATTATATCATAAAGAGTATGGGAGACAATATCTTAAAGCTTACCAATAATACCAAAAAGAGTAGTTTTGTTATTGTCGTTCTCGCTTTAAGCATAGTCTCCGATTCAGTCAGTTGTCAATCGTTACATGTGTATATGTGTACGTTCGATATGATTTACTTCATTTACGTCTCCAATTAAAGGAAGTTTGTTACCAAATTGGACTTAAAATGCACTATCTTACATCTGCTTTTAATAATTCGCAAGCATGAATTTTTAACAACTGACATTTCGTACCAAGTTATCGAACCCTTACCATAAAAAACTGTCTAAACAATGTTATCTTCTAACGCTTTTATAAACATAATTGCAGCATGTGTTTGCGTCTAAATTCAATAGCCGTTTACAGTTGATTTCGTACGTAAATATATTAGAGCATATTGACCTTAGCATGCAACAATGTTATACTTTTTTATAACATCGACAGCTGTTACGTATGTAATCATACGCTATATAGTATATCTATGTGTATTTTCAATCAAAGTATTTCAATGGTTTGGATTTTATTTTATAAAATTTTCAAAATTATGACCATTATTAACCTCCATTTAACCTCCATACAACAGTACAATCTCGTTTCAAATGCTCTCCTGATATTTCGCAACATTTCTGGAGTTATTCGTTGATATTCTTCAACAATTTTTTGGCGTAACTCTTGTAAAAATCAAGTGGTGTAAACTCAAGCTATCTAGCAGGCCATTCTACAGCCCCCCTTCGACCAATCCAATGATCGCGAAAGTGATGATCCAGAAATTGTCGTACTTCGGCAGCGTAATGTAGAGGCGCTCCATCTTACTGAACTATTACCTCAATCTCCAACAAATCTGGATCTTGCTCCAATTTTTCTGTAATCAAAGGATTGATTGTATCGTCCAGCATGTTCAAATACATTTGACTGTTTAAAGTCCCGTCAATGAATAGGGGGTCCTATGAGATGATCGCCAAAAATACCAGCCCATTCATTAAGTTTCTGTGGCCATTGTGTATGTGTTTCCCCCCTCAAGTGGGGGTTGCTGTCACTCCAATATCTACAGTTGTGACGATTTACTTCACCATTCAATTAAAAAGATGATTCGTCCGAAAAGCAGATATTATACAATAAGTTTCGATTATTGTTGATGCTCTCGGTCATTACTACACAAAATTCCAACTTCCTGTCAAAAGTATCCTCATTCAATTCGTGAACAAGTGTAATTTTATAGGGATGAAATTTGAACTTCTTAAGTATTCTACAAACATATGAACAGCTCACTCCTGATGCTTGAGATACCTGTCGTATCGACGTCGCATTTCGGAGCACTGCGACCTGACCTAAGACTTCGACGTTGATATCATTATTATTTACATTGTTTTTTGTTATGTACAGAGCCGTTTCCGTAAATTTTTGGATTAATTCCAGTACGTACAATTGTGGTATTAAAAAACGCCTACACTTAAAATATTTCTGTGTAATTGTTTTCTTTTCATTTTATATGGCTGTTTAATCGCGATATAAAAGTCATATAGACATGCCGCAATTAAGTGTTGTCCAAAAAACCCCAAATAATTATTTTAAATTATATATGCTATATACTTTTATTAGAAATATAGATTATGGCAATTTATATGAATTTTTGTTTGACGTTTTAAAAAAGTCAAAACCGACATAGACTGATTTACATTATTAAAATATTGCGAAATGTAGGTTAAAGAGTTGTACGCGTTTTTTAATGCCGCAATTGTACTTGTGTCGCACATTTTGGCCTGTATGATGTTCGTTGAATAAGCGAGCTGTAGACCCTGCACACCTCCCATTCTCATAATACAAAGTCACTAATTCCACACGTTCTTGGAGAGAATAGACCATTATTTATTAACTGTGAATTCACGATTAAACTGAAAGAACATTCCACTAAACTCTCTACTCTAATTACTCTAATCGTGTTTTATTACACACGTTGCAAATGATGCACTTTTTGATTATTGATAAAAAAAATGACTTTTTGATACATGTTGCCGTGAAGAGAATTAAAAGATCTTTTGAATGAATAGTCACAAGACCCATCTTCCCCTTTTAATTTTTTATGGCGGGGGCTGCTGCACCCTCAGGAATTCTTTTAAATCGTCAGGCTCGACATTAAAACTTGTCCCCCTTGATATGAAAATTGACACGTTTCATAATTTTATATAAATCACAGTAGGTAAAGAGTTATTTGAAGTGGCTCGTTTCAATTGAAATGCCCTGTATATTTTACATAAAACTTTTAATTTAATTAATAGGCGATGATACATACCACTTATTACTATACTCTTCAGATACGGGTTTTTGAATTTCGAATTTTTAAAATTTAAAAAATATGATAATAATAATAATAATATGATTTTTCTATTTACACATTTTCTTCCGTTCAACAGATTGTCCAGAAGAATATTTTGATTTGGCATTGAATGAATGTGTAGAGACAAAAACTACAGTAAATGCAAAATCACTCAAAACCTATATAATTATATTTGTAGTAGCTGCTGTCATCGCTTTGGCAACTGTGATTTCATATGTTTTCTACAAACGAAATTTGAGAAGAGGTTCCAAAACAAAATGGGGAGGTTTGTATACTTACTTCTACTAATTTGTAACTTAATATTTCCAATTTAAAGATTAAAGTAAAATTTTAAATCTCTTGGACAATTGGTCTATCGAATTTTTGTGTTACTAATTACGAGAAGCGTTCAAATCAAACTGGAATTTTGATCGTGTATATACAGAGAATTTCATGTAACTTGCAATATATGAATGTAGTAACCATAGATTCGAAAATACTATGCACTTGCACTGTCCCACATAAAATGCAATATGTAATAGTTATGAATATGATCGATATGATATCTATCTTTCATGGTTGTTTTGTCAAATTATTGACAGTAAAGCCTATTTAATTCAATGTAGTGTTTTAGGATTAAAACTACATTTCCGATAAATATCGTTTATTGAATTGAATCCCGAAAGATACCATGTCACTAACTGAGTTCTCTCTTCCTTTGTGTATATCATTTAAGATTGATACTAAGCTAATATCGAAATAGAAATACTGCTACTTTTGACTTAACTAATGTCAAATTATATTGATATGTTGCATTTTACGTGGGACAATGTAAGAATGTATTACCTAGTTTTTATGGAAATAAAAAACCTATACATGTTTGTATATTGCATCTTAAGTGAAATTCTCTGTACATATTTCGGATTAGAACGTCTTAAAGTGTCTCCTTTCTTCTATTAACCTTCTTCCAAATTCTTTTACCTCATAATCTTCTTGACTCTTTGCATTCTCTTCGTCTTTCCAATAGGTAGCATCCATCGCAAAACTTGATTTATTGTTCATACATTGTGCATGGGCACATGTTTTCCCGTAGTTTACTTTCATTATCCTTTAAGATTGATAAATCCATACTGACCATTTCCTTTTTTCCTTATTTTGTATACTGTCTAGTCATTCGACTAGTTCTTTTAAGAACATGAATTTGTAACATTTCCATTTTGTTTATGTTTCATTCCTTGAGTCTTTATGTCTTCGTTTAAAGATATTTCAGTAACAATCTTAGTTTACAATTCTCTATCTCTTGAGTAATCATCAAGGTTCGGATGTTCCACTCGCTTAACATTTATCGCGACTAGAATTATCATACAAGGACGTATAATTGACACAAAAACATTTGCATGATTCAAATGTTTCACTAACAGTCGAGCATTTTGTTACCTGAATACCCGTTCACAAGAAATTTCACTTCTATGCTTGCGCTTCTAAGGTTGTCCGTCATTTTGATTGAAAAATGGCATGCATGTTCCGGGGTGTTACCGTCGTCGTGTTTAGCAAGAGATATTTACAGTTTGCAACCATGGACATGAAAATACTGTGATAAATCTTTTCTCGGATTCGATTAAATAAACATACGACAATAAAAATAACTATATTAATAAAAAGTACACTAAGTAGCACTTAACAAATAACTAATTATAATAACAATAGTTCTATTTAAATTTCTCATATGCATGGTGCCCATTTTCTATCTCCGTATATAGGTAACTCTCTTAGTATTGAAGATACCGGATCGGTTAAATTAGCAAAGTTGCTCAGAATTTTGATGAGTATTTGATAGCATTTTCAGATTTGTCAAATGTCAACTGAGATATTTAAGGAAAATTTAAATTTGACGAAATTTTCAGATATACATATATTCGTAACCATTGAAGACAGAACAAAACTAAAAATGGCATCTGATGGTATTTTTACGTAGGATTGAATAATCTTTATTAAATATTCATGGCACACTTGAATATCAAGATATAAAATAAACTTATGTTTTTTTAAATGGCAATCATAGTTGGCCATGACTTCATTAAAATGCTTATTCTGTTCTCATTTCATAAATATAAGGTTTGGTATGGTTATCTTTTTTAAATATTTATTATAGAGGAAGTAATTCAAATAACGAGCGATCATTAAAATTTTCACTCGTAGCTGGCCGTGTATATAAAAATTATGTCGTAGCTTTAGTCATTAAGATGTTATTTCAAACATCTGTCAGTGTCAAATATATATTTTAAAGTTTCATCAAAAGAAAAAGTAATGGCCTTTAATGATATGCATAAAGCGTTTGTGGTAGAATGTTACTTCCTGACATCTCAAAAAATTGATGGTATTTAGCAGCATTCAATAGAAAATTGCCTTGCGGAGTTTGAAGAGAGATATCCAAATACTGTTCCTAGCTATAAAACTTTCCGTGATACGCTAATGCATTATGTAAATCTTTTTCGTCAAACAGGCAGTATTTTAAGGAAAAAAAGGAAGCGGTTCTCCTCTCAAGAGAAGTCGCGGCGTAATTGAAAATGTCAGACAAATTATTAAGGAATCTCCTCAAGCATCTATTCGCAGAGTTTCGCAACAAGTTGGGCTTTCGTATGGAACATGTAAAAAAAATTTAAAAAAGGACTTGCACATGTATCCTTATAAATTAACTTCTGTACAAAATCTATTACCTACGGATTATGAAAAAAGAAAACAATTTTGCCAATGGTTTATTCAAACAATGACAGACAATATTTTAAATCATACTTTTTTCACCGATGAAGCTTGGTTTTATTTGAAAGGTTATGTTAATTCGCAAAATATGCGTATGTGGTCCAGTGAAAATCCTCATTTCTACAGAGAAGTTCCTCTACATCCAGAAAAAATAGGCGTATGGGTAGGTATGAGTCGTCACCGATTAATAGGACCAATATTCTTTGAAGGCACGATAACATCGGAGAAAATTCGTAACGAAATTCTCAGTGTTTTTACTAATCAATTGACTAATGATGAAACTCCAGGTCAGATATTTTCAACAGGATAGGGCTACATCTCACGTTACACTTGAAAATAATCAGTTTTTGCAACAATTTTATGGCGATAAGATAATAAGTAGAAATACAGCGATTCCATATCCACCACAATCGTGTGATTTAACAGTCATGGATTTTTTTGTGTGGCCATATATAAAGAATATTATTTATGAAACACCAATTAATAATCTACAAGAGTTAAGACATAAAATCATTGAAAAATGTGAACACATCAATAACTCACCGCAAATACTGATCAATGTTTTCAATGCTCTACGAAATAGAGTGCGATTATGCTTTGTGAAGAATGGTCATCATTTTACACATTTTTTATAATATTCTATTACTTTGTATAAAAATTATAAATATTTTAATATAAAAGTCAGCATTTCAAATTATTTTTTAACAATCATGACGTTTGAAATTATAATGACAGATCTCCTCTAATAACTTAAGTTAGGACATACTTTTTGTGTACATGGCTTACTTGAGCGAAAATTTTAATGATCACTCGTTACTATTAGTAATTGAAGAAATAATAGCCAAGTGGACATTTTAAGAACTACTTTATTGCATTAAAAATTATTTACAAGTTGTCAAAAAAATTGATTTCCCAGGAAATAGTTAACTGTACTAGAGTCATGTGGTATTATTTATAAAATTTTTGTGTAAAAAATGTGTTCCAACGAAGAAAAAAAATTATATGCTTTTTGTTATTATGCTAGTACTAGAAATAGTAATGATGCTAGCGAAATGTATTGTCAACGCTATATGGAAAGAAGACAGCCAGTCTAAGTTAGAAAATAATTTAAAAAGGTATGGTTCGTTTACAAAACCAGATCACTTGAAAAATAAATGCAAACCGAAAAACGAAGAAAGGGCTTAGCTTATGTAAGTTACAAACCCGCGACATCAACTCGTGAAATTGCAACTGAATGTGCTGTTTCCACAGAAAAGGCTCATTTAATTTTAAAACAGAATAAATGCAGGCCATTTAAATACAGTGTGACTAATACATTTTATGACCAAGATCATGAAAGAAGAATGTTATTTGCGCGATGATTTTTGGAAGACATAAACACTATTCCGCACTTTTCTTGCACAATTCTTTATACAGATCAAACAAAATTTATCAACAATGGATTATTTAATAGGCATAATAATGTTTGTTGGTCTCAAGATAAGCCTCATCTCACTGTGGAAAAGCGAGATCAACCTGTACTTTCTGTAAACGTGTTGTGTGGAATTTTTGAAATGAAAATATTGGAACCATATTTTTATGAGACCAATTTGAATGGAGAACGATATTTACACTTTTTGCGTAACGAGCTGGAAGATATGCTAGATGAATTACCATTAGATTTAATTCAAAATTTCAGAATACTTTCAACATGATGGTGCACCCACTCATAATTTTCGAAACGTTTCTGAGTATCTTTCAGAACATTTTGTTTAACTGGATTGGTAACGCTGGTACCGTCCCTTGACCGGTAAGATCACCAGATTTTATGCCACTAGATTTTTTATGGGGTGCCATAAAGAATGAAGTCTATAAAAACAAACCCAACAACGTTGAAGAATTAAAAATTAATATTACGACAGCCATAAGAAGCAACCGCCCACACACTCTGCGAAAGGTTCATTTCGATATGGTGAAAAGGTATCAAATGTGTATCCAGAATAATGGTGGTCATTTTGAGCATTTTATGAAATAACATTATTATGCTCATTTGTTTGTTTACTTCCTTTACAAAACGTTGACTTAAATTTTAGATTCGTTACTATTTCTATTAATTTAATTTTATTTTCTCTTTTATTTTTGCTCCATTAAAGCCCACTTTGCTATTATTTCTTCAATTAGTAATAGTATTTGAATTACTTCTGCTATAATAAAGATTTAAAACCAAACCTTATATTTATGAAATCAGAACAAAATAAGCATTTTAATGAAATCATGGCAAACTAGGATCGCTATTTAAAAAAACATAAGTTTATTTTATATCTTGATATTCCCCCATATACGGAGATAGAAAATGGGCAGCCTGTTATATACCTACTTCTAGTTCTCAAACGTTCGCTTTCTAGAGGGTCCGAGAGACCTATGGCATGCACAGACGGCGACGTCATCCCATAAATCATCGTCGCATGACACACATCACAATACCTAAAACTTCTCTGATGCTGATGAGATTTCATGAGTTTGAGCGCTTCTCGTATTTTATTTTTTATAGTACTTGCTATCTTTTATTGTTAGCAAGTATAATATGTACAAAATGACTCATTCAAACACGTAAAGAGACATCACTAGAGGGTTTTGAAATGCATTGAGGCATGTCAAAACCTATTCACATGTGTTAAGCAGATTTCTTTGATATTTTGCAGTATTTTGCAAAATGTAAAATATCCTTAAATAAGGCCAAAACTAAACATTTTAGATAAAAAAATATTTTTCAAAGTTTTTCAAGATTCGTACAATTAAAGCGGGAATATTTAGACAGCTTGCATACATTGTGAGACATACGAAAGGTGTACAATAAGTACCGCAGTACAGTATAAATAAAGAGTAATTAATAAGCAATATATTTTATGTTATTATTGTTGTTAAACACTCAACTAGTAGATAAGTGTTAACAATCTGAACTTGCATGGCTAAACATCTGCAACACGGCGTAAGCCTCCAGATGCTTCTCGTTAAATAATGTAAATATTAGTTCCGATGTAAAAATGTTCTTCCATAGAGAGAATAATCGTTCAGTGTTTACTGATGTAGTAATTGCGTAGTTAAAATGTTCCTCGAACTGACTTAACGCATCTGTGGAAGAAGTATTGCTGTAAATGTCTCTTAATCTGGCAAAATCTGAATTTTTTCGTAATACACTACGAAACTTCTCTAATACCCTTATCTTGCATGATACTGTTTGCACAACATCCATTACTTTCAATTCATTCACTAATGTCAATTATGTATTTTGTAAGGTCGCCATGGCATTTGCTAATACACTGCAATTCCTATGAATAGTTTTTAGATCCGTGTGAACACCAGCACTATTAAATTTAAGCTTTACTACTAAGCTTGTGTGAAAATTTTTCATTGTTTAATAATAGGAAACTGCTTCAAGCCCTTTGTGTGTAAGAATTGATTGGGCTGGTTCTCGTAGTATGCCAGGACAGTGTTTGTGAAATTCGGATATCCGTTTCGGAGATTTCAGGAATGTTTTTTTGGTGGTGCAACTTATTAAACCATCTACATCTGGACAATGTTGTCGACTAATCTCTGTGACCAGATGTAATGCATGTAACAAGCACGTTACATATAGGAAAGTGGGACGCTCATATTTAAGGAAATGTCCCGCAGAAAACATTAACGAACCGTCATCAGTAACAAACATCACTACTAGGTTTGTTGTCAATTCAAATTTCTTTAGAGTACTTAGTATTACATTGTGAAAAACTTCGATAACTTTTTACTAGCTAATAAAAATGAAGATGACTGTTGAAGAGGTTCCAATGTACGTACTATGATATTCAGAATTGAAATTTTTATACAATCTGTGTTTTCACAGTTTTCTATTTCTTAGAGTTGATTTAATACTGGTCTCCATTTCTTCGCGCGCAGTAGGAAAATAGTTTCTTAACGATCGAGCGCTTGACTATATGTAATCTGCATTATAACTCACAGAACAGTTCCTTGTCCACTGTTCTAAATGGTAGATTGCAATTCGTCAACATATAAAAGATATGTAACAAAAACTCTTTCTGAGATATCGAATGAGATTTCTGTCGTTCTGTATTTACGTGTCTAAACCAATCTTTTTTATTCTAACAGAGGATCGATGTATGACACACTAAACAAATTACTTAAGCACCATCGTATTTTGGGTCTAGGAATTGTCAGATAAATTTACTTACACAGCAGCCTACTAATATTTCGCTTTGCACTCATAATTACGCAACAATGCAATTTATTTATTACGTATGAGAAGCGATTAAAAAAAAACTAAATTTTTCAACCAATCAAGTACTGCTGGAGTTTCCATGCTCAGCTCGTCGATGCCACCAGGAAAACTTCTACTAGGGCGATCATTTACTATATGGGCCATAGTTTGTTGCACATTTCCACAGTCGCAGAGGCTAGTATCTGTTAGTTTTCATTTATGAAAACATTGAATTGCAGCTTCTGTGGGTTGTACGGAACCTATTTAATTAAGACTATTGTCTACGTGAGAGGCTTACGTATGGCAGAGGTTCTGATGGATTAGAAATTAAATCTCTATTCCTCAATTCAGGGTGCTGTTTGAGGAGAGAATTCATTTTGAGCTGCACTGTTAGAAAGAATCGCTAGCAAGAGACTAGATATGGATCTAACAGTACTGGTGATGATTCTCATTGTATCGTTAAGTTGTATTCAGCAGAAGAATAAGTTTCTCCATTCGCTTTCCATGAATTGCTGGCAAATTTATGTAATGTATTATTGCGATTGTGAGTGTCGACGAAGTACCGACGTATCGGCTTAGTCACACAGCAAAGTGAATAAGAGGTTTTAAGTGAAATTAATGGTTAAATATTGGTGAAAGTTGCAGCACAGTTACATAGCAGAAGAAGGTAAGAGAAGCAGTAAAAATAAGGTCAGTAGCGGCCCAGTAATTGTAATTAGAAGCATAACCACATACAAGATTAGTAAGGTTAGGAATAATACACAACGTAGTGCGGCGCATGCCAGCCTCCGAGGTGTCGACCCGGGCGACAAGCGCGATTAACAGATAACAGAGCTCAAGGACGATGTAAAAGCATTTTATATATATATTTCGCAAGAATTTCATCGCAAATTTAAAAATAGGTTAAGGAGGAATAGAATAGTGAGAGAGCCAACAAATACTAATAAAATGCACAGTACGGATGAATCATCAGAGGGAAAGAAAAGGAAGCGAGGAGAGGATCAAGATAGCGAAGAGGAAATAGTTTATAGTAAAAGTAAAAAAATAATTAGATCACCATCAAATCAACAACAAAAAAAGGATGACAAAATAGATAAGATATTAGATATGCTACAACAGTTAACAGTAGACATAAACCAAATAAAGACAGAGCAGAGTAAATACAAAGAAGAAATAAGAGAAATAAAGAAAGAAAACGAATTAATAAAGAATGAAAACATGAGGATAATAAAAGATAATCTAGAGATTAAAAAACAGTTACGCGAAACGAATGACAGATTAGAATATTTAGAGAAAGAGAAGAGAAGGGAAAATATAGTAGTACAAGGGATAGCACTTAACTCAAACACCCAAGATGAGTTAATTGATGAGATAAAAAACTTCCTGAAAGAAAAACTTGAAGTAGAGACAAAGATTAAAGCTACCCACAGAATAGGGCCAAAATCGTACCTAGTAAAAGTAGGGAGCTTCGAGGAAAAAATGGAAATAATGAAAAACAAGACGAAATTAGCAAAAATTAAGAGCGATAGGATGTATATAAATAATGACATGACAAAACAAGATAGAGACATACAGAAACTAATTAGAAGGAAAGCCGAGGAGGAGAGGAAAAGAGGAGAAACAGTGAAAAGCGGATATCAAAAACTGATTATAGATAAGAAAGTGTGGAAATGGAATAGAGAGAAATACTTACTAGAACTAGCAGAAGACAAAGTCTATCAAGGTAAGGAGGACCCAAAAAACTAAAAGAGACGGTGGACGGACATCTGATGACGAAATTGGCAGCGAAACAGGAATTGAAGCTTAATAAAAGTAAGAATAGAAATGAGAGAAAAAGCAAGGAGGAAGATCAAAAAGGAGAAATCTGGAAAATAGGTACATGGAATATTAGGAGTCTGACAGGAAAAGAAAACGAACTAGAAGAGGAATTCGATAAAGCAGGGCTGGATATACTGGGGATAACGGAAACGAAAAGAAAGGGAGATGGTGAATTGGAAATGGAAGGAGGGCATTTGTTAATCTACAGTGGAGTAGACAGGAAACAAAGAGCGAAAGAGGGAGTAGGCTGTATAATAAAGAAAGAGAAAGGGAAATTTCTGCATAAATGGACAAAAATATCAGAAAGAATTGTAAAAATTGAAATGAATATGGACAAAAACACCAAAACATCAATAATAGTGGCATATGGACCCAATGAGAACGAGGGGGCTGAAAAGAAAGAGAATTTCTGGGATTTAATGTCGGAAACAATTGAAAGTGACAGGGGAAGGGTGATGTTGATAGGAGATTTAAATGCAAGAGTAAGTATAAAGACGGACGAATCAGGAGAAGCAATTGGAAAATATGGAGAAAACTATAAAAACAACAATGGATCAAGACTGATAGATTTTTGCATACTGAATAACCTAGTGATAACTAACACCTTTTTTGAGCACAAAGACATACACAAATTTACAAGAGAAGTAAAGAGTAGAAATGAAAGGTCCATAATTGACTACGTATTAGTAAATAAAAAACACAGAAAGGAAGTAAAAGATACAAGGGTAAAAAGAGGACCAGAAATTTACTCAGACCATTATCTAGTGGTGACTAAAATTAAGGTACTAGAGATGATATAACCTACTCCTTGGGCGGAGTAGGTGCACCTACCAGGATTCCAGTTCCGAACTAGGTGCGGCAAACTAGGTGCACAAATCAGTTCCGACTCCGACCGATTGTGAGTCATATTTTGCGTCCGATCAGTCAGGGTAATCTTTATGTTTACTTAGGCACACAGCTTAGATATACAAATAGCAGTCAAATTATTACATTTTAAATGAGGTGTCAGATTGCAATTTATAGATTTTTTTTTTAATTAAAGTGCATACGATATACATACATACATAGGTTTAAAATAATTTTTGTATGCTTTTCAATGCAACACTAGAAAATCCCATGTCATTCTAATATGCAATGTGTTGAATGTATTTAATTTATTGACGGCGGCGGTTAGAAAGAATGTTTAAAGTTAGAAAAAAAGAAACATTCGTTAGACTAATCACAAAAATAATACCAATAATACCTCAATAGATAAAATGTTATCTAATGTTGAAGTCCCAGGGTCTGCAAATTCTCGCGCAATAATGGAAGTGCAACGATATTTAGAATGTGAAATGGCTGATCGAAATCAGGATCCATTTCAGTGGTGGAAGGACAGTGAATATTTATTCCCGAATCTAAGTATCGTTGTAAAGGAAATATGTTGTGCAATGGCTACTTCAGTTCCATGCGAGAGACTCTTTTCTAAAGCGGGGTATATTTTAAATGAAAGAAGAACACGGTTAAGTACGAGTAAAGTAGAAAAACTAGTTTTCCTGAATATGAACGATGATTTCATTTAGATTTAAATACAAAAATTAAAACTATTTTTTACGTATTAGTTCTTATTATTTTTACTTTTTATTATATATTTTTTGTGTCGCTAAAAATTTAGTTTTTCTTATGACTAGAAATCATACTAATTATTTAATAATAAATATACATATTTGGTTGCACAATTCTATATACAATTATTCGGAATCGCAGCAACTACAATTGCCAGTTGTATTTATTTATACATTGGTATAGGAGTAGTTGCGTCGTTTATTTCTCACATTTCGCTTCGCTTAGTCGGACTCGTTCCAGGCGGACCTACTCTTTTACATAATACGATGCGTATATGTAGGTGCAACTGCGAGATCAACTCTCGGGCGCTCCGACTTGAACGATCGCAATCGGAATTGTACGACTCGGAATCGCTTCAATCGGATCTACTCTTTTGGAAAATGCGAACTAGGTGCACCTGCTCCGGCACGCGAACTAGGTTCAAAGGAACAGGTTCGGTTCAGAGCAACCATCTCTAGTACAAACACAACAAAAACGACCATCCAGAACCTACGAAAAGATAAATTTAGATACAGAAAGAATTAAAACGTTCAAGTTAAAAGATATAGAGACGGCAAAGGAATTTAAATTACGGGTAGAAATAGAGATTGACATAATAAAAGAAACTATAAATGAATTAAACGTAGAAGAGTTGTGGACTCTTATGAAAGAACTAATAATTAAAGCAGCCAAGAGAGTTTGCGGAATGACAAAAATTAGAGAAAACAGCAAACAAACCAGATGGTGGAACGAAGAAATAAAAGCTGAGATAAAAACCAAGAAAGAGAAATGGATGCAATATTTGAACGATAAAACAAATGAAAAATACGACAGTTACAAAGAGCAGAGAAATAAAGTCAAAACCATGGTAAAAGCAGCGAAACAAGAATCATGGAAAGAATTTGGAGCCAAGATGGAGAGAGACCATTCCGGAAACCTAAACTTGTTTTATAGAGTTCTATAAACCCTTCGACGCGGAAGAACATATAAGCCGAATCTTATTAAAAATAAACAAGGGAAAATACTAGATGAAGATGAGGACATTATAAAGAGGTGGAAGGAGTATTTCGAAGAACTCTTAACGATAGAAAAGAACAATGACATAGGAACTAAAGAAGAACAAGAGAATATTAACGAAAATAACGAACAAGACGTAGAGATAACAATAGAAGAAGTGTCGGAAGCCGTGAGAAGATTAAAAAGAGGCAAGGCGGCAGGGCACGATGGAATATATACGGAGATGATAATGAACCTAGGACCGAAATCTGTGGAAATAATGGTAAAGCTACTAAACAAAGTATGGAGAGAGGAACAAATACCACATGACTGGGAGATAGGAATATTGATACCGATATTCAAGAAAGGGAATAAACGGGACTGCGCTAATTACAGGGGTATTACTTGCTTTGTACGCTGGCCAAACTCTATAAATGGATACTGACCAAAAGACTAGAAAGAACAGTGGAAAGACAGTTAGAAGGTTCACAAAGTGGTTTCAGAAAGGGAAGAGGAGTTCAGGACCACATATTCACACTGAAACAATTAATAGAGAAATGTACCAATGACAATATATATGTGGCCTTTATAGACCTCAAGAAAGCCTTTGACAGCGTGCCAAGGGAACTAGTTTGGAACAGTCTAAGAAGGAGAGGAGTCGGGCAAAAATTAATAAACTGTATTAAAGCTGTATATAAGAACACAAGAAATTACGTTAGAACCAGAAACACAAGATCTGAAGAATTTGTAACGACGGAGGGATTAAGACAAGGAGGCAACCTTAGCCCAGTATTATTTAATATAATAATGGATGATGTAACAAAAGAAGTGAAAATGAAAGTTAAGAAAATGAAGGTGGGATACTACAACATGGAACCGAAATAGAAATAGCAGAGAGCATATTTGCAGATGATTTGGTGATTTATGCGAAAAATAAGCTCAACCCTCAGCGTAATCTAGATATATGGGCAGAGCGTTGCGAAAGAAGAATTTAAAAATAAACGCAGAGAAAACCAAAGTTATGGTAATAGGGAAAAAAGATGATGAATTACAAATAAAACTTGACGACACTAAAATAGAACAAGTAGAAACATTTAAATACCTAGGGGTGAAAATACACAAAACAGGAACCATGAAGGCAGAACTGAATGACAGGTTAGATGCAGCATCAGCACTTTATTACTCCTTGAACAATTCGTTCCTGAGAAGAAGAGAAGTGTCAAGGAAAACTAAGACCTCAGTTTACAAAACTATATTTAAGCCCGTATTGATATACGGAAGCGAAAGTTGGACATTGACGAAACGAATGGAAAACAAAATACAAGCAATGGAGATGAGGTTTTTAAGAGGAATAATGGGAATTACTAAGAGAGACAGAGTAAGAAATAGCAAAACAAGGGAAGAACTTAAAGTACGGACGCTGAAGGAAGATATACAACGAAATCAATTAAGATGGTTTGGACACTTGACAAGAATGGGAGAGGAGAGAACAATAAGAAAAGTATGGCAAGCAAGAAGATATCAGAGAAGACCAAGAGGTAGACCTAGGAATTCGTGGGGCAGCCAAGTGGAAGACATATTGAGAGCCAAGGGAATGTCAGGGAGGGAGGCGAAAAGAATGGCAATCAACAAGAAAGAATGGGCAAGGATGATATACGGAACGAAATTAGAATAAAATAATAATGATAGATTCTGATAGGCTGCACTTACTGATTTAATGTACTGTAACTTTAAGGAATTGTTTGATTTTTGTATTTAACCTTAACACCTAACGGTAAATAAGGTATTGATAATATATATATATATTATTGCAATCTTCACCTTCTGACTGGTTTTATAGGTTTTATATGGTTTTTATACTGAATTCATCATTCAGCTCTCTGTTGGCTTCTTTGTTACACAAATGAAAGATACATGGTTCGGATTTTGAAGGGATTGGTCGTAAGCGTTATGTCTTATAGTATTCGTCTAAAGCTTTACAGATCTTCAGCAAGTTTTAATTCGCCATCCTCTAAGTTCTTGGTTTGGATGCATAAAGCCAGGTTATGTACATATAGAAATTTTCGTGATTTTGTGGATGGGATGTTGAACATTAGATCAGCCAGAACCGAGCCTTGACGAACGCAATTTTTCAAGATTTTGCCATTGCTAGTTCGATTGTTTAATCTGACTGCGATTCGGCGATTGCTCAGCATACTCTGGATAAATTTGCTTAATTTAGCACGGGATATTTTTTTTAAAATTGAAACTCAATCCATTCATGTAGATAGGCACTGGAGAAATTAACTAAAGCACCGGATGTTTTCAGACCCTTGTGAAAACCTGTTTCAATGTGCATTTTTAACGGTAAAACTTGGTCACAGAAGTTTCTTCCCGTTCTGAAACCGGCTGACTCCTTATTAATAATCTGGTCGACGGTGGGAGCTATTCTATTGTAGATAAGTCGTTCTAGAAGTGTATAGCAAACAGACAAGAGAGCTATAGATCTGTACCTAGGATCTGCCGGGAGCTGACCAGATTTTAATATAGCTAGGATTTTTGCTTTCCGGAAAATGTTAGGGATGTCTCCAGTATCTAAGATATTGTTATAAAAATTTCTCCGCCATTCTTGGGCATCCATTCCAAGATTATCGGTGAATTCAGGAAAGACATCGTCAACACCAGTAGCCTTTCTTAACTTGAACAGGGCAATGGCCGAGTTAATTTCTTTAGAAAAAGGAGACAACCATTGCGATATCCGAGGGAAACCAGAAAAGGTATTCTTAATTTTTGTTATAATATCTCTATCAAAGCTCTGTGAAATATTTCGGAGTCTTTCCGTTATAAATATCAAATATTGATCGTTATCAACACAATAAAGTCCCGAATGTAACTAAGCTTAGTAAATTTCACAAGACGCTCGATAAATGTTGGTGACTGCCTTGACTAGCCGGAGACATGCGAATTAGCTTCGCTCGCCACTCATGCATGCTGTCTAAAATCCCCGTTTCACTTAAAATTTTCATAAAAGGATACATAGAAAATTACAAAATGTGACGGTTAGATTATAATATTGATTCAAAAAATGTACTTTATTTTATAAATAGCCCAACTTAATTATGTTCTACTTCAATGTACCACCTTTTCATATACAGATAACGTAGGCCCGCATGTATTTATTATTTAAAACTATTCTGGAGGTCTCCAGAAGCTCTAAAGTAGAATTGTTATTTTTTGCATTATTACATTTCAAAAATTTCAAAATGGGATCTGGATTTGATGAATACAGAGCCTACTCAAATTAGGATTCCTTCATTTACGAAAATCTTGATAGATAAGGCGCTGTAGGTCAGCACATTATCATAGAGGACAATCCAAGCAACGTTCTTTCACAAATCCGACTTTATTCTTTGTACTCGTTCCTTCAAATTCCACAAAACTTGTAAGTGAAAGCTGGATGGCCTGTCAAAAGGTGAAAAATGCTGGCGAAAATTGCCTCCACTTTTGATCCTCGTCTCTGCTTACAATGCATTCACTTTCAGGGCATGAATTGCTTCTTAGTTTTAGGATCGTAATGGAAATCCACGTTTCGTCTTTACTAATTAGTTTTTTCAGCGAAACTATCTGAGAAGATTTATTGACGTTAGATATTCTTATTTTTGGATCAGATCTTACAGGACAATTTTTATGAAGATCTTTATTCTATTGAACTTACGAGAGTATTCAGAATTGCAGAACTGTCTCTCACTACTTAAACTTTCAATATTTAACTTTTGTTATTACTTTAACAATAACAATTTTGTGAATTTTTCTATATAGTAAGGTGTCGCTCGTGTGCATCGTTTTCAATTGACAAACAATTATCTCTACATTCGTCTGTTTTTAGTTGAAATCATTCAGGCAAAGGTTTCTTGAGATTAGGGGCATACATTAAGTTAAAGAAGAAACTTTAAAATCAACAAATATATTGTAAATCATAATGGTAAGTTTGTTTTTTTTTCTGGTGCTAGTCCCCAGTTTGGTTCCATTACATGAAAAAATGAGTTGCATGAAATTTTGGATGAATAGAATTTTGGGTAAAAAGAAAAAAATCAAAAAATCAAATAAAATATCGAATTTATTTTTTAACACAAAAATATACCACTGAAGTAGTAGTTAACAGTAAGTTAATTAACTTGGTTTTTAATATTAACTTTAATAAAACAATTTATAAATCAAACTACAAAATTCGTCAGACAAATATGAGGAGAAAACAACGTTTTCTTTTAAAAATCTTACTCTTGGATAAAGTTTCTCTTTCACGTCCTGGCGATGAATGCACATAATGCTTCTGTTTTTCGTTTTTTTCTAATAATTTATTGTAATCGTATATGAGTTTGATGCTTCTTTCAGTGAGATCGTTCACAATTTTCACTTTATTCACCAGCTATAAGACGTTGACGAAATCTTCATTTTCTTGCCACTGCGAAGGATCTGTCTTCAAGAACTTACAACTCAAATCAAATATGGTAAAAAATTGTAGAAATAAACTGTTCAATCCCATTGATTTCTATTTGAACCCTTTCAATATTTTCTTCTGATGCTCCTGTCTCATGATTAAATGCATGACCATTTTAATTTATGATTCAGAAGGCAAATTAGGATCGAAGAATGCTAAGGATTCAGAAGACAGGTACCACTAATGACCTTTAAATGTTTCTAAAGCCCAACGTGATATATCAGCGTCGATAACATGATATTTATAAGGCTTTGAGGATACCTTAAAATCCAAATACGGTGTTTTTTCTGCCGAATATAAACATTTTCAGGCAATAAATAACTTTCGCCATACGCCTTGCATGATGGACACTGACAAATACTCCGCTTCTACAAGAAAGATCCCAGTTAGGTTCAAAAATTCACTATAAGCTTCTCTAAACTGTTGTTCTCTTGAAATATCTCGAATAAAATCGAGGATTGGAGATACCTGAATCTGATCCAAGTGTTTCATGGCCTCTTCAATTGGAATTTATTATCAATTCCCGGATAACCAATTCAAAATCTTTTCGAGACTGGTACGGTTGGATCTGCACTTTTACCTAACTTTTCCTTAAAAACGCTTCTAAGAATGATTCGTATTTGTGATGCCTACACGCTAAATAGAAGGGGTTTCTTCCCCAAAAAGCCAATCACAATACACGCACCTTTAAAAGTGCGTGTCTTTGATGCTGTTGTGTAGAAAACTATTACTTTAACATAGGACTGAAGGCCCCAATTAGCGAAAGTTTTATAGAGAGCTGTTGCTTGCTTTTTACCAGTTCCAGATTGCAACATCTTCGTTGCAATCGGGAATTGGAAAATTTTTACAAGAAATTACTCAATACCACCATTTTAAAGTTTCTTTACATGTTAATGCTGGAAGTAATTTATCATTCCAATGCACTGTAGCTGACTAGAATCTCGTATCCCCAAATTAGTTCTTGATTTCAATAGCCTTTTTTTCGCAAAGTTTCACTCGGAAATTGTAAATCGAAGACCTATTAACTATTAAAAATTCGGTATCTTGACCTAACGCTTCTACAGTAGTTATTAGGATGCGTACCGCTTCCCTGTCGCTGGTCTTACATTTATCCAAAGCTGCAGCAAGCTTAGGGGTCTGGACATATTAGATAATACTTGGAGGTAATACACTGCGATGATGGGTATAAAGTGCGTACTAGTATACGACGGTGAATATGTACATAACATAAAGTGCATTAATTAAGAGGACTAAACTAAACAACTTAGTATCTACCTACATTAGTAAATGAATGAACTTGTCACATAGAAGTAATATTGTGCGAAGTTGAGTAAAAAATTTGATGATTTCCCTTTTTTGTGGATTTTTCGATTTTAAGGGCCTGGGGCCACCTGTTCTTCTTTTCCGATTGAGCCCAACTTTCACACAGCTCATTTTTCAACAGAATGGAACCAAATTGAACGGTAGTTCAAGAAAAATTACCAAAAACCCTAAAAAATGCCATATAAAAGCCACTTAGTGATCAGTTTTATAATTTAATTGTCACATTTCGAACAATGTGATTTAAATCGAAATTCATATTATTTATGTTTATATTTTCAGACACGGCAGGAATTAGATTGGCTCCACTCGAATAGATCATATGGTCCGGATGTTGTGCTATTATCAAAGAGATATCGTTAAATTTAACTTAGTGGATGTAAATGTAAGACTTATAAAGCTAGCGCTCTTATGGATGAGAGGATGGTTAATTAATATATACAATCGTTTCAATTCGAGAAATCTACTATAGTGACTAACAAATTATGTTTCTTTTTTTTGTTTCTAAAATTTCTAACAGATCTAATCTTAACATAACAAGCGGTTTTGTTCTATACAATGTGCAGAGAAACCTGTGCTTTTGACATTACAGGGTACTACTGTACATCGCTTGTAACTTTTGAATGAGTAATTTAATTAAAAAATTTCTATACAAAAGATGGTTCATATAATATTCGGCAGCCCTTGATAGCACTAGTTTTTTTTTGAGTTCACTACTTTAATGCCAGCCCATCTATTTATTTTTTTTTTAAATAGCGTCATGTATTTTTTTTTACAAATTTAAAAGACTTTTTCGTGAATATAATGATATGCAATTTATAGGGGGTTGTGTAAGAAAATTTTGAATAAAAAGGGCAGAAACCTTTATTGTTGTCAAATTATAAAATTTTAATGAAATTAATAAAAAAAAAAAAAAAAAAAAAAAATAGGTCGTTTACTTGCTTTCGGGAGAGATAGACGTGTTTGATCGGCTTCATAATTAAACCTAATATTAAGTCATTATAAGTAGAAAAAGCACGACTAGTTAGAAATATAGTATAAAGTTGATGCGTAATAGTCTGTGTGCAGGTGTTGGATGTTTGTGTAGTTTGTGATTGTTTGTGGAAAGAAAAAAAAAAAAAAAAAAAAAAAAAAAAAAGGGAAAAAAGAGGACAGAAAAAGGCAGAAAAGAAAAAAACAGTGAGTGAGCCGATAAGAGATATCGTTTTCGAGCTGTGGAAGCGGGCGACCTCTTTGCGCGGCGAGGTGATACGTTGGTAAATATTAACAAAGTTGCATATACGGGGGGAGACGGAATAGTAGGAAATGGATAGTGACGATTATAGTACAGATGAGTAGAACAAAAAGAAGAGGATAAGCTAGATAAAGTGATACAGATGATCCAAAATGTAACCATGGAAATAAGGGAGGTAAAGGCAGAATTGCAGGAAGTGAGAAGGGAACAGAGTGAAGCAATGCAGGAAATAAGGAAGTTGCAAAAAGAGAATGATAACATAAAAAAGGATAATGTAAAATTAAAAAAGGAAAATGAAGAAATTAGAAATGATATGGAAAAGGTCAGTCTAAGGGTAAGGAGATTAGAGAAGGAAAAAAAGAGTAATAATATTGTAGTAACTGGGTAAAAAGTAGATGTAAGCGAGGAAAACACATTAAGTGAAACCATGAGAAATTTTTTAGAAGATGAAGTAAAGGTGAAAGTTGATGTTAAGTCAGCCCACAAATTAGGTCCGAAAACCTGCCTGGTGGAGCTGGGAAATTATCGAAATAAAAAAGAGGTTATGCAAAATAAGAAAAATCTAAAAGAAAAAAGGGACGGAAGAGTATATATTAATAATGATTTGACACTGGAAGAGAGAATTGCAGCTAAGGCCTTCAGAGAGGTAGCTAAAGAAGAAAGAAAAAATGGAAAGAAAGTAAAAATAGGTTATGAGAAGATAAGTATAGACGACAGGTGGTTTAAGTGGAACAATAGTGCAGGAGTATTGGAGGAGGTTGTCAATAGTATGCAGAGCGGTGCAAAAAACTAAATAAAAAGGAAAGGAGTGATATGATGGCGAATTCAGCAAAGAAACAGGTTAAGAGAATGGGAAGTAAAATTAAGGGGGGAAGAAATAGAAAGGAACAGTTAAAGATAGGAACTTGGAATGTAAGGGGCACATATGAACATGGAAAATTAAAACATATAGTAAAGGAGATGAGAGAATATAATTTTGATGTAGTAGCGTTACAAGAAACAAAGCAAATAGGCCAAGATACAATAGAAATAGAGGATTATGTGTTTCTCAATAGTGGGGGAAATAATAGAATACTAGGCACGGGGTTCATTGTAAGTAAAAGAATAAAACCAAACATAGTAAAATTCATGGCCAAGTCGGATAGATTATGTATTCTAAGAATAAGGGGAAAATTTCAAAAAATTACATTTATTAATTTTCATGCGCCCACAGAAGGAAAGGATTTAGAAGTTAAAGAAGAATTTTATAACGAATTGGAAAGAGCATACGATGAAGTACCTAAATATGACATGAAAATTATGTTAGGTGATTGCAAATGCTAAAATAGGTAGGGAAAGTGAATATAGACCAACTATAGGGGCATACAGTAAACATGAAAGATCAAACGAAAATGGCATGCTGTTAATAGATTTTGCGAAAGAAAAAGATTTGGTTATTATTAGTACGTATTTCCAGAGGAAAGAGATTTATACGGGAACGTGGCGATCACCCGATGGAAAAACAGTAAACCAAATTGACCATTTTCTGATTGAAAAGCCTGAGGAAAGGGCCATTAGGAATATAAGATCATACAGGGGCCCGGATGCCGACACGGACCATTTTATGGTAGGCGCAAGGATGATGCAGGTGATACCGGATATTAGAAATCAGAGGAGAAGGGATAGGAAAAATAAAATGGCAATGAGCTAAAAAGTAAAGAAGAGCAAATAAAATATGAGAAGGATATAAGAAACGAGTTAGACGGCACAGTAGGGAAGGATAATATTGAAGAGGAATGGATGGAATTGAGGGAACAAATGGGAAAAACAGCCAGAGGCTGTAACAAGGAAATAAAGCAAGAAAGAAAGAAGTGGTTCGATGAGGAGTGTAGAAAGGAACTAGAATATGGAAAGAAACTGCGATTGAGGATGTTAAAGGAAAAAACAGAAGATGTAAGAATGAAATATGAACAACAAAGGAAGAAAACAAAAAGAATTTTGAGAGAAAAGAAAAGAGAGCACTATGAAGATGTAATCCAGGATATAGAGCAGAACTATCGAAATAACCAGATTAGAAATTTATATCAGGGAATAAGAAATGAAAGGACAGGATTTCAATGCGAGACGGTATTTTACAAAGATGAAAATGGAGCAATTCTTGCCGGAGATGAGGAAATTTTAAACAGGTGGAAGGAATATTTTGAGCAGTTATTAAATGGGGAAAGTGAGACTGAAAGAGGCGAAGATGAAGGTATATTGCAAGAAATTCAATCTCAGGAAGGGGAGCCTCCTCCAAATAAAAAACAGATTCAAGAAATAATAGGAAAGCTTAAAAATAACAAAAGCCCGGGTAGCGATGGAATAACGGCAGAGATGTTTAAATATGGAGGGCAAAGCTTAATGGAACGTATACAAAAATTAATAGAAGAAATATGGAGGCAGGAGAAAATACCGAGAGAATGGACGCAGGCAATAATTTGTCCGTTACATAAAAAGGGGGATAGAAGTGAATGCCACAACTATAGGGGTGTGTCCCTACTAAATGTGGCGTATAAGATAATGGCAACACATATAAAGAATAGATTGGTGGAGCAAACGGAGTGTATGATTGGTGAGTACCAATGTGGTTTTAGAAGAGGGAGGAGCACCATCGATCAAATTTTTACGCTAAAGGAAATACAAGCTGAAAGTCATGAGTACGAGATACCAACGATGGTGCTCTTTATTGATTTTAAGCAAGCATACGATAAGGTGAAGAGAAAAGAACTTTATATCGCATTGAAAGAGTTAGGAGTTAACAGTAAACTAGTAAAAATGATAGAGATAACCTTGCAAGGAACAGAAAGTATGGTCAGAATATTAGGAAAAACATCTGAAAAGTTCAAAATCAGAGAAGGTGTTAGGCAGGGAGACCCACTGTCGTCGGCTCTTTTTAATATAGTATTGGAAAAAGCTATGAGACAAGCCAATATTAGTAGGAATGGGCTATTATACCAGAGGAGGCATCAGTGTTTGGCATTTGCCGATGACTTGGTGATCCTGACAAGAAGTAAGGAAGAATTAAAGTGTACATTGAGGAGAATGGAGTAAAAAGCAAGAGCAATGGGATTATATATAAATGAGGAAAAGACCAAATATATGGAGTGGACGCGGAAAGAGTTTCAAAAGGGAAATCACCTAAAGGTAACAGCTACAGGAGGCAAAGAATATCAATTCGAAGAAGTGGATCGATTTACTTACCTGGGAAGTGTATTTACGAGGAAACCGGATATCGTGAACGCAGAAATACAAGCGAGAATATTGGCAGGAAGTCGATGTGTAGGAGGCCTTAATGGAATATTGAAAAGCAAAAATGTATCGAGTAAGGCAAAGATTAAAATGTATACGACTGTAATAAGACCAATAGTTACGTATGCGTGAGACATGGGTATTGAATAAGGCGGAAGAAAAAAGGTTAGAGGTGTGGGAAAGGAAGGTGCTTAGGAGGATATTTGGCGGAAAGAAAATAGGAGACATATGGATAAGGAGAACAAATGATGAAGTGAGAGAACTTTACAAGGAAATAATAGGAAATAATAATATAATAGGAGTCATAAGAGCACAAAGATTGCGATGGTTGGGACACATGGAGAGGATGTCTGAAGCAAGAATACCTAAGGCATTATTGACAAGAAGTATTGGAGGAAAGAGAAGGAGAGGTCGACCGAGAGCAAGGTGGAAGGAGGAAGTAGAGAAGGACATAGAAATATTGAAAATTGTCAGATGGAAGGTAAAAGCTAGAGATAGAAAGCTATGGAAAAGAACGATTAATCAAGCCATGGACCTACTAGGTTCGCAGAGCTAGTTATATATATATATATATAATAAAAAAAAACATTTTAAAATGAAGTGTTATTGTAATGTACAAACAAAAACGGTGAGTCAATTTAAAAACTAGAAAAAAAATAACTTGATAAAATTATGTGTTCAAAATGGGCACCATTTACTGCCAAACAATGCCTAGTTGGTCTCTAAACCCTTGCAAAGCATTTTGGAGTGCAATTGGTGAAATATTATTGACTTCAGTCTGAATTCTAAGCTATAAATCCTCGAGATTATTGGGTCGATTTCGGTAGACTTCAGTCTTTAAATGGCCCTATACAAAACATCCAAAAGATTTAAATCTGGAGACCTAGCAGTCATTCGATAGGACGTTGCCTACCAATCCACCTGCCAAGAAACACCTCATTTAACCCATTAACCGCCGCATATAAAAATAATTAAAAAATTGCATTTTTTTTTGTTAAACTAACTAATGAGGGTAAAATAAGGCCACTTACAAAATTTTATTGATATATTTACAAAGTAACATATAAAAAAATGCTGTTGCGAAAACGCAACGTTGGCGAGATACATAGTCTTTTTTACTTTCGGTGGTACCGATTAAAACATTTGGTATGTAGATGTACGTTACACTTGATACACATAAAAACTGTAGTACTATGGCAAATTCGGCATCTTCTTCTTTGTTCTGCAGCAGATTTTTCAATTACGTGCCCTACATTGTCGTAACGGGCATCAGAAGTTGACGTGGATGAGTGTCCTAGTAAAACATTTAAAGGTTTTTCATTTTTCAATAAATACATAACTACATTACTACGAAAGTTTAGTTGTGTCATTTTGGACTCATTACAAAGTCTATGTAATTTCCATGCATTTACCAATGCACATCCTATTAGGTTTATAAATAGTGGCCACCACCACTTCTTACCTCTTATTCGAATTCTATAATTTGCTATTGCATTATCATGCAAGTCGACTCCCCCCATGTGGCTATTATATTTTTCAATTATGTTTGGTTGTTTTACTTGTACTTCCCTCTTTTCTTTACGGCTATATCGTTTGATATTTCCAATTGGCTCTATTTCTTCTATATTAGACGCTACGGTAACAACAGCATTGTCGTTCCAACGCACCATTCTGATTGAAGAATTTTTGTCATATGCAGCATCAAACCATCCTCGATCTCTTTTAGCGATTTGCTTTGTCGTTTCCAATAAACATTTGGCGGTTCTATTTTCTCGTATCGTACCTGTTGCATAAAATCCTTTTTCATCCAGTAATGAAAGCAGAGAGTAGTTCGTAAAAAAATTATCAAAATACACTTTATGATTATTTGCTCCTAAACCTAGTTGTGGATTTTCTTTTAATTTTCCACCGTAAGGAAAGCATTTATATAGGTATCCGGCAGAAGATGTAAGCGACCAAATTTTAAATCCAAATCGAACAGGTTTGCCTCTTATAAACATCTTTGCCGAATGTCTTCCAAAGTAGGGGACCATTTGTTCATCTATTGATAAATTATGTGAAAAAATTCCAAATTGTAAAAATCGCTCATTCAAAAGGTCGAATAAAGGCCGTACTTTCGCAAATTTATCCTCTTTTTGTAAATTTGTATTATCTGACAAATGAATATTTTGTTTGATGTCTCGAAAACGATTTCGGGACATTGTTTTTCTTACCAATGGCACTCCTTTGTCCTCATCTAGAGACCAGTATAAATCCATTTGTGGCAAAGAATGGTACCCTGACAAAATGACAATACCTAACCATTTACGTAAGTCATTCATATCGATATGAAAATTGTGTCGGTTTTTGCTGCATGCATATTTCTTTGAATAATTTATTATTGCATTGAGGACAGTGTCATCAAAGAACAAGGAAAACAATTCGAAAGGGCTATAATTACCAAACTGTTCTTGTAATTCTCTTACGGCCTTTTCCTCTACATTATTTGGCGGTTTTTTTGCTGGAACGTATGTTTTCTGCCACTTTACAGCTTGATGTTTTGAAGAGTGAGAGCGACTTGTTGTAGGTTCCGATGCTAATTCTGTACATGCAGCGCCGTCGCCTATATTCATTACTTCAAGTGTACCTGTGATATCATTAGGAATACTATCAGGTGCACACATTTCTGTGTCATCAATGTCTTCCTCGTCTGTTAATTCATCGACATTAGGTGGAATTATTACATCTGTATCATAAATGTCAGACATATTTTCAATTATCTCTTCCAAATCTTTATAACTTAGGGCTCTTTTTTGCTCATAATCGCTTCTAAATGCCTAAAAAATACAATCAAAAATATTCATCAAATTCATAAATTATGAAAATAAATGCATACCATATTTTCTAACAAGATAACTTCACTGAATACAAAATTGAAAATTCGAAATCACATATTACACACCAGTATATTTATAGAACAATGAACCGCTTGTAGGTATCAAGGAATACTATTTCATTATGCCTTATTTCAAAATTTTAAACCCTTAGTATGTAAAGATGTACATACATATGTATAAAAATATATAACGACAAACCACTACGAAAATAAATTTGTAAACATACACATTTTCGCACTTCCTTGAACTAATATAGGTACAGCTATCCGCAGGTAAACATACACATAAGTGGCCAACGTTGCGATAACGCAACACCAAATGTTTCAGTACAAAAAATCCACTTCAAAGTAAGGTAATATTTTTTTTAGAGTTTTCACATAGTTATAATACCCTCTTGAAATGATCTAAGAGCAAACAAACATTATTTTGTAAAATCAAGGGAAGATATAGGAGATAGTATATTAGGGTTTAAAAAACTAAAAAAACGTCAAACTTTAATATTTTTTTTCTGATAAACCACTGCGTTATCTATTCAATGTAAAAGTACATATATATTGGTGGTACTTTATACTGTCATCACGTTAAAACAAATCATTTACAGTATAACTTTCAATGATTAAAAAAATATATATACATTCTGTTGCGTTTTCGCAACGTTGGCGGTTAATGGGTTAAGTACTCTCTTACTACTGCTCCATAATGAGGTGGAAGACTATTCTGTTGAAACTATATGCGTTCAGGAATGCCATTATGTCTAGAAAATGAGGTTGCACAAGCAGGAAACACTTGATTTGACAACAAATGCAAGTATAGCAAACGCCAATTAAGTTGGCGCGAGGAGGGGTTAGTTCGCGCAGGATTTGAAGTAGTGGGGAGATTTGTATTTGGTTTTACATCAAATGTCAGATAATTCTAACTTCTGAGCGTGTATCACTTTATGATCCCTTAGCAAAGACATTATGTTCCGTCAAACGTCAATGACAAATGTATTCTGACAATTACTTGAGTAGTGGGGGTGGACGTTTTTAAAAACGGCTTCTGCGCACCCCCTCCTCGCTCCAACTTAACTGGCGCTTGCTATACCTTTCCGAGGTTAACTTTCCTTCTATGAAGAACAGGCCAATAATATTGGTGCCAATTATGTCCATTCATCTGTTTATTTACTAGAGACATTATGTATGGACTTCTTCTGCCCAGTGCGGGTTTTCCGTGGCCAAATATCGATAATTACGTCGATTTATTGAACCATCTAAATAAAATATTATCTCATCAGAAAATAAAATATTCTGAAAAAACTGAAAATTATTTTCCCTTTCAAACATATCTTCACAGAATTGACTTCTAATCGAAATCATCTTCATTCAGTTTATGTAGAAGATGTATTTTAAAAGGTTTAAACTTTTCTTTTCTTTTATAATTTTCCGAAAGGATTTAGGGCACATATTTAAAGCTAGCGTTCGGGTGGAAATTTTGGGATTCTCCGCAACGTCTAATAATACGTTCAAAGTCTTATCTTCGTGAATTACTGTTCTTAGTATGCCGGTTTTTGGAGCATGTTTGACGGTACCCGTCTCATTAAACCGTTTTACAATGCGGCTTACAGTTGATACTTATTATTAAATAAATCACATACATAGCTTGCGTACGTTTCCTATTACCGTAACCTAGGCGCGGCTCGTGATGACGTATTTGGGAGTGCATGTACAATGATGCGAGTGCTTCGTGTATTCTCGTGTACTCCGAAAACACACGAGGCACTCGCATCATTGTACATGCACTCCCAAATACGTGATCACGAGCCGCGCCTGCGTAACCAACCATAATCAAATCTTCAATTCTTTCTTTTTGTTATATTTTTTTTCATTTTTTACATGAATTAACCTTTTACAATCGAATAAAAGTTAAAATTTTATCGAATGACGCGTGATTGTCAAGTTTTTCATATTATGTCATGTTGACATTTAAAAACTGAATAATTTATTAAATCAAGACAACTGAGCTGTCACTCGGAATCATAAGATTTTCGATCATTTTCTTGAAAATTTTCTTATATAACCCCGTAAAAATTGCATATTATTATATTCACCAAAATAGTCTTTTAAATATGTAAAAAAAATATACATAACGTTATTTAAGAAAACAAAAACTGTTGGTGTTGCATTAAAATAATGAACTCAAAAAAAATCAAAGCTACTAAGTGATGCTAAATATTACACTTCTCGTCAGGAAAGATGATCCCTGCGTCATCAATATAACATTGTATGATTCAAATCAGTACTTCGGCGTCATATTGAATACTGTACATTGCAAAATGAATATGGAAACTGACTTCGTTTCCGGGGCAAATAAGTTTGTTGACAGTCGGTCGAATTTGTAGGTTATGTGAACATATACATTAGTTATATTACTTTAAAATTACTATAAATTGAACAAAGCTGCGTAAACAGCAAATCTAATTAAACTATAACACCACATGAAAAATAAAATGAACTATCAAGAATTTACAACATTTATGTCAACATATAAGATTATGTAATTCTTTAATCATTTTAATGAATGGCAAAACCAAACAGTTTCAAGTTAGTTGTAAAAGCATTATTACTGGAATTGAAATCATACAATAGACCAGAATATACTTTGTACAACTGTAATTACATATTCACTGTTATGACAGTTTTATAAACATTATCTTATAAAAAATGTATATTTGTTTAAAAAAAAATAAACAATTTAGTTACATCAAATATATTTCAATACAATTTTAAATTTTTAAGGCACAGTTCTGCAAATTATATAATCGAATAACTCTAGATATCTCTAGTTAAACGTTCTACAGTGCCTAATTTTAAATAAAATTTGGAATATATTGCAGCGTAACTTAACACTGCCATAATAGATAAGTTGAGTTTTGCACAAAGGTCGGTATAAATATTTGAAATCGCAGTATGCATTATAAACAAAACATATTCATACAAATTATTTGCTGTGAAATATTTTTTTTGGTTCGAAATTATTTGTTGACTGCTATAGTCTATTTTTAAACTAAGAGGAGTAAATGGAAAAGCCACACTTACACTGTAAAAGTTACCAAATCAATGACATTCTGAATGTTTTTTTAAATTTTCGTATTTTATTAGTTTTTCTTTATTCATTGAGCTCAAAGGCAACATTTAATTTAGCGTTATTTCCCGCTTAATTTTGAATATAAACTCTACGTCAATAAAGTCACAACGTAATTAAACATTTATTAAAAATTATTTACATTAAATACAAAAATAACATAAATAAAGGATTTAAAGAAATCAAAGGCTCCGTTAACTACTTGTTACTTGCAAAAATTAAACAAAATAATCTATTCTAAATCTGAACTGTCTGAGAAAGTATCACTGTCACTATCAGCACCAATAGAAATAATAAACGGTTCGATTAGATCATCTACGATGCCATCTAGTGTGGCCATTTTTATTTCTTCCTTAATTATATGCTCAACACAACTTTTCCAATTAACATTTTGAACATTTTCGATAGCTTGCAATAACAGCCCCCTCACTTCTGTCAATTTAAATGTGATGTTCTTCGATGCTACTTCATTCTTTATTTTTGCCCATATCAACTCTATTGGATTGAGTTCACAATGGTACGGTGGCAACCTTAATAGGACTTTATTATTACGTTTTGCCATTTCATCAATCACATACAAATTATATTGTTCTTTATTTATTTTGATTAAATTCAGAAGTTCAGCTCATACCATCTCTTCTCTGAATTCAATCTGCTTATTTCGCAACCACTCTTGCATATTTTTTTTCTTTGATCCTGCTGTAGGAATTTTCTCCATTCTACGGCTGTGGTAAGACGCGTTGTCCATGACGATAACAGCGTTGTCAGGTAATTTTGATCACACATTATTAAACCATGTCTCAAAAACGGCTGCATTCATTTCTTCATGATAATCTCCTGTTTTCTTACCTTCGAAAAGCAATAACCCTCCATCAACAAAGCCATGTTCGGATCCAATATGTAACACAATAAGCCTCCTCCCTTTTCCTGACGGGTTTTTTAGTCCTGTAGATAGCCCTTCGATGAATGTTTGACGCCGATCTCTTATACTGTTATCTATCCATACTTTTTCTTTTGTATGACCTTCATTAACCCACGTCTCATCTAAATAATAAATTGGTCTACCTTCTCTCCTAAATTTCTTCATTTTAAGTAAGTATTTTCTTCTCCATGTAATGATATCATCCCGTTCGATAAGAATACTTTTACGGTTTCTTTTCATGTACTTGAAGTTAATTTGCTTCATAAATTTGTACAACGACGAACGGGACACTTGTGGTAAATCTGGACGTTTCTTTATTTCCATCAAAATTTTGTCCAACGTAGGTAATTCGTTTTTATAAAAGAAAGCATGCACTATTTGCCGCACAGACTGTTTAACTACTTCATCGTATGCAGCAACATTACCAGGTCGTCCTCCATAGTGTTTAGATGCAGTAACTGTACCAGTCTCATTATACTCTTTTATGGTGCGATATACTGTCGATTGTGCAACGCCTAAAAGCAGAACATTATCAAATTGGTTACATTATTCAATCCATGAAAACTTACCCACGGTGTTACTAATTTTAGAAACAATAACAGTTTTTTTAAGATTCGGTTCATCAGTTCGCAGCTGTTTATAAATATTTCAAACACATTGCTTTTCAGCAACAGATAAGTGCCCTATATCTAAACGTTTACGTTTTGTCGGAGGTGAAAATGATGCTGAACTTGTTGCAACAGTATCCATATTTATATGAATATTGAATAATTATCGATAACTACAGAAGGGTATCTTAAAGGTTTCGCAAATTCTAAAAAGAACGGATTTATTTACGTTAATACAACAATACAACTGAATAGAACAACGGGAACACAACAGAAAACGAAATTTGACATCGATAGGTCAACACGCAATTTTTGCATAACGTAATCCTACCTCTGAAGCAACCAATCACGCATAGTAATTTTGGCGCGATTAATTTAAAACGCTCCTCTTAGTTTAAAAATAGACTATAGTAAATTAGAACTTGGACGATTGCAGAAAGAAATTTTGAAAAAGGAACATGAAATGGAGCAAGAAAAAAAAGTTTAGTAAATGAACTTTCAAAAATTAAATTAGAGCAAACAAAAAATTTTACTTGCAATAAGTTATAGATTTATTATAAGAAACATATAATATATACAAACAATAGTTTGTTTTATTTATTGTCTTCATCAAATTGTATGAATTTGTTTTGTTTATATTAAAAATTTCTAAGTTAACACCAGAAGATAAGAGCCGAGCCAATGGACACCAAATCAAATAAGGCAGTCGAAACACATTTTACTAGTGTATCTCGCAAAAACTTACTACAAAAAGATGAAAACACATTCAAATGTATTTAATCGGACATACATTTCTTTATACGCATTGTATTTTTAACTCCAAATATAAAAATTACAACGAAAAAGAATACGCAGTAAGAAAAAGGAGCCAATTAAAAAAAAAACTTTAATATATTAAATTGTCAATGTAACGGGGAATTATAATTGTTTAATAAGTTAATATACATATTGCTATGAATAGTGGTTTGAGAATGTAGTACGCCACCATTCACAACTAGTTTTCCCAACTAGGTTCCTCAGCCGGAGGATTTTCAAATATGAGACTTCTAACTTCTCGGGTTCCAATTCGGAAAGTCGTGTAATTTCTACAATGAGTTAGGCGCCAGTGAATTGTTCACAAAAATTTATATACTTATATTTTTAATTAATGGGCAATAACGGTATTAGCACAAAAATCAAACACATGGTAAAATTTAAACTGAATATTTAATACAAAAATCAAAAAAAGAAAAAAATCTATCTTTATAAAGTATCAAGATTCTGTATTCCACAAAAATACATGAGGTAAAAATATTCACTGTAATATTGACAGCTAAGTGAATGAAAAAACTTCCTCTTAATTACTGCGATCAAACTTATCTAAAAATAATAAAGTTTATTTTAAATTTCTCCCCAGAGAACCACACTGTATAATAAGATACTGATACACGATCAAAATTACGCATCCGCAAACAGACATGCACAAAAACCCTTGAATCCAAACGGACAAACTTTTCAATTATAATATTAACATAGAAATGTTAATAATAAACTGTATTATCTATATTCTTAAATTAAATCTCTTAATTACATGTATAAACTTCAATACAATAGAAATATAATTGTAATATTTATGAATTCATAAAAATTTTATATACTTACAAAAAAAACTAATATGGAGACTCACGAACAAAGGTGCTTTCAATTTAATCAAAAATACAAAGAGAAAAAAACTCTATAAATAACGGGAATATAATACTAATATCAAAATCACAATCAAACACCCCGAATTAATTAATATAAAATATATATCAAAGAAAACAACCTTATCGTTTCATGGCTTATAGTCGTCTCCCTGAATTGGCCTCAACTTTCACATGAGATCGACTTCGGCCTAGGATAACTAATTTTTATCACACGTTAAATTTTAAAACATTTTCAAAAAATATACAACTTATCCCACAATAATTGAACATTTATTTTAAATTATTTTTAAATATTATTTTAGAAAAAATCCATAGCAATATGTAATCATTTAAGAAAATTGCCCTATTATTTGTCTAATAATAAAATTATCATGAGTATATATACAAAAAAAAAGGAAATATAAAAAATATTTAGAAGATAGTATATAGTCGATATTAGAATAAATTTGCAAAATGAACATTTACAAATGCATCATTTTCATTTTGCATATTTGCTTCTGGCTTCTCTTTGTGGAATTTTATGTCCTCATCAATGACCCATTCACAACATTGTGTAATACTGTTACTGCTACTATTATTGCTTTCGAGAGTTCCACATTAACTCTCATACCATATATGTAATAAGATTAGAAATCTTTTTAAGACACTAAAAAATCTTTCAATCCTGTTTCTGGTTCTAATATGGGATTCATCGTACAATTGTTCAGCTCGACTTTGAGGATTTGCTAAAGAGGTTAATAAATATTTTGTAATATTGTAACCACTATCACAAAGTATAACTGAGTTATCGAAATGTACATTTTCTTAGCTTCTTTTTATTGCCGATCCATTCAAAATTGTTTGGTCATGTGTAGATCCTGGCCATCTAGCTGCGATGTCACAAATTCTTAATTGAGAATCTCCTATTACCTGAATATTCCATGAAAAATATCCTTTTCTGTTTCGGTACAGCTCAGCATTATTACCACCAGGAGATTGTTTTCTCATGTGAGTGCAATCAATTCTACTTTGTACATTAGGAAATCTAGCTACTTGATAAAATCTGTTTAGTTTCTTGTAATTCTTCTACCTTTCTAGACATATTTAGATAAAAATTGTGGCCATAGTCTGCCAATTACATGTGTAACATTTTGTATGATTATTTGTATTAATATCATTGTATTCGTTGCATAAAATCTCAGTTACTAAAAGTAGAAACTAACATGACATAAACAAGTAATCAGCTGTACACTAATACTTGATACTTTTACTGCCAACACAAGATAATTTGATATATTTGGCGTGAACTAAAAACGACGTGTAGAACGTACTTTGGCATAAATCTTGGGTTATAATATGGAATAAGTTAAAACATGGGATAGCTAACAGTTTTTTTTATCTGCGTTCATAGAGGAAGTATTGTTAATCACTATCTTCACTGCTGCTTGAATCATCAATGTTAATTATAAAGCCAATGATTTCACAATGTAAATGTATTTCTCTATCAAACTATTTTTTTATAATACTTTCCGTGTGTATAACACAATTTTTCCAAATTTCTTCCGTACACTGCTCTAGTGATTCTATAACTTTATCATCTCCATGTCCATCCCTGAAAATATGTTTATTATAATATTATTTTGCATGGTCCCAAATAATTTCGATAGCAAATTCTTTATGCAAATTCTTAGCTAAGGGTAGTAGGTCAGTTTTAAATAGAGTTCGCAAGGTATATTATATTTCGATAAGTATGTAATAATATCATTTTTACATCAAGCCGATAATGGATGATTCTTTACTACTAGTGAATGGTAGGGTGCATTGTCCATCACTATTTGAGCCGTTCTTCCAAATTAGGTATTAAATATTCTTGGATCCATTTCTTAAACATTTCTCCATTCATTTCACCATGATAATCTTCTATTTGTGATTTGCTTGAAAACAATAAAGAAGCATTTGACACCAAAGCTAATTTTGAACCACAATGTAATACAACATATCGCTTGCCCTCGTAACCCTCAGGTTTACGCACACTCTGCAGATTATTATCTTGCCAGGTCTCATCAAGCAATACCACTTCTCTCTGAACAGAACAACTCAAATTATTTTTGTAATTCCTAAGAAATGTCAATCTTATCTCTGCAATGTTGGATCGTTCCACAAATGCTCTATGATTATTATCCTTTTTATATTTAAATCCAATATTGTGAAGTACACGATTTAAACTGCTGCTACACAGCTTTGATGCGTTTTACTGTAACTAATCCCAAGTACAATGCATCTGCTACTCGCTAAACAAAAGGTTTATTAAAATCTAAATATATTATGTGCACATGTAATAGGTATTAACACCACCATGGCTTTTCTCTAGTTCAAAATATTGCAACGAATTTAAAACAAGTTGTCGTGATTGTGAATGTAATGTGCTGCCATTATAGTTTTGAAAAAATTAATTTCAAAAAATATGTATTTATAAAAAGAAAATAAATAATAATTCGATCAAATATCAACGAATGTATGTTGTCAAATGTCAACAAGTAACGACAGTAACTACTAGGCGGAAATGTGTGTATTTATCACGGAGTAAGTAATAATCCCGTCTTTGTCTTACTCAAATAATCTTTGCTAGGCGAAGCGTCAAAGCACATACTTTCGTTCAAGCTATCCTTGTCATACAAGTAGGTGCTGTTTGTTATTTGGATATGGAGATTATTCTTTGAATGTTGATAAAATTATAGATCAATGACGCAGGGATCATCTTTGGTGATTTGGAGTGTATATGAACCATTTTTTGTATTAGAAATTTTATAATTAAATTGTTCGTTCAAAAGTTAGTAGCGATATACAGTACTTTTTCCCCGCCCTGTATGTTGAATAGATCATATATGCTCCGCATACGTTTTTTGTAATTTCTACAGCTAATTTATCTATTTTATTTATGTTGTTATTTAACATTGTACCTAATTTTATTTTATTAACCTATAGTATTTTAATCTCTAATTTTCTTAATATTCTATTTATCTGAGATGGAGGAATATAGGTACTTAAATATCATATAGTTTTGTTCATTTCTTTTATTACTATCTATAAAAATTTTGTGATATTATTCATTTCTTTGCGTTTTAGCATATTATCAATGAATTTGGGATTATATCCATTATTTTCTGCTATCATTTAAATAATGTTAAGTGCTTTTTTAAAGGCCTAATTATTTAATAGTATGTGTGTTGCTCTATGATGTAACTATGGAGGAATGTTGACATTTTTATTTTAAGTGATTGTTTTGCTTTCACATGAAGTACCTATATTATCTGTAAATATAGGTTTTCTATAAATTTTAGTATGGCAACTTATTAGTATTTTTTAATATCGTAATATCTAAAAAGTTTAATTAGTTTAATTCCTTTTCGATTATAAACTGTATTTTAAAGAATTAAGTAGTTTTAAGAATTCCGTTAATTGGCTTTCTGTGCCTGACCAAATACACAATACCAACACCTTAGTATCTCGCCCAATAATGTACCTGTTTAGTGAGGATATTGTTAATCTGGAATAATTCTTGTTCTTGGATTTTTATTAAATTCTTCAATTACTCTTTTCGCCTTCATTTTATTTACTACGCTCGGATTTTCTTCCAGAACTTTTTTCTTCCTTTTATTTAATTTATACTTTGGTAGTACCTTTAGGATTGTTAATTTTTAAATTATAAAGGTTTTTGCAAACTTGAATTGAGAAGTATCCTTATTTTTATTATAAGTGGTATTATAACTATTTTCGTATTGAATTTGTTTTTATCTTTATCTTGAACTGAATTTAAACTTCGTAAACACTGATTCGTTAAAGGAACAGAAGATTTTCTTTTCTATAAATAGAATTACGTCACTGCTAACTTCGCAATTTTTTTACCGTGGACAGTCTCTATCAGAAAAGAATATCAGAGAGCGTAAAATTATGTTGTTGCCTATGTTAACGTCAGAATATTTGATTTATGGCATTTTATTCATATTAATACAGTATATTTTAACAGCATTCATTCGGCAATTTATGCAACTACTACTAGTTATAAGTTATAACTTTACTATTTTGTTATATACAATCTTAAATACACCAAATTCTTTAAGAATGGCTCCATATGAGTAAATGGAATTATTGATAAATTCAATTACAAACGATTATCTTAGATTTATATTATATATATATATATATATATATATATATATATATATATATATATATATATATATATATATATCTAGACACCCTGAAATGCCTGTTTTCCATTAATTTAAATGCGCGTATTATCAATTTTGAGATAAATGTGAGAAAATTAAGTGAATATGTTAGCGAACTTTTTAATTTCAATTTGAAAATGATAGCGTATGTTTTGATTCTAAACTATTTACCACCCTGGATATCATTATTATTATTATTATTATTATCTATTATCCAACGTCAAAAAGAATACGTGCATTACTATTAATTGGATAACATGCTTTATAATTATATCAAAATAATCTATATATTATTCTGTATATTTATGTATTTTATTTATTTAAAAAATATTGCGTACTGCAGATTAAAGTGTAAAATAATGGCTTACTAATAGAAAATATAAGTAATATTGTAGATGATATTATACTACTTTTTTCCTGAATAAATTCGCGTGGATATAGTTCAATCATAACTAAAGACGGCAGACTATGTGCCCGAACAGTAGCGTGATGTGGAGGAATCGAGTAGAGGCGTACGACGATCAATTCAGTTGCCGTTGAGACGTTGTAAGCGATACATTGTTAACACAATCGTGTTGAAAATGTCGGGAGTACGTAGAAACAATGTATCGACTCGGTTGCATGCTAACGTAGTAAAGAAATTTTTACATCGGTTTCCCGATTTAATATATGACGGTACCGTAGTGAAATGTTTAGTTTGTGAAACAACTTTATTAACTTGGAAATCAAGTCAGTGCCAAAGACATATAAATAGTGACAAACATAAATCGAATAATAGTGGACGCAGATCATATAATAAATTTGTGTGTGATTTAACAATGATGTTAATTGCGACCAATATACCAATGCAGAAAGTGGAACACCCAATGTTTCGTCAGTTTTGGAAGAAATACAATCCTACGTGGAAATTACCAGCAAGAAGTACGCTACGGAATTACGTACCGTCAGTGCGTGAGAGAATTGTAAATTGTACGAAAAATACGGTAAACAAAAATTCCTGTGGTTAACAATAGACGAAACTACAGATATTAAAAAACAGTCCATCCTAGCCATTCTAGTACGGACGCTGACCCCGCAAGGACCTTCTCCTCCTTATTTACTAACCTGTAAACGAATGCAAGGGTGTACTGCCAGAGCGATATATGATGTATTAATGGAAACATTACACAAATTTGAGATTTTACCGAAGCAAGTGTTAATGTTAGTTACCGATGCTGCCAAGGTTATGTGTTCCACGGCAAACTTACTCAAAACGATTCAACCAAACCTGCTGCATGTCACATGTTTGCTTCACGCTTTACACCTTGTAACAAACACTATACGTACAATTTATCCTGATGTGGATCAATTGATAGGACAAACGAAAGCGGTTTTTTTTAAATCTCCGAAACGGATTCTGCTATTTCATTCGCTGTGTCCTGATATACCCGAGTCGCCGCAACCAATTCTTATACGATGGGGTACTTGGTTAGAAGCAGCATTTTATTATTATAAACATTTTGAAAAAATTATATCAGTGATTTTACAACTAGATGCCAAAGAAGCAGCTGCAATACGGCTTAGACAGGTTCAATTTAACAATCCTCAAGTTGCATCAAATTTAAAAATTATTTACGACAGTTACGTTCCAATACTGGACGCAATAAAAAATTAACAGAACACTGCGCTGTCCTTATCGGACTCATTAGCAATTATTGACCACTTAAAACTAGTGCTGCATATCCTTGAAGATGAAAAAAGTGATTGTGTCCGTGAAAAATTTAACAGTGTATTAGATAAAAATGTAGATTTTACAAAATTAGGGCAACTTTATACCAATACTGAAGATCCGTTGTACAGATACAAAGAGCGCTTTAGCTATGCAAATATAACATCTCTCAACGTCGAACAATCCTTCTCTGTATATAAACATATATATACGTCGCTACATACGAACCTTTCCGAGACTAATACAGAAACATATATTATGGAGCAGTTTTTTCATCGCGCACATCCGAATTTTTTTGCAACAATGTAAACATGTTGGGTAAGTTATTTATGTTTTTTCTTAACGTTTTGTATAGGGTTCGATATATTTATTTTTAAGTAAGCGCACTGTTATTCTGCTAAACTCTCCACGCAACGCCACTGCTGGGGCACATCGTCTGCCGTCTTTAATCATAACCCAACTATCTTTTAAAACTATTGTAATTTCAGTTGTACTGGCTTTAAATAGCACTAAACAAATATATAATATATCATTTTCACATATTGAATTTATGTATCATGGTATATAAAACTAATTGTAAAATTATTTTAATAATATTTTAATAATGCATGTCCAAAGCTACTATTTTCCAAAATGATTACTTTCAAATTAGAATACATATTTTCACACCTTACTATTAAGGCCGTCCGTTCTTGATTACAAGTCAGTTGCGTCGCTTCAAGGCTATTGGATAAAGTTACAAAGTATTACAAGTCAACTTAATTTGTAAATATGTTTTTTCTACTACATCAACTATAAACTCTAAGTTAAACGCAGCAACGTATTTATTAAATCGACGATATAATGTAATAAAAGTGGGCAGCTCAAGATATTATAATTATGTACTAATAAGTATTTGTGAAAAGAAAACTTTATATTTTCTTAAATCGTCATTTACACCGATATAACTTTATATATCGTAGACCCTTCACTTGCATTCTAAAGATATTTTTATGTTGTCGTTTCACTTTTGTCATCACTAACGATGCACATTTGAGAGCAAACGCAGTGTTGGAGTGCAAGGGGATTCAGTTGCATGGGCATCTATTAAATGTACTCTCGTGAGCAAAAAAAACGGGACACTGTTTCTGCGTGGGTTTAAATTGTGACTACTTAAGTGGCTATCTTTACTCATAATAGTAAGTCTGCAATTGTCAAAAATGTGTGTCTTATTGACATTTATTAAACATTTTTTAAATAAATGTAAATAAAAATTACTAAAAACGATAGAGAAAGATTATTTCTTCTTCTTCTTCTTCTTTCAATAGGCGTATCGCCTGTTTAGTTCCGGTTTCTTTGTGGCGGCAGTTCTTGTGAATTTGATTGCCAGCTGTCTCGCCAGCGTTTTGGTGGTCGTCCTATGGGTCTTCTTCCGTGAGGTATGTTATTTCGTACTATTCTGGCCATTCTGTCGGGAGTCATTCGGCTGACATGGTGGTTCCATTCTCTTCTTCTTTTCCGTATCCATCTGACTACGTCATCCGTTTGACACTTCTCCCTTATATCTGTATTTCTTTGCCTATCATGTAATGTGTATCCTGTTATCGTTCTTAGAGTCTTCATTTCGGTTGTTCTTAGTATCCTCTTTGTTATCGTTGTTTCCGCTCTCGTCTCCGCACCATATGTCATCACCGGTCGTACGCATGTTTTGTATATCCTTGATTTGCATTCCGTACTTAGGTGTTTGTTTCTCCAGATTGGATACCTAAGATGTCCCGATATTGCTGCTGCTTTGTTTACTTGTTTCCTCACCTCATCACCCAAAAACCCTGCGCTTGTAATTTTGCACCCAAGGTATTCGATTGACATGGTTTGGTCGACGGTCTTATTTTCTATTACCAATTTGCAGCGTACAGGTTCTTTTGCTATGGTCATGCATTTGGTCTTGTCTATGGAAATTTCCATGTTGTGTTTTCCTGCCTGTTTGTTGAAAGCATGTAACATTCTTTGTAGGTCGTCCTCTGACGAAAGATTATTTATTAAATTAAAATAATTATTACATTAAAATAATTAGTATTTCGTTATTCCACCGTTATTATTAACTGCATCTAATCTTGTACACATTGAAGCGACAATATTTTGTACAATATTTATAGAAATTTGATGCCAAGCATTTTGAACACTCTCTCAAAATTCTTCTTGGGTAGAAGGTCTGTCTCATTAATCCCCATACATTTTCAATGGGATTTAGATAAGGACTGTAGGGTTGGATATCTCAAGTTTAAATTACATTCTCTTGTAACCATTGTGTTACAAGATGAGACAGGAAATTGTGTTGTTCTTATAGCTTCCTTTAATGTTTTGAAAGGGTTGTGCCTAAGCTCAGTAACTAATGTTTCGTCTTCCTGCGTATTCGAAATTTTGTTACGTCTGGAAATTATTTTCCGATTTAAATTATCCTCTTCCCTCCATTTTTTTAATATAATCCTGCGGCTGGAAAGAAATTGACATATCGATTTTGACACTGTCCCGATTTTTTTGCTCACGACAATACATGTTTCTGAGAGCGGTGCTAACGCCTAATAGCGATTATGATTGTTACTCTAAAATACCGATGCGCATTGATACATATACTTATAAATGAATAATAGTAAATAATATATTGAAGAATGCCCCATAACACCATTAAGGATATTAAGAAAATAGCACAACAATTTAATATTTCGAAAACGTCTGTATTTAAAATTCTCAAAGAGCACGAATACAAATCTTACAAGTTTTCTAATTACCAACAATTATTTCATTAACATAAAATTAGACGGGTTAATTTTTGCAAAACACTATTTAATTTTATAATGAAAATCATAATATGTTGAAGAAAATACTTTTCACTGATGAAGCGTCTTTTTCTTCGAACACGTATTGTTCCTCGATTTGAAAATTTAGCCATTGAGGGTGCCTGGTTTCAAATGGATTGATCCCCAATTCATTCAACTGCATCAATTACAAATTTTCTAAATTCAAGTCTTCCTGATCGGTGGATAGAGAGGTTTGGTCCAATAGTTTGGCCGGCCCGTTTGCCTGATTTATTGCTAAATGACTTTTCTATGGGGATACCTTAAATCTCAAATTTATGATAATGTAATTTTCACTAATATTGAAGATTTAAAAGCACGCATAAGTACAGCCTGCGACGAATTACAAACCAAGCCGGATTTTTTAACACACTCTTTGCAGGAATTTCATAATCGACTCGCATATTGTATAGAATGTGAAGGTGGATATTTCGAACATTTATAAAAAAGTTAAAGAATTATAAATAAAAACAAACTTTTTTTCAATTTACCATAAAATTCATTTTAATATTGTTTGTGTATGAATCCATTAATTATTTTTTTCAATATATATTTTTTTATTACTTGAGAAAGAAATAAGACAAGTTCTACTGTATTATTTTAACATATTATTACATATTTTACTATATATGCTAATGTTTTAAAATGTGCTGATTTTTTAATTACAAAGAGATGTGTAAAATGCAAAATAATTGTTTTTTTTTGTAAAAACGATTTTTGGTGTTCCTAGTTACCTACCTCTGAATTACAAACAAATGAGATAGATAAGTGAAGACAAAAAAATAAATTCAAAATCAAAACGAATACTTGCCTTACTTAACAACTATATACGTTACAAGATGCATAAATAATATGGAAAAAGAATCTGGGGGGAACACAAAAAATCTGGAATGGCTATGTTTCTAAAAAAAATGAAGATTGTTTTTATTTGACAGTACTTTTTAATATTTTGCGAGTTGATAGCCGTTTAGTTTGTTGGATTTGCTCTAATAGTTTGTTAGTTATCGTTAGGGAAACCCAAATATGCAAGTGGAAAACTCAAAAATATGCAAATAATTTAGTCAAAATATGCACAAAAATATTGAAAATATGGAAATAAAAAAATATAACTTATAATTGATTCACTTAAAAATAAAGACATTTTAATTTTTCTACGTACTGAACTAAACCTAAATATGCATTTATTACACAGTAAAACACTAAATGTTTCTCGAAGTTCTCAATTAAAAAAATTTGTCTTTTGTCTGAATATAAAAATTTATAAATGAAAAAGCTACTTTTCACATCAATCGATGTAATAGGGGCGTTTTTAAAATTGCTTAATATTACAAGATCCAAATCAATGGAGTTAGTAAATTCTCCCTCTAAAATATTAGCTACTTGGCTAAGAAACTGAAATCCACAATTTTTTGCCTGCGATATTTTGAAAAGCTGCCTCAGATTGTTTTATTAGTTCTACACTTCGGGTTAATGGCAAATTAAATTCCTCCATTTGTGTCATTGTTTTAGAAACAAAACTATAATTGGTTTTTATAAACGAAAGTTGTTTTATTTCTTTGTTTTCGAATAATTGCTTAACATCAGTGAGGGATTGGGAAGATTCGTCAGACAATTCTGAAATTAGATCTTTTAGTTAATAGAAATTCTCGCAATAAAAAAGTGGCTTCCAACCAAGTGCCCCATTTTGTAAAACAGGTTGAGGAGGAAGAGGAGTGTTAGGTAGTTTTTCTTTATAGAACTGAACCCTTACAGGCGCTTTAAGAAAGATTTTTTCATATTGGAAATTAAACTATTTGTAAGACGAAAATGTTTCCTAATCTCTTCAGCAACCCTATTTAAAGCATGAGCAAGACATGTTACATGTATCAAGTTGGGATAAAAGATTTTCAAATTTGTCCCGGCCTTTATCATGTACGTTGCTGCATCCGACAAAATGAGCAAAAAATTATCTCCAGTAGCAGGCGTAGAAAGAAAAATTTTGATAGTTCCTTTTGAATAAATCTAGCCACTGTGAGTACATTTGTTTTTTCTAACACTTTAGAAGCAATGTGGTAAGATTTTGGCAGAATCTCGTCGCTAAGAACATTAGCTTTTTGGTCATTTGTTGGAAACATTGCGTTAATGCGGGTTGTGAGACGTCTCCAGATTTCATCTTACACAATTTAGTAATATGAACAGAAGTTTTTACGTGTTGCTCTATTTAATGTTTTTTATCGCATGGCATCTACAATGAAAAAAAAAACAAAATTGAAATATCAAAGTGAAAAGCAATAATACTAATACTTAAATCTAAACCCCTAATAAATAGTTCAGTGTTAAACAAAAGCGCCCCGAATGTTCAAATGGTACGAAATCAGTCGATAGACCTAGGATTCCGTATAAAAAATTAAGTTAATACTGACAGGGCAAAACTGAAACGCCCTGTACATTTCTCTGTATTTGCATTGTGTATGTCCCTCAAAAAAAAATGTAACTTGCTTTTAACTTTTTTTTTGTATCTCAAAAAATAACATAAATCGACCGATTTCGCACCACCCTCTATATTGAGTATTTAAAAATTATACTTACAATTTTAACGCACGCAGGACATTAGACTTTTCCCATATTTATACGTAGTTCTTAACCCACACTGGCGCTCTACTGACTCTGTGCATTTTACTAATAAAAATAATTAAAATACCACAACACTACAAAACACAAATCGATGTTACCTCTTCAAAAGCACAATATCAGAAATAAAATTCAGAAATCAATTTATTATTTGCCTATTTATGTAAATATAGGTGCAATAAAACCCCTGTTAACGGTTTAAAACGACTATTTTGAATTCTCGGAATTTAAGACTGAGAAAACCTTACTCTTGTACCTCATAATTTTTTTTCTTGAGAACTGCAAACAAAAAAAAATAAATTACTTCATAATGGAATATTTGTAAAAATGTTTATCTTGAAGTCTTGAAACGCCTGCCAAAGATCTACACATTTAAAATTCTTTCAATTATGCACAATATGCTATTTATTAAGTATATATATGCAAATATTAAAAAAATGTATATAATATACAAAATATGCACTTTCCATATTTGGGTTACTTTACTTATCATAATTTAAAGATTTTGTGTTCACCCAAAAATGAATTTGACTACAGAATATTTGCGGGCTATGATTTTTAAATCGTCATTACGGTCGGGTTAATTAATACAACGGATTTAAAAGAGATCAGTTAGTAACGACGAATTTCGTGAAGGACCCCCAAGAACTGCTGTTACCGATTGGAATATTTTCGCTGTTCAAGCCAAGCTTGCGCAAGATCCACGGACATCATATGAATTTATTCGGACGATATTGGGTATTAGTATGAGTCAAATCCAAAACATTTTACATCAACAGTTAGACGTAAGAAAATTTTGTTATCGATGAATTCCACATCGTCACATAAAGCAAAACCAACAACTGAGTATCTGGATGCGGTAAACATCAGCACCATGAACCCTCCATTATACAGCTCTGACCTAGCACCTTGTGATTTCTTTTTGTTTTCAAAAACTAAAGATAAAATGCGTGGAATCACTTTTACGACATCATATGAAGCAGTGGAACATTATAAAAATCTGGTTTTTAAAGTGTCTCAGGAAGAGTGGAATCATTGCTTTAAAGACTGGTTTTATAGAATGAAAAAATGTATTGATGTTAAAGGGGAATATTTTGAAAAACAATAAAATCATTTAATTTTTTTAAACTCGTGCTTGTTTGATTTTCTAAAAATTTTCAATGTCACTCTCGCATTAGTTTTCAGTAAGCGCCATGAATTTCTAACTCAACTATTTTTTAATATAGTCACTTTATCGGCCTCGTCTAAAGTTCTTGTTTTTTATATTAAACACATATTCATATCTAAAAGTTAAGCTTAGAATCTTACAGAGATTATCTAATTATCGAATCCACAGTCGCGTTTTGCATGTTGAGCAAAAGAACAGCGGTGTGGACAGATATATTGTCATACAATAATCAAATGACTTTTGTTAATTTACTCCTAGGTTTTCTACGAATATATCTTCTGGAAACTTCAGCACTTCAATTAAATGAAACTTGATTATGCACATACTCTTCCCAAACCTAATATCCATACAGCGGTTATAACATTTAGCTCTTGAAAACAACTTAAAAGTGTATCTGACAAAACCTTCAATTCGTATATTACAATAGCCTAGTATCGTTAAAATCGTCTTAGCGTTCATCTTGTATACATAATTCAAATTGCGGAAATTTAGTCTGGTGAATACAGAGGATGCTTGAATCCAAAAAAAAATGTTTTTACTCCGTTTAGCAAAAATAAATCTTTCCCGCGCCTCGATCTGATCACATCCCTCCTATTGCGATGCCATTCCAATACAGTGAATTAGGTAAAACACATTACTAACAAGAAGTCACAGTAATAATGAGGAACAAATCCTTGCGAATTATGACTTAGTTGTCGAAAAATATAATGAAGTACATATAACATTTATTTCGATTTCGATATTCGACCTTCTTTGAAACTGTCATACCACCCAAATACTTTTAAATATGATAAACAATCATCATCATAAACAATTTGCATTGATTAATGTTTCTCTAATCGTTTTATTAAATTTAAACTAAATTTAAATGAATTTTTTACCATCATCGCGATTTTTAACTACCCAAAGAAATTCGAGCATAAATCATAATTCAAGCTACTCATCACTTAATCTAAGGTAAATACATGCTTATAGTTGATACCACTGAAAGATGCTTTAAATGTGTAGGTACTGCTATCACCTGCAGAAATCAATTCCGAAGCTTCATGAGCAGATATCTCGTTGTTTTCGTAACAAAAATATATGATCTAGTCCAATGACAGTTATATTTCTTCCAGATTCTCAATAAAAAAATACAAATTTGTATATAATTAATTCAAATAGTTGGCTGAAACGTGGACTATTCTTGTAATAAATGCAAATGCTGATATAATCTTCTTCCACGTTTCGGCGTGTGGTCGTTATACTTTCGACATTTCACTACTTGCACTGTAACTTTATTCAAAATCTGCCAACACTTTGATTTTTCTCGATGTACTAGTTCGAAGCTTCACTGACGAGCAACTTTCGTACTTAACAGACCGTAACAAACTTTCATAGTCATCATAGATAATAATTGTTCATCATAGCCAATACTTTCAATCCTTCGAAATCAACCTACAACCTCGTCAAATAGCTACCAATTTCGTTAAAACAGTATATTGGAAGAGAAATTAAAACCATAGTTATCTAAAATATATTTTCTGTGAAATGGGAGATTCTACAAAGAGAAAAATGGCATAGCAATGTGGAACTCGATATCGCCAATAATTGCTAACTTCTTTGTGAAAGCACTTAAAAAAGAAGCTATAAAGTACAGTGAATGGAGGTCAAAATGCTGGCTGTGATCCATCGACAAAACCTTTGGGATTTGGCTTTGAAACTATAAGAATTTTATCAACAAACTTGATTTCAGTTCACAATGGAAATGAAAGAGAAGGTAGAGATTTTCACATGCATCACCTCGTTACCATCCGAAACAGAAGAAGGCTCTCACTAATATTCTAATGCATGGTGCACGAAGTTGAACACTGAGAATATGAAGAACAACATATCGAAGAATAACTAGAGAGAATGGATACATCAGTGTTGAGATGCAGCGAAATATAAAAAGGTCAAGATCTAAAACGCAACCAAAGAAAATAGAACTAGTCAAAGAGTTTATCTGCTCCCAGACATCTTTGAAATCAACGAAAAAATAATTAAAAAATAATGTAAGTAGGTACTAAGAGTAGGTACTTAGTACTTAGTGCGACCACATCAATATATACTTTTGTCGGAATCAAAGATTATTCCGAACGAAACGAGGTTTCTACAAATTAATTTTTGAGTGTACCGAACAGAGAGGATAAGAAACACCAAAGCGCCGCCCGAAAAAAGAACCGGGCAATTGACTGTTACAGAACATACTCACAGGTGGATGTAAAGGTGACTCATCAAAAATCAGTGGTAAGAATACATTATAAACGCCAAACAATTTAATAAAGACTTAGTGGAATTTATTGCCTACGAAAACCCGTCATGGTCTATGTAGGGATCTAATACGATTGTTGCGGATGGAGATCAGTTTAATAGTAAGTTCGAAAAGCCTGGCAGCTTAAACAGCGTCTGTTCTAATCTAAAATAAAAAACATTTACTTAATAATATCAACGATTTATTTTAAGGATTGAATATTATAAAAAAATATTTAATATACATTTTAATATTGTATTCATCCAATTAATGTTTCCAAATGTTTTACAAAGCAACACTAATATTTCAGATATACATATTCCTATTAATGTTTTTAATAATTATTTTATTAAATTCTAGCAAAATCAGCACTGCAGTGCCATCTACATACTAGTAGCAAAATTATGAAACAAAAATTTTAGTTTGAAACCCATTTTAGTAGCATTAAGAAATTTAAAAAGAAAAAGCACGTATTTTTACGCTTCAACAAAAAATATATATATTTAATTAATATTAACACAATTATATAATTTTTGCATTTAACTTTGATGATCAAACAAAATGAACATGTTTATCACTAAACCTGAATTATCCGAATTACAGAAATCTACTAAACGATTCTAAACGAAATTTTTTCGCTCAGTCGATAAATTATAACTTAATGAGGTTAGGTGTTGTATGTGTTGTGTTTTGTGGTACAGAAAAATAATTTTTCCTATTATATTATCAAAAATACATTTTGTAGTTAAGTTATGATTTTGTAAATCTATCATTTGTACTAGGTGGTGCAAATAAAAACAAATCATGGCGGACGCAGCGGCCCGTCAGCTTCAATATGAATATAAAGCAGTAAGTTTGAGTTTCAATTACAAATCTATTAACATATTTATTCTTATATTATAATCTTATATTGAATTCGTTTTGTAGAATTCAAATCTTGTGTTACAAGCTGACGTACGTCTTATTGAGCGACGTAGTCGAGATGAAGCAACTGGAGAAGTTATGTCACTGGTGGGTAAACTATCTGGTACTAGAATGGGTGATCGAGCACAAAGAACTAGACCTGGTAAAGCTGAAGAACGGAAAGTAAAGTAAGTTGTGGCATCATATACTAAAGTTGCAGTAGATGTCCTTAAAGTAACTTATTTAAATTAACTTCAAATTTTGTGCAAAAATAATTTTTTAGAGTAAATGTTAATTTAATCTATCAAGAGTCTTATAGATATGAAATGTTTATCATATCTAATATTAATTTTCAAGAAATCATCATAGGTTGTCATTACCACAAACCACAATGATCAAACTAGCCAAATATGTAGTTTTAACTTGCATGAAATTGTGAAATTTAACTTTATTTCTGAGAACTAAATATTCTTTATACTAAAGGAATACCAATTTATAATACACAAATTTCTGTTTGTTTACAAATATTTTATTTATCAAATATTAATTACCTGTTCTACAGGAGACAAAAACGTGATGAAGCACAATATGATTTTGCGAGGATGAAAGGAGCTACATTATTGTCAGAAGGTGTTGATGAAATGGTTGGAATTATATATAGGCCTAAAACGCAAGAAACACGTCAAACTTATGAAGTGTTGCTTAGTTTTCTGCAAGAGGCTTTAGGTGATCAACCACGTGATATTTTATGTGGTGCGGCTGATGAAGTATTAACTGTATTGAAAAATGATAAACTTAAAGAAAAAGAAAAGAAGAAAGAAACTGAAACATTAATTGGTATGTAATAATTTATTTCCATAGTAAATTTTTTTTCTTTGCATGAAGCGCATATCTTACAGCATATAGACTATTTTAATCAAATAGGTGTACCAAATTTGTTTATCGTAGATGCAAAATTATCAACTATTCAATATCATCTAATTTTACAAACACCATTGTTTTTATTGCTTAGCCTAACATTAATATCATTTTGGATCAAGTGTTAAATATTGTTCTGTTTTTCTTAATCTGAGGATGCTTTGCTAAAAATAATGTGAAGTTTGCTTAGAATATTTTGGAATCTTTTAGGTACATTAGTGTTTATCAAATTTATAATAATAAATAAAGCTGGATTTATAAACTTGCCGTTGGCGTACCGCACCGTAGCGTTGCAGTTCGCTCAAGTTAAAAAGCGTTGAAGTAAACGTGTATAATTATAAAGAACGTTCGTTGGAGTTGTGACGCCCACATTCCGTTCGCCACCGTTCAGACTTGACTAACTTTTATCTTTTTCCGTTGCAGTCCGCAGCAGTTCGTTAACGTTGGTGTATGAACCAATGAAATTGTGCAATTTGGAGTTTGCGCAACGCGCTTTGTTATGTTTACAAACACAAACAGCGTCAGTATTGGGAGTTCAGTGATTTTATCGTAAAATTTGGTGATTTTTTAAGCCATCAACGACAAATTTAGTGAAAATTTTTTGTCAGTGATTTAGTTGGAAACTTGTTTGCTGACTCTGTGGTGGTGCCATCTACACCTATAATATCATAACTTATCTTGAGTAGGGCCATAATTGCATGACTTTGTCAGGTTGATATTAAGTCGTATATATCGCATATATCATATTTTGTATTAGCTATGCTAAGCCTGCCTTTTTCAAATGCAGAAGTAGAAAGAGCGTTTTCTGTAGTAAATATTGTCAAAGACAAATTAAGAAATAAGTTAGCAATAAAGATGGCTGATTCGATTTTAAGATTGACATACCATATGAATAACGGTTGTCAAAATTTTAATCCCACACCAAGCATGTATGATTTAATTGATATAAAAGAAATATGAATGATTTAATTCTGAAAACATGTACGGTGGTGAAGCAGTGCATTGTGAGAATTCTGTATTATAGTCTATGTCACCCAAACTTCGAAGTATTGCTCTTATGGAGATTGCATTTGTTGTTGCCTAATTTCTAACAATAGGGTTATTTCATTTATAGATTGGCTATACGTAAGATATTGATTTATCGATTTGACATTCAAAATGAATGTTGTTTACCTTTTAGGTTAGAAAACTCTCGTCTTAAATCTGTATTTACAAGACGTTCAATTTAGTTAATATCATTAATGCAAAATAGGTTGATGTGCATAAATTAAACAAAATCGTTTCGACATTTTTTTTTAATTCAATAATGTAATTTTATTTTGGATTATTTTATAAATATGAGACATTTACGAAATATACACAAAAGATGACAGATCGAAAATTTCAAGTGACAGGGAGTATATAACAAACACAAAATAAAAATTTTCCCCTAGAGACAAAGTGCGCCAAAATAAATGCAACGTCGTACTGTTAAAAAAAGATAGTTATATGAGCATCGCTATAAGTTAATAAGAGAGGCTATTCTCCATAAGACCCAATACTTCGAAGTTTGGGTGAAACAGACTATAGATACATTTGCAAATTTACCTATAACTCCTCTGAAATCCATTTTCCACGATTTAATTCGATCGTCGATTACCTATATGCTGAAATTGTTTATAGATTATATATGTTTCTTAATTATGTGTAATATTTATTAATAATTATGTTAAAAAATATCTTATTTTAGTAAAATAAAATATTTGGTGATTTTTCTCTTTCATTTTTAAATAATACTGGAAGTTGCCCATTACCGTCGCGCTCGGTTTATCGGACGTACTTTAAAGCGTCTTCTTCTCCGTGCATCAACAATATTTGCTGCTGCACACAAACACAGCAAAATTGCTGCACCTCCGGCCAAATATTTATTTTTGTCCATTTTAAATAATATCACGGCTACACAAAGGACACACCAACAATTCCTTTCTGTATGTGAGATGTGAACAGATGTGAATGCGTTCCTACGAAGAATGATCTGCGCGTGCGCGGTGGCTCGCAACGTCCAGGAACGGCATGTTTATAATTCAACCTAACCAGGACGAACTGCAACGCTACGGTGCGGTACGCCAACGGCAAGTTTATAAATCCAGCTTAATAATTCTTCATTAGAACATATCTCTATTTTACAAAATAACATGAATTTTCTAATAATTGCAGGACCATTAGCTGAGGAACGTTTTGCTTTGTTGGTTAATTTGGGGAAAAAAATTACGGATTTTGGGAATGAAGAGACAAAGGCAACGAATACCGGAGAAGAAAATATCGATGAAACTTATGGAATCAATGTACAATTTGAGGAATCAGAAGAAGAAGATGACGAAGATATGTACGGAGAAGTGCGGGAAGAAATGGATGACGAAGAAGGCGAAGAAGCAAAAGATGATGGCGCTATTCATGCCGAAAATGTAGGTTTTTATTTTGTTTTAAGTTTTTTTATAATTTTAACTATAGATTAACGTTGGACCCCTTACTCCATATCGATATAATTTGTGTATTAATATGTCAAGATTTATACAGTCAAATGCTTCAGATAAGTCTACATGAAATTCTACTGTTCAAAGATGAGTAAATATTCATAATTATGCTAAATAGAGCGGTATCAGTTCTTTTGTCATAAAAACCAGGCTGACACAGTAACGAGATTGTTTTTTTGCAAAATAATTTGTAAATCAATCAGTAGAATGAACGAAAGAGAAATAGTACAAATGAAAGTTAATTGTAAGAAATAAAGTAGTGAAATGATTTATTTAGCATATGCCTTACATGGATTGAAATATACACAGAACCGAGTTAAATTTTAAAATCAAGGCCATTGATCCAGTCCAGTGCCTGGAAAGAAGTAACTCATTTCACCTCCAGTAAGAGGGCATTCACGCGTAATATGGTGAATAGTCTGGCGAAGTTCTCCGCATTAGTAACTATACGGAATCGAGGGATACCAATTGGTGATTTATACAGCTTCTTGACAATACGCTATCCTTGTAAAGGAAGGAATAAATGACATCAATTCCAGAATCCTAGCGAACGACGTTAAAGGATTTGAGATCTTGAATAATACAAATATCATTTCCGTATACAAAGCTCCTTTACTAGACTGTCTACTACATGTCCTACCTGTCCTGTCTCATCCTATTGTGTATACAGGCGATTTTAATAGTCACCACAACTCCTGGAGGTACCCAACAAACAACCAGAATGGAGTGAAACTTCTTAACTGGATAGAAGCTGTGAACTTGAGCTTATTGTATGATGCTAAGGATTCATAAGGCTTTTCGTTCTGCTCACTGGAATAGAAATACTAATCTTGATCTCACTTTTGTCACTTGTGACGAACATGGAAAATCCCTTGCTGGGTCACGTAGAGTTTTGAATATCTTCCCTCATAGCCAACATAGACCCTCACTTATTTATTACTCTGGGAATGGACGTACCATATATTGAATCCGCACTGGTACCGAGATGGAACTTTTAAAAGGCAAACTGGAGTAAAAGGTCATTCAGCGTATACAGGATCTCTCTCCGACAATTAAAAACTATTCTAAATTCGTATCAATTTTGATGCTGCTAAAAATTCCATCCCCGTCGCTATACAAAACAGTACATCCCGGAGTTGTCAAATGTGCTTGAAGAACTTTACGACATTCACGACAGATGCCGTGGGACGTTTTTATTCTATTGAGTGTCTTACTCCTGGTAAGCGTACCGTAGTGTCGGTGATATGGACCGCTTGAGCAGTTTCAAGGCTTCCCAATATTATCTTCATTTATCATTTGGGTTGAAATTTTCTGCTATAAATTTTTACTAGCGACAGTGGAGGAGATCTAGACTCCAGTCTCGACAGGCTGGCATCAGGCAGTCACTGTACTGTGTGAGGTGGGGATTCAATATTATTTTATTAAATTCTCTAACCAGGCTTTCTGTCTCTGGATGGTGGGAGGTGCAATATGACTTAGAACCGGGAGCCAAGGTAGGAGGTGTACTTTTTAAACAACTACGCTAATTATTCTTATGGTCTCATTGAGTTTAATGTCGATCATCTTTCCGTGGCAGCTGTTTAGCCAGATTAGGGCGCAGTAATCAGCTACCGAGTAAATAATGTTAAGAGCTGACTTTTTAGGGAAAGTACTGAAAGATAAAAAGCTAAGTAAACTGAAAGCATATAAATTAATAATAATTGCAATTGTTATATCAACATATGTAACGAAAATTAATAAAAAAATTATACAAATATTTAATAGGAAAGTATTAAGAACCATAATGGAACTCAAAATAAAAGGTGAAGACAGAGATAGATCGCTAAGAATAATGAAATAGAGATGGGAAAATATCTTAGGAATATTTTAAAGTTGCAAGCATTAAATGGTGCAAACACATCTTTAAAAAAGACAAAAATACGCGTGCGTGAAAAATAATGGCAACCAATAATAGAAAGCGAACGGTGACTTGAGAGTTATGTGTACCAAGAACTGTAGTAGGAAAATAGAGGGTATGAAACAATGAAAGACATCAAGATTTATAGAAAAAGATAATTGAAGTAAGTGTATTTAATCCGAACGCGTCTCAGAGAAAGTCGAAATTTGTAGCAACTGAAAATCCTTCTAGGAGCCAACTTAGTATATAGTTTAAAATATAATAATGATAAAAATATGGCAAGAAATAGCATGGTGTGGCTAAAGTTTTCTTATAATTTGTTATGAATACTATTTTTAATCAAGTGGTAGGAAGGTATTGAATTACTTAATGAGAAGGGCTAAATACTATAAATACATTTTTGAGAAAAGGCACCTTTGCACCCATTTATAAACCTTTGTTTTCGTAATTTTATATATACCAATATCCAGTTCCATAATCGTCTTTTTAAAGGTAATGCTTCATTAGCACTAATGTAAAGTAGGGACGCGATAGCTAGCGTTGCACGTCATCAATGAAGTATACATGATGTCATATCTATATTAGCCCATTTGAAACCATTTTAAATGCAATATGTATTAAAAAGTCGTTAGTTTATTTGTTTTACATATAGTAGCACTACTTGGTTATAATTTATTACATTTTTGATAAAACAACACATGTTTCGAGTTGATTATGATTTCACTGTTTGTGAATATTTTTAACGAGTTGAATACAAGTATGCGACGTAGCCGATGTCAATTCATCAGTCATTGTCAATCTTGTTATTGTGTGTCACTTAACCTGTATTTTTTCTTCCCTGTTGTATTTCGTGTTTTTTTGCCTCTGTTTATTTGTCTGATATTTAAAAACAGTTTTTTTTAAATTATAGGTGCGTATTATTATTATCACAATGCCTAAATCCTTTTGTAAGCAATCGAAGCAATTAATTGCTTCACTAATAACCTTTTTTGAGAGGGAACGCTATGAAGGAGGTATTTAACATCAGTATTTTTAACTTCAAAGCAGATTTTGTGTAGCATGTATGTCAAAAGCTAAGCATATTATGGCAAAAGCTACATGAAATTTATAGTAACAAACTAATTAAGTTTCTGAATCTAAATACCTGACAAATTTGCTCATAGATGAGCTTTTTCATTCAACCGAGCTTAAATGGTGATTTTAATGTTCCTTAACATATTCGAACTGTTGTTTCAGCAATAAATAATATAATCACTGAATATTTTTAATCCTTTGTAGCTAAACATTAAATTCAAGTACACCATAGATCATAAAATGTAAAACACTAATTGATATAGGTGTAAATAATATTTTGCGCTTAATTACCAATATTTTCAGAAAACATTTGACATTATCATATAATGTAGATGACGTTAAATTACTTATTTAAATGTCCAAAGGATTGCGATTTTTATAAAAAATTGTACTTTATTAGTCTGCATAAGATTGATAACATTTATAGGTTATGGATTTCGCTGTTCGCTTCTACCTCTAACCTTACATTTGACATAATACATATGATCAATTTGCGGTTGTCAATTATAAATCGATCGATTCGGCAATATTGCCCGACTGAGACGTCAATGTTGATTAATGACGCACTTCGCTAGCTATCGCGTCGCGACCGTACCAATATTCATCAAATCATCAATTAAGTTGTTATAGAATCATTTAACTCTGTGTTTGACAATTCAACAACCAAACATAACCTATACTGACTGACACATTGATAAATCATAAATTATTTTACAAATATTACGAATTATACGTTGATCAAAATGAATAATTTCGATACAACTGATACGTTCAGCACCAGTTCGTCAGAAGAAGATGAAGTAATAGTTGTTAGAAGACGTAAAATTTACAAAGAACACAAAAATTATTTTGAACTACTCGACGATCTAGAATTTGTTTGTTGTTTTGCATTCTATGATATTTGTTTTTTTATTTCCTCCAGTAATGATAATAAAAAAAATAACAGGAACGCTTGTTTCAAATGTACGAAATTTGTGGAAAATACCGCGATATAACCTCTCAAACATTAAAAAATGCCGGGTATTTCGCGCCAATTGTCAATTTGTATGAGTAAACATAAAAGGAACTATTTTTCAGGACAGCCAACATATAATAAATTTACAAATTGAAACTTTCGCTAAAGAAGCCAATATTATTGATTATAGAATGTCGGTACATTAAATGCATCCCTAATTAGTTCATTACGGTAACTGGTTCATTTCGTAAAAGTACTTTTAGGATGTGATTATGGAACTGGCCGTAAGGGTTAATGTAAATAAATATTTAAATCTGAAACACTATTTCTGTTACAGTTGGGTGGAGTGGAAGAAATGAAAAAGGAGAAAAGCCTACATCCCTTAGATATCGACGCGTACTGGTTGCAACGTAGACTCTCCAAAATATACGATGACGCAATGGTTTCGCAAGCGAAAGCTGCCGAAGTTCTAAATGTATTAAGAGATGGCGGTGATGATCGAGAGTGTGAAAATCAATTAGTGCTTCTTCTCGGCTATGATTGCTTCGATTTTATTAAAATCCTCAAGAGGCACAGACAAATGAGTAAGCTATATTTTTATATATCAAAATACAATTGAATTATTTATAGTTTTTTATATAACTTTTACTTGCTTGCGTATCCTCTATCTCTTCTGACGCCAGTGTGTTTAAGTCTACATAACTGTTGTTTTAAATTTGTTTTATTTTGACTGTTTTTATATATAATTTAGCTTAGCTGTAAATTAATGCAAAAGCTTAAAATAAATGAGTTTTATCTTTAAATTCAGTAATGAATCTATAAACTTCACAAATATTTTAATATTCATACTATTTACATCTACAAACTTAATACTGCTGTAGTAACTAACTGTATAATCTTAATTTCAAATTTTTTCTGACTAAATATTTATTGAATATATCACAAGCTAGAATTTTCAGATATTTTACATAACTAGAGGCCGGACACGAGAGGTTGATGACTCATCGCCCACGAGCGTACTATTGAACATTTGTATTTTTAAAGTTTTTAATTTTATTTATTTAATTATACTTATAATAATGAAACGGGTATATATACGGCTACAAAATACGAAATACATTTTTATTTGTTCATTTTGTAGTTCAAGTTGAGTAAAAGAGTATTAATTAACATTTACTAGCAATACTTCCTCAAGGTTCTCTTCCTTGTAAATAGAAAACGTCCTTTCTACATCGCAACTGGTTATAGGTGCATACTGGAAATATTCTTTTATTTCCGCTTATTTTGCAGTTAGATGTTGTGGCATAGTCCCCATACATAATTGCCGAAATGTTATTAAATCTGGATTTCTATTAAACACTGCGTCTAACTTTTACCGAAGGCCACATCCGAAGACACTTGGAATACTTTTCAAATTATTAATAGCCACATCTAATGTCGTTAAACCATCATTTAATTTGAGGTTTCGATTTTCAAAATAATTGATTAGTTTTGGAAAATTTCCAAAGTGTTCCTGAAGAAAGTACAACTGATTTTTTAAATGTGGAATTTGTGTTAGTTCCTTGCACTGAGAAATTCTCCGAGCATCGTCATTTAAACATGCAACGAAATTTTGTAAACTATCGAAATTCTCTGCATGAAAATTGGTAGCTTCCAACCATGTTCCCCATCTATTGATTACTGGAGAGAGAGGCAGTGACAAAGATGAAAGTTTTTCCTGTAAAGAGCTACTCTCAATGGTGCTTTTCTCAAAACTTCTTTAAAAGCGGATACAAGTCTATCAACTTCTGGAAGGGTGTCTCTGATATATTCACATATTCTGTGGAGAGAATGTGCTACACAAGTAATATGCAGCATATTAGGATGTGTCCTTTAATAGTCTGCCTGTTTTTAACATATATGCAGCACTGTCACTGACAAATAAAAGTACTTTTTCTTTGTACCTGTCGTCCGAATGAAGCATTTTTTTAATATTCTCGTTAATGGTTTTAGCAACTGTTTCCACATCAACTGTATTTATAACTTTTGTTGCTATTACATATGGTTATATGGAATAGTTGGATGTACTACACCAGCTACAACATTTACCACACAGCGTTCTAATATATCGACAGTTTCGTCGGCACTTATCCAGAGGTACTGATTTGAAAGATGGCTTCTAATGGGTTCTACTGTTTTCGAGTAGCACTTAGAAACATAATATTTGCGTACGGTGGATTCATCAGGAACATTTCGACTAGTATATTTTTGGAGAAATATTTTTAAAGTGGGATTGTTAAGTTTATTTAATGAAATGTTAGCCGCCATGAAAGTTTCACAGAGTTCTTCGTTAAAATTGTCAGATTCCAACGGTTCCAATTTCTGTGCATGTGTTTGCGATGCTAAGTGACGTACGTGCGATTTCATGGAATTTTTTAACGATATTTTACAGATTTTGCAATAAATTTCGGAATCACTGACAATGGACATACAATCAGTATGACCGTCAATTGAACTAGCCATTGTTTTACGATGCCGTTCTCGACGTTCTTCCATATCATATCTGAAAAAGTAACTTAAACAATGCTCTAGATCTAAATAAATGAAATCAATGTATGCGTAAGTTATTGAAACTGAACGAAATTCAATGCACAAAATGTCGTAATATTTGGGAGAAGTAGATTCAATCAAACGATATTAAACAGGATCTATCACAAAAATTATGATGTAATTAACAGTTAACAGTAAATAGACTAAATTATGAAAACTCCACACGCTTCTATCTACGCCCATGAAAACAGAAATTTAACGTCGCAATTTTCGATGAAAACAGATGTGCGCGCTAGCCAGATCAATAGTGCATTGAATAACTGCGTGATGTACTTACAGATGTAGGCTTTTTATATCGTCCGTCGTAATGACGACGTCATTTCAACCCGATGTGTCCGGTCTCTGTACATAACCCAGTATCCTTAAAACGATTAGTAATACTGTAGTATTAATATGTTGTCTCCTGATTATTTGTGTTAAATATATTTTAATTTTTATAGTTCTTTATTGCACCTTACTGGCAAAATCTCAGAGCGAATCTGAACGTCAGAAAATACGAGAGAAAATGACGGAAGATCCTTCTTTAGCGCGTATTCTAAGATTGTTAGACACTGGCAAAGGTGAAGATGATGGCGAAGATGACGAATCAACCACAAGATCATCAAGGCGAAAGGATCATTCAGATGATATGGATATAGGATCTGGTGGTCTGGTGCCTGGATCCAGGCAACTCATAGATTTTGAGGATTTGGTGTTTACCCAAGGATCTCATTTTATGGCCAATAAACGCTGCCAACTTCCCGATGGGTCGTTCAGAAAACAAAGGAAAGGATACGAAGAAGTTCACGTTCCGGCGCTTAAACCGAAACCTTTCGGTGATAATGAAAAATTACAACCTGTAGATCAGTTGCCGAAATATGTTCAACCGGTTTTCGAAGGTTTTAAAACGTTAAATCGTATACAGAGTAGATTATGCAAAGCGGCTTTGGATTCAAACGAGAACTTGTTGCTTTGTGCCCCGACTGGCGCGGGCAAGACGAATGTTGCCTTACTTTGTATGATGCGGGAAATCGGCAATCATGTAAATGATGATGGTACAATAAATGCCGATGATTTCAAAATTATCTATGTAGCGCCTATGAGATCATTGGTACAAGAAATGGTGGGGAATTTTGGAAAACGTCTTAGTAGTTATAATTTAACTGTTTCTGAGCTTACAGGTAAATTAATTTTATTGTTTTTTCATGTGTTAAATATTGTTGAACTCGAAAATTTGTTGCTGTATTATAAATTATATTAATATGTATTTCAGTCATGAAGCATTGCATACTCTAGTGTAATAATATTATACATGTTTTTAGGCGACCACCAGCTAACAAGAGAACAAATTGCTGCGACGCAAGTTATTGTCTGCACTCCCGAGAAATGGGACATCATAACAAGAAAAGGAGGCGAAAAAACCTTCACATCTTTAGTCCGATTAATAATTATCGATGAAATTCATTTACTTCACGACGAGAGAGGTCCTGTACTAGAAGCTTTGGTAGCTAGAACAATTAGAATGATAGAATCCACACAAGAAGACGTTCGACTTGTCGGACTGTCTGCTACTTTGCCGAATTATCAAGACGTTTCAACTTTTCTACGTGTAAAACCCGATACGGGACTGTTTTATTTCGATAATAGTTTCAGACCTGTGGCTTTGGAGCAGCAGTACATTGGTGTTACGGAGAAGAAGGCCATCAAAAGATATCAAGTGATGAACGAGATAGTTTATGAAAAAACCATGGAGCATGCAGGAAGAAATCAGGTAAGTGCTATGTAATTTATATTTAGCAAATGAAATATCAAATCGTGTTGTATCTTTGTTGGGAGGGAATCGCCGGTAGGGAAGATGGCCAATTTAAAGTATTTTATGAAATATTTGGATTTTATAATTTATTGGCATTGTTAGAAAACTGTTTTATAATATAGCCAGTCATGAATTCATAACCTAAAGCTCTTTAGACTGATTTTAAATGCGGTGATAAGTACATTAGGCCTGGGCGATACCGTCGTTTTCGGTATCGGGTACCGATACCAATCGAGGTATCGTTACTTAGCGATGTATCGGGTTTGTGCACGGTATCGATTCTGAGTACTGGAATCGGTAAAGTATCGATAGGTATTGATGCTTTGGAATGGGTACCTTGAATCGATACCTTGATTCGCTACCAAGGAATCAGTATTCATAACCCGTTTTCTAGTTGTCGATTGTTTGATATCGGTTTCAAGAGATATAAAATTAATATATCGATTCTACCATATCTACGGTATGAAATTTGCAATATTGTGATATTTTTTTTTTTTTTTTTTTTGTAATAATTATAGTTATTATGTTTATGTTATAATATGGATATCTGCTACGCATAATGTAAAATTCGACAACATCCTTTGAAATATATATTATATATATGTATATAAATATAAATATAATATTTTCGTGACCTTGGTATGATATGGTAAATTCAATCAGTCGGCGATTAAAGGTCTGATTTACTGCAAGGTATATATATTTAAAACCACCCTACATGTTTCGGCAATGATGCCTTTATCAAGTATATAAAAAATATAAATGACAGAATACAAACGTCAAATAATTGAGTTGCTATGGTTTAAATTATTCAAAGACACATTCCAATTGAAGTAATAATAAATCATGCCTTAGTATTCCAAAAACACATAGCAAGGTGTGAACATATGTGTTGTTCGCTGCTAGCAGATTGTGTCTCATTCTGGGTATGAACTTGTGTGTTGGTTGCTGCTGGCAGCTTGCGTCTCTCTCTGGGTGTGTGGTTTTGTGTGTGTGTGAGCGGTCACTAAACACACGCACGAACACACCAACATACAAAACTCTACACTTACGCGCTCACACAAACACAAAACCACACACCCAGAGAGAGACGCAAGCTGCCAGCTGCAACCAACACACAAGTTCATACCCAGAAAGAGACACAATCTGCTAGCAGCGAACAACACATATGTTCACATCTTGCTATGTGTTTTTGGAATACTAAGGCATGATTTATTATTACTTCAATTGGAATGTATCTTTGAATAATTTAAACCATAGCAACTCAATTATTTGACATTTGTATTCTGTCATTTATATTTTTTATATCCTTAATAAAGGCATCATTGCCGAAACATGTAGGGTTGTTTTAAATATATATACTTTGAAATAAAACAGACCTTTAATCGCCAACTGATTTAATTTACTATATATATATATATATATATATATATATATATATATATATATATATTTATTTATTTATTTATTTATTTATTTATTTATTTAACGGCCTATACAGACCCGATCAGCCAGATACAGTAATCGTTGCCACACCCGCTGAAACGCTGTCAAGCCCGGTTTTGGGTCTGACTACGTTTCTTGGTATATTTAGGTCTATTTTTCAATGCTTATGACAAAAAATGGCTTCTGGTAATTTTTTTTTTGGGACCGAAAACGCGGAATAATTTCAACGTATATACTAGTTCAGTTCCGGCGTTTCTTGGTAGAGGGCCAGATGTATATGTATAAAAACGTTTATTGCTACTTTGTCAAACCCACTATATTATACCGACATTCTCAAGCCCTAAAACTGGCAACTACGTAAATTAATTTTAACGTAAAACCCACTTGAATTATACTCGTAGAACAAACGTTATAGCCTTCTTACAATCACTTCTCTTTATCACTTTAAATTACTATCGATTACAAAATATTAAAAGCAAGCACTGTAATAAATACTGTTATGTGACAATAACGTATTGATGAAATCTGTTAGTTAAGCTGTCAAATTTTGAAGTATTATTATTTCCTGGATCCTGAATAAGTTTAACATTCATTCTCTTTTAAAACTAAATGTATTCGCAAAGTAAATCACAATAGTATATTAAAAAACAAGTTTCATAAGGCACCATTTTGCCGCTCGAGATCAGTTTAGAAAACGAGCCGCGATAGCGGCGAGTTTTCTAAAGAGCGAGTGCGGCAAAAGGCCTTATGAAACGAGTTTTTTATACTATTTTTTCTATTTTGCGTTTTTTACATTAATAAATTGCTTAAATTGGAATTATTTAATTTGAAAGTTCAGAGTTTAATTTTTATATAAAGCATGCAGTTGGTCACATAGATACTTAACATTGTCAAATTTAAATCTTGCTATCCGCGAAGTATATTATATTACATATTATTTATTAATTTTCGTTAACATTACTTGATATTTCATTTAAAAATATAAGCATGAGTGACATAGAAACATATATATATTGTTGCAATTGTATACAACATACGTTGTTTGTGTAAAATACGGACATATATCATATCTGTCAAATGTACATAAATTCTTAAAATCAAATGACAGCAATGATATTTATTTCTGTATTCGAACAACGCCAACATTGAAAAATGAAAAAAAGCGTATCGAAATGAAGCTCATTTCGATACTGTTTTGGGTTTCATAATGAGTTCATTTCGAAAGCAAAATAGAAAAAATAATAATGTTTGATAATATAAAAACTGCAGAAAATATAGTTTCATTTTAGTTTTTATATTATCAAACATTTTTTAGATTTTGTATTGTTTGCGAAATTATTTCGGAAACAATACAAAATTTAATTACAGGTTTCGGTAAGGATTATAAACAAAGGTTTTCACCCGTACCCAATCGCTCGTAAATATGTTCGAATTTATTAACTCCAGACATTAATTTTTCTTAGGGGCTGCTTTTCTTTCAATGTGTGTTTAGAACAACCTTTTTTCTTGAGCTGACCAACTAATTCGTTTTGATTTCTTTATTTTTTTATCATTCTTTACATTAACTTGTTTTCTTGTACCTGTAGCTTTATCAAAAGACGTGTTGACTTCTGTATTTGGCTTGTTACTACACATCACACTTTTTGATGACGAGAAGTCAGATATATTTTCATCTAAATCTGAAAATATATCTTTTGAGTTAAGATTTAATGTTTTTGGTACATTTTCATTTGTTTGTTCGTGAATGTTTATTTGATGCTCGATTTCTATCTCTTCCTGATCTATTTCCACGTCCTTCAAATTTTTTCCTTTCAATTCAGCCCCTTTCCCAGAATTTAATAGCATTAATACTTTAGCCACTTTAGCAGTCTGGTAAATATCATGAAATTGTCTGAAACATAATAACTAACACAAAAAAAAATAAACTAACACAAGGTTTCAGTAATTCAGTTAATTAATCATTCATTTTTACTAATAAAAATGTAAAAATAAAACCTTATCCAAAAATCTTCAAAATAGTATCATTTAAAAACATACTTCATTCTATTTTCATTACCTATAAAACTCTAGATGTGTTTTCTCAGTATGCCCCATAAATTTAGCAATCTGTTCCATCCTCATTGTCTTCGAAGTTCATTACTTGCAGTATGCTGGCAATTTGTTTTCGGAATCTGGTGCTTGTTAACAGCTCAGGGTTTTTAGCTCCACATTTTTTAGCAAATTTTCGCAAAATTGCTTGAGCACTCATCCAGCGATCATGAGATCCAGGATTGGCAAATATGTATTTGTTAGATTTAGACACAATCTCGGGAGATTTCCTTATGGTTAAAATTGAGTCAACATATTGTTGCATTTTTTTGGTGAAAAGAATGGGCACGGGTCTGCTACCTTTCCCAAAAACTACCACACGTTTGAGACTCGCACTTAGTATTTTCTCTACTTCGGACAATGAATTAGTACATTCTGTTTGTATAGATGAAATGTTTCTTTCATATGATTCGATATCTAAAAATTGTACTTCACCCATCCTCTTTCTATTAAAAGTTAAAACCAAAGCCAAAGTACATTCACATAACAATTTGTAGTTGACCTTGATTTCCTTATTGTGTTTTAATTCTTCGAATGCTTCATTTGCTTTAGTAGTGACATACTAATTAAATAGCATAACGTCTTCTGTCACTGGTATTAATTTAGGTTTTATCCATTTTTGCTCATTTCAAATTTTATTTGCTAGGCTTGAAAGATCATTGCACTAATGAATGACTATTAATCATGTCTCTTATCTCTATAATATTTTTCACAGTTTCCTCCTTGTTACATTTTTGAAATAAATTATTCTCTGTTATTATAGCTTTTTTTGCAATGTCACATAAGAATTTTAGATTGGTTCCGAGATGCAGTGCAAGAGAAGATGCTTTGAAAGCTTGTGTAGATGGATCGTAACAATTAATTATTTTAGCAGCCGCAACAACGTCGCTATATATTTCTGGTTTTAGAGCATCAATTAAACTTGTTATAGTCGTTGACTGCTTTAGGACAATTTTAAGTCGAGCTAACTCTCTCATCGTATTGGAAACAACAACAATCATTTGTTTTCTTTTGTTTGTTTAGATATGATTCTCCAAAAAGACAAATGAGTGGATCTGTTTTAGCAGTTAGACTAATTTCGTTTTGTCGCATTACAGCAAAAACTTCTTCTTTTAATCGACTTTTTAACAAATAGTTGCCAAGTAAACCTGTTATGGCCAGAAAAGTTTGCGATTCCGATAAGTGTTGTTTTCTGCCAGCATTGCTTTCCGTAGTTACTTTTGCCTTACAGACTTTTTTGTGACGCCACAAGTATGATTTTTTAAAATAGCCTAAACAGTTTACTCAAGGAGCGTAATCTTTCTGTTTATCTTGAAATTTTGGAACGACTGAACAATATTTTGGTGGTCGTCTTGTTGGTATTAGTTTGTTCTTTTCGTTCATTAGAATAAAGTTTCATTTTTTTCTCAAAGCACTTATAGCATCTCTCCTTTTTTGACTTTTCACAGGAAATTTCGAAAATTTTTTTACAGGTTCTTCTTTATGTTTTCTCAATAAGTGTCTGGAAAAATGTCCTACCTCTTCAAAACAAAAGCAGCAGAAGTTCCTTTCTGTATTCAAATCGGTACTTCCCAATAAGCTGATCTAGAAGTCTTTTCGTAAAGAAAACGTTATATTTCTAGTAACACATACCTCTCCGACAGTAGTAGCTTGATATGGAAATTCTTTAGAACTAGACGACTTCTCTGTAAATTCCGAACTCGATTCTGAAGTTTGTGGGACAAAACTGCTTTCAATCGATGGCGAAATCTGTTCTCTACTGCTCGATGGTAAGCTTGTATTTTTCTCTTGGTTGTTTTCTACACTATCTCTCCGTTCACTTTTTTCTTCATCGTTTAATAATTCGCGACTTCTTGTGCCTGTTCCGATATTATATTGGGTTTGTAAATTCTAAAATTGTATAAATTTACAAGCTCTAAATTTTTATATAAGTCGCAAAAAAATGCAAATAATGGTTTCTTAATCATCGGTAGCAATTTTATTCCCATAACCAAACGAATGGACTTACATTCCATTCATTTCCGCTTTCCAACGTTATTGCAATATTTTCTTTTTTAATAGGTATTCCAACGTCACATCTATCATCGCTGGTGTTTTCGGAAGACGCCCTAAACTTATAAATGTCTTCTGTGTTACTTGAATTCACTTGAAAACTCGATTTATTTTCTAGAACAGGATTCCTTTAAATAATAATAATAAATTATTATATAAATAATTCATCTTACGATCAGGAATCAAATTATTTTCATGTATAATGCCTAAATAATGATAATCCTTTTCTCTTGGTGAGACTTCTTCCAAGATAGGTCCTGCATTCAAAAATTATACGTATTAATATTTCAGATTTTGCTTTTCCTAAAATAGCTTACATTCAGCTTATTGGTTGCTTTTTTTTATTGTTCCATAGGTAGCTCAGGTTTGACCACAACTCCAGAAGATTGCTTATAAGATAAGAGATTAAGCTAATTTATCAATCTTCTTACCTTTTTTTACTAAATTTACTATAAACCTTCCACGCTCCATAGCGACACAACAAAAATAATTTCACAGGCACACACTTTTTTTAACGACTACAAGAAGCTACATGTTCTAGGAGAACTACTCATTTACTTGCTTTACAAGTTTTTACATTCAACGGGCAAGTTTGACGGTCTTGCTAACGTCGACTCAATGTGTTTTGTTTATAGATATAACCGTTAGAAGTTTTCAAATTGATTCTTTTCAAAACCAACAATTTTTTAAAAATGAAAGAATTAACATACTAGTTATCGTAATATTTTTTAGTTTAATAGTTGATCCTATAAAATAAAAGGAGAAACAATTACATTCAGAAGACAAATCTTAATGTCGTAATTGGTACATTTTTAAACAAAATAAGTAGTAACATTTAAACAAATATTTTATTACAGTAATCCTTAAAGAGAATTCTAATTATATGGATAAGAGCGTATCTTTATTGAATATATGTAGTTCACTATGCTCTGTATTGTCAATACATCATTAAAATATAGTTACATTTAAATAGGTCCAGAGCACTATTACAGCGTCCACCGGCCATTTATCGTTTACGGTATCTTTTTATATCAGAAACAAGCTGTAGGTATATTAATTCTAGTATTATTTGAAGAATTTGATTTACTTAATTTCAGCTCTTGTAATCTCAGCTAAATAGCCGTGTCTCAAGATTTAACGAAACCGACAAAATTAGGCATTTCTGTAGGTTCCTATTGAAAGCGGTAGCGTATATTACCATATAAAGAATACTGAAGGAAGTATAGATTCTCTATTTTTTATTAGATATATTCAGAGTGATAGAGTAATGAAAGTAAAATAACTAGCAATAATGAATAAAAATGTCTAAATTAACATTAACACAATCAGTTCTTATTATATACATGTACGTACATTTGTATATTTAAACGTAGGTACTTATTGATTTCTTTAAGCAAGAAAGACTCTAAATCAAAGCTATATTTTATAACAAGCACAGAACTATCCAAACAGATTGGTTATGTATACTTGGCAATGCTGCCGGGAATCACGAAGTTTGGTAAATATACCACTTTTATACACTGGGTTTGGAAAGACGGTGGAATTGACGGGTTTAAAACCGTACATTAAATAGCAACTCGTGTGTTATACACTGGGATTGGCTTGGTATCATGAACATACTGGGTCTAGTTACGTCGGCTGAATAAATATATATATATATATATATATATATATATATATATATATATATATATATATAAGTAAAAATTTGATTAACGGGTGAGCGGTCGGTCAAGTAAAAATAAAACTCCTTTATTCCACTCTATATTTAATAACGCATTGGTTACTTCATCAGGAGTGTAATTCAGAGTTGAAATTTAGCAAATAACGGCACTAAACATGTTAAAATTCGTCAACTTTAAAACGTCACATCAATATGTTGTTAGTTTGTCGTCAACCTCTTAAAAACAGATCTGTTTTTAAGAGGTTGACGACAAACTAACTATATTACCCTGTGTCTAGTGTCTAGTTACCACCATAGGTTCTAATGGGGTATTGTGCTGCTTGGGTTTTATAGAGGAAGACAGCCGATACGAACTTTCGAGAAATTAATGAATTTCCAGTTCCGCTGATAATAACCATCATAGAAATGGTTGAACTCCATCTTCATTACTGTGTGACTAGTTGCCACTATCGGTGCTGATAAATATTGTGCTGCTTGGATTTTATAGGGGAGGACAGCTGATACGGGCTTTCCAAGAACTAGTGAATTTCCTTTTCTACCGATAATTCTAATGTAAAGGAATAAACACGTTGTCGAATGGCTGGAAAATGTTTTTGCATTTTCTTCTTTACTATGTGTTTCGTTAACCTCATATTGCCTGAGTTATGTAATGTTCCTTTGTAGTTTTTCATAGTTTGTAATCAGTTGTATCATTTGATATTAGCTCTTTGACATATTAAGCAGTTGATTCATTTTTGAAGGCTTTTAACAATTTTTTAATGTTCTTCGCATACATTATTAAAAGTTGATATACTGCATGGAGTTTTATTTTATCAGATTGTTTAAATTTGTTTTTTGTTTGGGAATACTTGTTTAATGTAATCCTAGTTGGTGTTTAGATTGCATACCATGCTGCACTTTATATTCGGATAGTTAGATGCTGAAAAATGTTTTTGCATTTTCTTCTTTACTATGTGTTTCGTTAACCTCATATTGCCTGAGTTATGTAATGTTCCTTTGTAGTTTGTAATCAGTTGTATCATTTGATATTAGCTCTTTGACATATTAAGCAGTTGATTCATTTTTTAAGGCTTTTACCATTTTTTTTAATGTTCTTCGCATACATTATTAAAAGTTGATATACTGCATGGAGTTTTATTTTATCAGATTGTTTAAATTTTGTTTTTGTTTGGGAATACTTGTTTAATGTAATCCTAGTTGGTGTTTAGATTGCATACAATGCTGCACTTTATATTCGGATAGTTAGATGCTGAACAGCATTATCTAGTTATAGATTTGTTTTAACAGATAAGTTTGTATTTACTTTGTTTACAACACCTACGTGAAATAAGTTCCAGTTAGTGGTAAGAAGAGGAAGAGTTTCAAATAACGACCAATAACGCAAACATTTACAAATACAGGAAATTTAAATAAATTACATAAATAAAACTAAACACCTTGCTTTAACATGATAATATATCCATTCGAAACCATCCACTACAAAACAATAACCACAATATTAGTTTCTCAGATAATATTAGGTTCTATTGGGGACACCTTGGGCATATAGTTCAGTTTCTAGTTATAAGCAACTGATACCATTACTAAGAATCCTAAGAAATAATTATTGTATTGGTTTTCTATATTACTCATGTAAAACTGATTAAAAAAATTAAAATCGCAGTAGTAAGACATTTTTTCTTTTAAGTTCTTTGTCTAGTGATAACTTAATAATTTTGTAATCCTTTTCAGGTGCTTATATTTGTCCACTCGCGTAAAGAGACAGGAAAAACCGCTAGGGCTATTAGAGATATGTGCCTGGAGAAAGATACGTTGGGTCAATTCCTTCGCGAAGGTTCCGCGTCCATGGAGGTTCTTAGAACAGAGGCAGAACAAGTCAAAAATCAAGAATTAAAAGATTTGTTACCATACGGATTTGCAATCCATCATGCTGGAATGACGAGAGTTGACAGGACATTAGTAGAAGACTTATTTGCCGACAGACACATACAAGTTTTAGTGTCGACTGCCACTTTAGCATGGGGTGTTAATTTGCCGGCGCATACTGTCATAATTAAAGGTACCCAGATTTATAACCCGGAGAAAGGAAGATGGACGGAGTTGGGAGCCTTAGACGTCTTACAAATGTTAGGCAGAGCAGGTAGACCGCAATACGACACTAAAGGCGAAGGGATACTTATAACGAATCACAGCGAACTGCAATATTACCTATCTTTGTTGAATCAGCAGTTACCTATTGAATCACAAATGATCACTAAACTTCCAGATATGATGAATGCAGAAATAGTTTTGGGTTCGATACAGAGTGTTAAAGACGCAGTGACTTGGCTTGGCTATACTTACTTATACATCAGAATGTTACGACAACCAACTTTGTATAGCATAACGCATGATGCGACTAAACAAGATCCTCTTTTGGAACAACATCGAGCAGATATAGTGCATACGGCGGCTTTACATCTAGACCGAAGTGGGTTAGTTAAATACGATCGGAAATTGGGACAATTTCAGGTTACAGAGTTGGGAAGAATCGCATCCCACTATTACTGCACACACGAAACTATGTCTACTTATAATCAACTATTAAAACCGATGTTAAGTGAAATCGAATTGTTTAGAGTATTTTCATTATCCGGTGAATTTAAAAATATCACCGTACGAGAGGAGGAGAAACTAGAATTGCAAAAGTTAATGGAACGCGTGCCAATACCTATAAAAGAAAGCATGGAAGAACCGAGTGCTAAAGTAAACGTTTTATTACAAGCGTACATATCCCAACTTAAATTGGAAGGATTCGCTTTGATGTCGGACATGGTTTATGTAACACAGTCAGCTTCTAGGCTGATGAGGGCAATTTTTGAAATCGTGTTGCATCGAGGTTGGGCGCAGCTAACAGATAAGACCTTGTCTTTGTGCAAAATGATCGACAAACGCATGTGGCAATCGATGTCTCCCTTGAGGCAGTTTCGAAAAATGCCAGAAGAAATTGTGAAGAAAATCGAAAAGAAGAACTTCCCATGGGAAAGATTGTACGATCTCGGCCCCAATGAAATTGGAGAATTAATTCGTGTACCTAAATTAGGTAAGTATTATATGTAGGAAGTTCTTATTTTATGTGTCTCACTATTTTCCCACTCTTAATCTTTTTGCCTTGCTTTTTGAGCCTTTTTCAATACTATTAGTGTTATTTTGTTTTATATGCGTCAAACAATTTTGTTTCTGTTAGTGGTGGTGTGGGATAACTTCGGGCAAGAGGTCGCTTTTCTCTTCTTGGTACTACAAAATATGTTAACAATTTCATTATTAAAGTCAAGTCCTTCTGCACTCTCCTAGGACTGGACAGATTTGTCGTTATGCCTCTTTGTCTCCGGGACATCTAGTATTTGGGTATCGCGTAGGTCGATGTGCAGTTCAACAGGCTGCCATGGTTAGCACGGGCCGCAGGCTTTTCCAACCTTAATTTTCGCATCCAGTTTCGTTAAAAAGTTAAAATAGGATTCCCCAGCTATTGTTTTACCTTTTTCAAAACAGTCGAACAGAATTCCTTTCGCGCCAACCATTGTTCGGAAACTCGTGCGAAAACGTTTATCATCCGCAGTGAGCACGTGCAGCACCCATCTTTCACAAAGCTTATTTATGTACACTTCTTCGCGCATAATGTAACCGACGCATTCTTTTGATATCTCTACAGGATTAGCAATTTCACGTACCTTCGTACGCCAATCTTTAAAAACCATATCGCGTACTTTTTCAAAGATTTTTGGTATGGTTGTTCTTTTCGGGCGTCCTTCACATAAATAATCTTTGATACATTCACGGTCACGGTTAAACTAGGCCACTCATTTCTTTGCGGTCGCAGTTGAAGGAGAATAGTCAGTCACCATACGCATTTACTGAATTTCGGCCGACGTTAACCGTTCTTGTACAAAGACTTTTATCTCCGTACGATACTCATTTTTTTTACATTTCCAACACAAGCTGAAGATAAATCTACTAGACGTCCGACTGTTGTTACGTCCAATATTTTGGAAAATGTGAATCAGATTGTTGAACAAAATTCTCATCAAACGACTGTGTGACTTACACAACATGTAAGCACAAAACTCGCGAAATCTGGTCTTACTAAATTTCCTAAATCCAATAGCGCTCCTCGGACTTACCTTTCGTGGGCGGGTTGCTGTCGAACATACAAATCGGCCGACCAGTACCACGGACTCAGCTCAGTGAAGACGGCGTGGTTTTCTTGACGAAACGTTACTTTACTCATCGATATTTAAAAAAGCGCACCACCACGTTTTAAAGGCTGCTTGTGACTATACGTTACGCGGAGGACGCATATACGATAAAGGTACTCTCGTAAATCAATAAGTCCGGAAACAGAAGGCTATACTACAATACAAATTAAACAGAAACAACAACCAGCTAATAGTAACAAGATTTATTGCGAACGCTGGTCGTATAACTAGCCAAAAGTGTATTAGGTATTAAAGTATAACGATGGGTGAAGCTCTGTATATATATTTAAATTATTGCTGCAATAAATGCATGCACCAACGTTAATCAATATACATAAAAAGTCGCTGTAATAAATGTACCAAAAAGTCCTAAGCGTGCCTGTATATAACCAAACGGTAAATTATATGATAACAAAGAAATATACGTATACTAGAGATCTTGGGCATGCGCTCACAAGCAAGGTACAACCTTATGTACGAAATTTACTACTTAATAAAATGCGACATTAAATATTTATACAAGTAAAGACAACGACGCAAAGATTTAGTGCACAATAATGAATATGGTGTAAACAATAATACATTATTAAATGTTCAAAAGTATTATAAATAACTAGGACAAATTTAACAAATTGATAATTTTGACGTGGCGTCAGATATGCTATTATATGTAACACAAATGAAAATTTTAGCAATTTATTAATTAAACAGTAATCAATCGAAAATTTAACCTTCAGATTGTAGATGTCGCTCGATACCTACTCCACTTCAATGGTATCTTTTCCGTTTTCTTTCGATATTACGTTGGGTAATTTATTCCTTCAAAATGGTATTTTTGTTCCGATGAGTGTTAAAATTATCGACAACTATCGATGACAGCTAACAATAGGAACCAGTATCAGAAGCCCTAAGATAATATTTTAGGCGTTAGCAAAGGCGAAATACATAAATGAATACCTAGAAATGTTTCAAAGAAAATGGCGGTTACCTAAGTTGGCCAAGGGCACAACTACCAATTATACCGGGTGTCTCAGTTATGTTGTTCCAAAGGCGTACCTTCGTTATCTAATAAAACAAAAACTTGAAATTTAGGGCATCTGATATACACCCAAAATTTGAATTCTACGGAAAATTCTCTTTCCCATGACGTATTACACTTTGTATTTCGACTTCAAAGCAGAGGTGAAATTGCTTTTTAATCACTTAAAAATTGGGATCGTCGAAATCAAAGCGATCTATGGAAACTAAGCAAAATTTGACATTATTTGTTTGTTAACTTTGACAGTTCATAAAGTGTTACTAAAATTAGTCTCAATGTTGTATTTAAAATAAATAACGACGATTTTACAAATAAAGAAAAATTTAATATGATCCTCATTTATGAGGAATGTGGAAAAAACACGTGGTGCATTCCGTGTTTACGGAAAGCGGTATCCTGACGTATGCCAAGCGCTACGTATTTTACATGTCTGGCTTTAAATTTAGAAACATGTGGTGCCTTTTCGAAGAAAAAAACCGTTTTTAAAGGAAAGACTGCTACTGGTGAAGAGCACAGTGTTGGTGTTTTGGTAAGTGTGCTTAATAATCCGCTTATTTCAATTCGAGAAATTGAAGCAGAATGTGATATCTCTCGTTCTTCTATTCAACAAATCCTAAAATCGGCCAAATTCAGGCTTTTCAAAATTCACCTGCATCAAGGATTAGAACCAGGTGATTATGACAGAAGACTGGCGTTTCTTGCATCGCTAGCGACTGCCCGTGAAGATGACATTATTAGCTCAATATTAACAGATGAGAGCTGCTTTCATAATAATGGAACCATAAATCAACTCAAATGCCATTATTAGTGTGTAGAAAATCCTCATTGGATGAGAGACCAAATTTGGGGAATTAACGTATGGTGCGGCATGATCGATGGGTACATTATTGGACCAATGTTTTATAAAGGAACCTTAACTGGTGAGGCATATTTAGAATTCCTTCAGGGCGAATTTCCAGGTTTTCTTGAAAATGTTCCGCTGAATATACGTGCCAACATGTATTTTCAGCATGATGGGGCGGCCACTCACAGTTCTAGAACTGACTAATTATGTTAATCAGATTTTCCCTAATAAGCGGATAGGCACACATGGACCCATAATATGGCCTGCAAAATCACCCAATCTAACGCCGTTAGATTATTTTCTTTGAGAATATTCGAAGGATAGGGTATACCACACGCCTCTTGCAGATTTGGAAGGTTTAAAAAATGGAATTCGGAATGAATGCGCAGCTCTTAATGCCGAGTTATTAAGAAGTGTTGCCTCTGGTGAACTTTTGCATCGGGCTAAATGTTGCATTGAAGCAAATGGACGACATTTTGAACATTTTCTTCCAGCATCTTTTCTGACGCTCACGGTTCAAATTTGGTGCCACTAAGAGATTCATAAATACGGATCTTGTATAAATAAAATTAATAAGTATATTTTTTGTGATTCATTTAACATTATTTTTCTGTTATTTGACTTTCAATAAAATGTTTATAAATCATTCTTGTCTAAATGAATATTCTTTCTAACAGAGATCTTAAAAATGCATTTTTGGGAAGTGAATTTTTGCTACTTTAAATAGGAAATTAATGAACATGCTTTTCATTATTTTGTACAATCCCAATTTTTGAATATTTAAAATGCAATTTCACTTCTGTTTTGAAGTCTAAATAAAAAATGTAATACTTTATGGGAAAGAGAATTTTCTGTGGAATTCAAATTTTGAGGAAAATATACAGGGTACTATTTAAAAAAAAAGTAAGGGTCGTTTCCGGTTAAACTGTAAGTGAAAGAATATGAATATTAGGCTCAATTTAAAGAACATTAGGTGTATATCAGATGCGCCAAATTTCAATTTTTTATTTTATTAGATAACGGAGGTACGTAATTGGAACAACATAACTGAGACACCCGGTATATTGTTGTTAATTGAACAAACCAGTGCCGCCACAAAATCTACCTATTTCGCTGTATATTCGAAAACTTACGGTACGTTATACATTAACAAAAGCGGAAAAACACAAGCATATACTAGACGGAAGTGTCCCTAAACGAGACGCTGTCTCACAAAAGTTCGGAAAAAGGGGCTCGACCTACGAAGTTTTGTCACACGATTGCGTCACTATCTTTTCAGAGGTGACCGGAATAATAAACGTAACTGCCTGCAGTCAACTGCATGGAAAGACTTAACAATTTCGCAAAGCGTCTACTAATAATTGTACCAAATTGGAGGGAGGGGATCATGCTAGTAGTGATGCCATCTATGGGCGAAGCCGGTAACATTTCAGACCACTCGTATGGGTGATCTAGATTAGACATTTTTTTTTCTAATTATGTAATACATTATTAAATACAATGACTAACACAAGAGGAAATATCAACCAATATATAAAACAAATTGGTAGTCATTACAACGACGGCAATGTCGAGTTATTCAAACAGTTTATTCCTGTTTTTCTTTAAATTTCAGGTTTCATAATTTTTCTAGCTTTGCAGGTTTTTGTATCATAACAATTCTACTAATTATAACTGTGTTATATCATTTCATTTATTTGTTTAGTTTTGTCTCTAATGTATTTTTAAGACATAATTAGTATATTTGTACTTTTATAATAACGCGTTTTAATACAATCATCTTTTTTTTTAATTAGGTAAAACCATACATAAGTATGTTCATCAATTCCCTAAGCTGGAACTTTCAACACACATACAGCCTATAACTCGATCTACATTGAGAGTTGAACTAACTATAACGCCCGATTTTCAATGGGACGAAAAACTCCACGGCGCCTCAGAAGCTTTTTGGATATTAGTGGAAGACGTTGATTCCGAAGTAATATTACATCACGAATACTTCTTATTAAAAGCAAAATATTCCTCAGATGAGCATCTAGTTAAATTCTTCGTTCCGATATTTGAACCACTTCCGCCTCAGTACTTCTTAAGGATAGTATCAGATAGATGGATCGGGGCCGAAACACAACTTCCAGTATCATTTAGGCATTTGATACTACCGGAAAAGAACTTCCCTCCAACCGAATTATTAGACTTACAACCACTTCCGATTACAGCCTTACGAAACTCCGTATACGAATCTTTATATTCAGATAAATATCCCCAATTCAACCCTATTCAGACGCAAGTTTTTAATGCAGTTTATAATAGTGACGATAATGTTTTTATTGGAGCTCCCACGGGATCCGGCAAAACTATAATTGCAGAGTTTGCCGTTCTCAGATTATTCCAACAAAATAAGGAAGGTCGTTGCGTTTATTTAGTACCCAGAGATGCATTGGCAGAGTTAATATTTGCTGATTGGCACAACAAATTTGGTCAATTGCTAGGGAAAAAAGTTGTTTTACTAACAGGAGAAACAGGAACCGATTTAAAATTGCTGGCGAAAGGACAAATTGTTATAACAACTGCAGAAAAATGGGATGTGTTATCACGAAGATGGAAGCAAAGAAAGAATGTTCAGAACGTACATTTATTCATTGTAGATGAGCTCCATCTAATTGGCGGCGAGGACGGGCCCGTTATAGAGATCGTGTGTTCAAGAATGCGTTATATATCTTCACAGATCGAAAGGCAAATCCGAATCGTGGCTTTATCCGCGTCCCTTACCGATTATAAAGATGTCGCGCAATGGTTGGGTTGCAATACTAATTGCACTTTTAATTTCCATCCTAGTGTGAGACCAATTCCTCTCGAACTGCACGTCCAAGGAATAAATATAACGCACAATATGTCCAGATTGATCGCTATGTCTAAACCGGTATATAATGCCATCACGCGACATAGTCCGCATAAACCTGTAATTATATTTGTACCGACTAGAAAGCAGGCTAGATTGACCGCTATAGAGTTGTTAACCTATACGGCGGCGGAAGGTCAACCTAATAAATTTTTCCATGCGGAGGAGGAAGATATCAAGCCATTTTTGGATCGAATGTCAGATAAGGTATGTACAGACGCTGACTAAAATATTAGGCATAAGTTTTAATTTTATTGTTTAACGAAAATACGTAAACAGCCAATGAATTTATATGAAAATTTTAGTTCATTTTTGATAACATGAATACATAAGGTTTGCTTTTGCAGGCGTTTGAAATCATTTAAAGTATCAGGAGTGTGCGCATTGAAGAAAAAATGTTCGGGCAAAGAAATAAAATCAAACGCTGATAAACATTTGTCGTTTTTGCAGTTTTTAAATCGTAAAATGATTTTCAATCGGTTGGAATTATTTGAGTATTTTTATGAAACCGAATATCACACGCATCCGCGTTTCATTTTTATGCACGGAAAGCGCACGATGCATGATATTTACATGTGTAATCAAATCCTAAACGTAACTGATATAGCCGAATTTTCGATTTTTTATGTATTTTTGTAATATAGACATAATAGAAAATTCTTCCTTTTTAGACACTGAAAGAAACGCTATCCCAAGGCGTTGCTTACATGCATGAAGGATTGACTGCGAGTGATCTCCGCTTAGTCGAGCAATTATTCGATTCTGGGGCCGTCCAAGTAGCGGTGGTAACGAGAGATTTATGCTGGGCAGTCAACATTTTTGCATACCTCGTTATTATTATGGACACGCAGTTCTACAATGGTAAAATTCATGCTTATGAAGACTATCCTATAACGGATGTATTACAAATGGTTGGACGAGCGAATAGACCCCTAGAAGACGATGATGCTAAATGTGTTTTGATGTGTCAAAGTTCCAAAAAGGATTTCTTCAAGAAATTCTTAAACGATTCCTTGCCAGTAGAGGTAACAAACAGTAGATTTTTGTGCACTGGGTTTTTTTGAATCACGGGTTGTAAAACCGTGAGAACTATTATTTTAAAATGATATATTAAAAACACTTATGTCTTTTTTTTTTACAGAAACAATGTGTATGTAAGACTTTTTTTACAAAAGAAAAATGGTTTAAGGTTCACGTTTTTTTTAAGTATTAAATAGATTTCTAATTCTAAATGTTATTTATAATTTATACTACAACTAAGTGTAAAAAATATAAATATCGAAATAACTCCGAACAAACATACATATTTTTTTTATATCTACAGGTCAATAAATCCCTGAAAATTGAGATAAGGAACACTATTCGGCAAAAAACATTTTACTCTTCAACATAATTTCCTTTCAGCTCAATACACTTCATTAAATGTTTCTCCAATTTTTTGATGTCCTCCACATAACACGATTTCTCGAGGCCCTCAAAATAGGCGTTTGTTTCATCGATGACCTCTTCATTCGATCCACATCTCTTACCGCCGAGTCATTTCTTCATATTTGGAAATAGGAAATAGTCTTGGGGAGTTAAACCTAGAGAATATGCCGGATGAGGAAGCAATTCGTAACCTAATTCATGCAAATTTGCCATTGCGATTGCCGACTTGTGCGCCAGTGCATTGTCCTGGTGGAAGATAATTTTCTTTTTCTTCAAATACGATCGTTTTTGCTTCAAATCGGCGTCGAATCGATCCAACAGCTCTGCATAATATGCATCGTTTTACCCTTCGGGGTAATCGATGTGAATCACACCGCGCACGTCCCAAAAAACTGTAGCCATGACCTCGTTGGGTGATAAACCCAGCTTGATTTTCTTTGGCTTCGATTCACCATGAGAAGTTCACTGTCTCGACTGTTCCTTGGTCTCTGGTGTGTTGTGATGAAGTCATGTTACGTCCATGGTTACGGAATTGCGCAAAAACTTGTTCGGATTGCGATTGAGCATCGCCAAACACTCCTTTGAAGTTGCCAAACGTTTGTCAATTGTGTGCAAACGTGGCACCCATCTTGCGGATAACTTTTTCATATCTAAATATTTATGCAAAATTGAAATCACTGATCCATGTGATATGCCCGTAGCCTCTTCAAGTTCGCGCACCTTCACTCGCCGATCGTCCAATATCATACCGTAGATTTTATCGACCATGTGGTGACCTCAATTGGGCAACCAGAACGTTCGCCGTCACTTGTGTGGGTACAACACCGAGCATTTTTTGGTTTGCGTGATGTTTTTTTCGCGCAAAAAATAATGTTTAATGAGCACACGAATTTTTTTTTCCATTTTTACCAAAATGCTCGTAGACGTCCGTTTCAAATGGCTGTCACAACAATACTATTTGACAGATCAATCTGAAAAATAGGAATGCTTTCTTTAGAAAGATGCTTCTTGACAAGGACAATCTTGGATTTGAAGTGGCAGCGCCATCTGTTCTAATTTTCAGGTACTCCTTGACACACCCTCGATATACACTATCGTTTTTTTATGTTCTATCAATTTGCAGTAGACTTGTAGACTTTTTTTCTACAATGCATTGGCCAAAAAAACAAATTTTATAATATTTTTCGTTTTCTTAATGATATTCCGATCTAAAAATGTTGAGAAAGTCTGAGTATAAATACCCTTAGCGACAAGTAATATGGAATAATATGGAAGTAATATGGAGTGTGTTACGTGTTCGTACAGACTTAATTATTTTTCGCGAATTAGGGGTCTTTCTTTACCATTTTGTTTTATTAATTTTTAAACTCTCTGTAGTTATTCCTTTGTACGAGCGCTGTCTTCGTTGCTCCTTGGTTGTCGAGCGTGGGGTATTTGTCGCTCAGATGTTGATTCCGTTGACAGAATTCTCTCTCGCCCACCACGTGGTTATTTGAATATTAAGGGCTTTATTATCGCTTTGTAAGAGTTATCGATATTGCACCGTGTCTTCCTGCATCTAGGGATTTATTCAAAGTTCCACGAATTTTATTGGAATTGCCAATTCTACCTGTAAAGGGATTTTAAAGTGGCGAGAAGGGTTTGTTCCAAATTACCGGAATATAAGTTTGTGTCTTCAAAACCACTAGTTACATACTGGTAGGTATCTCTTTTTTTTTGTAATTCATTTCTTGTAAGTATCATTCGTTTGTTTTTACCTTTGAACAGGTGGTTTTTGGTTTTGGGGTTTTTCTTTTCTATATGGCAGACTGAACTATCACCCGTCCTTTTTTTTTACGGCCTGCTAAAGGAGTATCCCGTTCCATTCTCGGATGAAACAAAGAAAAGAAAGCAATCAGGTAGCGACAACCCTGGCTAACTTACCCTCGAGGAGTTCGGAGGACAGAGCTAAGAATTTTTATTTCTTTTGTTTTTTTTCTTTTCTCTTGTTTATCTAAATCATTAGTTACTATTGCTCAATATTAGTCAATTTTATAAACGAACATCATTTAAAAGATCAAATTCATAATTGTAGCTAATAATTGTTTATTCTAATTATAAGCTATATAAATATTCATATTTAACACGTCAATAACTTTTAAAATACTACGTAATTCCATTCATAATCCTAATTTAAATTAACTTCAAACATCATTATTTATTTCTTTTTGCTATACTTAAAGGACTAAATAATTCCATTTTTAAGAATACGACGTAATTTCCATTCATGTAACTTAATAAAAAAAGTAAAAGCAAACGACCTTTTCGAGTAATATACGGTTTTCTTTGTAGAGTTTTTTTCTTGTTTGTACACTTTTACAACGTTAAATGTAGATTTACTTTATTTTTTCTTTTGTCCTAATTACATAATAATATACCAATTTTCACACTCCAGGTGAGTTGGAATAATTTAATTTCAATTTTTTTATTTATTATACAGATAAATGTTAGTAATATACAGGGTCTGCTAAATAGACCATACTTATAATTTGTATATTGGTTCACGCCTACCGTATGTGAACCCTGATAAATACGTATTTTGATGGGAGTTTTGTAGAGATTAATCAGCCAATCTATACGTTATTTTCTCTTCTTTTTTTTGCTAAACAATCAAGTCAGCTTATTATTACATTGTATTTTCGCTTCTCTTTCTTTTCTTTTTGTAAAGATTCAATTTAACCTAATCATGCGTTGTACTTTTGCTACTTTTTTGCTTTGATTTGTTGATCTCTAACCAATGTGATTGGCCGAACTTTTCTTTACTCTGTCGCTTTCGGACGACTTGGTTGCGCCATTTACCCACAGCTTGGTTCAGGCGTGCCATAATTTTAGTATAGGGTTTCCGGATTTGCGGCGTCTAGCGGTGCCAAATTCGGTGGCGCCCTTTTCCACCTTTCTTTTTTTGTACCTTTAGGTATCCCCATTCCTGAACGGAGGCTTCGTAGTAGCCGGGTGAGCCGCTAGACGCAGGCAGGAGCGGTTAGATAGTTTCTTTCCTTTCCCTCTTCCTTTTTTTTTTTGTTTATCAACGCTATCAATAGGCGTCTAACGTCACCACAGGCGTTCCCGGTAGCAAGTGTGCTGCATTCCAAAATATATAGTGTACATACATGTCAAGTGGTATAAAAAGTTCAGATAATATTATAAGAGACAACAGTTAAATACCTCGTAAATCAAATCTTTATTTTCAGAGTCATTTAGATCATCGACTTCATGATCATTTCAATGCAGAAATTGTTACGAAAACGATAGAAAATAAGCAAGACGCCGTCGATTACTTAACATGGACATTTTTATATAGAAGATTAACGCAAAATCCAAATTATTACAATTTGCAAGGAGTAACGCATAGGCATCTGTCCGATCATTTATCCGAGCTTGTCGAGAATACGTTCTCTGATTTGGAACAGTCGAAATGTATCAGTGTCGAGGATGAAATGGATTGCTTGCCGTTGAATTTAGGAATGATTGCCGCTTATTATTATATAAATTATACTACAATTGGTAAGTATATTAAGCATATTTACGAAAACGCGCGTTTATAAATCCAGGCGTTAGGCGTAGATTTTTGTGTGGAATTTTACTTTTTATTCTGTATTGGTTTTTCGAAATATTAACATTAATTGTTATTTTACACTTATGAGAAGCAACAACTCTGACACGCTTTGGTTTGGTCTTCTTTGTCATTGTGGTATTTTCAAATACTTATCGTGGTGTCGTTATCACTTCTAAGTTTGTTTATTTTACGAAAGGGGATAAATACATATATGTATACAAGAAAGATACAGATATGTTTACAAGTACAGTCCTTAACAGTACGACTGTCCACAGACAGACCACAGTTTATTCTTTTATTGCCGAAGAGAAATCAATTTTTGGAATTTATTTATATTTGAGATGTCTCAAAAAGAATTCAACAATGAATTAGTGATATAAAAGAAACGAAAAACAAATATTTAGTAGAAATTCATTAAAAACGTAAGACACTCAGTCTAACAACGTAATACATTCACTTGACATATACCTATGGAATTGTAACCGCACCGCTACTTACGAGAGCGAATCAGTAAGAGAACCTGACGAAAGAGGCCAGCACTTAAAAAGAGGGATTTCTGTTGTTGAATAATAACTATGGACCGGACAAAGGCCGAAATTACGATGGACCATATAAATAGTCAATAACATGATAAGTACAACACGCAGTTATTAAATAGCACTATTCATTTGGTTAACCGCACATCTGTTTTTTGTCGTTGATTTGTGACGCACTTACTTCAATTTTACTTCAAATAGAAGCGGGAGAAGTTTTTATAATTTATTTTATTTATTAGTTTATATTTCGTAAGATAAATAAATATGGTGAGTTAGTTTCTTTTCTTCATTGTTTTTTAACTGTAAATTACAAAGTATGTAATTCATACTTCGTAATTTTTGTAATAGATCCTGTTTAATATCGTTTCATCGAATCAACTTCTCCCTATTATTTTGACGTGAGTATCCAGTGAATTTCGTTAAGTTTCAATAACTTACGCATACATTGTTCATTTATTTAGATCCAGAACATTGTTTAAGTTACTTTTTCCGATATGATATGGAACAACGTCGAAAATGGCATCGTGAAACAATGGCGAGTTGGATTAAGATTCAAACTGATTGTATGTCCATTACCAGTGATTCCGAAATTTATTTCAAAGTCTGTAAAATACCGTTAAAAAATTTCTAGAAATCGCACGTAAAACGTCAAGCACATACACAGAAATTCGAATTTGACAATTTTAACGCAGCACTCTGTGAAACTTTAATGGCGGCAAATATTTCATTAAACCTAACAATCCCACCTTCAAAATATTTCTCTAAAAATATACTTGTCGAAATGTTTCTGATGAATTCACCTTACGCATATATTATGTTTCTAAGTGCTATACGAAAGTAGTAGAAGCCATCTTTCAAAACAGTACCTATGGATAAATGCCGACGAAACTGTCAATATATTAGGACGCTGTGGTAAATGTTGGTAGCTGGTGTACTATATCAAACTATTCCACATGACGCATATGTAATAGCAACAAAAGTTATAAATACAGTTGATGCGGAAATAGCAACTAAAACTATTTACATACGAGAATATGCACCAAATGCTTCATTCGGATGACAGGTACAAAGAAAAAATACATTTATTTGTCAGTGACAGCGCTGCATATATGTTAAAAACAGGCAAACTATTAAAGGAAACATATCTTAATATGCTGCATATTACTTGTGTAGCACATGCTCTCCACAGAATCTGAATATATCAGAGACACCTTTCCAGAAGTTGATAGACTTGTATCCGCTTTTAAAGAAGTTTTGAGAAAATCACCATTGAGAGTAGCTCTTTACAGGAAAAACTTTCATCTTTGTCACTGCCTCTCTCTCCAGTAATCACTAGATGGGGAACATGGTTGGAAGCTACCAGTTTTTATGCAGAGAATTTCGATAGTTTACAAAATTTCGTTACATGTTTAAATGAAGATGCTTGAAGTATTTCTGAGTGCAAGGAACTAATACAAATTCCAAATTTAAAAAATCAGTTGTACTTTCTTCAGGAACACTTTGGAAATTTGCCAAAACTAATCACTTATTTTTTAAATCAAAATCTCAAACTAAATGATGGATAACCACATTAGGATGTGGCTATTAATAATTGTGTATGGTGACAATGCCTCAAAATTTAACTGCTGAATACGCTGAAATAAAAGAATATTTCCAGTATGCACCTATAACCAGTTGCGATGTAGAAAGGACGTTTTCTGTCTACAAGGATGTATTTCATTCAAAGAGAACAAATTTTACAGAAGAGAACCTTGAGAAAGTATTTCTAGTTAATATTAAATACACCTTTACTCAACTTGAACATCAAAATGAACAAGTAAAAATGTATTTCGTATTTTACCATCACCACCCGTTTGTTTTCCAATTATATAAATAAAATTTAAAACTTTAAAAATACAAATTTTCAATAGTACGCCCGTGGGCGATGAGTCATCGGCCTCTCGTGTCCGGTCTCTAATAATAAAACATGATGAATACACCATTGTGCACCCGAAATTATGTAACAATCAAAACAATGGACTGAGCCAGGTACAAGTACTCTAAAAAAGGCGAACCGTACACTAAGGCAGGGAGGTTATAGCTACTGTCTTCTAGGACAGCGGTGGGATTTATCTTATCGATAATCTTAAAAGATGTAAAGGCTTTATAAGCGGTACTTGCATCTCTTTTTAAATCAACTACACGATACAATACAGGAACAATGCAAAAGATCCTATTTGAAGGATTTTTCTTCAGGATAATGCATGTGTTCATACTTCGACTGTTTGAATGACAAAAATTCTTGAACTACATTTCATACTGCTTTTACTCCCAGCTTATTCTTCAGATTCAGGCAACCTCAGACTTTACTTAAAATAAACATATTTCGAGCAGTTTGATAAAGCTTACTTTTCTGAAGGAACGAAAAGAGCTAAATATCGGTGAACTGTGTGTAATGAGTCACAAGGAGAATATTCTTTCAATGGAGACTGTGGTTAAATAAAAATTTAAAAAAAGGTATATAACCCCTTACCACAATTATTAGTCGTATCCTAAATACGTATTTCGACAACTAAGTTGTCATCATCAGTAGGTAAAAACTACTAATTAAAAGTCGCACTGGGGCACAGTTAAACAAGAGAAACGCTTCCGCACAACTATTATACACTGCAACCCTGTATAGACTATAGAGTCTATACAGGGTTGCAGTGTATAATAGTTGTGCGGAAGCGTTTCTCTTGTTTAACTGTGCCCCAGTGCGACTTTTAATTAGTAGTTTTTACCTACTGATGATGACAACTTAGTTGTCGAAATACGTATTTAGGATACGACTAATAATTGTGGTAAGGGGTTATATACCTTTTTTTTTTTTAAAAAGGAGAATATGTTGAAAAATACCTCAATAGACTGGCACAAGACAATGCTGTGTCATTAATATGAGTCCCAGGACATGAGGAGATTAAAGGCAATGAGATAGCTGACGAACTGTGCAAGGAAGGTTCTAAGAGGAATTTAGGAGAGGAAGAGGAAATGAAGGCTAATGGAAGGTCATCTCCATACCAAGACATTACTAAAGGAGCTGAACCCTAGACTTCCAGCCAACTTAATTCGTAATAATAAAAAATAAATTAAAATGATTACCTTTGATAAGCGGTCCTTTAAGGAAGCATCTGAACAGCATAGGCTTGGTTAGTGAGCAGATGTGAAAACCAGGAGGAAACTAGCCCTCATGAATTATGCACTTGTGAGGAATTGAAAAAACTCAGACAGAAATATTTCGAAAAGGATCTATTGGATCCTACAAGGATACTTAAATTTCCCCTGAGAAGGATAGTGGCTTTTATCGAGGACACAAGAATAACAGTGGAACTGAGAGATCTATTGGGGGTGGTACAGAGAGCACTGTGCTAAAGTGCTTGGATTGACTGGTATCTAACCAAAAACATTAGATAGGTACAGCAAACGCCAATTAAGTTGGCGCGAAGAGGGGTAGGTTCGCGCAGGATTAAAAGTAGTGGGTAGATTTGTATTTGGTTTTACATTAAATGTCAGATAATTCTAACCTCTGAGCGTGTATCACTTTATGATTCCCTAGCAAAGACATTATGTTCCGTCAAACGTCAATGACAAATGTATTCTGACAATTACTTGAGTAGTGGGGGTGGACGTTTTTAAAAACGGCTTCTGCGCACCCCTTCCTCGCGCCAACTTAATTGGCGCTTGCTATAGATAGATGTTGAAAAATAAAATAATTTTTTGCCAAAAGTTTGTCTTTCCTCGTCTAGGCTCTTACTACTGAAACTCTCTAGTATTATAAATTAACATTGATAGATGATCTTGTGTTCGGTCTGTCTTGTCTCTATTCTACTCTAACCTCTGTTATTGTTTCTTCTTTGTTCTTGCAAATCTGTCTAAACTAGTTTGGTCTCTATGCATTAGTAAATATTTTTTAATATTTAATTTATTTCTGCATTCATAAACTTTCTATTTATTTCTATTTATATTAAGAACAGATAAGTACGAAACGGTTCGAAAACTACATAAGAAAACATTAGCAATTAAAATATCTAAGAAAAACCAGGCCGTTTTCAAAAAAAAAATTGAGAAAGCATTTAAAAATTTAAAAGCAACAAATATAAAAAAGAAATCGCACGAAAGACTAATTAAGACAAAAAACAGGGACAAATTTGAGTAGAAATAGGATAGCAACTAAAACGATAGTCTGATGAGATCGGTAGATTAATTTGTAAACCACGTAAATGTTTTTGAATCGCTACTCCGCGAGAATGTAAGCTATCGTATGTTAAAAATTTAATACCAAAATCAAACAGAATTATGTAATTCCTTATTGCAAGTGTAAACTATAAAGTGAAACTTAGTCTCAACTAATGGAAAACACAGATATGCTATAAAAACCAAATGACTTAAAGAAAGAAAAATATTATAGAAACTAAGAAAAAGTGCATAAAAATTCATGAGTTCTTATTATGACATGGTAATAAATGAAAAACCTAAGAAAAATTAAAACCAACTTCTCTCTTTAGCTACATTCATGTATCACACTTTTTTATTCGCAGAAAATTACATAATAAGAAATAGGTTGGAAGTTGGGAAGGAAAGTATTTGTATAGCATTTAAACTATTTCACAACTGCCTCGTAAATTAAATTTTTTGCAGCTTAAAGATTGAAAGTATATTGTAATGTCAACCTGGTCCCAGAGGTAACATTGTTGCCCAGGCAGTTCCATTTATACGGTGGGTTTAATAGAGACACAAATAACAAGCATTAGAACGATTAAATAACAATATTTAATGCAATAACAAAAACTGTAACGATAAATGATACATAGTAAATAAGATTCACTAGGCACTGTATTCACTCTGGGTTTGCAGTGACTGCTTGTAGAGACCTCGGTGTTTTATACCTTTAGAGTGTATCACCTTAGCCTAGTGTCCTGGTTACAAGATGAAAACAATGTGGTGTAAGATCATAACTCAACGAGGTCGTGTTGATGAAATGGATATTGTGAATACATGACCTGGTTTAGTTATTACAATATCAGCACATGTTTTCTTCTTAATTTAAAAGTATAAATTTTAACTATTATCGGGATAAAATAAAACAAATTTTAATGAATTTCACTATTTTTAACTTCACAAAGTAACGATCGTTTCACTCACACAGCAGCTTCGTCTTCGTCAGCTTATGAACATAACATTTCTTTACATAAATATACCGTAACAAACACATGTTTTAGATAGTTAGAAGAGATGGGTAGTCTTTATTACTTAATGTCTATGAACGACAACTTTCATATAAATATTGAACTACGGTTTATATTTATGTGAAAGTTTTCATTCATAGATATTAAGTAATAAATATTACGCATCCATTTTAACTATCCAAAACATGTGTTTGTTACGATATATTTATGTGAAAAAATGTTATGTTCATAAGTTAGTTATATGTCTGGTAGAGCTCCTGTGTGAGTGAAACGATCGTTACTTTGTGAAGTAAAAAATAGTGAAATTAATTAAAATTGTTTTATTTTATTCCGATAACAGTTATAATGGAATTTCATCAAATAAAGGCTGAAACAATCCTATATGTATAAATTTTACCCAGAACAAAAGAAATATTCATCTTCTATTATTTTTGCAGAATTATTCAGTTTATCACTAAATAACAAAACCAAGATACGAGGACTCCTTGAAATTATATCATCAGCCGCTGAATATGAAGATGTTCCCGTCAGACATCACGAAGATAATATTTTGAGAAGTTTAGCACAGAGACTGCCAAACAAATTGACAAACGCAACTGGTGGCCAACCAAAATACAACGATCCCCATATTAAAACTAATCTTCTTTTGCAAGCGCATCTATGTCGACTGCAGCTAGGTGCCGAATTACAAGGCGACACAGAAGTTGTTTTGAGTAAGGCCATTAGACTAATCCAAGCGTGCGTAGATGTACTGAGTTCAAATGGGTGGTTAGCGCCTGCAGTAGCCGCCATGGAACTGGCGCAAATGGTAACCCAAGCAATGTGGAGTAAAGATTCGTATCTGAAACAGTTACCGCATTTCAACGGCGATATCATCAAAAGGTGTACCGATAAGGTATGTACAAAGAACATAAACAAAAATGAAAAGGAAACGATTAATTTTTTTCTGTAAATTTTAAAAAGCACTAATTGTTGGTTTGATTGACTGTTTTACAATGTGTTTTATTTTTGTATTTTATTAGCAAGCAGCAGTAAGAAAGTTAATTTAAAAAAAAATTCAATACTTGTTCATCTAACATAATATTTCATTTAAGGGCGTGGAAACTGTCTTTGATATAATGGAGTTGGAAGATGACGATAGATCAAAGCTTTTACAGTTGAGCGATGCTCAAATGGCGGATGTGGCAAGATTTTGCAATCGTTATCCCAACATAGAAATGACTTACGAGGTGTTAGACAAGGATAAAATTCATTCCGGATCTTCAGTTCAAGTTGCGGTTCAATTAGAACGTGAAGATGAAGTCAGTGGACCTGTTATAGCTCCATTTTTCCCACAGGTAATATATTTATTTACGTATATTGATGGCATTTGTACATGAAAAAATTAATAAAGTAACATATATTAATTTTTTAAAGCGAAAGTGAATGGAGTGCAGGTCGTTTAAATATTATATAAGAACAGCGTGGCGCAAAACGCACGTTATGATTTAAATTAATTTTGTGTTTTGTAAACTGCGTGCACTTTCCAAAACATTGTCCATGATTTTCCGCAAAATTTCAAGTGTAATGGCACGAGTTTCATTGCGATTATTGGTTTTCAGTTCGGGACATGGTCGCTAGCTTATTAACATACACTTCTTCTTTCAAATAGCTCCGAAGGAAACAGTCGGAAGTGCTTTTAAATCCGGTGAAGGTGACAGCCAATTCAAATCGTTCACGCGCGAAAAAATTTAACTCTGTTCTGTGTAGATTTCAATCCATGTAAGCCATACACTAAATAAATAACCGTTAGTTTGAAATATAAAACGATGAATTTGCTAGTTGTTATATTGTTTTTCGTTTCATTTTAAATTGTCCAAATTTTCTCAGTTGTACGTGATTACCTTAACGACTGTGTTACAAAAAATAATGTTAATTGTTCTTATTATATTTGTATTTTACAAAAACGAACTGGCGATTCTTTAATAAGTATATATTAGTTAGTGGTCTTTCTTCATAAATTAATATGAATTACAATAATTTCCATATAAATAATGTCGCTATATCAACGTATTTATTTTTCAGAAACGTGAAGAAGGTTGGTGGGTAGTTATAGGAGATCCAAAGTCAAATTCCTTACTTTCCATAAAGAGGTTAACTTTACAACAAAAGGCAAGAGTGAAATTAGATTTTGTAGCACCAAGACCTGGTCATCACAATTACACTTTGTACTTTATGAGTGATGCATATTTAGGTTGCGACCAAGAATATAAATTTTCCATAGACGTGGGTGATTTTGAATCTAGTGGTAGTGAATCAGATTAAGATCATTTATTTTCTAAACAAACTGTATATTATTTGTATTGTATTGTTCATAATGCAATAAATTAAAAAAATATAAATTTAGTACTTCCTTTGTTTCTCTGATTTTTCTATCTAAAAATACCTGATTGTGAACTTTGTAAGTCATATTTCTTTTGGTTGTTTGGTACTCATTTTTGAGTGATTTAATGTAATGACAAGAGATAATAATTCACTCTGCAGTGGTTTTCATGAATCGAAATCTAGTTGACCAATCACTGCCTGAACAATGGGGCAATTGCTGAAATAACACTGAAGATGTAGATACAATTTAACTGATAATCATAATATGGAAAAAAGTTCTTGAAAGAATTGTACTAAAACTTCTTACTTCTGCACAAAGTATTCAAAACATTTCATATAAGAGGTATCTTTCAATATATTTCGAAAAAAAGATGCAAATACATGATCATTTTTTTGATATCCGAAGGATTGTTTACTTTTGAGGTTGAAGTCACAGTTACCCAGGCTTGCTGTCTAGAAGCTTTAATGTGTGAGAAGACACAAAATATGAAAGAAAACAACTTAGAGATTCATCATTGACATTACACTCCAGCATATTGGATTTGGTTTTGACATTTACGATATTCGGTTAATAAAATTCTGTGCTATCTTTTTACGTACCTTAGAACACAACCTGCATTAGAATAAATTCGTTCAAAGTTCGTAGATGCGGTGAAAGCGAAGTCGACGGACTTGGTTCACAATCACGGAAAGCGATCTGCTGCATTGTTTCTAGTATCGAGAGAGCAAAAATGATTGTCCTGATGCTACACCACCTTCCTGGACGTGTATATCAATACTTTCATCCATTTTTCCATCTGAAATTAGCCTCTTATTTATTTCTAGTGGATTTCACCAAATAATATCAAATTTTGTTCATAGGCGTACACCAGGTGTGTTTCTATTAATTAATATTTGTTATTTTTTACCAAAATTTGGAAGAAATGTCGTTTACGCTAGAGCACGACCAATTTATTTTGGAGGCATACTTTAGAAACGGTGAACATGGAGCTGACAACGGACGTATTCAGTGACCCATTAAGCAAACGAATTTATCGAACGATACCCCGATTTAGGGATCGACTATGACAATTTAATGAGGCATATTCCCCAGAGTGTAACCCGCTTTCGATCAACTGGAAGCATTTGTAGGGGCAAGTCCATCTGTTATGACGGAAGATGTACGTACACGCTTGGAACGCAGTCCTACGAAACCACTTCGCCAACTTGCTCAATAAACAGGTAAACTTGTTACTTATAGGTTTGTCGTATGGAACAACATGTATTGTTAAACAGAAATTGCATTGCCATCCATACTAGGTGTCTGTTGTGTAAGAGGAGCTCCCGCCCGATTTTGAGAAACATGTTGAGTACTGTCAATGATTTAGTTTAAATTTAAGACACGATGATATATTGGATATAACCTTCTTCTCAGATGAAGCGTGGTTATGTAAACTCACGGAATTTTAGGATGTGGTCAACTGAGAACCCGCATTTATTTCATGAAACACAATTAATTATGGATGGCAATGTCTACAAAATGAATCATTTACCCTATTTTCTTTGAAGAAACTGTTACTGCAGTACGATATCGTAATATCTTCAAAGAATTTGTAAATGAGTTGCATAATAATGAATTGAGAGTAGGGTATTTTCAAAATGACAATGCTAGTGCTCCACAGCTTACAAAAGAAGGAAATAGATTCAATAATTTTATGATAATAGTGTTATTGGTTTGGGTAGATGGCCTGCTAGATTACCAGATTTAACACCACTGAATTATTTTTTATTCGGTCATTTGAAAAATATATATTGCATACGTTGGAGGAATTGAAGGAAGCAATAAGAGCAGTAGTGGATAATGTAGCCATTGAACAATTTATGAATGTGTCGATAATATGAAAAGAGGAGTGGATGCTTGTTTAAATAACAATGGAACTCATTTTGAACAAGAACTTTGAAGTGCGTGATGGTTACCTGTGCTTTATTAAATGCTTCTCGCTTAAAAGCTCATAATACTTGGTGTAAAATGTTCTAATAAGCTAATAATTATGTAGTGAACAGTATATTCCATATCTTTCTATAATTAAATGTTACGATACAGTAGGTACAGACTGTTGCAATTATGTTTGTATCAATTTCATTGTAATTTGAACATTTTTTTTATGTATATGCTGCCTTGTATCTACATATTGTAACAAAATAAATTAGAATAAATCCTTAATTTATTTATATATTTCATGAAAAGCAAATTTATCCCATGAGCATTTACATATCTGCACGATTTATAGTGAAACACAATTTGCTAGTATGGTAAAGTAAAATACAAAATAGTATAACCTATAGTTCTAAATTCAGTTATGCTTGATCACATTTAATACTAAAGTGTCTAGTAGGTTGACAACTGTTTATATTTATTACAAAATATAAAAAGATTCTACAGCTATGGATAACCGCGCGTCAAAATTGAAGTAAATATTGACACGTGATTAGCGGAAAGTGGTGTAGGATTAGGACAACCATTCTTGCTCTCTCTGTAGAGGAAGATTTTCATAGTACAAGGGTGTATATCGAAGAGGTCATATTTCAAATGTATTTTCGTATTTTTCTTCTCGTTTTAGACGAATGCCAACAACCAAATATCTTAAGTCATGTACTATTGCGGCATCTAAAAATCGCACACTTAATTTGTTTGGTTTGAATATGGCTTTTTTTATATCTATTTGTTTCTGTTTACGGATCTGTCAGTATCATATTCAGGTTTGTCAAAATATAAAGTTAATGTGCCACACTTGAATATTCAAACTAAAATCCAAATAATTACGTTACTAGAAGAAGAATTGTCAGCTATTAATAGAAAACGAGGCCCCGGTGGTATCCTTGTGTCAACTCCCGAACAGGATGAAAGTTTTATTAATTGTATAAGAAATGATCTGTTCGAAACAATAGTAAATGCAGTGACCGCTACACATTTCCTCGGGTGTGTCCACACAGCAAGAAAACGGCTGAGACAAATTTCAGACTTGAGAAATCGGGCGTCTGCGAAAAAACATGATATTTGGAATGATCTGTTACTAGAATTTATGCATAATGTCATAACATCTATTCCTAGACGTTTAGAAGATGTGCTGAAATAAAATATTAAAAATTAAAACCAAATAATTATAGTATTCTGATTGATAAATTCTTGTCTTTCATTTATTCACTCAGTAACATAATTTTATAACAACATGTATAATATAATTTTGCGTGAGATGTTACAGATAAATCTCAGTATGCTGTCATCTACACAACAATTCAATTACACAAAAACCGAATTACAATGCTTAATCATAGCGAAAATAAATATCTAATCGTCCGGATTTTAAATGCCGCAACAGTACATGTAGCAATTTGGATATATAAATGTTTTTTTCTCACAAATGGAATATCTATAAAATACAGCTCTTTTGTGTTGCCATATATTAATATTCCGACTCATAAACAAGTACACAGTAGAACCATTCAATTCAGATTACGTATTTGAATATTAATATATCACAACAAAATACAAGTATTCAATTTAAAAGCGGTATTTTACAAAAATTTTAACATATATAATGTCGTTTTCCATTTGCTTTGTTCAGATTTAATAATAACTAGAGTTGTTATTTTTCCCCACATTCCAGAGTCCTACTCAGTAAAAGTCAAAATGTACAAATATTTTCAATATACATCGCGTTTTGTAAAGAAGGCGCGTCAGTAAGAAATTATAACATCACAAGTTCAATCGCCTCGCGTCGAGATCTACGCTTAACTAAAATATAAACATCTGGTCGGCATACACGACTTAACACAATGCATACAATAAACCTGCTTATCTTCAAATTCGCAAACGTTCTTTGTTAATACTTAAATCTTATCGGAATGTATATATTAACAAAAATGCTGAGTAGTAATTTCATACAAAGAAGTGTTCTTTATGTTTTGAAAACGTTCGTACGTGTATATTAACTTATACTGAGTAGGATTCTGGAATGTGGGGAAAATTTGACAACTCTAATAATAACTCATGGCCTGCCAATGCCTCTTTTAATATGTGGATGCTGAGATATGCATTATTATTATTTTCCGTACACTCGAATATCATCCCTTCGTTAGTTAAATAATTTGCTTATTTGGAACAGTCATTTATATAGGATTTGAAGAATAAAGCACATGAATAAAATAGGATGGAAATAGTTCGTGATTAAAGTTACATCGCTTTCTATCAATATTTTGTATTAAAATAAAAATAATTACAGAAAAAAATTTAGTGTTGCCACAATTTTAACACTTTATCTTTACCACCTGAAGCAACTCTAGCACCGTCTGTTGACCAATCAACGGCGTACACTTCATCAGCATGTCCCGGCAGATCTATTTCTAATTTTTTTGTTTTAATATTCCACAATTTTAATGTCGAATCTGCACTAGCACTAACCATTAATCTTGAATCAGCAGAAAAGGCCACCATATAAACCGCCTGAACATGACCACGTAATGTACTTAAGAATTTCCCAGTTTTAGCCTCCCATAACTTAATACTTTTGTCGAACGAAGCGGATGCTAAGATACGTCCGTCGGGAGAAAATTTAACATCATTCACCAATTGTTGATGGCCGGTCAATCTTGCCAGAGGTTTTTTCTCTTTCTCTGGATCCCACAAGAATAATGTAAAATCGTCAGATCCTGAAACAAGTCGTTCTCCGCAACTTTGGACGATCTCTTTATACCTTGCGTAAACCCAATCTTGTAACTGCTTCTTATCTTGGATTGATTCGTGTGTATTTTTAACTGGATCAAAAGCTCCTATTCTTAGTATATAATCGGTATTTAAGGCTAATGTGTTTACCCAATGTGCGTGACCTTCAAGTGTTCTGCATAAAATACCATCACTAGCACGCCACACTTTAACAGTTCTATCTTGAGAAGCAGTATATAATAGACCGGATCCACCCCATTTAACAACAGTTACACATTTTGTATGCCCTGATATTGTTCTAACTGTAGTTCCTAATGTTGTATCCCATATTCTCACATCACCATCCTTTGATGAACTGCCTAAGAATCTGAAATAATAATAATTTCTGTAATGCACATTATTTAAAATGTATTAGAAATTTGTTTAAACAAGTCAATTTTTTACATAACATGTAGCCAATATTTTCAGGTTTGAGATAAATAACATTTGTTTTCATTTTTTCACAATATACCATGAATTAATTTAAAAAAAGAAATTACTCATTTTCACAGATAAGCAATAATATTGCTATCTTCAAAAGTTTAATATTATATTGAGTGATTATTACATTGAATAATAAATAATAAGCAATTAAGGTTATTAAATAGCTAGAATAAAATAAGGTATACCTGCATTCACTATTTTTGTGATAAGGTTCCCAACTTAAGGAGGTAATCCACTGTTTGTGATTATACATAATACGACCGATTTGATTTCCCGAATGAGGATCCCATATTATTAATTTTCCATCTTTGCATGCAGATGCCAATTTGTTACTATCAGGAGACCAGGCTATACATAAAACCCAATTTCTGTGTCCTTTGCAAACATACAGAGGGCTTTGAGTGTGGATATCCCAAAATCTAACAGTCGTATCACCTGAACCACTAGCTAAATGCTTTCCATCTGGACTAAAACTTATAGAAATAACTGCTTCAGCATGCCCAGGGATTGAACTAGTACATCTTGTTACTGGTCTTACACGAAAGACAGCTTGCTGTTGATAAATTATATCTAATACATTTTCTGTATTAAGGGTATCTGAGTCGATAGATTCTTCAAGATCTTTCTTAATTTCTTTATCGTTAACGAAAAATAAATAAGGTACTTGTTCCGTTTGTTTCAATAAAGCATTACATATTAATGTTAATTGTTCTACACTACAAGTTAGAGGTAAATCCAATTCATCCCCAATGATTTCACCATTTTCTGATTTTAGTCTACAAAGCAGTCGCTTTGTTTCTTCACTCTCTTCTCGAATCATATTACTTTCAAGCAAGACCAGCCAAATTTGTATAATTTAAATTTTGTGGCACATGTACATTTCATGTTAACCTCATTTAAACACGTGTTTTTGACACATTTCATTCAAAAGATTCAAATCGTCATTTTCAATATTTTTATAAATTCCTGTAAATAGACAAGGCGCTGTTTGAGCTGTGACACCTGTAATTTACAAGAAATAAAACCAATGCGAAAAATAACTATAAGAAGTTGTATACAAAGTGAAGTGTGCCCCTTTATAGATAGATGGCGGAGCATTACTTTTTTCATATAACGAGTGTTCAGAAACATTCGAAGTCAAGTGGGCTCTGAACAAAAAATCCTATATCTTTACTTAAGTAAAGAAAACGCCAATTAAGTTGGCGCGAGGAGGGGTAAGTTCGCGCAGGATTAGAAGTAGCGGGGAGATTTGTATTTGGTTTTACATCAAATGTCAGATAATTCTAACCTCTGAGCGTGTATCACTTTATGATCCCCTAGCAAAGACATTATGTTCCGTCAAACGTCAATGACAAATGTATTCTGACAATTACTTGAGTAGTGGGGGTGGACGTTTTTAAAAACGGCTTCTGCGCACCCCCTCCTCGCGCCAACTTAATTGGCGCTTGCTATATCTGATTTGTAATACATAATTATTAAATGTCAACTGTTGTCTGTCAAAAATTGTCAGAATCTAATATCGAAGATACTAATTTGATAACCTATAAGATGGTATTAAGTAAATGTATCAATCTATCTCAGACATGACTTCATATTTTCAAGGACTACTTTGACTTCGAATGTTTCTGAACACCCGTTAGATAAATTGATACTAAAGTCCCTAGATATATATATATATATATATTAAAAATAATAGATTTTTATTGGTTTTAGCGACCTTTTATTGAATTTAGATGTTTGTTTGCGACGTTTCGACTTTTATCAATTCAGTCTTTTTCAAGCATCTGGAAACAAGAATCATTACAATGAACATGAGAACTGTGTTTGTTTTGTGTGATATAACAATTGAATTAACCATTTTAAATTTAACATTATATTAAGAAATGAATTACGGATTAGGTTAGTGTTTTACGTTGAAAATTAAATAACATTAAATTAAAATAGCTTAGAATGGTAGGGGGACATTTATGTGATTAATATCTGTATGAATTAATTGGAGACTTAACAAATATTAACAAATTTTAAGTTTAAAATTAGATTAAAGATGATTACAAATTGAGTTAACATTTAACGTTGAAACTTACATAAAATAAAAATAAGAATGGCTAAAATGAACAGGAAAGTTGAATTACAATACAATACGTAAAGGAACAAAGAAAGTCAAATCAAACTCACATTGTTGTTTTTTCTACACGGATACGCATTCATGTGCCACATGTGCTTGGACACCCAGGACCAATTTTCTTAAAACGAACATGCTTGTGCGGATTTTGTTAGTGAACTAATGCTTTAGTTTGCGGGGGTTTAATTTCTGTTTTTTGGGATGAGCATGGTAGTCAGGACCGTATTTAGGGGTATAAGTTAACATTGTTATTTCTAATGGGAGATATATATATATATATATATTTTTTTTTTTTCCGTTTTTGTCTTGTGCGTGCAGGGGGGGGGGGTTGATTTTACTATTGTTTTATGAGAGGGTAATAAAGTTTTGAAAGTCCATCGATTTCGTTCCTGTCGTTGATTGTTTTGCTATTTTTGAAAATGTGTATCATTTCTAAGACCTCTCTAGCTTTTGTGTTCTTTTTTTGTGTTATTACTCTGGTGTTTTCAAAATCAAAATTATGTTTTAGTGTCAATTGGTGTCACTGGTGTCAATTGGGTCAATTGGTCACTGGTGGTGGTTATATATATATATATATATATATATATACAACGAGACTATAAACGATTGTAAATTTTCGACTTAAGTTGGAAACACTTCTGTAATTTTATGTTAGCACACCTGATTTTTAACGCATCCATATGATACAAATGACATAACCTACAAAGTTGTACATACGGTATGCGCCAAAATAAACAACACTGAAATGCGTGCCATTGTCTCCTTTTTTCAGGAATATGCAGCAACCTGTGTTCTTGAATATGTTTGACAATCTGCGTAACCGTTATGAGCAGTGCCTACAACGCCATGGCGCACATTTTGAACATGTATTCTATAGACATAATAATGTATAAGTAATAAATAATATATATACTTCAGTAATTTCAGTGTTGTTTATTTTGGCGCATACCGTATATACGAATATCCAGGCAAGCCAATTTTTCAGTGTTGCCAAAGTAAATATTTGTTACAATCATTTATAGTCACGTAGTATATATATATATATATATATATATATATATATATATATATATATATATCAAAAATTAATTAAAATTCGGGTAAGCGGTCAATTAAAAAACTCCTTTATTAAATTACCCAATATTTCGCAACACTTTGTCGCTTCTTCTGGGGTAAAAAATGTAGAGTTAAAAAATAATAAAATTGACGTACAAAATATAAAAATGATTTTTATATTTTTTCAATAATTTTTATATTTTGTACGTCAATTTTATTATTTTTTAACTCTACATTTTTTACCCCAAAAGAAGCGACAAAGTGTTGCGAAATATAGGGTAATTTAATAAAGGAGTTTTTTAATTGACCGCTTACCCGAATTTTAATTAATTTTTGATAATATATCACGGTCGATAATTTCTTTTCAATTATATATATATATATCTAGGGACTTTAGTTCTATTCAACAACTAACATTACATTGGGTGCGTTTAGCGAACTCAACAGCTGACAGTTAGCATAAAATCTTTTTTCTATTTTGCGTTCGAAATGAACTCATTATGAAACCCAAAACAGTATCGAAATGAGCTTCATTTCGATACGCTTTTTTTCATTTTTCAATGTTGGCGTTGTGCGAATACAGAAATAAATAGCATTGCTGTCATTTGATTTTAAGAATTTATGTACATTTGACAGATATGATATATGTCCGTATTTTACACAAACAACGTATGTTGTATACAATTGACAACAACATATATATGTTTCTATGTCACTCATGTTTATATTTTTAAATGAAATATCAAGTAATGTTAACGAAAATTAATAAATAATATGTAATATAATATACTTCGCGGATAGCAAGATTTAAATTTGAAAATGTCAAGTATCAATGTGACCAACTGCATGCTTTATATAAAAATTAAACTCTGAACTTTCAAATTAAATAATTCCAATTTTTTAAGCAATTTATTAATGAAAAAACGCAAAATAGAAAAAATAGTATAAAAAACTCGTTTCATAAGGCCTTTTGCCGCACTCGCTCTTTAGAAAACTCGCCGCTATCGCGGCTCGTTTTCTAAACTGATCTCGTGCGGCAAAATGGTGCCTTATGAAACTTGTTTTTTAATATACTATTTTGTACTCGCTTATCAAAACCTGTCATTTCACGATTCGATTTGCGTGCGTAAAAAGTCACTTTAAACACGAGTGCGTAAAAGTAAAGTTGGTACTTCTTGGAACTTGATTAATTTAGTGACATTTTAAAATCATAAACCCCTAACCTTAATAATATGCTACCCAGTTCGTTGTTTTTCTATGAAAATAAAAGGAAATGAAATAGAAATTGTTATATTTGGAAGGTATGTAAGTCAATGTCAGAACAGCAACAAATATTATTTTTTAAATTTATAGAAAACTAAAAAAAAAATTGTCAGAAGTGGGATTCGAACCCACGCCTTCAGAGAGGACCAGAACGATCGAGAACCCGTACAACGGGCAAGGTAAACCTTGAGTCTGGCATCTTAGGCCGCTCGGCCATTCTGACAGATACTAATAATATTGTTAAAAATACTTATAAATATAAAAATTTAACAATAACAATAAATTAACAATATGTATTATTATTTATTATTATAGTTCTCGTACAAAAAATATTGTACAAACTTCGTGCGTGAAACATTCCGCGAATTCGTGTCCAAACTGGTCACTCATTCGCGAAATATGATTTCACGCACTTGGTTCGTAAATAACTATTAGTTCTGAAAGCGGCGGTAAATTCGCTGAACGGCTTTGCAACGTCTGGCTATTCAAAATTTGAATGTCACATGGGTTATGTCCAAACACTGTGCAAAGGGTCTATTAATTTTGTGTTTATCTTCAACTTTTCATTTAAAATGGAAGAAGTAATTATGATAGAATATTTTCTTGAAGATGGATTGAATATAAATCAAGCTGCGCAAGTTATACTTAACGATCCCGTTCGGGAAAATATTATTCCTAACAGAATAGTTCCAGTTTATAATGAAGGATATATGGAAAATATTGTACCAAATTACAACTTCAATGAATTTAGAAGTCATTTTAGGATGACCCGTGAAGACACGGAAGAGTTATGCGGTTTATTAGCACCGTATTTGCCAGAACGACATTTATATATTACTTTGGAAAAGAAGGTGTTTTCGTTATGGGTGCTATCGAAGCAAGAAAGTTTCTTAGCAGCCAGTGATAGATTTGGTTTTGCTAAAAGGACAGGACACTACATTTTTATTAAAATTGTATCCGCAGTAGTGCAGCTGAAAGAACAGTATATTCTTTGGCCAAATCTGCAAGAATGTGATGAAATAGCATCCAGAGTAGAAAATCGATCCCGTAGGTATTAATAAACTGTTGCCACTTCCTACCACATTTTTATGATTTAAGGTATACCTGATGTAGTTGGATTTATAGATGGGTGCCATATAAATATTAAGCAACCTGTGAATAATGCAGTTGATTTTTATAATAGAATAGAACAGCATAGTATAGTGCTCCAAGCTGTATGTGACGATAAAAAAATATTTACAGATGTATTTATTGGAATGCCAGGACGGGTGCATGACGCTCGTGTTTTGCGAAATAGCCCGTTATATGAGGCATTACTGGCAAACCCTCCTTTACTACCTGCTGGGCAACATATAGTAGGTGATGCAGCATATCCATTGCTCACAAATTTAATAAAACCATTTCGCGATAATGGACATCTGAATGAAGGACAAAGTAGATTTAATCAAGTCTTATCTAGCCAGAGATCAGTTATTGAAAGAGCCTTTGCATTATTAAAGGGTATGCTTGGAATAGATATACGCATGTATTATAATAGCATTACTTAAATTTTCCTCTCATTTTAAGGAAAATGGAGGCGGTTGAAGTTTCTAAATATGTCATTGCAAAATAAAATCCCACAAGTGATTCTGGCAGCATGCATATTACATAATTTTGTCTTGAAAAGACATACAGAGGAAAATGAAAATGATTATGTTGAAGGTGCCAATGATGTCCATTATGACAATGAAGACAATAACTATTGGAATGAAAATATAAATAACAGTGGAGCATTAAAACGAGATTTTATTGTAACATTATTACAGTAAAGTTCTACAATATAAATAAACATAATTTAATAATAACCTTAGGTTTTATTTGCCATGTATTGTTTAAAAACCTCAAGTTTTTCCCTATTGATCTTATTACTTTCTTCCATTTCTAAACGTATCTTTTTTAATTCTTCTATTCTTTCACTTTCTAGTTCTAATTGTCTATTACGGTACTCGTCTAACTTTTTTTGCTTTTGTCTGCAGTTCGATGGAGTTTGTGGGCTGGTTGGTGATGATAAATTTATGTCAGGATTAGAGTTATCAAATTCTTGGGGTATATTTATTGACAGAGGTAATGTTGAAATAAGACTTGTTGGGTTAACTGTTTTATCTTCAGTTAAAATAGCACTCAATTTGTCATAATATTCCCATTGAATTGCACCACGACCTGTTCGTTTTTTCTGGTTATTGTCTTTAATTTTGTTAAATGTGGCTCTCATATTTCTTATTTTCCGATCTATCATATCACCATCAACTTCATATCCAGCGTTTACCATTACTTCTGCAATTTTCTTCCACAGTGCCTTTTTCTTTATTGTAGGATTACGAAAATCATTAATTCTTTGGTGGTATTCATCAAGAAGTAGTAATATTGCTTTACGATCCCATATAAATTTATCGTCGTTTTTATCAATTGTTATATTTTCGCCGTCTCCAGGCTCCTCTTCAATATTATGGTCTTGTTCTGGTAAATTATTCTCTGGAACATCAAGTTAGAAGTATAAATATGTATCAAAAATTTTAACATTTTGCATCCGTACCTGTGAAAGTTTTTCTAACTAGTGTATTATTAACTATCGTGTTGTCATTTAAAAATATAACCTTCTTTCTATTCATTGTAGAAACTAACTATTGTAGAAACTCTAACCCTCTAACTATTGTAGAAACTGTTTCTATACTAATGTGTAACTACCAACAATGTTTATTTGAGGTTAGAATTCTCGCGCTGACCACAAGCAGCATAATAAAATAGCGCTTACAAGATTGTACAGCCGCTGTGTCAGCGCACGTTCAGCGTAAACGTTTAGCGATTCATAATAAGTCTCAACTATCTCAACGGCTGCACTCGCTAAACGCACCCATTACTAACGTTACATTTAACGAGTGTGGCCAGTGGCCAATATAGTGGATAATAACTACAATAAGGTTTATCTAGACTTATTGAGTTGAATACACAGACAATATTTGAAAAAAATTAATATTGTTTTTAATTCGTTGCTAGAATAGTCTTGGTACAGGACATTTTATGTTGATTCTTTGATTATAATTGTTATGATAATTTGATAATTGATTGAGAATGTAAATTAAATATAATATAATATAAATAATTTAAGGAATAATGCGTCATTTGAACACATATATGTATAATCCCATGGATTATTTTAGCTCCAATTTTATTAGAATAGAAGATATAAAATCGTGAAACGCCTGTTAGATATAGATAGAATACAACAGAAGAGTTACAAATGAAACAGACATGCAATATACATATCTGTAACTGTACACATGGACAATACACCTCGTATTTTCAGCATTTACTTCTGCTTAAGACACGTGTTTCTGTCATCTATAGGCGTCATCAGTCAAGCCAGTGAAGCAATGTAATACAAATGATACAAATCTTTTTAAGAACAGATTTGTATCTGTATATACATTTACGCTGAAATCGCCTACAAGATATAGCAAATTTCGTCCTATAAGGTGGCACTATTTAATATGTGACATCTGACGGACGAAAGAGACTATGCCGAAGAAGGCGACCTTTCTCTTGACCAGCGATGATGGTACATAAACGAAAAAATACGTATAGGTGTAGTCCATTAACACGAGCCAGATGGCGGTAAATATACAAAAAGGTTTAAGTATATCAAAACGTTATGCACGTATTACGCATTTGTTACATATGTTTCATTTGTAACAAATGCGTAATACGTGCATAACGTATTGATATACTTAAACCGTAAACCTTTTTGTAAACAGAAGAGTGTTGACCAGTGAATTTTAATTTTTGACTTGTCTACTGCAAGCTTTTTTTACTGTTTGTTTATAGAAGCAATCCGATGATCTTACATTTTGTACTATAAAAAAATAAAGTAGTTATTTCAATAACAGTTTTTAATATGTTGTGTCTTCAAATAACTTCTGTCTGGAAGTAGTTCATTGAAAATATGACCATTTTTTTTATAGATTTTACATTCTTGTTAGTTTTTTGTTCTTACATCATTTAAGTTAGGATGATCAGTTTACAATTAAAGCTGGATTGTGAATTTAGTATGTCTACACCTCGAAGTCAGATTTAATATATATTATCAGAAGATTACAGGGTCTAGCTCAGCGGCGGCTCGTGCATCAAAAATGTGGGGGTTGCAAATTTAGTGAATACTAATACTTTTTACAGTAGGTAAACAAGGTAGGTAACTAAGTATGTTTTATTAAAAGTTATTTTTGCTAAGGTACATATAAAGAAGAAAAAAGGCTTTTAAAACTCACTGATTCTGATCCTGATTTTATTGAAGCAGAAAATCCATGCTACGATCTTTCGCAGTAGCAAATTTATCTATAACCCTTTGATTAAAATCTGGAATACTTTGGATAAAATCCTTTTCTTGAGAAAGCATCGCCAATGCAGAAAGTCTCTCTTGTGCCATGCTGTTTCTTAAGAAAGTTTTTATTCTCTTCAAAGTAGAAAAACACCGCTCCGCTTCAGCTGATGACATCGGAATTGTAATTAGAATTTTTAAAAGTTTTAATGTTTTACTAAAAGTCGCACTTAGTTCACTTTGTGAAATGATGTCATAAAGAGGAAGCAAACCCGAGATTGATTTAAATTCTTCCGTTTCATAAATTACGCTTAGTTCAGTACGGAATTTCCGTTCATCAAAGTATGGGTAAGACTTAATTGTTTCCTGAAAGACATTTTCAGGAAAATGGAGGCTGTATTGATTAAATTTATCAGAACAAAATAGAGACGTTGCAGTTAAGTGTCCAGTAAAGCTAAACCTATCTTTGGCTTGACAAACAATAATATCACAAACTTCCTTTGCTTCTCGTGTATATTCGTTTCCATCGATCTTACGTCGTTTTGAAGTTGATGAGCCGGGCCCACTGTCACTTGAATCCGAAGTGTTCGTTATATTATTTCTGATTTGAGCTAACTGAGTTTCAAATGATAATATATATTTATTGGCCATAAGGGGATCAATTTCTCTAGTTTGAAATTTTGCATATAATATATCTACTTGAGGCATTATCTTGTAAAATAGATTTAACCAGAAAATAAAACTCTTATTAGTAAGAAGCGTAATATAACCTGAAGCTTGATTGATAGTAGTGATATTTACAGTTTTACTTTCATTCAAAATTCTTCGCATTGTTTCTATAATTTCTTCTCTGTGTTCAAACACAGTGGCGACAATTCTGGAATTAAAATTCCATCTGGTTGGGGCCGAACGAGGCAGCCGCTTTTTAACTGTTTCGTCCAATATTGCAACTCTTTGAGAACTATTTGAAAAAAAGGTACAAATTCCTTGTAAATTTGCAAAGAATATACGGACATTAGTGTTGGCAGAGGCAGCATTCAACATAACTAAATTTAACTGATGCGCGTAGCAGTGCACGTAAGCAGCGTATTTATAAGTTTGTTTAATACGTGCCTGTACCCCATTATGCGATCCGCCCATGACGGCTGCCCCATCATATGTCTGGGCAATCAATTTTCTTTCGTTATCTTTAATGTGTGTTTCTAGTTCTGCAAGAATGATTGTAGATAGCGTTTTCAAATAGTAAGCAAGGAAAGCAGAATAATGCATTTTTTATACTACAACCGCAAATCCACAAATGTTTATTATAAATATCCTTATTAAATAGTCTATTAAAAGTTCGCGTCTTACTGGAAATCGTTTGTTTCAGATTTAAATTCGGAACAGGTCTGCCCAACCGCTTTATTTCAATTTTTTCGGCATACGTTCTTTTATAGAACGGATCCACTATTAAACTCTGCACTGAATTCATTATTATTTAAAAATAAAGAGCATAAACACTTTTAAACACACAAATACAACTTTTTTAATCGCTTTTATACCGTTGCACCGTAAGCAAGAAATACGTGTATCGCTTTGGTTGCACTGCCGCTGCAACACTATTTTCGTTTATGGAGATATATCTGAAAGACGTTCGACAAAGTTCGTCAGCCGTATAGGGATATATACGTTCGTGGATTGCGATGAGTTTGCAAACCAAGTGTGTTATTCTCTCATTTATTTAACGTATTCATATCGAATTAGATATACCTATTATATTTATAATAGTTCATTTATTCTGTGAGGTAGTACAAATTTTTAATTTATAATTTAAAAGATGTAGAATTACGCTTTTTTTCATTAAATTAAATCTATTAGTTTTGGTGGTTGCGCAAACTTGCAAACCATAGCAGAAACCGCCACTGACTCTAGCTAAATGTTATACCTTCGAAATAGTAAATTTTATTATTTTTGTATTCAAGTTCAAGTTCTCTCCATGAATAATAAAAGTAATCACTAACAATCAGCAACCGTTTTAATTACATGTTTGACCAGTTATATAATAAAAATTATTTGTGAATTTTGTGGTTAGCAATATTACTGATCAACTGTAATAAATCGTTGATGAGTAAATTTTTCTAGGACATTTAGTCCTAAATATAATATATTTAGTCCTTGAATATTATTCAGTAATCGATTGATAATATAAATTACTCTCGATTTTATAAATAAATAATTGAAAATAAAAAAGCAAGATATAAAATCTATACTATAAAAGACAGCTTTTAAGAATTGTCTGTAATGTTATTTACGCAGCATACACAGGAATACAAATAATTCAGGCTAAATATTTAATCAATAGAAATTTTAAGTAGTTTAAACTAAATTTATTTAAAGAAAATGCTGAATATTACTGATCATTATCTATCGCCCTTCTCAGTCTTAAAGGTGTCCTTAAGGTGAACCGGTAGAGGTTTTATATTCCTCAACATGTAATTTGCATAAACTTCCCTTTCAATGTAGACTGAGAACAAATTAAATAATGTGCTTTTGATATTGATAATATAAAATACAAGACACAGAACAATAGAATAAACATATACGAATTTTAGTTATTCCGGGTATTATGAATCATATAATTTGAAGTTTGAAGTGAGTGTAAAATCATTCAATTAAAGGTATCTGTAAAGATCCCTCCTACATGTAACTTGCCGAAAAGAGGTTATTAACTTTTTTTTGTACAAATAAACAGTTACTTTCGAATTGTATCGGCTTATTCAAAGTGCTACAATTTTAAAAGACCGTTTTTTATAACTGCATAATTTAAGTAATCATAATACTGCATAAATAGCTATTCATTAAACTATAAAATGGACAGCTGTGCACTTCAGACTCCTACAAATGTGTTCTGAAACCAATCGTGATGTTTTTATAGTACTTTTTTTGATAAAGTGGTTGCTGTTTTAGGCATATGTTGTAGTGGTTAGTTAAAAGTTTATAAAACATGTCGAAGAATAACATTAATGGAAGTCGAAGTCTGTCATCAGCCAGTTGTAATAGTATAATATCAGATGCAGATGACAGTATAGATAATGGTTTAGAAGAACTCAGTATTTCAAAAAACAGTAGACCGTCCTCCACCTCTTCAAGAACTCAAAAAGCTAAAAGGATACGTTTTTATCATAATGGGAATAAATATTTTACTGGTATAGTAGTGCCAGTAGCTTCTGAAAGATATAGATCATTTGAAAGCTTAACTACTGAACTTACAACATTACTAATGAAAAATGTCACAATACCAAGTGGTGTTCGTTCAGTATTTTCTATGGATGGGAAGAAGGTATTGATCAAACACAGTTAACAATAAAGGAGTGTCTTATTAACTATTGCTTTCTCAGTTATACTCTACTTTATAATAATATTACATTGTATTACTTAGCAAAAATTCAAAAATAGAAATGTCTACATCATACAGTATTGATTATTTTGTAGGTGTCAAGTTTGGATGATTTAGAAGATGGAAAGGAGTATGTTTGTGGTGGTAAAGGAGAGGTGTTTAAGAAAATAGAGTATAGTAAAACTGATCAGAACAAGACAAAACGATTGTCAAGTGGTAGATTATCTGGTCATATAGTTTCTCAGCCACGTGTAGCACCACCTGACTGTGTTCGACCTAGAATTGTTACATTGATTAGAAATGGAATAAAACCCAGAAAGGTAATTAATATTTAATAATTGATTTAAAAAAATTAATGCTATTGAAAGTAATTTCTTCCACTTCTATTATTTTAAGGAAAAATTAAGGATAATTATTACTTGAGTAAAAACAAATTATTTAATTTAAATTAAAACATCGTTACACTTATTAGATAAATATTAAATGTGAACATATCAGAGAAAACATTTTTAGAATATCAAGAGACATCTTAATATATGATAAACTTATCTAGAGATGCGTGCGATATAAGAGTAGATTGTATTAATTAATTATTAATATATATTATTAACATTATTTCCTAAAACATTTAATATTTTCTTAATGTTTTCTTTTGATGTAACTGTTGCTTTATTTTATTTCTTTAATGAGCTGGATTACAGAAGCATTAATCATTTATTTTACAAGGAAACAAATCCTCTAAAATATTACAGAATTTAATTTTTACAGAAGTGAAATATTACACACCTTTTTGGTTTATTTGAACTTTTTTGTTTGTGTGCAACCATTGTTGTGACTGTTATTTTGTTTCAGGTGTCAATAAAAAACATATTTAGATTTTGTTAAATATCATTCCTATGTCTAGTTTAAAATAGTTTTCTATATTTAACAGTAATTGATACATGTAGTTAGGAATTCTTATTTAGTAAATAAAATCGAATAGGTAAATAACGAAAAAAGGGCGTCCAATTGGATTTTTTTTGAAATGAGGATAAATAGTATGTTACGTGTTTTTGTTTAATAATTGAAAGATTGTGCAAAAGTGATAATAATAGACACTTGAAGATAAACATAAAAATATAAAAAAATCCGCTAGAAAAGCCTATATCCTTTGTATAGTTAGTACGTGATTGCGTGCCTATAAAAATAAAAAAGTTTTCTTTTTGTGTCGCCTCTTATTTATCGTACATTTATCAACCTTTTGATATTTCACACTGCCAGTTTCTTTAGAATTACTCACCAGACTGATTTCGTATATATGTATACACCGTGGAAGCAAAGTAACTAAACGCCTGTAGGGCGCAGATAATACAAAAATAAACGTTTATTCTAAAAGTAAATAAAATTTTCTTCATTATATTATTCCTAAAAATAAACGAAAATTCGCTTCTTATTATGAAATAAAAATGAAAAAATACAAAAATTCTCCAGAAGTAACAAACTATAGTACGAGGGGTATTGATATCTAGTTAGCCTAGGCCATTTTCCTTGAACAAAACAAAATCTTGTGATAGTGGCAAGAAATAATGACATTTTAAAAGTGTCGCTGTAAAATCTTATGTCAAGAAGTTGAATTATTGCTGTGCAGTAAATTTTGAAAGAAAGCATGTCGAATGCAAATGTGAAAATCGATAAATTGGAGTATCGAGGCATCATAAAATACTTACATTTGAAGAGGTTAAGTGGTAAGGAAATTTACTAAGATATGCTTAACATACTTGGCGATCAATGCCCATTATATGCGATTGTCAAAAACTGGATTGCGTCATTCAAAAGAGGAAAACTTTCCGTTGAAGATGAGAAGCGATCAGGAAGACAGATTTCGGTGTCCATCTCCGAAAATATTGATTCATAACACGATATTATCAAACCGTCGAATTGGACTGAAACGTATAGCTGAGGCGCTAAAGGTTTCATATGAACGCGTTCATCATATAGTTCACGTCAATTTAGATATAAAAACAATATCTGCAAAATGAATTCCTAAATGCTTGAATGCCGAACACAAACGAGTAAGAGTGAAAGCCGTTTTGAAGGAGATACAAATTTTTTGAATCGTCTTGTGATTATGGATGAAGCATGGGTCCATTTTTACGACCAAGAAACAAAACAGCAATCGATGGGGTGGAAGCTTAATGGTTCTACAAGGCCTAAGAAGTTTCGAGTTCAAAAATCCGCTGGAAAAGTTCTTGCTTCAGTTTTTTGGGATATCCGTGGAATAATTATGATCGATTGCCTAAAAAGGGCTCAGACCATCATTGGAGATTCTAAATTACTAACCACCTTGAGAGGGAAAATTAAGGAAACAGGACGTGGTATGTTAGTGAAAGGTGTATTGTTTTTGCAGTACAATGCCCCTGCACATAAATCGTTTATTACCATGAATACAATTCGGGATCTAGGGTTCGAATTACTGGAATACCCGCCCTATTCCCCAGTCTTAGCCCCCTCAAACTATTATCGGTTCCCTTGATTGAAAGAAATTGTAAAAGGACGTTAATTTTTGTGTAGCGAAGAGGTAATAGAAACTGTGGAGGGCTGGTTTGCAGACCAAGAAGAATCTTTTTTTAGAAGGTTTAAAGGCGTTGCAGAATCACTATTCAATGTAAAAAAGCCACAACTCTAAATTGTTGCAATAGTAGGTTAAAAATATATTAATACCCCTCGTAATTAAAAGAGGAACCTATAATAAATAGTATTTATTAAATAAATAGTTCGAATATTCCACCTTCTTTAGCCAAACAAAACCCTAAGCGAACAACAAAAAATGCTTTTGTACATTAATTAAAGTTTTAGCAGTAATGCTATTCTTCGAAGTGTCTATAATTTTGTAACGCAATTCATCCGAAGTAGTTGACCTTTCGTAACTATAAATTTTTTGTTTTAACTGACGTCAATGAAAAATCCAACGAAGACAAATTCGGCCAACTGGGGGTGGCCAAGAAATTGGATTAAAGTGGGTACCTATAAATCGATTAGGAAACTATTCATCTAGATAATTTGTACAATCGGTGTGTTATAAGCAGGACATTTATCTTGTTGAAACTGTATTATTTGCATATTAATATTGAAGAAACTCTTCGAACCATCTGTAGAATTTGAGACCTGAGAAGTTCAAGATTTCTTGTTAAAGTGTGGTCAATAAGAGAGGGACCTATTAATTATATCGGTATTTAGTATACCACACAACACATTTAACTTTTACCGGTATTGAGTATATGACGATAAACTTTGGTGTTCATTTTGTTTGACCCAATATCTAACTGTGGTAGAATTGTGTGGATTACTTAAAGGAAGCGACGACTCATCTGTAAATATTATGTTTTTAATATAGTTATCATCATTCTGAAGTTTTTCTGTCATAGATTCACAAAGTTGCATTCTCTTGAATATATCATCATGGAGTAATCCTTGATGTTTCGACAACTAGTAACTATTGTAATCGTTACTTTTTTAGAGCTTTTAATACAGAATAATGAGATAGCCCTAAATCTGTAGCAACAGTTCGCGAAGACAAGGTAAAATCGTTTTCTATAGAAGTATTACTTCGTGGCATATTTTATATATTTTTTTACATTTTCGATAAATCCGTTTCCGTTCTATTTATAATAAATTAAAAGTCGTTGCTTTGAATGGAATTGATTACTTTGCAACAAAAAAAAAGCGCTGACTCTTTGAAAACTATTTTCATCGTGGATTAGGTTAACCATTTCATTTTTTTTTCGCTTTTGTGCACCGTCTAGCAAAATAAATTATTTTGCTTAACGGATCAAACTGCACTCTACTATGGATAAAGTTTGACTGCCTCTTATTGCTAATTTATAGCCAACGTTCTGCATACGAAAGAAGAAAAAACTGAATTAGGCAGGGCATCGGGACCTCCAACATCGTTCAGTTTATGCGCTTCCAGGGTGTATATTCACCTGCTTCACTGGCGTGTAACATTCGCGCCTCATTATTCTCATTAATCATGTGAACCTGTAATATCGTGATCTGCTTTCTTTCTTCCATCAAAATAATGCCCAAAACACATTAAAACGTGTAGAAATTTCTTAAAGAAAATGTATTACAACAGCTAAACTCACTCTATATTAGTTTAGAGCAAAATTACTTTTTGTTTTGAAGTTAATGACGGAAAGTGTAAATCCTGTCAAACGAATACAGATAATTGTTCGATATAAAACAAAATATTTATTTAATTATTCAAATTTATTTTGTTGCTCTCAAAATAGACACCATTTGGTGTGACACACTTATGCTAACGAGTTGTCAAAAGACTTATAGGCACTTTCCAGTATGGCCTACAACTCTTGTGAATTTTCTTTTATGACGTTAATATATTCAAAACCTCAACCACGAAGTATCATTCGAGTTTGAAGAATAGGAGTCAAAGGTCAGATGAGCTATGTCAGGTGAATGGAGTGTTTGGTTTATGACATTTGTTAAATTTTCAATTAAAAATTGGCAACACATTAATGTGAAGCAAAATCTAAGAATTGGCCTTCTACAAATCTCATAACAAACGCTTCATAACTAGATAATATTTGTTCGATTCTTTGCTTCTCCGGAAGGAATTTCGAGTGGACATAATGACAGTTAAAGAAAATGATTAACATAGCGCGAGTTCGACATGCTTCTTTGGTTTCGGCTCGCTACCAAAGTGCCATGCCAAAACTTGCTGGCTGATTTACATGTTAAACGCATAAACCCACGTCTCGTCGCCCGTTTTGATTAATTTAATGAATGCAGGGTCCAAATTGACTTGTTCAAACATGCTTTAGCAATCTGTATGTGGTGCTCTTTTTGAAGAAAATTCAGCTGCTTCCAAATAAGCCTTGCCGTGAATCGTTTCGTGTCCAAAGCATCAACCGAGAAGGTAGGTGTGGTTTTCCTACCTACCCAGTGTTTGACGGTATGCATGTTGCTTTTATTTTGTTTCTTATTAACTGACATTTACGCACTTGTGTCAGAAGTAACTGAGTGATATGCTATACCTATGTGTGATTGTTCAAGAGTTTCGACAAAACTAAAGGAAAATATGTCAGTCATTCATGCAATGATGCAGTTATAAGCACTTGACAGATCTCACATTTCACGTGGCAAAAATTTGTAAAAAGAATTTGTCTATAAATATATCCATTAGTCAGGAAATATTGTAATTTCACTCGACGTTTCGCTGTCCATACTGCTAGCTTCTTCAGGATCTGGTATCAGTCTGACAGCGAAACATCAGGTGATATTACGACAACACGACGCAACCCGCAAGAAGATTGTACTACAAGTGACAACGGCCGTAAAAGCCAACGGACTTTTATCATTGAAAATCTAATTAAACCTTGCATAGGATTATTTCCGTTTTTTTGGTGTGTTTGAAGGACCAGAACTTGCATTTTTTAGACAATTTAGCTAATTATTTTCATAAGATACTCGGTATCAAAAATTCTTTTTGAGCAATGCGACAAACTGAGGACTGCTTTACATGGAATATTGTTACATTTCAGGTTATAAGACTATTGCTAAATAAAAGGAATTCATCTAGCATGGAACAAGTACTAAGTGCTCTTACAGAAGCAGCTTCCCTTGACTCAGGAGCCGTAAGAAAGGTTTTCACGTTGTCCAGACAGCCTGTAACTTCTCTACCTCAATTTTTTGCTTCCGAAGACGTATTCTTTGTTTACGGCAACGAACGGTTTTCTCAAGAGGATTTCGAATTGGAATTTGAAGAGAGTAAAGCAATACAGCAGTACAAAAAAGTTCCAGGTCTACGAAATGGGTAAGGGCTTAAACTATCTTAATTAGAATCTACCTTCCGTTTTTCTTAGGACTTAATGATTTATTATTTTCGAGACGTTTCATACGAAATTTCAATCATTTGACAAATCAAAAAAAATATTTTGTTCATTAAAATAGACATTGGGCGATTCTACGCGATTCAAACACAAATTCAGATAAAGAACACACAATCGTTGTTTTAGGGATTATGCACACTTTTTTATAGAAAGCTTTCCATACTTTCCAGTACATCTTTAACAATGCTAATATTTCATCTTGAAAATTTGCAGTTTTATGTTCGGGCAGCTATTATAAGTGGTTATTTAAAATGAGACATGTGTGCTTCCTTTGCTTATAGTTATTATTTACTTCTTAGTTATTAAATTGCTAAATAAAAGTCATTTACTATGTACAGTACCTGGTCAAAATAGTATGGCCGCATTGTAAAATTCTTATCTGCCAAGTGTTATTATTTAAAAATATCCATTTATATGCATAATATGATTACAGAATGTTTATTTAATGTTCATTTATTTTATAAAATTATAGAGTGTTATTTTTGAACAATTGGTGTTGTTTATATAGTGTATTGAATTTTAATTTGACTTAATTTTCTTTGGCGAACGTTCGCACATTATGAGTGAAACAAAACACATTTCTTGTGATAGATGGGGGGGGGGGGGGGGGGGGGGGGGGGGGGGGGGAATTTCCTCATTATTATAGAAAGTAACTTATTAGAAACGAGAAATTGGACCAAATAGAAGTTTCCCAAAAAACGGTGCTATTCAATGAAAGAAAATACCCCCGTAACAAGTTCTGGGATGATCCCGTTGTCAAAATAGCTACAGAAAACCCTAGGCTAGTAAAGCAATTAAAACAATCCTTTCTGAAGAAGGATTCTAAATATTGGTGCGGACAACGTGTAAAAAGTTTTACAAGGAGAAATTTCAATTCCGGAAATTCCGTGCGTTTTGAGTGAGCGAAATGGGTCAAAAACTACAATTAGCGCTTGAAGGAATTGATTTAAAAACAAGGATTTAAAACACTTAAAAATATCTATAGGAAAATGTACTGGCGATTGGTCGCTCATCACAGCTGTCTGTGGAAAACAAACTCTACAACGCCATACTGAAACCAACGTTGTCTTACGGAATCGAGCTGTGGAGTATAGTTAGTAATTCCAACATTGAGATTCTTTAAAGATACCAGTTCATAGTCCTACGAATGATCGTGAATGCGCCACGGTATATTATTAATCTAAACTTAAAAACCCCTACAGTCAAGAAAAAAATCATATAAAGTATCAGGAAATATCAGGATAGGCTAAACAATCTTGCTATCCATAAAGGGTGCAGATTCAAACGATTCAAACCTTTAGACTTAATATATAGATTTAAATATGTAATTGTAATATAATGTGAATTAATGTATTATTGTTATAAACCAAGCATAAGCTAAGAATTACATGGATAAAATCCTTTCATTAATGGATATAGATTGCAAAATGTATTGCGGCTTAAAAAATACCTGCAGCGAATTTCAATTGTTTGTTTAACTTCATAGAATGTGTTGAGTGTAAGGCATGCTCAGAGACACTTACCGCGAGAGCCTCTCAAGATATAATGTATAACGTGGGAGAAACTACGCCCCCTATATTCAGTTGACGGAACTATGCAAAAACAGTATAAGCACACTGTTGAAAGTATTTTAAAGCCAGATAATAACAATTTGGATATTAATGGGGGCCCTATACGTCTATGCATGATAATGCTTTATACCATACAGCATATAAAAATACAAATCCGTAAAGAATTTTCTGGACACGGTAGGCATTTATCGTGGCCAGAAATTCTCCTGATCCGAATGCCATTGAAAATATATAAAATGTGTTAGATTCAATTACTAAATATTATTAAAATTATATGTAGATATAATTTTTATAGTTTATAATAAATTTATACATATGAACTGTCCATTTGTTTAAGTACTTCAATAGAATTGCGATATATTTGGGTGTACATAATATTTTGACCAGGTACTATAACGGGTGTTCATTTGAAAAGTCAATCTAGTAGCATGTGATTTACTGAGAACATTTTGAAGTATGTCGTAAATTAAAATTTACTACTTAACCTACGAACTCGTATATTTTGACAGTTTCATACATACAAATAAATAACAAATGTGATTGACATTATCAAATGTCATTTGGATTTACGTTTATGGAACAACAAACACATACTAATATATATGCGTCTTATTCTATCAAAATTTCAAAGTAACCTAGATTGACTTTTCAAATTAACACACGTTATATAAATATTATATTTACCTTCGTAATCTGACCTAATTATTCTCTAATAGTTGTACACTTAATTAAAGCAACATTAATTTTAGTGCCGGACCTAAGCCAAAAATGCCTAAAAAAGAACTGAATAGAACTTACGAATCAAACGAGAATTTGTTGGCCAAATTGAGTAAAGACAATACGGCGTTACCGACTGTTTTGCGACAGAAATACAACGTTGGTGAGATGATAGGTGATGGGAACTTTGCCATTGTCAGAGTGTGTATCGAGAAATCAAATAACGAAGAGTTTGCTCTAAAAATTATAGACAAGGCGAAGTGTAAGGGAAAGGTATATATCTGGGGAATAATATTTCCTTTTCTGTTAGATTTATTCTTAAGCATTTCAGGAGGATATGGTTGAAAACGAAGTACGAATTTTAAGAAGACTGTCTCATCCTCATGTGATGAAGCTTATTGAGGAGCAAGATACAAAAAGTATGCTCTACTTAGTTTGCGAATATGTTCGAGGTATGAAAAAATAATTCCAGTATATTTAATGGTTCATTAAACTTATTTAATTTCATAAATAGGTGGAGATCTATTCGATGCTATTACAGTTGCTCAAAAATTTTCCGAAGATCAGGCCGCATTGATGATAACGCATTTAACTTCGGCACTGGCGTATCTACATAACTTAAATATCGTCCACAGAGATGTCAAGCCAGAAAATTTATTGGTTTGTAAATATGATATTTGTTTAATTTACGGGAAATAATTAACTGTAATTTGCAGGTTGACATGGACAGAGATAAAGTTAGGATATTGAAATTGGGCGACTTCGGTCTTGCCTGTGAGGTTAACGAACCTCTGTACACTGTTTGTGGGACGCCTACGTACGTTGCGCCTGAAATCCTTGCTGAATCTGGTTACGGCCTGAAGGTAAGTAACTCATTATTGCTTAAATGTGTAGATTAAATCCAATAATATGCATTTATGAATTATAACAAATCATTAACGGTATGATAAAATTATTTGTCGAATCCTAAACCTTATTTTTAAACTAGGAGTTAATGGAAAAGCCAGTTTTACACTGTAAAAGTTATCAGATCAATCACATAATTCTGGATGTGTTTTTCTTAATTTTTTATTATTTTATTTATTATATTATATAGGAGATGCTACCCAGGAATTCCCGGAATTTGAATGTGGCGCGCGAAGGCATCGTAGTACAGCTCTATAGCGCTAGATGGTATGAGCTACGCCTATACTAAGTCAGTCTGCCAAACGGTACTTTGCTAGGTGGTGACAATCAGTTTTCGTGTTTATGTTCGTTGAGTTGTATTTGAGTTATTCTGCGACACTACAATGTCTGATGTGAAAGAGCAAGGAACTTGTATCAAATTCTCTTTCAAACTTTGTAAAACAGCGGAAATTCTGAAAATGCTTAAACAAAGGTTTGGTGAAGGCTAGACGCAAACTTGTGAATGGTACACAACCGTTTTAAAAGTAGACGTGTATCAGTTGATGATGATGAGCGTTGCAGTCGGCCATCGACGGAAAACACGCCACAAAATGTGGCAAAAGTGCGCGATGCTATCCTGCAAGATCGAAGGAGAACAATTCATGACATTTGTAGCATTGTCGGTTTGTCAACGTATTTTATTCGGTGAATTCAACATGCGTCGTATTGCTGTGAAGTTTATGCTTAGGTTATTCAGCATTGAACAAAAACGACACCGTGTTCATGTGTGCACAGAGCTGAAAGAAACTATCGAAGGGTATGCGAACTTCAGTATTATTGACAATGAATCATGGGTGAACGGATATGATAATCGTCATCGCGACCGAATAAAACACGGCAATTTCGAAGGAACGTTAAGTCGATGTTGATTTGCTTTTTTGACGCCGATGGCATCGTTCACGAAAAATTTCTCAAACCACGTGGAACCGTCTAGTCCATTGTGACTTCTTCCTGTTTCCAAACTTAAAACTAAGTTCAAGGGGCGCCGTTTTGAGACAATATTGAACACGGTAAGACGAGTTCCAGCACTGCTTCCTCCAATCATGGACAAGTCGCTGGGATCAGTGCATTCACGCGGAAAGAGAGTACTTTGAAGGGGATGGTTGTAAAAACTGTTTCACATTCCGGGAATTTCTGGGTAGCACCTCGTATGATATAGTATTTATCGGTTTTTCTTTATTCTTTGCATGCTTTTAAAAGTTTTTATTCTCCAAAGTCTGTAAGGATTGTTGACAATATTTTTTACGAGCATTGAAATCGACTAAAGTATAAATAAAACGTGTATTTCGATATAGTACGATTATATTTGGTAGTAATATTTAAAACCATGTAATACGATCATGATTCAATTTCAAATTTGTCTGTTTATGTGGTTCTACTAATAGGAGCTGCGTTGGTTTTCTCCATTGTACTCTAGGATCAAGTAGTAGTTAGCCATCAATAAAATACTATTCGTCAGAATACCACCTGCTAATTAAATGTTAGCCAAAACATCTTTTATACACGTTTATTATTTGAGTAAAGTTCAGAGTATTTAGAAGGAGCTTGCACCTTAAGGAGAAGCACCTATGTGAAGATTAATTATCATCCTCGTGTAATTTTGGATGTTTGAAGCTGTTTAAAAGAAAATTATGACGTGTGCATATCATAAAACACCTTATGTTTTATTTTTTCACGTTTTTCAAGTTAATTAAACTGTTTAATAATTAATTTGATTTAGATCGACGTTTGGGCTGCTGGTGTAATTTTATACATTCTGCTTTGCGGTTATCCACCGTTTGTCAGTCAAGACAACGATCAAGAGAAACTTTTCGACTGCATCCTCAGGGGACAGTACGATTTTCCCGACGAGTATTGGCACGAAGTATCCGACCTGGCCAAAGAACTGATCTATAATATGCTGCAATTGGCACCCGAAGTGCGTTTCTCCGCAGAAGATGTCTTGGACCATCCGTGGCTTCAGTACGCTACGAGTTCCTAAATAGGCTTTTAAACTTCTAATTAGCGGTACAAAAGTTAAAAAAAAATTAATATACGGAAATGCTTGTGCTCGAATAACAGAATAAATAGAGTACTTTTAGGAAGAGTATTAAAAGATAATGCCAGTCATAGGTTTAAAAGTAGAAAGAGATAATATATATAAAATAAATACGTATATGTATGCATTGAAATTCTTATTTGAGAGTGCATCGATATTAATAATAAGACTAGTTTGATATTTTTGTAGTGAAATTTTGATCTTTTAAATTGTTATGTTGGTGTTGATATATTATATATAATTATACATACATACATACTTGGGCGAGCCTTATTGGATTATTCAAATGTGTTCATAATAACATGCTATAAGTTCTGAATTTTTGAAATTTTGGATATAGGCACGACAAATATAAACATTGACATTACGAAATCCAATAAAATGTCTTAATGTCCACTAAATATATTTAATATGTGTGGATTTCGCCGATGTTGTTGACATCTCCATCATTAATTTAGGAAACAAATTCAGATATTAAAATTATAATAACACGTTCATTATTTCTGTCTTATCGTGTAAAATGTAAATCGTTAGAAGTAATGTAAGTGTAAAAATAATGTTTAATTGTAGCTTGGTTTAGTGCAAATACGAAAATTCAGAAGTTAAGCAAAATGAAGGACATCCAATATGGAATGGATCAATACATTGACATCAATGAAACATGACGTGCAATAAATTTTATAAAGAATTGCACTATCTAATATAGTTTAATCGCATCATTCAAAGCTTTAATTTCTTTTACATTACTATCCAAGTAATTTTATAGATGTTCAGTGAATCTGCAATTTGAAGATATGCTCTCCCATAATTTAAAGTAATATTATCACATTAATATGATAATTACTATTTTATAGTAAAAAGGGCTATCATACTATTTTAAAAATGCGTTTGAGTTCGTTGTTGTGTTGGCAAAGAAATCCTGCATTAAGGATTTCCAATCCTTTTGCAATTCCACATTTTTGGAGTATTTGCAGACGTATTTTCTACATTGCTTCTTCAAAAAATCTTTAGATTGTAAGTAGGTCTAACTGGTCATACAACAGAAATTTTATTCACCCCATATAACGAAGAACAGATGTACAACATTTGCATCCCTTGTTACTATACTATTGTATCACCGTTGAGTTTCTATGAATTAATGCTCAAGTGTATTTCGCCTTGTAAATTCGACCTTCTAACTTCTAATACACCTTGTTTAATATTTTCTATTTTTAATATTAATAGCAAAAGAAATAGAAACTAATATTACAAGAATGTTCAAAATATTTTAGGTAAATCTTGTTTCTTTATTATTAAGTTAATGGAAATTGTCATTATTTCCAAAATATTGCTGTTCTATGAAAATTCTTCGAAGTTTTATGTTAAACATCACATTCGGTCAAACGTATTAGTTATTATATTCGTCAGTTTAAGTACAATAAGAAATAATGTGAAAGATTCTAAAAGGAAATGTCTGCTGGCAGTTTGTAAAATCAATCCTCGTTTTATATTTGCACCAAACATAGGTTTATATGCCGGAAGCCTTATCCAATTGAAAATCATTTTAAAATAATATGAAAACGTATATCTTTATCATGTTCTAACGAATTAATGCAGCGAAGAACATGAACTGTTCTCCTATATCAGATGCCGACATACATCCCCAAGCCAGGTAATGAAGCAATCGAGGTGGAATGATGGCGGGGTACCATCAACAACTATATTCCCCAAGCTGCCTAAAGAACTGTCAACAAGATCATACTTAATACATTTTTTGGGAACGCTATCGTGTTGCGTTGAAAAATTTGAGACATAACTTCTGATCTCTAATCTCACTATGAAATAAAATAGTTAAATATTGATGAAGTTTACATTTACTGAGCAAAAATTCCATTTACTAAGCAAACCATTACATATTTTTATAACTAAATAGTAATTTGGTTTCCGTCAAAGCAATGGCCTTTACTAATCATAGTCGTTTGACAAATACGTATATTTTATATCAATCTTTTTTAATACAATTTCTAATCGTGTTCTTCCATGCATTTTATGAAGCACTCCATAAGGCCATCTTACCGTAGGTAACGTTTAATGCGCTTTATAATATAAATAATTCCATAGAAGCTCAATCACTTCGGATTTTAAAATGGCTATACTATTATGTACAGCTCGCATTTACAAATCGATGATCAAAAAGTCTTACTATTTTCACTGTATGTTTGAAGTATTGCAGATTATTTCTAGTCTTTGAAATTCCATGTTCCTACAGTATTTTCGGATAAATATATTTTGTAATTTTGTTTAGCAATCCGATTACCTCCAAAGCATTCCCAAGTTATAATGTTTCTATAACTTGATTTGACAACATATACGGCGCATTAGCAATTTGAATGCCTTTGCTTCCACTGACAATGGTCCAATTTGTATGAGTTCACCCAAGAAATTTTTCTTTATTTTGTGTAGAAAGACTTTTGGTTTAAATTCAACTTCTGTGAAGCGCTATTTAACCGTCGTTATATTAATTGTAGATCTATAATGTACATTCACTTATGCTCACTATAACGTATAATGTATTTATTTCCCTTTTTGTTATTCATCTTCATCTTGGCCTTCATCTGCGTTTATAACCTCCAAATTTTCTAAATTCGAGTGTTTTTTCTTTAATAATTCATCGTACGTGGTAGGGTATTTTGATATTTTATAATTTTTTGATAAAAGTATGATTTTTATTCTTATTTTTGCGGCCAGTTACAATTTTCTTGTTATTTAATGATAATAAATAATACTATAGAAAATACAATTTTAGTTTTTAACAGTAAATTCACTTCAATAGTGAATTTTAGTCGATAGCAATAAGCAAAATAATAAAAATATCCAGATGTACCTAATAATTCTAATACATGCATGACATACTCAAAGACTGAGTTTCCAGCTTACTTAAAATTAATGTTCTCATATGGTTTTGTTAAAATTGTGTTCTAAATATACCTTTTAACTATATCTTAACTCTGAAATGATTCTTTCTTAAATGAATTTCCATGTAATATAAAATCCATTTACGATTCTAAGACAGAAGCAACTAGTTTAAGGTTTCTATTATAGACTTACGATAAAAATAGTCCTAACAGTATTTCTTTATATATTACAGTTCTGTGCAATAAAATTGACTACAAGTCCTATGATTAATTTTTGTAATATTTTAGTTGTGTAAGTCGCTTTCTTAGCAACTATTACCAATAAAGGTTAATAATTTAACTTTGACAGATATTTTTAGATTATGTAAATGACGAATGTAATGCATACTTCTGCGATATGTTTGAGTATTTTAGTTATAATCAGTAATTGCTTTCAACTTTCAGCAGACCAACAAAATGCAAATATTAATAAATGATAGTATAAATACCGCTTTACAGTTTGAAATTATTGTTGCATGCAATTTTTCTTGCATTAATTTTTATTGCACGCGTGCGCAGTCCAAACATTTTCGATCAGCTGTTGCAATTTTTTTTGCATCGCAAGAAATAGAACATGTTCTATTCTTCTTGTAAGCTAGCTGCAATTCTAGTATCTTTTTAGGGATTTTATCATAGCCCCAACACATGATCAAATTTCCTGTCTTTTTACAAATATAACCTACATTTGGGGGTTGTGATTTTCGAATGATTTTAGATCGTTGATATACAAAAATTGTTCTCTTAAATTTTTATTTTCTTTTTTATATTTAACCAGGGTTTAACCCACCATCTTCGTTTCCAAATGTTTGCGTTTTCTGCTAATAATACTGAAAACGCAATAATTAGTAGGAATCTAACAGCTTTAATTTTAATTTTGCCTCGATTTTTATCCATAATAGTCGTTTTCTGCTTTCATAGGACGTACAGATTATGTATGTTATTTTCTTTGTGATAAATATGTGTTGGTCAACCTGATTGACAAAAATAATTTCACGGACTTGCACGTAAAAATTGCAAAGTGTAAAGACGGCTTAGTGTGCAAGAAAAATTGCATGCAATAGAAATTGCTAGAAAAATTGCATGCAACAAAAATTGCGAACTGTAAAGCGGCCTTAAGATAGTATTATTAAGGAGTTATTATTATCAATACTTCTAATTGAAATATCACTCATTAGGAAACTTTTATTGAAAATACAAAACTCATGCAACTACTATGAAATTATAAGATAAGGTAAAACAAATTCGAACAAAACAATAAAATAAATAAAATTAAAGAAGAGAAACATATTTAATACTTCGCCATACTGCCATTCCGTTCAATTATCGAATTTAATTTATTTGGAACCGAACAAATGAACTCTTTAACATAATTCTCATCTTCAGCTAATTCTTCCCAAACATTTTGATTTCTATCCCACAAAGTCTCTGAATTTTGCACACGAAAATTTCTTTTGTATATTTTGTCATTTTTCCCCAAAGATTTTCAATAGGATTTATATCAAGGGTACTTTTAGGCCAAGGTAATACTTCAATATTTTTATTTTGAAACCATTCACGCACGACAAACGCAGTGTGAACTAGACAATTGTCCTGCTGAAAAATGAAATTATTGTTCGGATACAATTGTACTACCGAAGGCAGCATCACATTATCCAGTGTCCACAAGTAATTTTCAGTATTAAAACGTCCATCGATTTTCCAACATATGCCCATTCCATTATAATTGATCCGTCCCCATACATTGATACTATATCTTCCAGATTTTTGAACACATCAAACCTTGAATTTTGCCGTCTATATACACTGATCTTGTATATCGACTTAAAATTTTTTTCGTCTGTAAGTATCATCTGTTTTCAAAATTGTAAATTCCTATAAATATAATTTAATGAAAATATAACACGGGATTGTTTATTTATTCAGACAATATTTGTTTCTGGGCGGCCACTCTATTTTGAACGTCGGATAATTTAATTCTTCTGCATGCCGTTGATCTAGAACCAGGAAAATCTGAAATAATTTTAGCAACTCGAGCAGATTCGAATTGAACTTGTAAATATTCGACTTCTTCATTTGTAGAGACTCTAGGGCGAGCAGATCCTGCTTTTAAGAAAATTAATTTTCTTAATAAGAGTTTTGAAAAATTTGACACAAACTTATAGTTTCAATGTCAAATAATAAATGTCATTATGTGGAAGTGGCTAAAGTGCCAACCCAATTGCACAGTCTACTCCAATTATGAATTTTTTCGATGGCTCGTTATAACAAATTTATTGTAGTCAATTTTATTGCACAGAACTGTACATAGTTTTTTTAAGCTTTCCTCGGATAAATTAATTCAGACTTATTTCTCTTAAGAATTGGAGTTGAAAGGGTTTCTATAATTAAACATTAATTAAGGCATAATGTATGGACCTATAAAAAATATAAAAACTGTATTAAATATACAAATACATAAAACTTAAGATAATTATACAATATAATACAGATAGTAGAATGGATTGATGAAAGAATATAGACCATACATGTTAAGAACCATTAAGCAGAATAGGCAGACAATCTCCAGATTTTATCAAAAAAGACTAGCAGCCTAACAGGAACAATTAAGAAGAAGAAGAAGGCATACATACATTGTGTTCGAATCTCATTGCAAATAGGTGATATCTTTTCGTATGAATTTTATAAGCAAAATGAATATGTTAGAAAAGGTAAAAGACCCTTACCACATTAATATTAGTTTCCAATATACGCATTTCCACAAACAAGTTGTCATCTTCAGTAGGAAGTAATTACAATGTTGAACATGGAATTATAGTTCACCTATGTATGCTCTGTATCTCGCGATCTTTCTGTGTCGGCGTTATTGTGATTTCATGTTCAATACTGTAATTACTTTACTGAAGATGACAAGTTAGTTGTTGAAATGCATATACAGGTACGAAAATTGAGCGTGGAAAGGGCTTTTTAACCTTTTTAACGTTTTTACATAGCCACATTCCAACGAAAGATTTTGAAATGAAATATATATTATTTCTAACAATAAAACTTCAAATTTAAGTTTCTTTTATGATAACTAAGTTTCTAAGCTATTATTGTTACGGTCATGGTGTGTGCTTATATGCAGAAATTCTAAAACCGTACCTGCCAAGAGAGTAGGCTGTGGGGGATGTTGTTCTCGGTCGAAAGGAGGTTTGTTAAATGCATTAAGAATTACAAGTTTCTTTCGCATAATTTTCAGTGGATAATGCATACCTATTTTAGTTCATGGCTACTAAAACTAAATATTTGCGTGATGCGATTGAATCTGTGATTGGTAGCGTAAATGTGATTCATTAGCAATAAAAGGAACATAATAATACTATTGTTTTATAAAATTTCGATTATAAGCATTCAAAATGTAAAATGAAATGCGGCTCAATATTTTTTACCTCTAATAATTTTAATTATATATTAAACGCATTTGAATGTTTGAATAACCCAATATACTACAATTATAAGACTTCATTCTAAGAAATTCAATGACATTACTCATGAAAAGTGAGCTTTTTTTAATTGCGAAAATGAATTACCCAAGGCATTTTCTTTTATCTCAAATGGAATTGTGATTTTTCAAAAATCTTGCTAATTTATTTTGATAGTGTTACACAAATATATATGGTAGTATACCAAAGTGCATTTAATTCAATTTTTTCTATTAATTAACTATACACACGTACTGGCAACATCATCACAATACCAATGTTATATTTTTATCGATAACATTTTATTGTTGCATCACTACTTTATATTAACGAAAAACTTCACACAGTGTTGATATTGTGTTATTGTAGGATTATTGTTTTATTTTTGTTTTGGTTTTAACTACTATTCGTTTATCAAAACACATGCAAAGCAAAACGTTCTGGAATAATGAAGTAATTTCTTGAAGATCGATGATGTGAAAATAATAAATTGGGGTTCATAAAGCGAAATATTAAGGTGTGTCTGTATTTATGTGTTGCGGTAGTAAGCATTTGCCAGTAGACTTGCATATTACTACGACGCCATCTTGCGATACTGTACAATCGAATTAGGGCTAATATATAGTGTAGTTTTTGCCTTTAGATTTATAATAAACTAAACTCGGCAATACTTTGCTATTGCTAGATTTGAGGATATATGTAGATTAAGTGAACACAGTTGAAAGTTTGATATCAATTATTGTATTTAGTTAAAATTAAACATTTACATATTACGGAACTTCACAAAATTTAACCTTCACTTTATAAAAGTAAGAATGTAAATAAATCCAATTCTCAAAACTTCCTGAACTTCAATGTGAGAGTACTGTCTCGTGGCGCCATCTACATTTAAATAATAGTACTGCGACTATTGATATAACGAGTGATCATTAAAATTTTCGCTCAAGTAAGCCATGTACACAAAAAGTATGTCCTAACTTAAGTTATTAGAGGAGATCTGTCATTATAGTTTCAAACGTCATGATTGTTAAAAAATAATTTGAAATGCTGACTTTTATATTAAATATATTTATAATTTTTATACAAAGTAATAGAATATTATAAAAAATGTGTAAAATGATGACCATTCTCCACCAAGCATAATCGCACTCTATTTCGTAGAGCATTGAAAACATTGATCAGTATTTGCGGTGAATTATTGATGTGTTCACATTTTTCAATGATTTTATGTCTTAACTCTTGTAGATTATTAATTGGTGTTTCATAAATAATATTAATATAAATAATATTATATAATGGAACAACTGTTACCGACACAAATGAATATACAGAAGAAATTCGAACGAGAATCGGCCAAGCCAGGAATATATTCAACAAGATCAGGAAAGTATTGTGTGGCAATGACCTTAGTCTGCGTCTCAAGATCAGGGTATTGAAATGTTACGTGTTCCCGGTGCTGCTGTACGGGATGGAAGCCTGGACGCTAAAGCAAGACACTAACAAGCGTCTAGAGGCATTTGAAATGTGGGCATATAGGAGGATCCTGAAGATAAGATGGATAGATAGGGTTTCGAATACTGAAGTACTTAAAAGAATTGGGAAAGAGAAGGAAATATTGAACACAATAAAGATAAGAAAACTACAATATCTGGGCCATGTGTTGAGAGGGGAAAGATATGCTCTGCTACAGATAATTATTCAGAGTAAGATACAGGGAAGAAGAAATATAGGAAGAAGACGTATTTCCTGGTTAAATAATTTGAGACAGTGGTATAAATGCAGCTCCATTGAACTATTCAGAGCCGCAGCATCAAAGATGAGAATAGCCGTGATGATAGCCAACCTTCTGAGCGGAGATGGCACCTGAAGAAGAAGAAGAAATAATATTCTTTATATATGGCCACACAAAAAAATCCATGACTGTTAAATCACACGATCGTGGTGGATATGGAATCGCTGTATTTCTACTTATTATCCTATCGCCATAAAATTGTTGCAAAAACTGAATATTTTCAAGTGTAACGTGAGATGTAGCCCCATCCTGTTGAAAATATCCGACCTGGAGTTCATCATTAGTCAATTGATTAGTAAAAACACTGAGAATTTCGTTACGATATTTCTCCGATGTTATCGTGTCCTTAAAAATATTGGTCCTATTAATCGGTGACGACTCATACCTACCCATACGCCTATTTTTTCTGGATGTAGAGGAACTTCTCTGTAGAAATGAGGATTTTCGCTGGACCACATACGCATATTTTGCGAATTAACACAACCTTTCAAATAAAACCAAGCTTCATCGGTGAAAAAAGTATGATTTAAAATATTGTCTGTCATTGTTTGAATAAGCCATTGGCAAAATTGTGTTCTTTTTTCATAATCCGTAGGTAATAGATTTTGTAGAGAAGTTAATTTATATGGATACATGTGCAAGTCCTTTTTTAAAATTTTTTGACATGTTCCATACGAAAGCTCAACTTGTTGCGAAACTCTGCGAATAGATGTTTGAGGAGATTCGTTAATAATTTGTCTGGCATTTTCAATTACGCCGCGACTTCTCTTGAGAGGAGGACCGCTTCCTTTTTTCCTTAAAGTACTGCCTGTTTGACGAAAAAGATTTACACAATGCATTAGCGTATCACGGAAAGTTTATAGCTAGGAACAGTATTTGGATATCTATCTTCAAATCAATTTTTTGAGATGTCAGGAAGTAACATTCTACCATAAACGCTTTATGCATATCATTAAAGGCCATTACTTTTTCTTTTGATGAAACTTTAAAATATATATTTGACACTGACAGATGTTTGAAATAAGGTCTTAATGACTAAAGCTACGACATAATTTTTATACGCACGGCCAGCTACGAGTGAAAATTTTAATGATCGCTCGTTATTATTAGACCCTTAGCGTTCTGTCTGCTGGTCAGATCGAGGATTTCAATATTTTTAATCCTTATGCAAACACCGCGGATTATTTTGCAAAAAACAGCGCGTAAATAGGTCCAGTGGTTTTTTAAATTGAAACATGATTATCCGATTTGCATTATAACTCGCGCGAGCAAATATGGTTTACTGTGTTGATACACCCGAAAAATTGGTATTAAAATAAAGGAACTTCAGAACTTCACATCGATTACTTTCGACATACCATAAAATCTTAACAAAACATTCAACACCCTAAAGATAAATACATATATAATATTTTGTAAATTCTTGCAAACTAGAAATCTCTTACTTCCGAATTGCCAACCTCATTTGATCGCACTGTAATTTAATACTTCGTTAAATTTGTCCATGCTTTTATCCATGCAATAATTCTTTTGGATATGCTATATACGCTGCTGTAATTTCCCGAACACGGAAATTAATTTTCCAATTCGTATGTTTTCTTTTGAAACGTCTACTCTTGTTTCATTTTTTATTCTTGAATTCAAGTCTGCGAGTTACTAGATCATAAATATCTAAAAGTTCCTTACGCTGCTGTATTGCATATCATCTTGCATAAATGTGAAAGTATTGTTCTAATCTTAGGATTCTATATCAAGGGTTATTAAGGCAAAAACTAACAATGTATAAAATTTTAAACAAAATTTAAATATTGGTTAATATATTTCCCCAATACTTTCTGACGAAGTACTTATGCTATTTTTTCTACTGAAATTTGACTGTTTCTTGGGTTATCGTCATGATTAGTGCAACTGCTTATAGTCGATAGTAAATTTTGTTTGAATAACTTTAATAATCTTTAACTTGGATTACTTTCTTTTCTGTCTATTTAGTAATATCGTCCTTAATCAAACTTATTGTCAAAAATAACTAAATTAAAACGAATATTTTAATGATTTATACTTTAATGACAAAAGCAGCATTAATATTTGTCTTTATATCTGTAAAAAAGCCTGCAAAAACAAAAAGAATTAATAAATTCTGATTATATGACATTGATGATTGTGGACGTGAAGACAAGGATCTTCATGTTCTGTAGTTTTCCCGGTACTACAACAATGATCGAATTCGATGGTAAATTTTTCAGAAGTTCGAAGGCTGCAAATCAAGAAAGATTGCAATTCAAAATGCAAAACGATGAAGTTGAAAGAAATTTTCGAAATTATCAGAAAATGATGTATTATTGCACAAATTATAATTATGCAATATTGTCTCAGTTCACTAAATGCCTCAATTCGATTGTATGGTATCGTATGTATTGGTTTTATAGTAGCTAAGCGAATGAAATGTATTTGAGATTCACAGGGAATTTTCAGAGGCTATCGTACTTAATTAAAATCCAAGTAAACAAAAACTTGTAAAATGAAAAATTGTAGTACAAAGAATCGAAAAGTATTCGTAGGAAAGCAATCGTATTGAAAGGACCAATGTGGTATGTAAGAGAACCATCATCAAGTTAAGATCTGTAAGTAAACATTGGTTTATTTAAATTTTTTAATGTCTTTTATGATAATCTTTAGATAATACCTCTAATTTTATGGTCGGTATTATCAAGGTTTTGCCAAATATATGTATTATAAAAGGTTAGTTGCAATTCATCTAAAAAAACGTTCAGTGACCGTCTGGTACATGCGCAATGTGAATATTTCTTCGTGTTTTCTTTAGTGCGCAGGTACTCGACTACGGTTTTCTTGACGAGTTGGAACAAACCTATAGTTTTTAAATTATTACGTTATATATATAAAAGAGCATGTGATCGTTTGGAACACTTAAGAAGTTCTTTACTAACCTAGAAGCATATCTGGGACAATTATCTCTTACAATACAATTTAAGTAGATCGTTACATGGAGGCATCGCATGTTATTTTATTACTTTTAATCCTATTCTTGTGGTCAATGCTCTTCAACTTTGATATCACCAACACCTCCAAACTTGTATCTTGCCATAAAATCTGTATTCCTAAAGCAGCACATACTAACATCGCGTAATATATTAGCGTCTGTTTGTATCAAATACATAAAACATTGGGGTCAATTTATATTTCTCTCCATTTCTTGTTTTTCTGCGAGTCGTGATTTTTAGTACAATGGTTTACTGAATGTTTTGTACAATGTTATACAAACAAGATTTCTTAAACTTTATTATCGAAGCTCCCGTCATTTCGTCGAAATTTTGCATTAGCTCTGTATTACTTCGATCATGATTTGCAATGCAGTGTGGCAGAGTTTCTGTGGTCGTCTTGTCTTTAGCTTATTTTGTGTTCTATACTGAGGACATTTTTTAATATTTACACTTGACTGTCGCCTTCTCATTGCAAAGTCATATTATTTCAATCCATCAGTGATATTCCCGGTCTTTTTTAACGTTTCTTACATATTTACAAATAGAAAATTTAGAAAATATACGAGCTTGCTTATTTTGTATTAAGGAATTTTTCAACGTATGGAATCCATTTGCAAAATGCATTTCATCTACCGTGTTTCACAATTAAATGTTAATAAAAATATTAAACTGACACAATACTATTGCTTTTTAGATGGCTTCTACTGTTTATATTCTACATGCTATCTGACGTACACGAAACGACTAATATATCAACTGAAAATTTCTTAAAATGAAAGACAAATTTTGTAAAAATCACTCAGTTCTTTTTTAGAATAATTTATTAGTATTATACAAGGTGTGTATAAATTGGCGGACCCACTACACGTGGCGACATTCTTGGTCAAATTTTGAGTTAAAAGTCCTAATCCTAAAACGATGTATCAGGCTTCCTTTGTCTTCAGAATGAATTTGACAGTAGTAATGTATTTGACTAGAACAACATTAGGCTGCCTACTTATTGTTTTACAACGTTGTCAGATGTGTTTTTCGTCAAAATAAGTTAATAAACAAATATTAAAAACAAAGTTTAAAATCCAAAAGAAAACTTTAACGAAAGGATAATAACAATTCTTCTTTCTTCTAAATTGTAGCTCTTTCTGTCAACAAATATCGAGTAATAATGCTTATTTCAAGACTGAAAGTCCGAAATTTAGGAACCTCGTGCAAAGATATGGAGCATGGTACAACATTTTCGTATTAGGATTTTGGACTCCGAATTTAACGAAGAACATCGCCGCGTGTAGTGGGTCCGCCAATTTATACACACCCTGTATATGAAATCTTCATTGCTATTTCTACTGGACATTCCTTTACCTCTCTTGATCTTCTCCAGTATTTCTTTTTTAGTGTCCTGTTTCTTCATATTCAGACTCTGTTCGTTTCAACATGATCAATGGAGCTTGTTTTAGATCTTCCCATTTGTTCTTTGTTTGGTCCTCATTTATCTGGAGATGTTCGTATATGTAATACTTTCTGGTGATGTTCTTTATACATTTCTGTGTTATCTTAATCCTATCTTAATCGCGACAGTTTTATAAGTTTAACAACATCAAGGCCTTAATATGCTTTATTAAATTCAAAGTTATGTTGTCTTGTCACATTTACTTTTTAGATGTGTATTGGTATAGGCTGTGTAGAATACTGATCTGAGTTTACTTGTGAAAGCGTTTCCCTTTTTCTCTTCCACAGTAATGTATATCAAATCCATGAATTTAGTTTTCATTTGGACTAATTTCTTTATAGTCTTCGATGATAATATTAATCTATGATTCTTCAAGATACAACTATGTTATATAAATAACTCGTGTCTTTATATCTGAATCAAATATAACAAATACCATATTGTGTTAAATTTTGGAAAAGATTGTCGACGTGTCATGGGCGTAATGAATTTCACATTTGATAACATGCTTCCAAAATTGGTTCTAGAATAATTTCCCCAAACTTTTTTCTTTTTTTTTGTGTATATTTTTTATATTTCTATCACTTATGCGTTCTTAATACCTAAGCTTGTCATTTTCGCCTGGCGTGGTAAGTCAGGATCAGTTTTAGTAAGTACGTATCTTACATCAGCGATTTATCGCAAACGTTACATATTATCTTTGAAGCATTGTACAATAAATCAGGAAGTTCACTAAAATATACTTCTTGACCGCGGTAACCAAGGGTAGCTGTTCACCCTTCCGCACGTTCGGCGTATTATTTATATATGTATTTATATAAAACGTAAAACAATGATATGGATTTGCATTGTTCGGGACGATCGACAATTGACGAAAATATTCGCCTCACTGGTTCGGATTTGTCTTTGTATGTCGGCACGTGGGCACGTACATATTTCATATAGCAGATCCTGGCATGTCGCATCGGGACAAATGACAAGCCTACTCATAACTCATTGCAAATCTCGACGAAACAAAGTTCTGTCATATTACTTTCTAAGCTTTCGCGTTTATCAAATTAAGTATACCAATGTTACTAATCGACTATTACTTTTAAAGTTTAGCAAGTCAACTTTAGTATCATTAATCTTATTATTACCACTATAACATTTCTGTAGTTCTGTAGTTTTTCTTGTCGCCATTCTTAGAAATATTAAGGATCTGATGATTTGCTGAGGTTCTATATAAAGATAAACGAAAAGTAGTGCAAACCACATTATTGTATTATTACATATCGATTTAAATTTGCTCATTAGGTGGGAATTTATGTATTGTGATTTTATGGTTTCTATTTTGTATATTACAGCACACTTAATTAACCATAGACTGAACTTATGCAATATATATTTGAAAATGGTTTTCATATTACTTATTTAGTATAAGTGACTAACTAATTTAGTACCCAACAAATTCTGAAGTATAAACTTTATTTTTATTAATTTAAGAAGAATTTTATTATTTACATATTTCATAAACAAGCCTCTACTGGTAGTGAAGATCTAGCATGTTTCTAATACTATTTCTTCTTTTCGATTTGTATTTAAAAGAGAAAAAGTTAATTTTAACTTCCCTCTTCAGAAGAATAGGAAGACTGAAAACTGTTCAGAAAAAAACATTTTGTATAAAAATCTCGTTTATTTTTAATAAGAAATTGTACAAATATTTGTAACTTTTAGAACATTCTATATAGACGAGGTTTACTATATCTTAATTCTAACATTCTCTATACAACAAAGCTCACCATATTAACAATAGAGAGCAGAATATATATATAACTTTTTATTACAATTTTAAATATTATTGTGCTAACTTAAAAGAGTCGTATAGATATTTTCGAACTCTCCATGAAATTTGTGTATGTTGTCGGTTAAATAATAAAAATATCAATGGTATTTGCTGTTTTCCTTATTAATTAAACTAGGTTTAACAGCTTTTCCAAACCAATGGTTCATTTTCGAAAACCACTACTCAATCTTTAATTACAATATAAATATAAATATTATTGATCTCTGATACTATTTCATTAAGCTTGTATGTTCGAAGTTATTTCAAATTCAGAGTTTTCATTTTTATATTAGAGGTTATTTACGAAGACAAATAAATATATGAAATAGATTTAAGTATATTGAACAGTTGGACAAAATCGCTAGATTATATAGTCTGTATAGAAGAAACGTGCTAAGTCCAATTATACGTCATTGATGCGGTTTACATGCTGTCATAACTGTATTAGAGAAACTAAAAAAGTTAGTTTCTTAAACTATATTTGAAAGCTTTTATTTTATTAATTTAAATACAAAATGATATAAATTGGTGATAATATAGACATTCATGGCAAACAAACATAATTGTCGTTTCAATACTAAATGTTTCTTGTATATATTTTTAACAGGGTAATAGTTCCTTGCAGTGTTGAAAGATAACATATCTGTCAAATAAGCCTAGTTTTGTGTACATTTTTCCCGTTTATTTTGATTGTTTAAAAACAGTTCCTTTTAGAATTACATTGTGTTTATTATCTCGTTGCGTCATTTGGATATAATTCCGAAAAGTTTTTGGAAACAGTCGAAGCAATTAATTGCTTCATTATTGACCTTTTTATAGTTGACATCTTATAATTGACATCTTGCCGGCAACATATATAGGACGTGTCGTCATGGATCTAGTATGACGTACAATTGGATATAACGCGTTTTTTTTATACCTTACTTATACGGAGGTGTTTATACAGGCGTCGGCATAAGTCAGGCAACGAATTTACATTTAAATAATAAAAAATAACCTGTATTTAGAAGTCTTTTTTTATTACTAAATAGTAAATACAATTTTTTCTTAACTTTTATGCTCAAAATGACCTCCGTTCTCTTCAATGCACAGCAAATATATCTTCTTTTGACGACCAAACATATCCGATGTAATAATAATTTATTATTTGATTGTTTCCATTTCATCAGTTATTACCTGCTTTATATCATCAATGTAAGTTATAGCGAAAAACCCTGCCTTTTAAAATAGCCCACAATGCAAAATCACATGGGATAAAATCGGGAGACCTGACCGGTCATTCTATGCATCATTGTCGACCGATGCAATCTGGAAAATTTGCATTTAAAAAGGTACGAACAATCCTAGCATAATGACAAGGTGCTCCATCTTGTTGGAATATCATTGGTTTTCCAGCGAATAAAGTACTGTTTTCTAGTTTAGTTTTTAATTCATGTAACATTTCGAGATAATTCTCGTTATTTATAGTGCCGTCAAAAAAGTAAGGGTCAACAATGCCTGCAGAACATATCCCCGCCCACACTGTAATGTCAGGCACATTTAATTCTTCTTGGATAACTAAGTGAAGGTTTTCGTGAACTCAGTAAGGATAGTTATGTTTGTCGATACGGCCACTTAATTTAAACATTTCCTCATCACTCCATAAAATTGTTTTAAAGAAATTGAATCAGTTTCAACGGGAATTACGTACCATATAGCAAACTGGAGGCGACGATCAGGACCGTCCTTCGTAAGCGCCTGAAATAATCGCGGTCGATAAACTGTCATTCCAAACGTTTTCTTCATAGACACAAACTACAATCGGCAATGTTAAGGTTAGCCGAAAGACGACGAGAGAATTGAGCGGGATTTTCTACGAAAATTTCAGCAATTAACTGCATGTTATCTTCTTCATGACCACTTTGAGATTTATCAAATAGCAGATCCTGTTTGAAATTTTCTATGCATTTTGTAACCACTTTCGCGTCGCGGTACTGATCAATTCGGAAACTTTTCTCTAAACTGCGTAAAAATTTCTTCGTAATCGGCATTTTGCACTTGTAATAGGCAGTTATCAAAAACACACACTCTTCCAAATAGTATTTATAACGATCCATTAGAGTTTAACGATGAGTACATCCTCGGATCCAATAACACTAAAAGAATGATTACACAATGAAACGATGCCGTGTCGCTATCGGGGTAATGACGACTTTCGGCGGAATACACGAATACTGAAAAGTGTGTAAGCGTTGCTTGACTTATGCCGTACATGCGATAAAAACAATAGTAGATTAATGCCTCAGGTTTCCTTCACTATACGAGGGTTGTTCGGAAAATATTTCTCGTTTTCGAAGTACCCAATCAATAAATATTCCTGCACCAAAATTACTTGAACTACTCTACCTAATTCTTGTTTGTTGGAAAGCGTATTTTATCAAAGAAATTCTTCAGTTTCATGAAACAGTGTAAATCACTCGGGCGCGGTCATGTTCAGGTTTGACATTTACAATAAATTAGTTAGTTATCGTTATCAATATTTATTATTTACATTATTTTAGTAATTTTGTTCTTAAATTACGATTGATTAAGTTATAGATATTTAAATGGCCAATAATTAATTAAAACCGCTTAATATTTTATTTTTATAAGCTAAAATGTTAAAAATCCAATATTTAAACGAATACCAATCAATGAATCCAATTCTTACTTGACATCTTAACGAATACAATCAATAGGTATAGGAAAACGCACGAAGCAATCCACTTTCGTCATTAAAATCTATGACGTAATAGTTGTAGTACGTGTATGTGAGCCTTGTGTCGACTTAGGTTATATTTATGTCCATTTTTCTAAAGGCAAATTAAGTACATTCACATTAAAGAAAATAAGTGACAAATTAATGTATCTTGTGACTATAAGTAAATAAAACTACATTTTTCTCCAATTGTCAAAAAAAGTGACTTTTTTCATGAATCTCAATATGCAAAGTGTCATTTTTAACCGTTAAAAAACCTTTTTTTCATTATGAAATTTTTTTCATATCGAGGTCTCGATTTGACGGGCAAAATGCTAGAAATTGCTTGATTTTGCAATTTCATCCACTTCTAGGTTATGCATCACTGGATTCCATTGAGATCCAAATTTCGCAATCAAACTTTAACCGACTTGCACAAATTTCTTGACACTTTTATATACACTCGTAACTAAGACAACTTGCGCAATTGCCATAGCCGACGTATTATGTAGGTGACATTTTTTAAATTTATATTAATCTACAGTTTTAAATTACTACAATTGAAAAAAAGCGCTGTTTATGTTACGTGTGCAAAAAGCAGTTTTTGAGTTTTCGAATGTATTAACTTGACATTCTCAAACTCAAAAACCTATGCTTTGCGTACTTAATATAAAAAAAAACTATTTTAAGTTTATTATTTTAACAATCAAATACCGTCAAATGATTCAGCAGTTACATGAAAATGATTTTTCATCTTGGCCGACATCTTATGTTAATATCATTTATAAAACTAGTTGAAATGACGCCAAAATTATAATTTTTAATTAATACTATTCATCGAAATAATCCTACAATTACTATTATATACATTTAATATATTCAAGATTAATAAAATTATAAATTTACTAATATATAAGACTATTATTTTCGCTGTTATGAGACTGGCATTCGAAGTCAAAGTAGTCCTTGAAAATATGAAGTCATGTCTGAGATAGATTGATTTTTGACAGACAACAGTTGACATTTAATAATTATTACAAATCAGATACTTAAGTAAAGATATACGATTTTTTGTTCAGAGCCCACTTGACTTCGAATGTTTCTGAACACCCGTTATATCAAAAACGAATACCTCAGTAGCACTAGTTCCTACGCATAGTAATACAAAATGATCAAATATTTCTACCCTCTAGAAGGCCACTAAATTTTTCTTCTTTAAACTTAAATTGGCAGTATAAGTTTAAAAATGTGTTAGTCTCAGTTAGGTTATACCGTTGACAGAGTAGTGTCAATAAACCAAATCAGTACACATAATGACAGATGTATTTTCCAATTATGAATTTCCATCGAGTAAAGGCTACTTCGATTCAAAAAGTATTTTATTTGTGACTACCAACATATTTTGAATAAATAATTCCATGGCTAACTAGAGAATAAATTTATTTGATCATATGGTACATGCTAATATGTAATAAATAGATTCCTAAAAAGTTTTTAAGCAGACATACAATACGGTGTGTGTTTTGCTGTAGTCAGATTTGTACTTATTTAAGTAACTTACATTGTTAACATTACACCTTTTTCCGGCCAAAAATGTATAAGAATAAATTAGAACATTTGCATTTAATCCATTAGATGTTTAAATATCAAATCTTATTCAAAATTTACTTACGTACTAAACTTCAAGTCATACAGCATTTGAAATATATTACAGTTGTATTAATCGGTGTCGTTATAGATACCTTATCGGTAGTATTTGCCCACTCTTAATTAAAAAAATTCTTTTCATTGCAGTTATATTGGGAATATAAAACATATTCCCAAATTTGTCTATTGTTTGTTTCGATATTTTTAAATTTTGTTATTGATCTTGTATTTTCACCCTAGATGAATGTCGATCTAAATTTTTTAGTAAAACTCGATCTGGTTGAATTTAGGAAGGTTCCTTTGTGAAACAGTTTTCTCTAAATATTCGCATTCCAGTTTGATGAATATTTCCGTTAAAAATTCCAATTCTCCTTTAGTAAAGAGAATTGCAGATATTTATGCTAAATTTCCCCCAGAAGTATCAGCGAAACACCTCCAAATTTATAACTGATTCTTATTCCTCTTGCTTAAACAATTGATCTTACTTACCTACTTAATTCTAGGCCTCCTCTACTACTTAGTAGAGGCTGTAAGAGGTGTAAGACTAGTGGCTTTTTTATTATTTTTTCCCGGCACTCGCACTTCGAACACTCTTTTTCTAAGTCATATTTATTTGGCATGTCCTACTATATTTTTTCATTGATTAATTCTATTTGCAGGTTTTGTTTAATGTTTAATTCCTTTTTTTGTTTGTTTTGTTTTCTATTTTTCCAAGAAACCTCATTTCTATTGCATTAACTCGGGATTTTTGTCTTTCTGTTAGTGTCTAAATTACTTCTTTAACATCGGTTTTTTTTTTCTTATTGGCACCTTCTTTTTAAAATAGAAATAAAACTAATAGTTAAAATCTTCACTTTTTAAATATGTAATCGTAAAACGACGACAATTGTTTCGCCAGCACAGTGGCTTCATCAGGTACTTACAGCTAAATAGCACGTTACAAACTAAATTAAAAATATAAAATCAGCAAGGTTTGTATTATTTTTTAAAAAATCTAAGAATTTACACAAATATTGTAGGCAGTGAGAAAATGTGGCCCATCTGGTAGGCCCTAATTGTTATACTATATGGTATTAAACATGTTTAACAAAGGCAAGTTATGAAAATCTAATTGATCATTAAGTAAAATTTGTGATTCTTGTAATTTATTAATTTCCAAAACTTAATTTATTGCCTTTATTTTCTAAACGTAGAATTTGAAAATCCTTATTGAAAGTCTGGTCTTCTTCTAATAGATGATTAGCAAAAGTTGAATCTTGTTTTTGTTTCTTTCCCAGGAAAGTTGTTTTCGTTGTGATGAACATATTATACATTTTTTTTCCACTCTATCATTCAATTCCCTATCCAGTTTTTAATTTTCTTCTATTATGCCATTTGAAGTGTTCTGCTTCGTTTTCTGTCCAGATTTCTTTCGTGGGTCTTCTTTGTATTAGAAATCATTATTGTTTTTGTTTTTCCGATATTAATTTTCATATTTATCTTTAGCTCTTCCTCTGTTCATTTGAAGTTATTCCTCCATAGCCATGGCACCAGCGAAACAATTAATCATGACTATTATTTCTACTCTTACTGATTTGAGATTAATTTCTAGAGAACTTTTGCTGTCTTGTTTTATTATTTAAATTTTCATAGCTTTTTTGTAGAATTTTTCTGCGTAAGCAAGCTTTTTGTAACCCTTCTTGACTGTCTCTTCTATTACTGTATTATTAACTAGTGCATTTGGTTTACCATCCTTTACTATTTTTTATTCTATTCTATTAAATTTATTTTTATAATAAATATAATTATTTAGTTTTCGGCATTGCTTTAAACTTTGCACTTTTTCTTAAAATATTGCTTTACTATTAACCATTTACGATGTAAATAACAATTAATAAATTTTGCTTGCATCTGCATTGTCTACGTTTGTCTTGCAAGGTAATACAACATACATTTCTAAAAAAGTGCTTTACATAATCTTTTACCTACATTTCAAACTAAATAATTGGATAATTTAATTTTAAAATAGATATTTAGATTATATTTAGCCCTTGGATGTATTAGAGCCCTCAGCAAATTTATAGTCTGGTACTGTATACCAGATAGAATTGCTTGTTTATATTAGCTTATTACACACTTAAAGATTTCTTCAAAACCATTATTTTTAATAATTTTAAAAATTCCAGGGGCTTTGTTCTAGTAGTAATTAAGTAATGACTTTTGGTGTGCTGTAATATTCAAAACCAGTTGGGAAATGGAAATATGATTCAATGACAGATAAATATATATATATATATATATATATATATATATATATATATATTAATTGTTTTATTTTAAACGTAAGGTATTATTTAAAATATTTATTTTGTCTTTTATATATATTTTTTGTACATGTTCAATTTTTATATGTAATATATATATATGCTTTATTCTATGGAAACTCAAGTCTAGTTATATTTTTTTAGAAAAAGTATTATTTATCATAAAGTTGCATCACTTATAATCATCATATATATGCATATATTTTTGTTTTTTCTAATATAGTTAACATTACATTATGTAAACTAACATTTTATTTTCAGATATTATACAGTATATATAATTTCATTCAAGTAAGTTATTGTTAAAATTATGCTTTATTTTGTAAATAAATATTTAGTAATAAAAAATGTTCATTTTTTTAAATTTAACCTTTGAATAGTTCTTTGTTTTCTTTATGAAGTAAATGTAAGGAGTAAATAAACTTGCACCCCTGGAAATTGTGGTGCCTAAGTAACAATTGTCGCAATGACCATAACAGAAGAGACAATCACCGGAAAAGTGTACTAGGTAATACAACAGCAAGGCAAGTAGAAAAATGAATATATCAAAGGACACTTATGAGCAGAGAGCGGAGTCGAGCCATTGATGATTCATAACCCATAGGCGTCTGTCTTGTATTCGCAATAGGTTTGCTTTCGAACAATTTGATAGGTGTGGCAACTGCATAAGTGGCACATACCTACATATGCAGATAATATGTATCTGTCAATGCACAACAGAACGAATGTAATGAACGGTTTGGTAACCGGCAGCAACTACTACTGAAACAAAAGTAATGCTGACCAGCGAATTGCGTATCGAATTTTGAATAAAAATAATTTACAAAGAACAAAACTCAAAGCTATGTATTTTCCGTGAAACATTGAAAGTATAAAACATTACTATGAACAACTAAAAGGTGTTCCTGTGTTGAATAAGTTCTTTTAGATGTTAAAACGACTTTAGAAATAGAAAATGTCCGTTCCACATCACAACTGGTGATACGTGCGTGGTTAAAATGTTGCAAAAGTGCACCATATTTTGAATGTATGGATTTTTCAATCGAATCTGTGCAGAATTTATATAATATATTCAAATCTGAATTTCTGCTAAATATGGCATCAACTTTTTGCCTCAGCTTTGAGAAATATCTTTTTAAATGATGAAAGTAACTTATCAACATTTGGAAAATGACCCCTAATGTATTCACATACTCTGTGTAGTACATGTGCTGCACAGGTAACGTGTAGTATATTGAGATAAGATTGCTTTAATAATTTCCCTGTTTTTAACTCATTAGTCAAAAATAATAGCATCTTGTCTTTGCAGTTGTTATCCGATGACATACTATTATGAATACATTGATCAATTACTTCTGCAACTGTTTCACCATTTACGACTGGAAATATTTTAGCTGCAATTAAGTATAGTTGGTATGAAGTTGTCGGATGAAGAATACCAACAACTACATTTAACACATCGTCCCATTATATCCGTTGTTTCATCTGTTGGTTCGTATTTTTTAAATAGTTCTTAAATAACATTTTGGTAAGTGGTATTTACGTAAAGTAGATTCATCTGGTATATGACGATCAGTATATTTTGTAAGAAACCTCTTGAGGACTGGATTGTTAAGCTTTTTAAATAGGATATTGGCCGACATGAAAGCTTCGCACAGTTATTCATTAAAAGTGTCAGGTGCAGATGCTCATATGTTATCTTGATGTGTTTTCGAAGAAACATGTCTCTGCACATTACATTTTTGTGGACGCCTTAAACTTAATGAACAGGCACTGCAATATATCTCGGTATCATTACGAATATGCAACCAATCTGTATGGTCTCTAATCTAACCTACCATGGTTGCCCTACGACGAGAATTCTCCATAGTTAATGGAAATAAAGAGAAATATTAAGAACAGAAAGAAATGGACTAAAAAGAAGAAACGAAAACTACTCCAAAAACAAATATTTATAAAAAAATATAGGATAAATATACAACGTAACGGATTTTCTAAAATAGTAAACGTTGTAACCAAATAACACTGAAAGAAACAAAACCAGAAACAATCCCTTATAGAAGAGAATAGAAAACATACTATCTCAAGAACAATAAATACGTATATGTATATGCATGTATAACAGCATGCAAGCACGAGAATACACTTTGGAATATGATTTTTAAGCGATTATTTGAACGAAGTCATCGAAATAATAAATAAATGTATATATATTGCGTCTTACACACTGACATGTCTTACACACCACTGTTGAATTAAATTTACGAAGGAATACACACAATGTACTATTCATAACGACGGAAATAACATCTGCTCGACGAATGTAATCCAGCAAGCAAATAGTGGAGCTGTTATAACATGCATACTATAACTGAGACCGCCACAACGTTTTATCGGGGCAGTTGGTCATTCAATCGCTTGAGTCCACTCTCTGAATATTACTATAAGTAGAACGGCCGTTTTCGGCAATTAAGAAACATTTATTCCGCACGTAGTACTAGCGTGCCCGAAAGAACTATGGAAACATATCCATAATTGAAACATTTAACGGATGTTATTCAGTTTCACGGAAGACTGTTAATACGGTTAAGTGTTTGGCACGTTTTATAATTTATTTCATGTGGAAACTTATTCGGTCACCACTGGTTGTTGGCGTAAATTTACCAGCCCTAATAACGATTGCCTTGCTAGATAAGAAAGGTATTCCCAGAGAATAGAAATTTTCAAAAGGATAGCCCTGCTAATAGTAATCTATGGCTTAGAGTCGTAGACACTAACTGAAAAGCAAAGAAAACTGTTAGAAGCAGCCGAAATACGACACTTTAGGCAGATAAAGAATACAAGAGATCCGGAGCTAGCAACATTAGTATTGCTAGGCACCACCTGACGTAAAGCTTGACATTTTTGACAGTATATCTAATCAAAACGTTTTATCACGCGGATGTTTTTTGTGATGTAATTACAGTAATTTGAAAATATCATCTCGGGCAAAAAATGGAATTAATTTGATTAAATTTTAGTGCAACGATTTACTACGACTTTTGATGAAGATTATCTCAATAACTTAGCGATTAAGGACCATCTAAACACTGTATATCACCGGATTAGTGAATTCAATCGTGTCCGTCACTTCCTCACGAACGAATTTAAAGAAGGTCGTCCAAAATCGGTTGTTGTGCCAGAATATATCGATGTTGTGCTGCAGGAACTGATAGTGTGAGATTGGCATGTGGTATACCGTGAGATTGAGGCATCCTTGAGTATTAGTTTGACAAGCATATATAATGATCTTGCGCCATTACATCCTGTATAATTTAAAAATCATTCAAAAAAGGCTTACTTCAATTGGTATAAGGATTTCTCAAAAAATGCAATCGTGATGCTTCAAAAGCCGTGTATAACTTCTAATTACATAGGTGACGGATCTTGGATCTGTATATGTAATAATCATTCACATCATTTTGTGCGATTCTGGTAGTTGCATACAATTTCGTTGAATGAGGTAGTGTAAAAGTGTTCTTAAAATACATCATTACCAGAGACAAAGTATAGTGTTTTCAATATGATCCGTTTATTATACGAGGGCGACATTGAAAATTTTTAGAAAATTAAACAAGGATTAGGTTTAAAAAAATTAAATGAATTTGTTGTTTTTCAAAAGGTTCCTTTTTAACATCAATACATTTTTGCATTCGATGAAACCAGTCCTTACAGCAATAATGCCACTCTTCTTGAGACACTGCTGAAACCAGGTTTTTATAATGTTCTACTGAGTCATCTGATGACGTAAAAGTGATCAGACGCATTTTAGGGCTGACGCTAGGTCAGAGCTGTATGGTTGGAGGGTCCATGGTGCTAACGTTTAGGGTATCCCGGATTTAGGATATTCAGTTATTAGTTTTGCTTTATGCGGCGATGTGGAATCCATTAGCAACAAAGTTTTCTCACATCTAACTGTTGATATAAAATATTTTGAATTTGGTTCATATGAAAGCCGAATGTGGTCCGAATAAATTCATATGATGTCCGTCGATCTTCCTCAAGCATTGTTCGAACACCGAAAATTTCCAACAGTAACAGCAGTTCTTGGGCGTCCTTCACGAAATTAATCACTGAGAAAAAAATGATCTCTTTTGAATTTGTTGTACCAATTATTAATTGTTAGCTTAGATTGGGCTTCTTCATCAAAAGCATTTCTAAGTCGATCTTCACATTGTTTTTGCCGTAATGACGATTTAAAATCGTATAAAAGCATAGCCCGGAAATTCATTTTTGGGCGAACACAATTTTTTTAAATTATGATAATTAAATTTAGAAACTATTAGAGCAAATCGTACAAACTACACGACAATCAACTGAAAAAGTAGCTGTCAAATAAAAAAAAAAATATTTTTTTGGGAAACTAGATTTTTCAGTGTTCCCCTCGTGCGTATCATCGGGAGCATGGAAAATTGAACGACTCTTGTACACATTTTACGAGTTATTTTAATGTTGTGATACTGACTTTATATGCATTCGAATAAAACATAGTACATGCTTAGCATATTACGAGTAATAATGAATAATTCCAAACATAATATTTTTATTTGAAAAACGGAATACAGTAATAAAATAAGTAATCAATATTTTGTAGGACCACCATTACTTTCCGCAATTGCTTGCAGACGTCTAGGCATGGATGCAATCAAATTTCTAATGTAATTTTCTTTTAAATCTTCCCAAGCGTTTTCTATTGCTCTCCACAATTCTTTTCTATTGCCAGGTCGAAAATTTATTTGATAATTTATTTTAGTTAACATTGCCCAGACATTTTCCATATGATTTAGATCGGAGCTTAAGTAATATATTTTCTCGTAAGTAATATATTAATTCTTGTTCATGCTGTTGCGTTGATATTTTTCGAAGACCTGGTCCAATTTTGCTTGCTACGGTTTGTTACTTGTGCCATTTATTTCTTACGTAAAATATGCAGGACTTAAATTATATTAAACTCTTCAGCAATACCACGCATTGAATATTCACTTTCCAACATACTACCAATTTTTACTTTCTGCATAACCGTGAGATGCATCATTTTTGGACGTGACAGTTTAATTGCATGTTATTAATATGTCAACTGTATCAAGACCAATCACGAGTATATAAAAGTCTAGTATACAATAGAAAACTGCTGTCGTTCAAATTTATATGCTCCCGATGGTACGACAACCGGTAGAATAGTGTGATCTAGATGAAGAAAAGCCTGTAAGTTTGCGCTAGGAAATTAAAAATCGAAATTCAATCGATTTCGAATTTGTCCCTCCAAGTCAAACACCTACTGTTTTTTTTGTAGTATATCAAAATTTTAGGCTTTTTTCCTAAGCGAATACGATAAAGTATGTCCAGATGTTTACCATTTATGGTAAAAAAAAGGACCCACTGATTACGTTCAAAGAAGAGCGTATTGATAACTTTTAACTTTATACAAAACATCGTCATGAACATTTTGAGAAGGTTTTCAGAATAAAACTTCTGTAAGCTACACTACAATACATTTTCATTTATCTGGTCTTTTCTGTCCATGAAAATAAATCCCGAAACTTCGAACGCATTACGTACAATGACTAGTACAGAACTTATTAATCATCGATTATCTCCTGTTCCATTTTATTATGCGTTTTATTAAGAGATCCGTTACACTTTAATAAAACAGTACTGCAAAACTAATTTAATTAGAGACTCGATAAAACTCGATAAATTAAAAAAAACAATTAATTCTTGAATATTCACGAAGTGTATATACATATTATTTACTTAATAAATTAATTGGTTTAGGGAGTCCAGTTCTCTTTTTTTATCTTGCGTAAATTGATGAATTTCTCGCATTTTCTTTTCCATTTCTTTGGGTTGCCCATTTAACTTCTTCGAGACATGCTTTTCTGAATCTTACCATTCTCTTTTTGCTGATTGTGCTTCATGCACTCGCCTTGTTAGTCTTCTATCACTCATTCGTTTACTATAGGTTGCTGCAAAAGTTTTTAGAAACCAGTACTAAGTTGCGTAACTGAAAGGTCGTAGTATGATTTTCACAAATTGCGATATTTTGCAGGCAAAACGTCATTAGAAAAGTTAGTGTTTTAAAAAATAAACAATTTCGAATGATGATTTTGTTTTAATATAGTGTGTGGCTTAACTCACCAACGATGCATCGACTGACTTTGTCAGCCTGCTGGGGAGAAACCACCATGAAAAAGCACTCTTTACAAAATGTTAGCAGAATTCAAGCGTTGCACAAATCTTAGTGACGAATTTCCTGAAGATTGTCCAGCTTCAACAAACATCGTTACTGTGAGAGAAATGATATCGAGAAGTAATGTACCGGCCTGTAATGTACAGCCAGATTCAGGCATTCATAGGCATAAACAAATGCACATGAACTTGCAACATTTGGTTGTGAAAAAGCTTTTTTAAGGCGAAAAGATGGAATTAATATCTCATTAGCAGACCTTGTAATTTCAACACCTGAAAAAGTTGTTGACGTACTTTTCTAAGATGCCCACTTCTGAGTGGGAAAAATATTTACAGAATTTATTGAACCGTATGTAACAGTGAATAGAATTTAAAAGCGACTACTTTGAAAAACACGAAAGCGCATGCCCATTAGGTCGTGTTTTCTCTTAAAACTGACTACTTTGAAAAAAATAAGTCGAATATCCACCAATTTGTGTTTTTATACTTTTTCTATACTCCATTTACGTGAAAAACATAGGGCCTGGTTCGTGAGGGTTGAGCTACCCACCATCCGCGTCCTTAGGTGGCGGATAAGGGGACGGTCAGGTCTCTCTTAGGAAACTTGATTTAGTGGCAGTCATAAGCGGGATGTGTAGGCCTAAAAACCTTGTAATCATTAGCGAAAGCTGTCACCGCGGACCAGCTCTCCCAACCTATCAGGCAACGTGCTCAATGCCGAATGGCCACTGAGGTATATGTGGTACCGAATGTTCCCTTTGGGGCACCAGGCGGCACTTCCTTGTATTGACGCCTTATGCTCGTAATGGAATCTATGCGGGCATTGACTTCATACTTCTTCCGTACTCGTGGGAATAGAATAAAGCGAGATATAAAACAAAATGTATTCGAAAAGATGGAGTCTGGAGAGAACCCAAAACCTGGAGAGTCTAATGAGACTCCCGTGGTAATGGGGACTAATGAGACTCCAGAAATAAAAACAAAACTATTACCGGTTTGATAACCGGACATTGCCCTTTAAAGGAAGGATCTGCGCAGTATGGGTTTAGGTAGCGTACCCTGGTGTAGGAAATGTGAAAACCAGGAGGAAACTAGCCCTCACTTAATATGAACGTGCGACGAACTGATGAGATTCAGACAGAAACATTTCGGAAAAGATGCATATTGGATCCTACGAAGGTACTCAAATTTTCCTTGAGGAGGACAGTAGCTTTTATCGAGGGCATAAGACTAACAGTGTGGAACTGAGAGATCTATTGGGGGTGGTTTCCGGAAATATTCTTAACGCCTCATAATAAATAAAATAATAAAGTTTGGAAAACAAACGATTTCTTTTTTTTTTATTAATAATAAATTTGCATTTCCTAGTTATTTACACTCTCATTGATTGGTTGTGGCAGAGATTCTAATAAATGGTTAGTGTTGACTTGTATCTCATATCGGATAATTTTCGGGACCTGCGGTGGGTGTGTTAAATCGCTTAACTTTCTGCCGACAATGTTCCATACGTGTTGTATTGAGGAAGTATCGGTAGATCTGGAAGGTTTAGTATGAGCCTCTTCAATGAAATTTAGAGTAAACCAAGTACTCCGTCATCATAACTACTCACTATTCCACACTTTACTTTTTTCGTATCCTGATCTGTTCCTAAATATGTTCAGCCCAATGCCGGTGGACGTCAATATTATTCCCATTAACGACCCATAAGTCCTCTTGGGCGCAGTTTTGATAAGTCATGAGGTGTTATATGTGTTGTATTTCTACGCAGGTTGATCAGGTTGATCTTCACTGGGACTACCTCTGTTCGGATACGCTTCAAACGTCTCCATATTTTCCAATCGAGATGCTGACCTGATAGTTCTTGTACAAGTGGATGGGGCTGGATCTCCACCGATGCAAGGAAACTTTTGCGAGATTTAAGTCTTTCTTTTGGTTCGGGAGCACCGTTGCGCAGATACCGTTTATGGAAAGACTGTTGAATACTTTTAGTATATTCTACTGCAATTCGTCGCTTGGAAGGGTCTATCTGCGGCTGCTTTATAAATTTTATTCAAAGGTGCGGCTTTCACACATGCAGTTATTAGTCTGCTTGTTTTACTAAGTGCAATGTCAACACTTCTAGCATGGTCAGGCCTGTAAGAGCGGTTGTTATCAGAGCCGACTTTAACACTGGCGAGCATAAATATCGAGGGTATCACCAATAACAAGCACGAACTGTAGAGACAAAATATTTAGTTTCTGAACAAAAAGAACGGTTCCAAATCAGGAGAATAGAATGAATGGGGAACCAATTCGAACCCTAATTTGTCTAATTTTGCCAGACCAAACCAGGAGAACGTGATGAGTGGGGAATCAATTCGAACTCTAATTTGTCCAATTTTGCTACCTCCTTCTAATCTGGTCCCGTTCTTCTTGTTCGTAAATTAAATAACTTGGTTCAGTGTGAAGAAATTATCATTGAGTAATGACTTCGAGAATAGCATGAAGTCGAAAACCTGTAAATTCGGCGGATCAAGTACATAGTCCTCGATTACGTTAAAAAATAAAGTTATTTTCTTTGAGAAAGTGTTCAATTTGCTTTCTTAACATACTCATTAAATCGTCCTCGTAGGACTTAGAAGTCGACAAGATGAAACAACTTGTGTAGTAAAATAGCATGGTTAATAATATGAGAAGCCCTTGTAAAGCCCCCTCTAGACCCCATCATTTTGGTCTTGTCCATTGAACTGTTAACAAATAAATTACGACATATTTATAATATTAGTGTCTATCTATAATTACATATGCGGCGGAAATCTTGTGTCTCACAAGCAAAGACGAAGCAAGGCTGATAGTACCGTCAAAAAAGATCCTGGGACCAGAGAGGATGGTTAGGGAGGTTAGGACACTCATGAACTTCAAAGTAGTATATTTAATGGACGGCGAAAACATAGTATGATAGATAAAAATTCAGAGGCTGAGATGGTTTACACATGTAAAGGAGACCGATGAAGTCTTAAGAGAAGTAACAAACTGGCGTCCAGCGGAAACCAGACCAAAAGCTAGGGGACAGGATAATGAAACACATATGAAGGATGCGAATAAAACCTTGGAGGGAAAAAGCTGAAAAGACATGAAAGAGGAGAAAAACGATCAGCAAGGCAAAAACGCGCACGAAAAGCTGTAGAAAGGAATAAGCAAACGCCAATCGATCCACCGCGAGAACCGCATCAATAGAGCCTACGTCTATTGATCTTTAATGGAAAAGGCTATTCTGATTGGGCGAAATAAAAGACCTAATATATATATTACCAAATATTTTGGTGAAATTAAAATGTCTGAAAAAGCTTCCGATTACCAACTTTCTCCCTTTTAATTGTTCTTTTCCTTAAAATGTCAAGTACTGGTGTAGATTTTTTATGCACTGGGTGTTTTTCACCTCTTTTTGATCACGAGTTGTAAGACCATGAGAACTATTATTTTTTAATATATTAAAATCACTTATGTACTTTTTTGTTTGTTTTATTTATATAAATGATCTTGTATATACAGAAACAATGTCTGTCTATGTTATAGATGTTTTTTCGTTCACAGTGAATGCAGAACTTCTTTTTTTTACAAAAGAAATGGTTTAGGTTCACTCGGCGTTTTCAAAAAGTCCATAAGGGGGTGAACGGTAATAAAATTAAAAGTAATAAAAATGACGAAACATATTACTGGTCAAACTGGAAAAACCCCACGACAAATTTGGTTAGCAACTAATCTATAAACATATGATAATAAGATACTTACACAAAAAAGATACAGCAACAAATGTACAAGTATCTTTGCTTGTAATAGCATATGAAAAAAATTTCAAGTACTTTACAATTATAAACTAAGACGTGATATTTACCTAATCCGTTGACAATTGAAAATATTAATTAAATGCATTAACAAACAGAGATAATGAAAAATTTTACAAAGTAATGGTTTTCTCTTAGATTTTTCCAATGTATTAAATATATTCCTAATTCTAAACGTATGAATAATTATAATTTATTGTGGCAATGATAAAGTAAAGATAAACTAAATGATGAAATAAAATGTATATGTTTATTATAATCCGAACAACTGGTGTTGGAATTGGCAAATTAATTGAAATTTATTTATGTTATTTCCAGAGTTCAGAAATTTTCATTTCAGAAAAATGTTGAAATTTACCGTAGGTAACCCAATTTATTCGAATCGAACGTTTAAACAGGAAACTTTTTAAAAATATTCTTCAATATAAAACTATGGATTTATTAGGTCCTAAACACCGGACATACTTCCTTCCCTTCACTTGCCCTTTTTCCAATTACGTTCACACAATGCATTTATTGTACTCATATTGGTATACATGTATTACTTCCTGGTGTTAAATTTATGTCTTGCGCTTCCATTATTAACTACTGTAACACTTGTAGGAATTCGGTCATTATTATTTTCAAATTATTTACAAACGAAAGGGTTCACATAGAACAACAGGCCCATTATTATCAGCGCAGGCTCTGAATATCCCTTCATGTGTATTGTGGGCGTGTTGGACTAGTCTTGCTTGGTTTGTTACCTGTGTTGCGTGTTAGACCGGGGTATTACGTTTTTGTTACGCAAATCGCGCGTATTTTAATCTATAGGGCGACACTAAGGAATAAATACTATTAGCAGCGTAAGTACGTTAAGAGCATTTCAAGTTATAAATTCTGTTAATGAGTTGTCGAGTTACTAATGCGAAAGAAGAATTTATTTAGAAGTTTTTGTTATTTAAAAATATAAAGAATTATAAATTTACATTATTTGAGTCTATATAAATATTTAAAATTACAGAATAATGAACAAAATAATACAAAATAAATTTTGTAATATTGACTATTTGGAAGAGAGAAATAGTGTATTAATTTATAATAGTTTAACATGTTTTTATAATATGATTGCGAACTAATAAAAAAATGCAAAATATTATAATTATTTACATAAAAACTTATTGGCGCAAGTTCTTCTTTTATTTGGGAAAACGAATAATTCCTTATTTTTAGATAAATGTGAAAAGAACCAATTTGATAAAGATAATTCTCAGGGTTTATGTTAGTTATCTTAAAAATTTATATTAATTTCCAAAACTAACTATTCTTTATATATCTACGGCTAAATTAAAATAAACTTATTAATTTTTCAACTTTTATTTTTTTAATGCTTTTTAAGTTTAAATATTCAACAATATGAAACAAACATGTAAATAATTTACATATCTGTAACTATGCACATGGACAATACAGTTTACAGATATGTAAATTATTTACATGTTTGTTTCATATTGTACAAACGCTTTATACGTGCTTAACGTATTGTCATACTTAAACAAAACCTTTTTGTATATTAAATATTCAAGTCTAATATGTATTTTTCAATACTATATAAAATCGAAATGGATAAACCATGGCGGGTTTATGTATTGAATTTCTCAAAGTGTTTCTGAATGTCTCGGTTAAAATTCTAATGCTTATCTATCTCGGTGTAAAAACGAATACTGGACTAGACTAGAATAAAAGTAAGCAACGAAATGATGGGTGTCGTATTATAAAAAAGAATTTGCGAAAATCTTGGACTAAATGTTCTTAAAACAATAATAGAACCAGCGCATGAAGATATAAAGGTATTGAATGGAAGAGCCGTTTCAACGAATCGATGAAGACCCTATTCTTCAAATTGTGTTTATATGACGATTGCTATTTATGTAATCGGAATAACAAACAAGAACAAATATTTACCATAGAAATGATTTTATTGTTTTTCAAAATATTCTCCGTGATGACCGCTACACTTTTGCAAACATTTTAATTAATTTTCACAGCACTTTTTCCATTCCGATTGAGGTATTTTCAAATATGCATTTTGAACGCATCAACCGTTTCTTCTTGCATCGAAAATCGTTTAGCACGTAGTTTATTGTTTGCGCGCGGGAACAAAAATAAATAATTGGATTCCAAACTATGGCTGCACGGGGAATTGAGTAGTTTGCGCCGATGTATGAAAGCTCGCATTGTCATGGTGAAGAATGTTCCTGCGTCGCTGGTTGGTTTTTCTTATTCCTCCAAGGATTTCTGGTAAAGAAATGGTTATGTACCATTCAGAATTGACCGTTCTGGCATTGTAGCCACAGTGTAGCGACAATTTGCTTTGAGGTGTTTCTTACGCGAACAACTTTTGTTGGGTTTGACTTATCTTGGAACACCCACACCCTCGATTGTTATTTGCTTTCGGGCTAGATTCAAGGTTGGTCTCAAGTTGGTATATGTTTTACACGTCTCTTGAAGTACCTTGATTGTATTTTTTGACCATTTCTTTGCACCAATCGACACGAGCCTTTTTCGAGCGATCGTCAAATTATACGGGATTCAACGTGAACAAATCTTTTTTATGGTTAAATGTTCGTGCAATATTTGATGTAGGCTTGCCATACTAATGTCCAGGGATGCCTCAATTTCACGATATGCCACATGACGATCTTGCATTATGCACAGTAACGGTGTTTTCTGGCACAAGTAGATAAGCCATGAGATGTTGGCGAAAATGTTCGCCTTTCAAGATCATTTGAGCTGTGACATCACAGCTGAGTATCGCAAAACAGATATGAACGGGTTAACCTGTTTATATCTGTTCAGATCTGTCTTATGTAGCGCGTTCAAAAAAGCCTGCCTTTAGTGAGTCATGATTTCTAAGTAACACCAAAAAGCATGTGGTAACTTTATTAATATGAATTTCTTAAATGACAGTTACATTTAAATGACAGACGGCTTTAGAAAATTGCAAAGCTAGAAAGTTGCCAGGTTATAATCTTCCTGTCATGCATGGCCCCCACATTCGATTATGGGCCCTGGACCTGAGGTCCTCCCTATTTTACGGTCGCGTGCTACATTATAATTGCATGGTTATTTCTTACCCATACTCTTTTAAAATGTAATTTAACCTATTTTATAAGTCCAAACTAAACTTTATTTATAAAATTATTTTACTTAAAAATGACCACAGTAGATATATTTATTTAACACACTAAGATTAAAAATAAAAATAATTACAAAAAACTAAAATTTGGATCTATGTCATATCTTAGAGACTGGCTACAAAATAAGACTACTTAATAATAGTCTTCCGAGTTTTCTTCTGACTAAAATGATCAATTATGTCGAAAAAGTCAAGAGTCTTGGCCAATTTATTCTCAATTACTAAATAGTTAAGACGACGTTGGCCTATTGTGTTCCTTTGCCAAGTTTTTCAAGAGTTCGCAAATCTACTTGAAGACCTTTCAACCGTAGACACTGGTACTAGAATCGTACAAAACAGTCTAGTTGCAGTACACAGGTTCACAAAAATTGCTAGAAGATTTTTCTTATACATGGTGTTCCCTGAAGTAACCGACAAACTTAAACAATGCGGTTCTAGAGGTGATTCTGAACAAAAAAGTTCATATGCACTATAGCTTATTTTTTTTTTTTTGTTCTTTAGATTTCCACAAACCAAAACTGTTTCAGTAATGTATTTAATGATGAAATTACATAACAAACTAATAAATATTATAACAGTTGCTCGAAATGTTCGCCTCTTCTTTCTAAATATGTTGCCAGTCTTTGGGCCATATTCTGTTTCCAGTTAGTATCTGTAAGTTCATTTCGTAAGGAATCTACACCTGCAATTATTCTTTCGATCAATTCCTCTCGAGTGTTTCTTACCGTTATACTAAACACGATTTTTTAGACAACTCCAAAAGAAAAAGTTCAAGAGCGAAAGGTCAGAAGAACGCGCAGGCCATAATACAAGGCCTCCTCTGCCTATCCAATGTCCAGCAAAATTTAACATGTCCTTTTTCGGTTAAAATATTTCTTTAAAATTCAAGATTTACTAAATAAATAAATAAAAATATTATATAAAATATTTATAAAAGTTCTTGTAATCATGGATACTTTGATACATGTAACGTACAGTCATGGTCAGATAAATGTAGTATAACCTCAAATTTCATATATGTCAAAAAAATTGAAATTTTTTTGTTGTAAGACGAGCTTCAGCTTAAGTAATGACTGGTAACATGTTTAGAAAGAAGAGGCGAACGTTCCAAGCAATTGCTATAATATTAGTTTATTAGTTTGTTATGTAATTTCATGATTAAATACATTACTGAAAGTGTTTTCTTCTTTTGTTCAAATCTAAAGAACAAAAAATTAAGCTTAAGTGTATACGAACTTTTTTGTTCACAATCACGTCTAGAACACATTGTGTTTGTCGGTTACCTCAGGGAACAGCCTGTATATGGAGTTGAGAAGTTTCATCGGGTCCTTTTCTGATTGGATGACTGCACTATAGACGCTCCTCATGTTTAGAATTTCTTCAACTAAGCTGTCTGAATCTGCTAAGTCTGAAGGATTCTTTGGGACAAGATTGGTGGTTTTAACTTTCAGTTTTAACTTTATAGGTGCATGAAAACCAAAACTGGTGAAAACATATCACAAATTTGTTCACAACTCGCAAATCTTGTTTTCAAATCTGCTATGACAAAGCCCAAAAGAGGAAAGACAACAGAGGAACTGAATTCATTTGATGCTTCTGGTCCTAGCTGAAGTTGTTCAAGCGTTTTTTCATCTGCATTGGGTTTCCTTTTCTTTGTATTAAATTATAATCATAAAAAAATTAAATTGCGTCGGGCTGCGTCCGAGCCCCTGCCCAGGCCCGGGCTTGGATCCAAGCATTCACCCAGCCCCACTCTTGTGGCGGCCATGCTGTCATAAATAAATAAAATTCTGTGTTATCGTTTTTATTAGATGACACTAATGACATTAATAATTGACAATTCATATCTGATAATGAACAGATATGAAAAGGTTAAAATAGGTAATGAACAGTTATAAAACAGGTCTGAACAAGTACTCGTTCATACCTGTTTTGCGTTACTAAGCTGTGACGTCACAGGTCAAATGATCTTGAAAGGCGAAAACGAACTTCCATAAGAAAATACATGGGATTTTGGCCCCGAAACCCCATTGCTTATCTACTGGGACAACAACGGATTTTGGGCGATCTTCTTGAAATTTGTCTGTAAGCGAGTGACGGTCACGAATGAATTCAGTAAACCACTAATATACAGTGGTTTTAGATGGTCCTTCATCGCCAGAAATATTGAAAAACTGTACCCTGGATTCGTTGTAAAAATCAGATGAGTGAATTACATTGCACAATAGGAATTTTTATGTGGGTATCAAATGTAGCTACTTTTTCAGGTTCTTACAAGAAAATTCATAGGAAATAAATAGTGCCCGTATGACCAAACGGTCTGGGTACATATTCCGTCAAAAATATTAAATTTTACGATGGATATGTCAGATGGCGCCTGCCAACAATAATGTAACCAGTTCCGGATACATAAATAGTTACCATCTAACGGTACAACGTCTGCAGCAAGTAGAACTTGTCTCGATTTTTGCAGTTGCTCCTGTGATTAAAAGTTTCCAATTGCCACTTATGGTAAAGATTTACAGGTTTTTTAGAGTTACGAAGAAAATTTAATGTGTGTTAGTCATTTATTATGTATTCAAGAAGTTTAGTGGTCGTAAAATATTTAATACCTTTCAGAGTTCAACAATATAATTAAGCGTCAAGTAACATCACTATGTAGTAGACGGAGAAGTGAAATTTCCTTAATTCATTAATTATTAATCAAATTGGTATTTTTAAATGCAAATAAAATAAGATCTATGCTGTAAAAATTGTTTCGCGTATCAATTTGTATATTCAATGGTTTAAATATACTTTTGTAAGACGACATTGATACATGTATTTACAATGAATCCGTTTCTGATCTTTTAATTGTAGATTATAATATTGTTAAAGTTATTTATGTCGAAATAACATCTAAGTTATATTCGCTGATTTAATAGCTTCAATAATAGCTTCATTAAAAACTGCAAGCTAGGATACGTAGCCGGATGCACGTAATGCAAGCTTAGATAAAATTCAATATAAAAGATGGGCAATGTATGAAGAGAACAAAGTTAATTAATAAACGACTAACATGAAAGATTTTCAATCTGTCAGTTAATTGATCTCAAAGTGTAATTTAATTAAGAATCACAGTCGTACAAATTGTAATGAGTCTACGAACCAGGTTTTTTTTTAGTTTTGTCGACAACCGTATATGAATATAGAAAAATATTATGAGGAGGCAAGTTCGAAGACCGTATTAAACCATATTCAAAATGTAAATATTCGAAAATTCTTAACAAAATCAGCCTTTCGTTCATAAAGTTGGACATGCCAATTAGATAAATTTTAGGATTGAAATAAATCATTTAATTTTTCTTTCTATGTCAGGTTTCGCTGTCACTATCTTCCTTTCTGTTTTTAAAAATTAATTGGTTAATCAAAGACACTTGCAAAAAATTTGTTGGCATTTCTACAAATATTTCGCTTAACTCATTTCCCACAACCTAATTTACATTAAGTACTTGTTTTTTTTGTGAGTTCCGGAAACTGGCTCAATATTTATATATTTTTCTACGTAAATTTTGAGTGCCCTTTGGGCAACAGCATATGTATATGTATGCAAAAACTCCGTCGAATTGCGCTTAACTTTCCGAACCTTTAGACATAGTTAATGCATTTGCCCACACATTTTCAGATGTAACAGGTGTTCATTTGAAAAGTCAATCTAGGTTACTTTGAAATTTTGATAGAATAAGACGCAAATATATTAATATGTGTTTGTTGTTCCGTAAACGTAAATCCAAATGACATTTGATAATGTCAATCACAAATACAGTTTAAATAAATTGCTTCCCAGTTTTAAAATGGCTTTCACTTTAGAACATAATTTTTTTTTACTCCAGGCTTATTTTCGAAGTGGTAATAAAATTGATGGTTTATGGGTTTATTCAGTTCAAGATTGCATGGTAGAATTTCAAGTTGAGTTTCCACATTTTGTAATAGATTATATACAATTTAAGAATACTTTGGATAGAACTTTAAAACTTTTTTCTGAAACTGGTAGTCTCTTAAGAAAATCAGGCAGCGGAGCAGTTAAGAAACGTACACCTCAAGTTGTCAATCGTGTTGAAGAAATAATGGAAAATGAACCACAAACATCTGTTCGACATTAGAGTCAACAAATAAACCTTTCTGTTGGTACAACTCACAAGTTATTAAAAAATGATATGCATAGGATTTTAAAGTCCATTGATCTTGAAGGGCAACATTTGTTATAGTTTTCAATATATACCTATTATTTGTTATTTATTTGTATGTATGAAACTGTCAAAATATACGACTTCGTAGGTTAAGTAGTAAATTTTAATTTACGACATACTTCAAAATGTTCTCAGTAAATCACATGCTACTAGATTGACTTTTCAAATGAACACTTGTTATACTTACAAAATGACAGTTCAAATTATCCTGAATCTTTTACGTATTCTCCATCTGTCACCTTTCCTGCGATTACTGTGGATGAGTTGGTTAAATGTATGTCCAATCTTAACAATAAGTTTACTGCTATTGATGACCTTCTACCAAGGTTTTCAGTACGTGACTGCAGATTTGTATTTGCTTCCCCTTTAGCTGCGATTATGAATCTTTCCATAAAAACAGAAAACTTTCCTGATCTTTGGGAGCGAGCAGTTGTTTGCCCCGTTCATAGAAAAGAGATAAGTCATTGTTGTCAAACTATCGCCCTATTTCCATTCTATCCAATTTTGCGAAGATCTGCATGGCTTTCTTTCTGGCCGTTCCACATTGACTATTTTATGTAATGTCTCTCAAGTCTTGAGTGAGGTTCTGGATAGGCGCGGTCAGGTAGATGTTATTTATACTGACATGCATTTCATCCACCTGATGAAGCCATTGTATGGCGAAACAGTATTGTATGGATTTACAATAAAACATTTTTGAAACTAGAAGTTTAGTACTTTCTTATTTTTCACGATAATATTTACGTATCAGTTTCTTCAATCGTTTTTCCACATAAAAAATGTTTAATTAACACTTGGAATTCTTTTTTGCTCCATATTTACACAACAACGAAAACAGTTTTTTCTCAAATGATTATAAAATACAACCTATCTGTCAGATTTGTTTGAAATTTTGACAGTAGCTATCAGAAACATGGCCGAAGTCGAGTGTTGCCAACCTTTAAGTCACTCTTCCATCACACCGCTCTCGTATATACATAGCCAATTAATCGTTCTAATCAGGAAACAATTGATTTTTGCCACTTTTAAATGAGATCTACGGTATGTACTAAAAATAATCTGATTTTATCGGGGGTAATACCATAAGAGCTTGTGTTTATCCAGACAAACTTTATTTTGAGCGAAAGCTTTATTGCTTGGTAACTGATGAGAACAAATAACATGGTAAAATCGCGACACTGAAGGTGGAACGATTTTAGCTTTTGTTGTTTGTTCGAGTTTGTGTTACTTTTAAGCAACAAAGTTTGAGTTTTGTCAAAACGAATGTTTGTTCCGGAAATAAACACAAGCTCGAATAGTATTACGTAAGACAATTTAATGAATCATTTAATTAAAATTAATAAACAAAAATACATATTTTTATTTAAACAACGCCAAAACGCAACATTTCTTTGAATACATAGGTAAATAGTAGCTTAATTGTTACTAAAACTACAGTTAGAAAATGTACAGTTATTATAAATTATTTTATTCCTGACTGACTGAACACTATTTAGGTTATTTTTGTTTCAATTTCTGAGTGATGATTTGGATCAAACTGGTGGTAAGATTTTAAGGATTTTGTGTCTCAATGGCCTTTTATTTTAGTGATTTGCAAATCACTTACTTCAGCTTTGGATAATGTTGAAACAGCACTTGCTCGATTTGAATGATAGATACAAGTGTCTCGTATCGTTATGTTCAAATTTTAAGAGTGCAAAGTAGACTTCATTTCAAGTAACAAAAACGCAAAACTTGTGTATCCATTTTTATTTGTTTCAAAGTTACAGATCTACGAAAGTGATTGTCACATCATGAAAAAAAAATGTAATCCTAAAGTCAATAAAAACTGATTTTATTTAAAAAAGTTCAATTAATAATATTTTCGAAATGTCCACCTCCTTGTTGAATGCAGGCTTGTGCCCGTAAGCCAACAGAAGAAGTACTTATCCGAATTTCATACTTGCTTTGTCGGATTAGCTCGGCAGCCAGGTGAATACGATCCAACAACTCTTCTCTTGTGTTCGAAGCTTGCGCGTAGACTAAATTTTTCATGTACCCCCATAAATAAAAGTCAAGGGGATTAAGTTCGGGTGATCTGGGTGGCCATGCAACAGGACCACCTCGACCAATCCATCTTGGATAATTGACGTTAACCCAATTTCGGACAGCAATTCCGAAATGTGGTGGTGCCCCATCCATGTGAAACCACATCCTCTAAAAGACCTGGCAGTTCGTCAGTAAGAAATTGAAGGTAATTGTCCGCATTTAACCTCCCAGGAAGAACGACAGGACCAATCAACAAGTCATCGATTAGGGCCGCCCAAACGTTAATAGAAAATTTTTGTTGAAATTTAAATGGGCGTATAGCTTTGGGATTTTCTGATGACCACCTGTGCAGGTTTCTCAGATTTGTAACACCACTTCTCGTGAACGTAGATTCATCTGTCCAGAGGACTGTTCTGCAGAAATTAAAATGAAGCCGTTACTGTCTTAATATTGAGGTAGAATAAACTAGACGAGCATAGTGGTCTCCTCAAGCAAACCGTGTCCCCTGCGATAGTGATATGGATATAAGCCCTCACGTTTTAAAATTCGCCAAACTGTCATTCGTGGCACTCCTAGTTGTCTAGCGATTCGACGTACACTGAGAGTTGGATCACTTACAACAATAGCTACTGCTTCTTCCTCCAAGTCTGCTGGCAAATTTACTCCTCTGTCGAAAAGATAATCACGCAGTCCGCATTCCCGAAATTGTCTGTGTACTTCCAGAAACGATCTGTAATGAGGAATGCGCCTATCGTGAAACCGATGTCGGTATTCAATAACTGCTTGACGTGCACTGCCGTTACAGTAGTCATACAAAATGCATGTCCGCATACTCTTGAGAGGAAAATCGGTAAAGCATTTTGAATAAAGAAAACGTGTCCATTCACTAATAAGCTGTTGTATGAACTGAAACGTAATGTAATCCTTTATCAAAAAATGCAACGTTAACAGTCATCTGAACATTTGTTTATTGTATGATATTCATGGTTCAGCACTTACGTAATAAGTAAGAACCTTCTTTATCATAAATAAATTTCCAGTACTCTTTTTTGTAGATCTCCAAGAAATTATTGTATGTACTACGGCACATGTTTATTTATTTTAGGATAACATTTTATTATGCGACGTTAACAATCACAGGCCTGTTATTGAATCGTATAACTTTTTTGAAATAAAATCAGTTTGTATTGACTTTAGGATTACGTTTTTTTCATGATCTCATAATCACATTCATAGATCTGTAACTTTGAAAAAATAAAAATGAATATACAAGTTTTGCGTTTTTCTTACTTGAAATGAAGTCTACTTTACACTCCTAAAATGTGAACATAACGATACGGGACACTTGTATATTTATTGTTGGCATTAAGGTGAATTTTGATAGCTGATTTATTTGGACCAATAGGCATATATTTGTACCAACATTTGCTGCCTTCATTTTCATAATACTGATTCACTATAAAAAAAAAATTAATAAAAATGTTCGGTCCTCTTTTGCTTAAATTTTTATAAAACAGTCTAACAGGACATAAATCAAGATTTCTTTAATTTTCCTTGAGCAACTTACTATCGTTAAGTTTCTTATCTCTACCCTGGGCTGTTTTCGAAAATATCAGATTGTATTACCTGACCTACCTGTAGATGTTCCGTCATTATTTTTTTCTGTTCCAAAATAATGAATTTTACACTGTACAGCTTCACCCCCACTCCAAGCCAATTCAAAAGCAGCAATATGGAAAAATTTCTTTTGCAATCCATTTGGGTGCGTTCTCGTCCCATAAGTTCATCATTTTTATAATTCCTTAGGTAAAGCAGCAGCACTTGTTTCTCTTTTATTGGGTTTGCTTTGCAATTCTTTTCTTTTTACGTTAATAATATTCTTAAACGAGTCAAAAATTGCGCCAAATTCATTGAAATATTTTTCTTGAATACATTTTGAAGTAGTATTCTAGATAGTTTTGATAACGGATTCTTTGTATGTAAATTAATTGCATTTTTCGCGAAGTAATGTGAATGAATTAAATATTGCTTTCTACATTTTACGACGCTAATTATTCAAATTTGTCTATTGAAAAAATTCATTCTTAAGCGGAATTTGAACCCACGGCCATGGTTTGCCGAACCATTGCTCTGCCGCTAAGCTATTAGGGACTGTGGTTCCGAATACATCGGGAAGCCTTAAGTTACATTAAGGAAACACATGTTAATATTTTTCCCTGTAGTCGGCACTTGATGTAATTGCTAGAATACTAGAAAACTGGGTCTATAATATGAAGCAGAGAGATGGGACAAACTACAAAGAATTCTAGCAATTACATCAACTGGCGTATTGCTGTCCAAATTATAGCTTCTCTCGGAGCAAAATTGCATGAATTGTTTCCATATTGAGGCTTTCGTTTTTATTGTATTGTTAGGCACAGTATCCGATACCGCTTCTTCTATTTTTTCTGTAGTAGCACTGCCGAAACAATTCATTTTGGAAGAGAAAAATACAAAAGTTTGTATGACGTTTATCTGAACGTTACTCTCGAAATTGAACTCTTGTTACCATGGGAAAATCTATATGCAGTTTATCCACTTGCACACATTTTACTATATATAATAGCAGTTTATTCGATGTCAAATTAACACATTAAAATGTAATGTTTTTGACAGATGAAATTGTCAATACATAATTCCCAAATTCTAGGCTAGTAGAATTTGAATATGTATTGTATTGCTACTGTTAGGAATATGTTAATATTTGAATTATTCTTTCATGATAATTCAAAATCATTAATTTAACAAGGAATTTGTTTGACTCACACGTTTGTAACATAAATTTCTTTGCTTGAGTTGTACAATTAGTAGTTTTCAAATTGAACTTTTCCTATTACTTATCCACTTTTTGCCATTATGTGCCTTACTTAGCTGAAACACCAGAAATTCCGTAATTTCATTTTAATAAATTATCGATTTTTCTGTTACGCACACCTGGATTTGAAGGGAAACCGGAAGTATTCGGCACATAGCACATGTGGTCGTCGGTAATGCACACTTAAAATTAAAAAGCGGAACGATCGCACCGTAATCTTCATGCATTCAACGCTATATAGTATTAAATGTTAACATAGAGAGAACAAAAAATCAAAGACAATTCCATAGGTATTATAGATAAATAAAACACATGTATTAATTTTATTAAAAATCTTCATTTTTAGCTTATTTAAAATTATTATATTTCAGATAATATAGTGATTATTCCGAGAAGAATATATTCATAGAATATGTTAACGTCGATGTGTTTAAGGTGCTTGAAACTTAACCTTTCGTTAGTCTGAAGGGGCCCCAGCTTAAATATTTTCTTAATACTTCGGTAAATAATAATTGTGTTAGTAAGGAACCGGTTTAAATAGTTTTCTTCAGTGTAATTTAAAAGTTGTTCAAACTAGGGGTTTTCAAACCCCACCAAATGAATGACTTTGCAGTTGCGGTTTAGTGTAGTTTGGTGAATACTTCGCGGAAAATGAAATTAATTTGCAACAAGTGCCGACTACAGGCAAAAATACTAACATCTGTTTTTAATGTAACTTAAGGGTTCCCGATGTATTCGGAACCACAGTCCTTAATAGTTTAGTGGCAGAGCAATGCTCCGGCAAACTATGGACATGGGTTCGAGTCCGGCTTAAGGGAGAATTTTGTCAATAGAAAAATTCGAATGAGTAATGTTGTAAAATGAAGAAAGTAATATTTAATTCATTCACATTACTTCGCGAAAAATGCAATTTCGTAATAACCAGAATTCCCTAAAACTTGATGAAAAATCTGGTTCTAATTCGGCAATTTCTTCATGAATCTTATTGTTAATAAATTCACGACAATTTAGTGCTTTATACGTATAAATAAATTCAAGGTCACAAAATTAATTAATTTCTTTAACCACCTTAATGGTAAGTTTACGCTATTACCAAAGTATGTCATAATAAATACTGAAGATGGTAATAATCAAAATTCTTTTATTATCCAGCAGGAACCTATTTAGAGCATAATAATTGATGTAATTATATATACGGTTGTCATCTACATAATCGCTTAACGATTTAATAACAAAAAAAAATTCTAATTTAATATAAAATATATACAAAAAATGAAAAGTTATGTTAAGAGAACTGATTAAAAAAAGAGATCCAAAAAAGAAAAAGGGAAAGAAAAGAATGTTAACAGAAAAACGGATACAGATGCAGGCTGTTGCAATCACGCATGTGTCTTCTTTATTACGTTAGATTTGACAGTCGGTAACAGAAACATGATAGATGAACGCGGACAGTAAGATGGCACAAGAAAATCAGCCTGTGATAGTAGATTTGACACATCCATGGAGTCGTGACAAGTTTCAAAAGAAAGGTAGCACTCACTTCTTCTCTCCTATTAGTGAGAGACCGAAAACCATGTCAGTTGAGCAAAGGGTTTGTATCTGTCCTGCGTATAGGATAAATTCCATAGCACTTAAAGCTGAGGTATTTTAGAAAACGACTTTTACCACACAACTGCACCATACACCAGTTTGTTCCGCTCATAAGTATAGAACAGACACTTTAAAGTCTAAGGGTTCCTGAAGTCATGACAAGTTCGTATCAAGAAACCCAAGGACTTCGAGGCAGCATTACAAAAAAAAATATGAGCGATCAAACAATAACCCCAAGTCCTATATTTCAGATCTACGAGAATCTCAATTAGGTCTACACTTGACAGAATTCAATCGGCTTGAAATCTATTTCAATTCTAATTTTTTTTTCCGCGTCAAATTTGCAAAATAAACGTAGTCGCAGTCGATTTTAACACTTTCAGTCGCGTATATGACCAATATTGTGTGAATTCGGGAGTTTGTAAAAAATATTTTTAATTTACAAACAAGCAAATCGAAATTGAAAGATTTTTTAAGACGCAAGAGGATAGACAACATTTAATTGAGACTAATTACAAGGCCGATAACTGACGAAACAGGCAAATTTTTTTAAGAAAATAAGTTTATTCTAAACACTACGATTAAGGAATTGCGAACGAATAATTCCATTGAATTTATATTATATCGTATTTGCATTTTGTGCAAAAGGGACATTTAATTGAGCAAATATTTACATTAGCAAATGAATAATTGTAAATAAATTGCAGGTAATCTGTTAGCATGGAGATTCCGTGATGACCGATCAACGAAAATACACGCCAGAAGAAACAGTACAAGTAAGTCTCGTTTACATTTTCTATCTTTTTGTACAAACATTTTTTATTGTTAAATATAAGTAAGTCTAGGGATAGAATTTGTTTCGTCATAAAACGAAATTTGTTGTATTGTATATATTTATATGCGAGTATGTTAGATATAAGTGAAATATAGCACAGAGGAATTAAAGTATAACATTTCAAATTTTATAAATAGGGTAACATGGTCAACAATGAACCACTGATTTGTTTAAACACTATAATTTTTGTATTTATCGTTCCATATTTCTAAAACTATGGTGATGGATGCAATATGTATCCTCCTCAATAATTTGTTACACAAAATGTGTATGATATGTAGACTTCGCAATAAAAAACGTAATTTGAACAAAACTGACAGTGGTTTATTGTGTACCAGGGTAGGTACTGAATGAACCAGACATAAGTTTAGGATGAACCACTTAGGTACAGAATGAACCATTATGATAATATAAAGAAATAAACAAGACTATGATAAAGGAACTTTATTAATAAACATTCAGAAAATAGACACATTATTCTTTACTGAAATACTCAATGATATTCATAATATCTCAATAATATTTATATTAGAAAACGATACTGAAAATTTGTAAGAAGACTGTTGTCGCTTTGTTGATCCACTTATGGAGGGCTGCTGAAGAATAAATTTAATGTTTTCCTCTTTAACCAGAGAAAGGTCAGGTACTTCCGGTTTGCAGAATGTTTCCAAATCTTTAGATTTCAGTTTTAGAAATGAAATGTACCATTCATTGTCGTTGTTCCTATGTTCAATTACTTCTCCAATATAAAAGAGCTTTTGTTTCTTAGTGGCAAAGGATACTAACACATATTCACCTATATTGGGGTATCTTTCTAAAGGATTATTTAAAATGCTGTCAGCCAAAACGAGGTAATCGTGTTCATCATTTAGTTCTTCATCGGATAAATCATAGTCGTCATCAGTATCTTGAAGATCGATGTTGTCAGATACATCTGTATCGCTGGAGTTGCTTTGTAGAAGTTGACGCTTTACTTTTAATCTATTTCTTACACTTTGTGTTCTATTTTTTGCAGCCCCTTTTGCTGCCACAAGCTCATTCTTTTCTGGTGTGTCTGTGATTATCATACTGCGTCCCGCTTTACGTTTTCTTGTATTTTTGCGAGGAGCAGCTTTTATAGCTGATCTAAAATCAAAGGGATCAACAAACTGATTTTTGTCACTTTGTCTGGTAGGCTGTGGCTCATTTTGATCTGAAGAGTTTGTGAGTGTCGGCATGTTCGATATACTTGGCTCGGTTGATTGAAAAGTCAAGCTTATATTGGTACTTTTTCGGTATTTTCCTGTTGTTTCGTTACTGGTTGTTGTGCTCATCGCATTGATCACAGTATTTTCTTCGGTAAATTGAGAAATGCTTTCATTGGCGTCTTTTGGCTGGACAAATAATGGATTAGGACGATCAGTAACCGTACTTGGCAAGAAATCTTCTTCTGAGAAGACGTTCTTGTCTAATGGAAAAATACCTGTTTTTTTTGAAGGCATTACAAATGTTAACTGGAGTCATTGCTCTTTTATGTGCATAACCAATAAATTCCGCCACATCGTAAATTGTAACTGGACATCCTGGATTACGGAGCAAAAAGGAATCAATAGCAGTGTTAAAAACTTTTTAAATGGGGCAAATACCCCTACATCCAGAGGCTGCATCTTCGAAGTTGTATGAGGATGGAGTGTTAAAATAGTAACACCGGATGATTTGGCTAACTCTAGAGCCTTTATCGACAGATGTGCCTCATGGTTGTCCATGATGAGTAAACTTTGATTGTTCATGCTGCTACTGGTACACCGGATAAAGTGAGCCATGACTTCGACGAATATTTCCGAATTCATCCAACAAGAGACAGCTGCTAACCCTAGAGATCCTGTTGGTGCACCCTTTAACATGTGTTGCTTGAAATTTTTCCTTGGAAAGACAATAGCTGGAGGTATTGCTTGTCCGTTAGCACTGATAATGCAGCAAGTGGTTACTAGTACACCTCTCTCACCACTGGTAACTTTGGACAAATTCTTAAAGTTTTTGGGTGCTAATACTTTCTGCGGCTTTTGTACTGTCGTCGTTGCTGTCTCATCTAAATTGAAAATACGAGTTCCATTGGCAAATGTTTCATTTCGTTTAAGAACATTTTCAAGATTTGTAAAAAACGTTTGTACTGTTTTTTCGTTAAATGAAGTGGCTCTTGCTAAACTACATGCTTCTGTTTTTTTTTTAATGAAATATTTGGATGTCGCTGACGAAAACCTCGTAGCCAATCTAAACCTGCCATTGAATTTAATTTCCATTGATCTGGCATGGGTATCTTGTTTACTGTGGCCATTTCAAATGCCAGTTTGCGGCAATCAATTGTTGTAATCCCATAGAATAACTTAGCGCAATATTCGATGTAATTTTTGAGAGATTCTTCCTGTTCTAAAGAAAACACCTGCCGATTCTCATAATTCGACACTAAACGAAGATTTCCGTCATTATCTTGGCCTTTACTACGATCATAATATCTCCTAACAGTAGGATAGGGTATATTACTTGTTTTTGCTGCTTTACGAATTGATGTACCATTCTTAATTAAATTTAAAGCTGTTATCATTTGCTCCGCTGTGTGGCATCCTCGTTTGCGTTGTTTAACACGTTTACGAGCCATTCTGAAACAAAGAAGTTTTTTTTTTAATATAATATGCTATTTAATATGTAGGGTACACATTGAGCCATGGTTCAATCAGTACCCAGTTTCTGTGGTTCAATGTACACCATAGGTATATTTCGTTTTTCAGTTCAAATATTCTAACAACTGTTGTGAATACAACAGTATTTTTCATCTATTATGGAACACTAACAGCTAATATTTACTTTAATTTACTGTACTTTAGAAATTATTGCCAAATACTGATTTATAAACAAACAAATACTCACCTTTTTTTTTACAAAATCACTTACAAAATGAAGAACTCTCGACGCACGTCTACACATCAACGCAGTTCCGACTCGACTCAATGAATTGAGATTCGGGTAGGAAGAGACAAATAACCGACAGAGCGGGACATACGGATCGGTTATAGTTTTAGGTTCATTGTTGACCATGTTACCCTATTCAACGTGCATTTCTTTAGATTCCAAGTATTTACATTAGCTAATCTATTTATTACTTGCTTTATACATTAGATCATTTTTTATTGCCTAGGGTTATTAGTGAACGATTTCAATAGACTCTTAATATGGTCACCCATTGTTAATTTAATTTACATAAGAGGCTCACGATTCCAAAATATGTATGTACCATAAAAATATATTATTGAAGAATAGAACAGACGGAAATATATACTTAGATTTATGACACCTATTTATACTTAATTAAGAATTTTATTTTATTATTTTTTTTAACTTTTAGCTAAACATAATATAGGATTTTATTAGCGTAATAAAATGAATACAAAATTTTTTTTTAAGATCAATAGTTTATTAATTAATGTATATAAAGAAAATAAAAATTCACTAAAAGTACAAAAATCAAGTATTTCAATGGAGTGTCAGCAAGGCTTTATTGAAGCTCTGTATTTTGCTGCATGGGTTGCACTTGGGTTGATTCTCTTCAGTGAAGGATCTTGTGATATACGACATTTTTCGTTTTGTTATCAGGCGCAAGAACAAATAAAGCGGATGGTTTGCCGACACGTGAACATGCCACGTACAGTTGACCATGAGAAAAACATGAATTTTCTCAGACCAGACTCAGACTCAGACCACAAACACTCAAGGATTGGCCTTGTGATTTGTTAATCGTCATGGCGAATGCAAGACCAATCGGAAATTGAATTCGTTTAAACTCAAAGGGTATATCTGTCAGGATCATCGGAATCCTCGGAATGAGAACTTCCTCGCCTTTGAAATTTTCTTTGAGTATCGTCGCGTGAATCACATTGATCATCAGTTTTCTTATCACCAAACGTGTTCCATTGTATAGTTTTGGTTGGTTTAGATTTCGAAGCTGATAACACTCGCACAAAACAAACAAATCGACCGGTGACCTTTATATAAATTAATATATAATTTTTTCAAAACCAATCACAGACAATGTGAAACAAAAAAAAATTACACTTTTATGTCACTGATTTGCAATGGACATGAATTATTACAAATAAGCCATAAGGGTGCGTGACGTAAGCTGTCAATTACGGAAGATGGCGGAGTTCCTAACCTAATTTATTTAAAAATTAATTTTCTGCATAATTTTTTTTCCGTCAATTTTTCCGATATTTTAATAGTTATTCTGCTATTCGGGGCGGAGACGAAACCAACAAATCAGAGATCAAGCCGTTCTTGAGTTATAAATGGTGTAACTAGCCCGACTTTGTTTTATGTATTAAGATTTATTTATTAATAAGATCTTTAAGACTATCATAAACATTGGGTATTGTTGCATGTAGATACAATTTCCAAGAAGTAGTAATGTAGGTAAATTCCCCTTTATGACGTCAAGCGTATACGCACATTTTAGTTATGTATTGGTAGGTGATGTATTTTCTATCTAGTTGTAACACAACATTCTCATTCTGAATACAACATCCACATCCTTAACATAACACAATACGGAACAAGACACACAGTCTTAACACAAACAGTAAAGAATGAAGTTTAAGTTTACATTAAGTGATACATTGCGTGATTTATCTTATGAAATTAGGTTTAGTATTTTTTGTAAAATAAGTAAAACATTCAGAAAACACACCAACTTGCAATATAACTGCCACCAACCAAAATAAATAACCAGCTTATACGGAAGTTACGCCCCGGTGGGTCAAACACGAAATTTCATGGTCCTTTACGAATCGAATACGATGCAACATTCGGTATTTTCAGACCAGATATAATTTATACAGAATTCAAACATAAACATTTCCAATTTTATAAAATATTTAACGTGCCTTTTCAAGTTTAAACCATTGTATAACATACTTTTATTAGTACATTATAAAAACGTTCTTTGAATTCTGAGGAAGCGATGTCCTTTACATTTGCAAATCTATTTATTACCTAGGGTTATTTAATAATCGGCATCTTTTCCCAAATTCATTTATTGCTTTATACGATAGAGCACTTGTTTTATTTCCTAGGGTTAATAGTGAACATTGGCTTTAATTTGGATATTCGTTGTTAAGATCTCCTTTCCTAGAAATGTAAAATAAATTTTGTTACTCTAACAAGAGACGATCCGGAACTACATACTTAGGTTTATGACACCTACTAATACTTAATCGGCAATGATATTTTATTATTTATTAGTTAAGATTAGATTTTTAAGACATTATCGTAAACCTTGAATATTGTTGCTTGTAGGCACAATTTTCCAGGAATGAACACACAAAAATTCCCCGTTATGACGCCAAACAATACACTATTCCACCAATATACGTTTAATATGTAATAGTTAGGAATAGTGGTAAATTTTTACTTACTTGAAAAACACTACAGAAATTATATTTTGTAGCCCTCGTTACGACTTTCTTAAAAAGGTTTATTTTCTTTATTATTAAGGTAAATTAAAACATTAACGTAGATTTAAAATATTTGTTTATTTAAAAGTAAAACGTGAAGCGAACAATAGATTAAGAACAGTACTGGATTCCTCGTGATGCGAGACAATGAATCCGGAATAATGAATGTATAATAATGTATATGATATAATGAATAATAATGTCTCTTGCGTGATGCTGCGTTGCATTTCTCACATTAACGTTAGTGCACAAGGACGGTTAATAACACAGAATAGATCAGAATCCGCATCAAACAATCATATTTTAACAAGAGACACCAGTTTCAACAGCAGTTTTATGTTAGTATAAGTCGTTGTAAATCCAAAATTAATGTATATAGTGTTAATAAATATATTTAGATGAAAGTACATTTATTAATTTAACGACACCGAAGATATAAATAGTAAAGTTAAACAGCCTTACAACCTGTGCACGGTAAAAACAACAACGGGGTCGTGATTCTACTAACTGCGCTTGAAGCATCACCGCCAGAAACCGGATTCATCGCACACATTTGGTCCACGAGCGAACACCAACCATACATCTTTCCTTCAGGAACCCCGCATCGCAATACACATTGAATTAAACAAACAAAATAATATAAAAATATTATTAAAATCGGGTGATGAGAACACAATACAAGGTAGTATTGCACTCCGTACGGCTCACTAATTCTGATCGATAAATACTTCAGGAAACGTTTCTGCTCTCTTTCAACCACCACTTGCTGATAAACATAATGAGGATACCATACCGAAGAGGCATACTCAACTCGACTTCTTACGAAGGTGTAATACAACACTCTGATCGTGAGAACACTATAAGATCTAATCCGAGGGCTCTAGAAGCAGATTGACGTTATATGTTCCATAAAAGCCAGTTAGTATTGTTATAGTACCCTTAAATCCTTTATTTTAAAGTTACTTAAAATCGCTTCTGATTTAATGGTGTAGATGTAGTATGAAAGATTTATTTTTCGGGTGTATGATGCTACTGAACATTTTTGAACGTTTAATGATATCTTGTTTTGAGCACACCATTCGCTAATGATCGACAAATTTTGCTACAGTTTAATGCAATCCTCGGAAGAAGTAATTGTGTTATATATCTTTAAGTCCCTGCAAGTTTGTTAACAAATCATTGATATTGCCATTGAAAAGAAGAGGGTGCAAACTAGATCCTTGTGGCACACCCGATGGCATTAAAAAGATTTGAATCATATCAATTATAAAAAACGTAACCTTGTCGACGTGATACGTAGGAAGATATCATTTGAGCAAAGACTGAACTAAATCCAATGATGTCGATCTTAGCAAATAAAATGTAGTGGGTCGATGGAGTCGAAAGCTTTTGTAAAGTCGGTGTAGACGACATATTCATTGCTGAAGAAAGCTATTGTGTTATACATGTAAGATTCGTAGTTGTATATCAGCCGACCATAAATCCATGTTGAGGAACAGAGAGAAGGGAATGCACTTTGGAATATATTCTGTTATGTAAAATGGACTCAAAAATCTTGACAAACTTAAGTGTGATATTAATAGGTCTGCAGTTGTTGAAGCCTGCCTTGTTTCCTTTTTTTAAATATTAATATCCTTGCTTATTTTTTTATATACGAGGAAATACTGATAACTGCACATCAGTAGTTAAAGATACTAGTCAAAGAATACGTAAATGCATCAGCACATTTTTGAATCAGGAAACCAGGCACACAGTTATATAATCTTCAATTCTTAGGATACTTTTGAGAACATCACTCTCTTGAATATATTTAATGCCAAATGAGGTATGATACGTGAATTGGATAGATTACTTTGGTTCTCAACGACATTTTCGTTACTTTTTTTAAAATTTTATGTAGGTATTAGGAACTTTAATTTAAAACAAAATGGGACTATAATATGTATTAATACCCATGAATGAGTCAATTTTCAAAATATGGTTAATTATTGTAGAACAATCAAAATTACAATCAATTTAGGAACAACCACTGTCTATTATTTACATAAAACACGCATCGCAGAATAGATGTTTTATACGTTGTCTCCAATTAACAAAGGTACTTTGAATAACAATAACAAGACAAGACTCGAACGTGCGGGTCTTTTCCCTAGTTTAATTACATGCACCGTGTCTTCCTCGGGGCAATATTTGCATAGAAACACCTCGAGCAAAAACAGGCCTCTTCTGTCGTTTCTGCACTACAAAAGCGGCCTGATATAAAAGCTCAGGAAGTAATGGTACACTTGCCTTTGCTTCTTACATAGTATGGATTTGCCATTAAAGCTAAAGCATCGATGCGCTTGCGTCAGTTGCACGTGCGTTGGAATTAGATCGAGACAGACTGCATGACGCGGACGCTGCAATGTATATAACAGGTTTCCGACAATGTACAACTTCTTAAGAGCTTTTCCTGAATGACGGAAAATGTATTTGTTATTCGAAGCATATCTAGCTCGATTTTATGTATTTCACTTACAAATAATTCTGTTCGATGTTTATTCACGGCTCCACGTTTACATAGAACATTGGTAGGCAATTTATATTTTTTGCTTAATCCTGTACACTGTTTATTCATCCTTCCCAGTGAATTCATATGAAATATTGGGTCATTGCAAGGGTATTGATACGAATTTATAAGAACTTATTAATTCAAGACCCTTCAATATTTATCTCTAAACCATACATGCTTCCATCATATTTATTAACAAAAGATGATTAATACTTCTTACAACTTCAAAAGAAATGTTTTTTTACAAGTAAATTGATTTGTAATGAATTAAAAATGTATAAACCTGACATTATCAAATGAGTAGGACAAGAAAGGTGAATACGTAGAGGAGAATGTTTAGTTAAAATGTTTTTTACATTCACATTATTTCGCGAAAATGCAATTAATTTGCAACAAGTGCCGACTACAGACAAAATATTAACATCTGTTTAAAACGAAAATAGTTCAGGACGATTGTCATAAACCAATTTTCAAAACGAGCACCATCGAACCTAGCTCCTCTTGATCAATTGTACCGGGCGTTTTAAGGTACACCTTCCCTCCAAGTATGCCACAAATGTTCTACATGATAAACCACGTAGGAAGATAGTATAGTATAGTGCTATACATTACGCTTGTCGATGTTTTAGTACTATTTATTATATGTTCGAGGTACTACCTTGTCTGCAAATAATTTTTTTAGAACGTTAATCGTCCGTCATCCTTGTCTTATCGTAGGTACTGATATGGTCTGAACGAATATCCTCCGCGGCTTTATGATAATGTTCGAAAAAAAATGTCCTCTTCCTTGATAGGCTCATGCTTTATAGATATGTTTGTGCAGAGACGATTCGACAAAATATGTTTGTGTCTTTTAAGTTATTCTTGTTTCTTATAGTCTATTTATGATTGCAGACAGGACATTTATAAACAGTAAGAATAATAAGCGTCCTAGGTTGGAGCCTTGGAGAATCCCAGAGATAGACATAAAAACATTATATAAGTAGTCATTATAAAAAACATAATTAATCCTATTGTTTTGATACGACTTGGTAAGACAAGGAGAAAAACCAAAAGAGGAAAGTTTATTTGAAAGTATTACATGATCGATAATATCAGGTGTACTGGAGTAATCAAAATAAATGCTTTAAATAAATCAACCTGACCTTGACAATCAATAGTGTCACTAACATATTGTGTGAAAATTGCGAGGTTAGTTACAGTAGATCTTCCGGGGAAGAAGCCACGTTGTCGCGAAGAAATATAAGGGCGGAATTGAGTAAATACTGTTCATATATTTTAGCGAAATTGGAAACAATAGCAATAGGGCAATAGTTTGATATATTGGTTTTGTCTAAAGACAGGAACAAATCTAGCTCGCTTCCATAAGTTAAGAAAGGCGGATGTGGAAATAAAAATATTAATAATCTTTTATCAGAATAATTGAAACATACATGAGTAGGTCACCAGTTTTGTATAATACAAAGGTATTTTTAATAATATAAAATATTATTAAAAATCTGGTGTGAAGAACACAAATACAGGTTCACTATTAATGTTTTTGTGAACGTGTCCGAACATATCCCTCCCCAGAGACGTAGATACGTATTTCACTTTTCTACAGGCTCATCGGTACGCCCCTGCTGGAGAAAGGATATCTTCAGACACATTCACAAAAAAGAACCACACCGCCACATCACAGAAATTATCCAGACCGAGCGTAGAAGTAAATTCAGCGCTGCCTGTTGTATAACCAGATATCCTTTCTCCAGCAGGGGCGTACCGATGAGCCTGTAGAAAGGTGAAATAGGTATCTACGTCTCTGGGGAGGGATATGTTCGGACACGTTCACAAAAATATTAATAGTGAACCTGTATTTGTGTTCTTCACACCAGATTTTTAATAATATTTTATATTATTAAAAATACCTATGTATTATACAAAACTGGTGGGGTTTACCTACTCATGTATGTTTCAATTATTCTGATATATTACACATGCGGTTAGTCCGTAGTATGAGTGAAGACACAAACAAAATGCAGTTTCTAGAGAAATCGCTGTGCCACCTTTGGAAGGGCGTCGTTACTTCACATTGGTTATGTGGACGGGGCGAGGTACTTAGGCTGTCTGACAACAGGCAGCGCTGAATTTACTTCTACGCTCGGTCTGGATAATTTCTGTGATGTGGCGATGTGGTTCTTTTTTGTGAATGTGTCTGAAGATATCCTTTCTCCAGCAGGGGCGTACCGATGAGCCTGTAGCTCCTCCACCGAAAAAGAACGAACTTAACATGCAATTAGTTATCAATGACATTTCTCACTAAAATAAACAATTGTTACAAAATAATTTACATTAATACTAATGACAATGATTATTAAGCAATAATAAACGATAGGTATGACAATCTTTGTAAAGTAAGTTTGCAAAGTAAGGACAAATTAGTAAATTTATAAATTCATCGTCAATATCTCAGTAATTATCTAAATAGATTTTGAGTCGTATGGAGTCATGACACTTTATTGGTATATGCATTGGTTTTGGATAACTAGTCTATTTTGGGTTTCAACATCGGATGTAATATCTTCCACAATACATTCCATATCAGAAGAATCTTTAAAAATAACTAAAGAATCGATGCACTAAGATATACATACATAGTTTAATGCAATCTGATAATTTTAGTCCATCCACACATCCTGCCAGTGTATCTGCAAAACATAAATACTTTAAAAAACATATTAGTTTGACAACTTCAAACATTACAAATATGTAGTACAATAGTTGGAGATATACCTGTGATAGAAACAAATATTAGTAATTCAAATAGTTCTGTACAACAGAGATATTTATTTAGTGGAATACTGAATGCTTTCAATCATACAAGTTTCAATGATAATTTAACAAATTTTGAGGAAGAACATTCCAATAAATCTTTCAATTCTAATTTTGAACAAATTGCATCAAATAGTTCGCAGCTATCAGATAATCTTTCTGCTGCAGGCATTACGGGGATTACATTGGGTTGTGTATCTATTGTAGGAATAATACTAGCTCTTAGTTATATTTTATACAGAAATAGAGGATTTAACAGGCCTCAGGTACTTAAGGTGAAAGGTGAAATACGTATCTACGTCTCTGGGGAGGGATATGTTCGGACACGTTCACAAAAATATTAATAGTGAACCTGTATTTGTGTTCTTCACACCAGATTTTTAATAATATTTTATATTATTAACAATACCTTTGTATTAATAATCTTTCATAATGAAGCTAGGCACTAAATAATTACCTGATTTATATCTATTCGGGGAAGAGAACATCATTTCTTTCAACACAGAATTAAATATTGGAGATATCCAAAAAGAGGAGAGCTTTGTAATAGGCACACTGGGGGCCATGGAACTATACTGGGAGAGCTGATATTACAAATGCCGGCGGACAGTATGGCACCTGAGATTATATTTACAGCTAAGCTGAACATGTTTATACCTTCCAGGGAACAGGCGAAAAGTCGCTCGAGCGATTGTGGTGCCGGCACCTGGTACACTGATGGATCACCATCCAATCGGGGCACAGCTGCAGTTATATGCGGAATGTGCTCCAAAAGGAAGATACGATGATTTTCTAGGCTGAATTTCGGTCGCAGCCTGCGCAGAAGAAATTTGGAAAGCCGGCTTCCCGAACAAAAAATGAACATAATGACTGATAATATGATCAGGCAGCTATTAAAGCCATTATGAATCCATTTACTAGGTCTGAACTGGTGAAACATTGTAAACAGGTCCTCAATAGACTGGCACAAGACAATACTGTATCACTAGTATGGGTGCCAGGACATGAAGGAAATGAAAGGCAATGAGCCGACGAATTGACCAAGGAAGGTACTAAAAAGAACTTCATAGGAATAGAACCTGTATGTGGAATCGCTAGGATTCCGCTAGAATGAAGATCGGGATATGGCTAGAAACAGAGCATAAAAGGAGGCTAACGGAAGGTCAACTCCATACTAAAACACTACTAAGGGAGCTGGACACTAGGTTTTCATCCAATCTAATTCGTAGTAACAAAAAAGAAATTAAAATTATTACCGGGTTAATAACCGGACATTGTCCTTTAAGGAAGCATCTGTACAGCATGAGCTTGGTTAGCGAGCCTTGATGTAGGAAAAGTGAAAAACAAGAGGAAAAAGACCCAGGCAGAAAGATTTCAGACGAGACCTATTGGATCCTACGAGAATACCCAAACATCCCCCGAGGAGGATAGTGACTTTTATCAAGGACACAAGAATAATAGAGTGGAACTGAGAGATCTATTGAGAGTGGTACAAAGGGCATTGTGCTCAAGTGCCTGGACGTGCTGGCGTCCAACCCAAAAATAGAACAACAGTGATATATTCACTAAAGAAAGATTGAGCAGAGGAATCAATAATATCTTGAGGATTATCTATTTCACATAGTTCGTTACACATAACTCCAGGAATCCGAGTAGTGCGTTTCCGTGATTGCAAGTAAGACCATATACGAGGGTAGCATCGATTATTTCTGCATACTAATAAAACAAAGTGTTGTAGTCAAAAATGATTTTTATTATTGTTTTTCAAAATATTCGTCCTTAAACTCAATGCATTTAGATATTTGATAAAACCAGTTATCATAGGATAAATTCCACTCTTCTTGAGTCACTTCAGATATAAGGTTTTTGAAGCTCTCCACTGCATCTTCTGGGCTTGAAAATCGTACACCACGCATTTTATCCTTTAGTCTTGGAAATAGAAAGAAATCTGAAGGTGCCAAGTTCGGACTATATGGCGAATGATCTAGTAATTTTAATCCCCGATCTAGGGCGTCGTAAACGAGCCTTTTGAACAACATCTGGTAGATATACTGTCGTATACCATTCTGCGGTAAACGTACGTTTATTTTCAAGCACAACTGTTGTGATGGGTCCTGATTTTGAGATGAAATTGGCTACAATTTTCTTTCTAACACTTTTCCAATGAGATTTTTTCACTTTGACTGAATTAAGTTCTGTTGGAGACACCCATTGAGCCGACTGCCGTTTTAATTCCGGTTCAAATGCATATATTCAGCTTTCATCACCAGCAGTAATGATGTTGTATACTGCTTTAAACCTACCTCTATCAAATTTCTTAAATGTTTTTTTACACCATTCCACTCGGTATTGTATTTGTTCCTGTGTTAAATTATGAGGTATCCAACGATAACAGATTTTTCTCATACCCAAATTATTATGTAAAATCTTGTTTATTGCAGTCATGTCAATACCCAAGGTGCTCCTAATAATCCTATCCGTGACTCGGTTGTCGTCTTGAATCATTCTTTGTACGAAATCTACATTTGCTTTAGTAACGGCTGAGATTGGCCTTCCTTCGCGAAAATCGTTACTAAGTGAAACCCTTTGAAATTTAAATTCGTTATATCAGTTGTAAACACTCATAGAAGAAGAAAATTGACCACCAAATGCAGCACAAAGTCTTGAAACACTTTGTTTTGGAGTTAAAGAACTTTTAAAATCATAGTAAATCATGGCTTTAAAATTTTCTTTCGTTAAATGCATTTTTACTGCAGACCACTCGGTTTGAAATTAGCTTGCAAAATAACTTGCAGTTCTCAAAACTAAATTTGAACTATCAAAATAGATAACAATAAACATTTGTTTCATAGCATGTTTGATTCCTTTGATTCAATAGAAATATTAGTTTGCAGAAATAATCGGTGCTACCCTCGTACAATGAGGATTAGATTTAATGGATTGTTCGACATTCGTTAAATAATTTTCGCCAGAGTACGAAGTCTTTTAAATTCATTATAATGAATAATGCTATGCTATCAGGCAGGATAGGGTTTATCGTTTTTACACCAGTGCTCAGAGTTATTTGAATCGAGCGGACATTAACATGATGTCTTTATGTTGCATAAAAATGCAGCGTTTCTGTCAGTATTTATATCTGTCGCTATTTGATCTTGAATTATCGTATTGGTCTTCATGTTATATAAATTGAAAAATGAATTGCATCTGGCACTTAAATTGGTTACAAATAGTGTTCGACTGCGCTGTAAATTTTATAAATTATACCCTTCCAAATTGGTAAAATGCTATGCAATAAAATTTGCATAATATACGTGATTTGAACAATAGCGACAAGAAAGGCGTTTGAATTAAAGTTCTAATATTTTATTTAGGCGTGAAAAATGGGTTAATTATAGCTCGTGTTAATCATTATTAAACACGAACCCTAATAAAACGACCCTTTTTTTCTTAATATTACGGTCATTTAGTTTAATCGATACACATACAGCACATACAGACATTAATGTGCTTTACCATGCAAAAATTCACGACTGTACAGTTCCAAAATGTTGTTTTTTCTCTTCTTATTTCAAATATTTAACGTTAACCTCATAATTTTAACTGTTTCATTTTCGGACGTAACATCTACAGCCGGGGAGCTATAAAGAAGAAACGAAATGAAAATATCAAACCCTTTAATGACCAAAATAATTCTTTTCTTTCTTATGCGTTAGTATATAGAGCGAAGATGAAATACCAGAAGATAGGGAATAGAATTATGTGAGGAAATTATAATTTTAATTTGTACATTATGGATCCAGTTTTTTTTTAAATTTTTTCTCTTAAATTCATAAATTGGATTGCATTTAAATACTTTCTAGTTTCCTTTAGAGTATACATGAAATATTTAATTAACTTCTATTAAATTTCATGGGGTACGCGAAAGGAATGCAATATTGTGGTGTTATAAATCAACAATACTCCATTTAAAACAGATATGGGTAACTTTAACTGAATCTAGGGTCAGATACTGTTCTCCTGGTAAGTTAAGATTTTACTAGGGACAAATGATTAAATAAACGAAATCTGAATTTCTAGTTTTTATTTGAGTTACTGGTTTGTGATCTGTTTTTAAACTAAGAGGAGCATTTTAAATTAATTGCGATTGGTTGTTTCGCAGATAGCTTTATACTGCCGAAATGTGCAATAAATTGCGATTTGGCGTGTCGATGTCAAATTTCGTATTTGCTTTTAGGTTCACGTTGTTCTATTCAGTTAGATTGCTCTTTAAAACGTAAATAAATTCGTACTTTTTAGAATTTGCGAAGCGTTTAATGTCCCATCCTATTGTTCTTGATATGGGCTACTGTACCAACAAGTTCAGCATCATTTTAGTCTCCGAAAAAACGCAAACGTTTAGATTTAGGGCATTTATCGGTTGCTGAAAAGCAGTGTTCTCTAAATATATATAAACGGCTGCGAACTGACGAACCGGATCTTAGAAATTTCTAAATCATTTCTAAAATTTGTAACACTTTGGGTAAGTTTTGACGGATTGAATAATGTCGGCAATATATCGGACCATTAAAGGAGTATAATGAGGCTGGGATAGTTATTTCATCTAAATACAAAGAGGACGACCTGTTAGTACTGTTACATATGATAAAGTAGTTAAACACTCGGTGCGACAAAGGGTGCATGGTTCCTTCTACAAAAACGAATTACCTACTTTGGGCAAAATTTTGACGAAAATAAAGAAACGTTCAGATTTACCACAAATGTGCCGTTTATCACTTTACAAATTTATGAACCAAATTAACTTCAAGTATATGAAAAAACCGTAAAAGTATTCTTGTAGAGCGGGATAATATAATAACTGCTAGATGAAAATATTTAACCAAAATTATGGAATTTAAATGGGAAGGAAGACCAATTTATTATTTAGGCGAAACTTAGGTTAATGAAGGTCATACAAAACCAAAAATATGGATAGATAACAGTATAAAGAATCGACGTCAAATATTCATTGAAGGGCTATCTACAGGACTTAGGAAACCCGTCAGGAAAGGGGAAAAGCCTTATTGTTTTGCACGTTGGATCTGAACATCGTTTTACTGATGGAGGGTTGTTGCTTTTCGAGGGTAAGAAAACTTGAGGTTACCATGGGGAGATGAACGCAGCAGTTTTTGAGACATGGGTTGATAATTGTTTACTAAAATTACCTGACAATGCTGTTGTCGTCGTTGATGTTGATGTATTTGGCATATAATTAAAGAAGAAATAAGGATGTGTACACTAGATGGAATCATAAATGATCTAATTGAACCGTTTATTATTTCTGTTGGTGCTGATAGTGACAGAGAAATTTTTTCCGGACAGTTCAAATTCAGAGTAAAGTTTGTGTAGTTTACTTTATGTAAGCAACAAATAGTTAAAAGATCTTTTTGATTTCTTTATTGCCATATAGTCCAGAAATAAAAATTAATTTTGGAATGTCGAAAATCGAAATTTAAATACGATTTTTGGCCATTTTTCGTTTTTTCACATTCTTGTGCATGTGCCCAATTAACCTCTCCAGAAGTAAAATTCCCATTTTGGGGTGTCTAAAAATATGTGATTTTATAAGGTACTTTTGAGATATATTGACTTAATTTTAGGTGATTTATAACCATTTTTTGGTATGTCCAATTTTTGGTATTTTATAGATATTTGAAACTTTTGGGATGCATAAAAATCAGGAATTTCTTAAGGATTTTTGGTTCTTTTGAGTTTCACGAAGCGCAAACAATTAGGACCGAAGCTGAACCAACTGTAATGGATTCTCGGAAGAAATTCTAAACTTAATGTTGAAAAAAAAAACTACTTTTGTATAAAGCCATTCTGAAACCAATTTGGACATATGGTGTCCAATTATGGGGTACAGCATCCACTAGTAATAATGAAATACTCCAAAGATTTCAGAATAAGTTATTACGAATGATCATCGATGCTACTTACTACGTTCCTAATTCTATCATTCAACGAGAACTAACAATTTTCTCGGTGCAAGAAATAATTAGTGCAAAGAATTAAGAAATTGAAACCATCTTCGTGACTAAGTGACCAGTTTACTTAGGATACAACAGACTACTAGAATACTATATTATTTTTAACGAACTAACAAATGCCTAATTGATCAACAAATTGTTAGTGTATAATTAAGCAGAATACTCATTGAAGTATACCCTTTGTAGTCGCAACTATTGGAATTTAAAAAAACTAATAAACTCCATTTGTTAGGGTACTTCTAGTATCTGCTGAATACGCGTAACCTCGTATGCTGCAAGCTGTGACAGAAATGGCTTAAACATCCCGGCTAAATAATAATAATAATAATAACAATAATCTTTATTGCCCAACAGATAATTCCATTTACAGGACAAATACATAAAAAACGAAAAAAAGAATAGAAGAAAGAAACAGATGTGTGCTAAATTATATAAAAATAAAAATACAAAATATAAATGTATGAAATAAAATAAACAAGTACACTAATAACTAATAAACTAAAACAAAAACTAATTCTAAACACCTCCAGTAAAAATGTCACCATAAACATTATCCACACATTGATACATAAAATTAATTGAAGCTCATAGTAGCGTGTTAGTTCTAGCTCTAGGTGGGTAAAACGTCGGATTAGATCTTGACGTCATTCGAGACACATGAAAATAAATCGCGTAGCATTAACCTCTCGACGATGTTTTAAAGATTTGAAGTTATGTCTGTCTAGAAGGCGGTTGCAGTCAGTGTTTCTTTCGGGATATCTACTATCACATGTGAAGGAAAGGTATTTCAAAAATCTCCTTTGAACGCGTTCAAGTGAGGAGTCATGCGTCGAGTAGTAAGGAGACCATATTACTTGTAATATCCTGGCAGGATCGCCATGTAATATCAGATGATGGGATTGCAGGATCGCCATGTAATATTTGACCATCTAACTAAAGGCAGGATCGCCATGTAATGTCACCTGGTCCCGGAGGTAACATTGTTGCCGCGACAGTTCCATTTATACAGCAGGTTTAATAGAGAGACAAATAACAAGCATCGGAACGGTTAAATAATAACATATAATTCAATAACGATAACAACAGTAAATAACGCTAAGAAATAAGTAATTAAACTTCTAGTTTCAAAAATTCTTTTATTGTAGTGGTATTTACAATAAAAGAATTTTTGAAACTAGAAGTTTAATTACTTATTTCTTAGCGTTATAATGAAGTTTCAACAAGTATCTCCTTCGTCAATTAACTACAACAGTAAATACTACATTATAAATATGAGGCACTAGGCTTGTACCCACTCTGGCTTTGCAGTGACTCTGCCTGTAAAGACCTCTCAGTGTCTCGTTATATACCATTAGAGTGTGTTCTCTTAGCCTAGTGACCTGGTTACAAGATGATAACAATGTGGTGTAAGATCGTAACTTTAAGATGAAATGGATATTGTGAATACATGACCTGGTTTAGTCATCACATACCGAAGCATACTCCAATCTACTCAATACAAAAGCCTAGTACAGCGATTTCAGAACAGTTAAATCCTGAAACTGATTGGTAGATCTCATAACAAGCCCAACATTCTAGAAGCAGATGAGATGGCATCCGAAAGGTGCAAGTTGAAGGACATGTCCGAGTCGAATTTGACGCCTGCATGATCAGCAAAAGCCTGAGGTTTTTCATTGTTGTCCGTGGCCCAACAATGTATATTAAAACTATCACTTCATTAAAATTAGTTCGTGAAACGACAATTGTTTCGCCAATACAGTGGCTTCATCACGCACTTAGTTCTTCATTAAGTAAGAGCCGAACCAATTCAATTATTTGAAGGATATATTCATTACCTTCAGTCGTTGAAAGTCCTGAAAGATTTCTTTGATTTTTACAGTCTAGTAAACCTTTTATTTGCTTAATCGTTTGATTTGTATTATTTTTAATCCTTCGGAGCTCCAGTAATTTGCTACTGATTCCTTAATCTCTGTTTTTCTGCAGTCTTGTCCTTTAAGGTAAGTAAAATATTTGGTTAGATTGCAATATAACTATATATACTTCTTCAAAAACCTTTGATAAAAATTATAATAAACTGATAGAATGATAAGAAGTCACTTCCTCAGGTTTTTTTCCTGGCTCTGAAATCATTATTACTTGAGTAAGTAACAACTTCTCGTCACGAATTTTAGGAACTCGCTAAAGATTTAGGAAATAGTCTAGCTTAATTATGGCATTATATAGGTACATACGAGGTGCTACCCAGAAATTCCAGGAATGTGAAAAAAAACACAAATTGTTCTTACCTTACAACTTATTCACTTCCATCTCTTACACCGAATCCCAGCGACTTGTCCATGATTGGAAATAGTGCTGGTAGTCTTCACATTTGAACGAGTTCAACACTGCCTGCGATTTGGTCTGGATCTTCTCAATCGTTTAGACTAGAAACTGATGCACAAGTGATGTGTGGATTGGTGCATTGTCGTTGTGTAGGATCCACGAATTGTTGCGTCACATGGCAGGCCGCTTGTGTCGAATGTTTTCTCTTAGTCGCTAAAGAACATCGCAATAAAATCGACCATTAACTATTTCGCCTGGTGGGAAAAATTCTTTGTGCACGATGCCATCAACGTCAATGAAGCAAATCAACATCGACTTGACGTTGCTTCGAACTAGCCATGGTTTCTTCGGTCGTGGTGACGATGACCGCTTCCACTGCAATGACTGCTGCTTTGTTGCAGGATCATACCCGTACACCCATGATGCGCCGCCGGAATGATTCTGGTACTGGAGTTCGCTTATCTTTCAGCAGTTTCTTTCAGCTCTGTGCCGTTTCTGTTTAATATTGAGAAAAATACGCCGCATAATCGTTCGCCGGACAGAATACGCTGACAAACGCCGTACGACAAATCGACAATGTTACAAATGAGATGGATTGTTGTCCTTCGGTCTTGCAGCATAGCATCACGCAGTTTTACCACATTTTGTGGGGTGTTTTCCATTTATGGACGACCGGAACGCTCATCATCATCAACCGACACACGTCCATTTTTAAAGCGGTTGTTCCACGTTTGGCCTAAAGCATCCTCATCAAACGCTTGTACATATAAGCATTTGAAGCAGAATTTGATGCACGTGCTTTGTTCTTTCACATCAAACATTGTAGTGTCGCAGAATAACACAACTCACCAAATATAAACGCAAAAACTATATGTCACCACTAGCAAAAATATTGTTTGACAGACTGACTTAGTAATAGTAAAGTCCCTAGATATATAAAGTACCGCGTTTTTCCTCCATTTTGGCTCCAAATTAACCGGGAAATTAGGAAATAAAAATAACACATCAGAAACTTCAAATTTTGATTACTGTATTAAGACTTTGATGAGGAATTTATTATTGTAGACGACACAAAAAATAGATTAACTGTGAATAATATAATTAATAAGAATAAAACATACATACAAGTATTTATTATAATTTTTTTCTCCTTTAATTTTACACGTAATTTGTTCCTTTGATAAACACATTCGAAATTTTGTAAACACTAAAATTATAATTATAATTCATAGCAATTAAACATATAACAAGTGTTTATTTAACATTTTGTATTAAGCTACGCATTGCAACACTACGACTGCTCTTTACTTCCCTTAATTTAATATTTGATTTGTCTCTTAGAGAGAAATACATTCGGCATTTTATAAATAATTTTGTTAACCGCGATAATATATTATGGCAATTAGGAGCTACTATGTCTAATTTTATGTGAGTAAAACACATATTAGCACAATCGTCAACATTAATAACATTTCCTAGTACATATATGGTTTTCTTTTTGCCTAAACATTAATTCACATTGATAAATATATTCATAAAATGCTAAACACGGATATACTAAGATATTTTCTTTAAATTCTTTTAACTTTGTAACATACTTATACTAGCTATAGTTTTGCAATCTTTATTAGTTATTAAATTCTTAATGCAGTCGCACTTAAGAGTTTTAGATATTTTATGTGTTCCTGCTAAATAATATAGCAAAGCTTGCAAATGTGGGTCTAAATTAGTTTGTGTTAATTGAAAAATGTGAAATGGCTTCTATGTGTTTGTTATTTTGCAACCATCCATCTTCGTCATCATTTTCTCTCCTTGCAGCGTTTTCCAAAATTGCTGGTTTAGGTGCTGATTGGCAATATTGAACTAAGTTTACACAGTCACTTTGAAAATAATTTGTTTTCTTCAAATTTGTTTGATACTGGGAAATAGAGACCAGCCTTAATGATTTTTTAAAATCTCTAGCATCTGGTGTAGGTTGACGATTTCTAATCAAAGAGAATACATTCTCAAGCGAATCTTGTGTTAACCTACTCAGCAATATGTATTTAAAACCATAATTTTCTAAATATTCTCTTTGAAAATCCCTAGCAGTTTCTGTTGCTAATATTAGTCCAGTTTGATATGGCTTTCATACATTACTTACAGTAATATTTCTTATAATATCGATGAAGGAAGATAGAAAAGATAAAACAGACATGTACTCTTCTTCATCATTTTTAGAAAGAGCATATTTATAAAAGCGACCAGTCATATATTTGAACCATTTGTGCATGAGTTTTAGAAACCATGCTGTTGTTTCATGTTCCCTGCCAATCATATTCTGGTTTATGTAATATGATATTGCTGCAGCAATATCTGAACTTAATAATGTTGAACTCAAGTAAACATTAATTTTTCAAAATGTGATGGATGTAGTAACATTTTCTTTTAATTTTGGACAAAGTTTCAAAGTATCCATTTGATCTAGTTTATAAACTTGTTGTATGGCTTCCATCGAAATAAAATTTGATACAAGCTGATATTTACTTACAATTGATTCATCAAGGATCATTGTGTGTCCATCTGTTAATGAGGAACTAACATTTTTAAAAACATGCACTGGGTCTGGAGTAAAATATAGCTTTTCATTTGGATTACATGGATGAGGAGTATAGTTCATTATTTTGGAGTATCTGCCAGCAGTAATATGAAATAACTTCCACATGCTATAATTCTATAATTCTTCATATCTGTTATAACTGCCTTAATTATTATACCTATAGACATTGCTTTTTTTATAATTGTTGTTATCTTCTCTTGCATTTCAATAGCTAAGTAATAAGATGCAGTAAACTCATAGCAAACCATTTGCTTCCACCGAGAGGATACTCCTGTTAATAAAAACACTAATGCATGAGAGGCATATTCTTCACTACTGTCTCTTTCACCAGAAAGCAGCATTGTTGGACGACCAATAATAGATGCAAGGGAACTATCATATTGAAGACCTGGTTTAATTGCCATTTCATCTACTAAATGGGTTGCATGTTTTTCTTCGGCTGTAAAATTTTTAATCTTTTGAAAATACGTATAACGAAATAAAATAATTTAAGTAATTACTTACTTTTGCTTCAAGAAGATGAAATATATCTTCTATAATCCCTGGTTGAAATTTGAAAGATTGCAAACGTTCTTGTAGTGTTCTGATACTGGGATATGGTAAGTTTTGTTTTCTCAATTCCTCGTAACCTTTAGTGCCACAACTTAAATATAACTGTATTCCCTTATTCATAGTGTTATCAGACCAACTGAAACCTTTGTGTGTACCTAACTGTAGATATTTTAACTGATCTTCATTAAAAACCTTTTGTAAATTTTCATTTTTCTTTTCCAGTTTACATGTCAATCTTCGATTCTCTTGCTGTAATGTCTTAATTTTCTTTTTCAGTTCTTCGATTGTATCATTTGTGTTATATTCATTTAGTGATGAAATTGGTGAGTCATTATTAGTGTCAATATAGCCATCCATATTGCTTGTATTTACATTTTCATCAGAATGTTGTTCAAGATGTTGATTATTATTTACCGCTTCAGTTGATGGAAATAACGTAGGCAATGCATTGTTCCAAAGTAATTTTCGATTATCACTACGATTTTGTTCGAACTGCCCTTCACCGAAGTGCACCTAAGATATTCAAAAATGAGCAATTTCATATGACATTAAGTAGACGAAATAAACCAACCTCGCAAATAACTGATCGATGTGGTAAATTGCCTCTGTTTATAAAATTAGGCCAAATCTGTCTTCTTTTTCTTTCAGAAGGAATTCTAAATAGGCGAAAACCTTTTTCAGACCTATTTTTACACGATTTTATACAACACGAAGGCATTATATTTAAATTTTATAATTTCAAAATAAAAATATCAAACAATGTCAAATTACTATATTTAACTGCCCGCCATTTTGGCTCCAAAATAACAAATATACAGGCTTCATGAATCGCTGTACTTTATATATCTAGGGACTTTAGTAATAGACGTGGCTCACGCCATCTAGCGCTATAGAGCTGTACTACCATCCCTTTGCGCGTTTCAATCAAATTCCGGGAATTTCTGGGTAACACCTCGTATGTATGTCAGTAGTTTAAAGCACTTGGATGACAACTTTTGAAGCAGCTTCCCAGTGTTAAAATCAAATGCATGGATTTTTGTTTTTTAACCAAGAGTTTAAGAAGATTTTGGTATACAGTTTTATCATTATTAATTACAACTGTTTTCTTCATAAAATACGGTTGTAATCAATTACTTTAATATGATTTACATTCAGTAAATATTTGTGGAGAATATTACTTTTGACATCTCCTTAAAACTTTAAATGAATCAGTCATGACATTTACTTGACACATCGTTATGATTCAAAGGGATATTCGTAGGAAAGATCGCGCCGCATTAATTTTCCTCATGTAACAGTGTAGCAAAATCACCCTTACGTTTGAATTCCATTTGGATTCCTGTACGCAGGACATGACTCATACGGCAAATAGCATAAGGGAATTGCCGGGGAGTTTCCCGGAGCACCGTCCACCCCCGATCGGAGCATCGGACAATTTCAGTTCATGTCTGCAGTACGATGCAAGCGCTTTCCAATACTGTTCCGCACTATACAGAATTGAACCATTGTCAAGTTTGATTAAGGTAATGAATGAATGCGTGAGATTGGTTACATTCGTACACCACTTGTTCGCCTCTGGCCTGGGGTAGTCTTCGATATCGCGTTGTAGGGATCGCTACCCCTAAGTCGCAAATATAAAGGCGCTGTTTTCACGTCGCGTACCGAACAGTAGTGTAATGTGATATTTTGGTGGTGTTTTGTTACATGTTTTTCGGGAGCATTGTCAATGGTCAAATGCGATTAGCATGGTCGGTTTGTTTATTACTCATTAAGTGTGTACAAATAAAATGTTTCTTTAAACAATGGAATTTAGAAAATGGCCTTCGAATAAATTTAATAAATTTTATGCTTTCTTGATGTGGGTGAAAAATATCAATAAATTTTTCACTTTGGTACTATATTCGTACTTAATATATATACAGTGATGAGCAATGCTAATATCTTTATCATATATCGAGAATTCGTCTTTCCACAAACTGTTACAAGGTGTACATTGGGAAGATGTAGAGTAATAAAATTTAAAAGTAGGAATTGACAACAAGAAGTCGTGAAAACTTGACAGACATCGCGAAATCGAGTTTCTTATTGGTTACATTTCATTAGAAAGGTTAATTGAAAATAACTATTACCACACTGTAGCTTTAATCCTGCTTAACTTATTTTGATAACTAAGTTGTCATAATTAGCCATATTGCAGTCATAGTGCTGAAGATGACGACTAGCTTAGAAATACGTGTCTAGGATTGAAGCTACAGTGTGGTAGAGTTATTTTTCAATTACCTTTTACAGATTCAGCTACCGTCTCGGATAAAATTAGTTTGATATTTTATTAGCTTTAATTGAATGGTTATTTATTTAGCGTATGGCATCTAAACACATGCCGAAAATACAGGGTGTCCAGAAACTCTCCTGACAAACGAAGACCGGAGATTCCTCAGATAATTTTAAGACAATTAAACCCAAATTCACCTAGTCCGAAAATGCTTCCTAAGGGAGCTAGAGTTCTTTGAAGATGGCGCCTTGTATTTATTTTTTTTTTAATTCCTCCAGAATGCTTCTATTTAGAAAAACAAAAACTGGTATGCTTATTTATCCTCCAGAAATGAATCGATTCCATCAATTGCGAATTTCTAGTACCGGTCATAGGTCCGTTTTGGGTAGGTCAACGGTTATTTTAAGGCATAACTTTTTTGTCTTTAACTTTTAAGCATTTGTGACACTAGATTATTAAATTTTCAGGTATTCCAGTAGTAAAATGTACTCTTACTTTAAGTCGGTAGGATACACCGTTTTCTAGAAAAATCGATTTGTAAATTTTTCGTTTTTTCTTCATTAAAGTTCAATTTATTATGTACCTACTTATTTTTAGCTACGAAGTTGGCTTGGACTATCAAGGCATGGATGAAAATTAATTTAATAAATTAAAAACAAATTATTTATTACAATGGAACGAAACTAACAAAAAAAGAACAAGTATCAAAGGTAGACTGTTACAAAAGTTGCTCGATGTGATGACCATTAGTCTCTATGCATAAGTTTACTCTTTTGCTTAGAGAACGCCGAATTCTTGCAAAAATTCCAAAGTTATTTCTAAATTCGTTGCAAGCATCTTGTATCCTTAGCCAGAGTTGTGCGCGATTTTGTATCGGAACGGAATAAACAAATGCTTTTATGTATCCCCAAACACAATAATCGCAAGGATTCAAATCCGGCGACCTTGCTGGCCAAGCAACTGGACCACCTCTTCCAATCCAATGGTCTTCGTAGTTATTATCTAGAAGGTCTCGTACATTCCTGCTAAAGTGGGCCGGACAGCCGTCCTGTAGAAACCATAAGTTTTGCCGAATATTTAAACGCACCTCATCTAACAAATCAGGTAAAATATTTTGCAGGAAATGTAAGTAATCACCACCATTTAAACGAGCAGGTAATTCCACAGGTCCAAGTAGATAATCGTCAACTACTCCTATCCAGACGTTTATGCTAAACCTATGCTGATGCTTAAATTCTTGAACAACGTGGGGATTGTCACCAACGTACGAATAATAATGTGCATTATGTACATTAAAAATTCCATTTTTTGAGAATGTAGCTTCGTCACCAAACAAAATGTTCCTGAAGAAATCTTCATCTTGATTTTTCTGGTTTTGTAACCATCTAGCGAATTCTACGCGAGCAGGAAAATCTCCTTCTAGCAGTGCTTGCACCTTTGTAAAATGAAAAGGATATAAATTTTCTTTGTGTAAGATATTTCCTACGGAAGATTTTGAAATTGTGGGGTTCATGGCAGATAGTCTTCGAACGCTAATTTCTGGATTTTCCTCAACTTCCATTAAAATAACATCTTCATGTTCTGCTGTTACATCATTATGTCTCCCTGTTTCATTATTTTTTGGGACCACTGAACCTGTTTCTCTTAATCGTTGATGAAGAGCTGTAAATGTTGAGTGAGTGGGATGCTGACGATTGGGAAATTTTAAGGTGTAACGCTCGAGCGTTACACCTTATTTCGCCATAAACTAAATGCATATCGGCGTATTCCTCATTAGTAAAAAACATTTTTTTTTTTTAATTGAAATCGTTGTGTTTGAATAACACAAAGTAAAAAATGAAAAGATAAACTTCGCGAACTGACAACAATTTGACAATGAAAAACGTAGGTTTTACTTCTGTTGGCAGTTCAGAGCTAACTATTGCAAAAAATAAAAAATTGAACTTTAATGAAGAAAAACGAAAAATTTACAAATCGATTTTTCTAGAAAACGGTGTATCCTACCGACTTAAAGTAAGAGTGTCTTTTAGTACTGGAATACCTGAAAATTTAATAATCTAGTGTCACAAATGCTTAAAAGTTAAAGACAAAAAAGTGATGCCCAAAACGGACGCCTATGACCGGTACTAGAAATTCGCAATTGATGGAATCGATCCATCTCTGGAGGATAAATAAGCATACCAGTTTTTGTTTTTCTAAATAGAAACGTTCTGGAGGAATTAAAAAAAAAATAAATACAAGGCGCCATCTTCAAAGAACTCTAGCTCCCTTAGGAAGCATTTTCGGACTAGGTGAATTTGGGTTTAATTGTCTTAAAATTATCTGAGGAAACTCCGGTCTTCGTTTGTCAGGAGAGTTTCTGGACACCCTGTATACACGAAAAGTATACAAAATAAATAAATCATTACTTTCCGTCGCATTCAAGAATTCCCAAAACTCATTCAAACCGCCTCAGGGGACAATCCTTCTTCCTGTGAAGAAAAGTTGCTATTCGCTCTTTACATGCGTTTCTTGGATTGCGCACATTAATGTCATTCTGGGCAAGTATACTCTTCATTGTTTATATGGTTTCTATGGCATACACGGACTACTGTGACCAAGTGTTCTAGTTAATTGGTCTTTAGGAAGACTCTGTTTATATCGTTGTTTATAGCCATGGATAATGTGCTTATTGCCAGAAGATCAAGGTAATTCCAGATTATCGAAGGTGCACGTGTAAAATTTATTGGTAATATACAGCCTCAAGTTTGAATACACTACTCAAAAAATGAAGTGGATATCTTAATTGGATTTATGTCAAAGCAACTTATTTATCTTTTTTTCGGAAACTGTGTATGACTTTCTGCATTGAGGTTCTATTAAAACTTTACAATATTTATGCATTATTCTTAAATTCTTATGTCAGTGCAAGACTACAAAATATTTTCTAGCATTATATTAAAACTTTCATCAACCGTCCTCTTCTTCGACACAAATAAATAATATACTTACCTTTGAGATCAATACACATTTTTCCATTCTGAAACGGATACTTCGGAAACCAGTGTTCTTCTGAATATTTCAACAGTTGCTCGGGGAAGAAAATCACCCATCACGGATTTTTTCTTTGATCTTCGGTAAATAGAATGCTCGAGAGTAGAATTGCAAAGAAAGCGTTTTTGGAAGGAGGAAGACGTCAACCCATAAGGTTTGTAGTGCTGCATTCTTCAGGTACTCAAATCCTTTGCCGGGAAGAAAGTTCTGTGAGAAACGAAACAAATAATAGTCAATAGGGACAATATTGAGAGAGTATGTAAAGTGTGCAAGAACTTCTCATTCCAACTGGTACAGTAATTTTCTAGAAAGGTTCGTGCTGGCTATTTGCAGACATTGTCATATTAAATAATTACACTCTATTAATTTTTTAATATTAAGTTCGGGTTTTTCTTAAAACTTGATGAAGTCTCTCCAATTGTTGATAATAAATCTCACCTGGCGGTTGCATTGATTGGTAACAGTTCAAAATGAATTATTCCTTTAAAGTTACACTTTCAGACATCATTTTGCGGAGTGTTATTTCTGTCTAACCATTAGGGCCGCCTCTTCAAATTTATGTAGACTACTCATCTTTTATTTTCGATCACAATATGTACTAAAAGCGGGAAAATTTATGACATGACAAAAGAAAACTATACTCTTTGATTTCGTTTGTTTTTGAACCTTTTCAAGTGATTGCATTTAAAGTGTAATTCTTGTTGTATTCTTTGTGGATTTTGAACCAAAAGGGCTTGCAGATCTGTTTGATGCAAATTAGATAAGCGGCCGCGACCATTTTTCATTATCCAATCAAAGTTTCCTCCTCGAAGATTTTTAAACAAGCGTTGGCATTTGCGATTGTCACTTGACCTTCAATCAAGCACGCTAATAATGTGTTTGACAGGAGCAATTGCTTTTTTCCTCAACTGGAATTCATAAAACATGCGTTTAATATATATTTCATCCGCTATTTTCTTGTTGTCAAATTTTGGAGGTTCAAATAGAAAAACTAAAGTTTTTATCCACAAAAGGTGTTCACTTAACTTCACACTTTTTTTTACAAATAGGACGTTGTTATGTTATGTTGTTTATGATCCAAACAGTTTTACCAACGTATACTAGTGCACCTGATGTATGTTATCTTCTTTCTTATTTTTTTAAGGATTAGCTAGATAAATTGATATTAGTGGCAATATATGTATGAAGTCACTGGAGGAAAGTAAATATATTTGCATTATTCCTTTTTTCATTTAATTAGTTAACGGTATCAGCTCCTATTCGAAGAAGTACACATGAATATCGGGTTGATACATAAGCTCGTAGCGTTTTTTACTGATCTCAAAATTGATTAATTTTTTAATAGACAAAATACATAAATAAATCAAGAATGTATTCCTCCACATTAATTTTTCTATTCCAAATCTTGAGAAATGCGATGGTTTGGAAGTAAAGAAATTAAGTAAATTTTGGCGCATTATAGTTCGGAAAGGAGTTTCCTTGAAAATTGTTCGACATAAATCGAAAGAAATGAAAATCTGACAGATTGAGATCAGGAGAATAAGGCATATGTGGAGTGTGGAGTGGCATATGTGGCAAGGGTGCTACAGAATGGTTTGTTATTGTAGACGGATTTGTTAACAGTAGTGAAGCAATAGTAGATGACACCTTCTTTGTTCTACCAGATGCACAAAATCAGCTTACACGGATGAATATCGACTTTTGCTCGGATAGTTACTTTTTTGTTAGGACTAAGCCATTCTTTTCTGTCCTTGATGTTAACATGAAAACACAATTTTTCGTCACCATTAACATTGTGAAAAAAAACGGTCGATTGTTGACGAAGTAAATAATGAGCTAGCAAAGAGGCACAAATTTTGACACGCTGATAAATCAAACACCCAGTTTTTAAATTTTGCTCAAGAAATGTAAATTTCATCTTATGATCAATTGGTTACAATCCATTATAGCGGTTAATTCAATCATAAATTAAAGCACTTAAATGATCTTCATAAAAATTCGTTGGTCTTCCTGAATGTTGAGAATCGCTTATGTCAAAATGACGCTCTTCAAATCGAAAAAAACTATTATTGTGTTGTTCTCTCCATAATGACGGTTTTTCAGTAAACGGTACCCAAAGGGTGTAAGGGTTACAACTTGTACTATACACTAATTCTCTTTAAACTTTTTTCAGTCTTTTCTGTTTTAAGAGTTCTGATTGTTATTCTGATTTAAAGTTTTTCCAATTGTATTGTCTTAGGTTTCTCTTGGCCTATCTGCCTTTCTCTTGAACGGTGTTCTGCAGTCACAAATTCTTTTCACATGTACTGAACTTGCTCTGACAATATATATGTTTCCCACCTGTACGTTACAATAGCCATATATATCTATTTGTAGACTTGCATCTTTGTCTGAGAGAAATCTTCTTTCTTATTTACAAGAAACTTGCTCATTTTATAATAAGCTCTGTTTACCTTTTCTATTCTCTTGTTTAACTCGACATGTTGTCTTCCCTTTCGATTCAAAGTAATCCCCAGGATTGGAAACTATCCACTTGCTCTATTAATTCACCCTCTATTTCTATTTGCATCAAAGATATCTTACTTTTATTCAGTCTTATTTTACTTTCTGCTAGCATTTCGTACCATATACTCATGTTTTCTATCCGTTTTTTTGCCTTTCCTGCTACAATTGCGATATTGTTCACAAAGGCCACATTCACAGATACTATTTCCAGATTTCTGTAACTCGCAAACAATTGTTTTACTGTTCTTTTGGTCCTTTTGATCAATTTATCCATAAAGGCAATGAACAGCAGTGCACTTAAGCTTCTCCCCGTCTCACTTCTTCATTGGTTTCAAACTCCTCGGGTATCAAGTTTCTTTTAATTACATAGTTTCTCGTTGTTTTGTATAGGCATTTAGTTATTCTAATTAATTTTGGTTCAATTTTCTTTTTAGACATTTCCACGTTTTTATTCTTGCTACTTATCAAATTATTATATTTTTGATATGGAAAAAGCCATAAAATTATTCATAAGGAAAGCGCGTTGTTTTCTGTAAATCATTTTGTCTAAGAATTCTGTTTTGTACCCGTTATTTCTAGCTATAGTTTTTATGGTATATACTTCTTTTTCAAAGTTCTTATTATTTAGAGGGAAATTAATCAGTCTGTATATGAAACTGTGAAAAGCCAATCGTGGAATATAAAAATGACAGCTTTTCACAGTTTCATACACAGACTGATTAATTTCCCTCTAAATAATAAGAACTTTGAAAAAGAAGTATATACCATAAAAACTATAGCTAGAAATAACGGGTACAAAATAGAATTCTTAGACAAAATGATTTACAGAAAACAACGCGCTTTCCTTATGAATAATTTTTACTCCGGACATACATACATAAAAACTAACAAAGTGTTTCATACCCTAAACTATATACCTGGGGTTAGCAATAAAGTTTCTAATAAACTAAATAAATTAGGTTTAAATGTCATCCTAGTAAATAAATGCAATTTAGGAAATATTCTAGTTAACAATAAACGAAAAACAGAATTGCGTGATAAGTCAGGGGTGTATGAATTAACTTGCAGTGATTGTGACGCGGTATACATTGGCCAATCAGGACGCTCTATAAAAGAACGTATCAAAGAGCACAGAAGTTCTATTCTACATGGCAATATGACCACGGGATTCGCGGAACACTGTATTCAAAATTCTCATCTGTTTAATGCTAATAATTTCAAACTTTTACACTCTTGTAATAAGGGTAAAAGGCTTGACTTCTTAGAAATTTTAGAAATAAAAAAAGCCATAAATCTCAACAGACAGGTCACAAACACGCAATTGGATTTTTCAAATACCCCCACAATCGATGCTGTAATAAAACTTTTAAAAAATAAGGCATAAATATTGGTAGGAGTATTCTTTTCACTTAGTTTACATGACTGTTTGAGAATGACTGTATAAGTCGAAACATATGTCAGATATATTTTAAATACATTTTGTGAAACAAATATACCAAGTGTTTTATTTAGTAAATTACTTCACATAACTGTCATTATAGAAACCAAAAATGCTACGAATTTATGCAGCAACCTGATATTATTTTTTGATACGCATAATGCCTTCGACACTTTTTCGGGGGAGCTATTGTTATTTGTTTATTATAATGCGGTTGAATTATACAATCGCAATAATTATAAAAAGAAATTAAATAAAAGTTAAAATTTAATAAATTATATCTGCAAATTTTTTCTTTTTACGAGGAAAGTAGTCGAAACTATTTCTGATTTTATTATGGCTTGGTGCGTTAAATGTATTACAAGGTTATAAACTGGACACGCATAATTTACATATAATGAATTTATATGTAAATGGCAGTGAGATCATATAAACGTGTACAATAAACTCAAGTACAAAAAAGTGTTAAGGGTTGGCTGACACGTTAATAATAATGTATCAACGAAATGTCATCCAAGAGACTCGCTCGTCGCAAAGGGGTAGTTTCTACGGGGGTAGTGAATTCCAGTTCGAATTCCCTGGACTGGGATTCACCCTCCGCAAAAACGGGCACCGTAAAACGTCGACCCGTGTCCAGTGACTGTTCGTCGGACAACGACTTGTTCCAATCCGATAAATCAAGTCAAAACCAAGATTTATACGTACGTCCGAAAGTAACCATTTTCACGGATAATTATCGCGCAAAAACGGAACGGTATAAATTCAGGAGACCGAGTACATCTATTATAACTTGCGCTAAGTTATCCGAACACGACTACCTAAATTCGGTCGCAAGAAATTCAACCACCACATTGAAGTGTTTGAATTTAACCGAAGGATATGTTTTCGAACGGAAAATTTCCGGATTTAGTTCGTCTAGGACTGGTAAAGTGTCTGATTCGGATTCCGGAATAGCGTCGCCTTTATCTCCATCACCGACCTACGCTCTGCTAGTTTGTTCGGATAATTACGATCATTATGAAAGTCATACGGAGTGGAACTTGAACTTTGATTGGTTGCAGAACTGTTCTTGCGTGAAGCAGCAAATTCAGGTAAACGTTTGCATGTTTCAGTAAATTGCATGCATTTCATACATTTTAAATAAGGAGGTAAGTTGATAGTATAGTTATGGATGTACAATTATTAACAAACAAAAACGAAGTTGAATTTTACTTTAGAATTTGTTCAAATGCATATGTATTAAGTCGAGTCACAAATAAGTTTCGTTGTTTTGACTGTCAAAATCGAATTAGTCAAATATGTATCCCTCGGTCATACTGCAGCTGTGGCAACGTATAATCGGAACTAAATAATAAATTTCTTAGCGGTTTGCAATCAAGGGATTAAAAATATGTATTCGATTCATAATGTTGCGGAAGCTTAAAGAAGAGAAAACTGTTAACGTACCTTAAAAAACTTATTAGAGACGGCCATGCTTTTTGAAAATAGTTGGTGACAGTGCACGTAATTTGTCACAAAAGTATAATTTTGAATGAGGATGGTCATCTCTAATGAAGAAAGTTTTTGAAGGCACGTTATAAAATATGCTTTCTTATGGTGGAGTCATAACTAGGGATCGCACACGAGAGGCCCATAACTCATCACCCACGGATGCACTATTCAAAACTTGTAGTTTTGAAGAGTTTCTTTAAATTTTATTTATATAATTGGAAAACAAACGGGTGGTGATCTATAAAATACAAAATACATTTTTATTTGTTAATTTTGTAGTTCAAGTTGAGTAAAGGAGTATTAATATTAACTAGCAATACTTTCTCTAGGTTCTCTTCTGTAAAATTTGTTCTCTTTGAATGAAATATGTATATCCTTGTAGATAGAAAACGTCCTTTCTACATTGTAAATGGTTATAGGTGCATACTGGAAATATTCTTTTATTTCAGCGTATTTAGCAATTAGATTTAGATGCATGGTCCCCATACACAATTGCCGCAATGTTATTAAGTCTGGATTTCTATTAAAAATTGCGTCTAACTTTTGCCAAAGGCCACATTCGATGTCACTTGGAATATTTTTCAAATTATTAAAAGCCACATCTAATGTGGTTAATCCATTATTTAATTCGAGATTTTGATTTTCGAAATAAGTGATTAGTTTTGGCAAATATCCAAAGTGTTCCCGAAGAAACTAAAACTGATTTTTTAAATTTGGAATTTGTATTAGTTCCTTGCACTCAGAAATACTTCGAGCATCGTCATTTAAACATGTAACGAAATTTTGTAAACTATCGAAATTCTTTGCATAAAAACTAGTAGCTTCCAAACATGTTCCTTCCCCATCTAGTTATTACTGGAGAGGGAGGCACTGACAAAGATGGCAGTTTTTTCCTGTAAAGAGCTACTCTCAATGGTGCTTTTCTGAAAACTTTTTTAAAAGCGGATACAAGTCGCAACTTCCGGAAAGGTGTCTCTGATATATTCACAGATTCAGTGGAGAGCATATGGTACACAAGCAATATGCAGCATATTAGAATATGTTTCTTTTAATAGTCTGCCTGTTTTTTAAATATATGCAGCACTGTCACTGACAAATAAAAGTGTTTTTTGTACCTGTCGTCAGAATAAAGCATTTGGTTCATAATCTCTTAAATGGTTTTAGCTACTGTTTCCGCATCAACTGTAAACTTTTTTGCTATTACATGCGTTATATGGAATAGTTGGATGTAGTACACCAGCTACAACATTAACCACACAGCCATAGGTATCCATAGGTACTTATTTGAAAGATGGCTTCTTATGCGTTCTATTGCTTTAGTGTAGCACTTAGGAACATAAAGTTTGCATAAGGTGAATTCAGCAGGAACATTTCGACGAGTGTATTTTTGGAGAAATGTTTTGAAGGTGGGATTTTTAACTTTATATAATGGAATATTTGTCGCCATTAAAGTTTCACAGAGTTCTTCGTTGAAATTGTCAGATTCCAACGGGTCTAATTTCTGTGTATGTGTTTTGTGTGAAATTTTTTAACGATAATGTACAATAAATTTCGAAATCACTGACAATGGACATACAATCAGTTTGACCCTTAATCCAACTCACCATTGTTTCACGATGCCATTCTCGACATTGTTCCATATCATATCTTAAAAAGTAACATAAACAATGTTCTAGATCTAAATAAACGAAAATTAAAAATGTATGCGTAAGATATTGAAACGTAACGGAATTCACTGGACACTTACGTCAAAATAATTGGGACAAGTAGATTCGATGAAACGGTATTAAAAATCTATTACAAAAATTACGAAGTATGTAATTAACAGTTACAACAATGAGAAAAAGAAACTAACTCACTTATTTATCTTATGAAATATAAACTAATAAATAAAATAAATTATAAAAACTCCTCCCGCTTCGATCTACGCCCATGAAGAAAGGAATTTAGCTGTAAAATTGAAGTAATTGCGTCACAATTCAACAACAAAAACAGATGTGCGGTTGCCGAATGAATGGTGCTACTCAATAACTGCGTGTTGTACTTAGCGATGTTATAGACTATTTATATGGCCCATCGTAATTGTCAGGTCCCTAGTCATAACTGATCGTCAACTGCGTGTTTAGTTTGGAAAACTTAATTCTGGAGATACATCCTTTGCAGATGGACCCAGACGCTTATCAGACTTCGATGATGAAATTTCAAAATAATTGGTGGACTACATTCCACGACAGTTACGCCAGTACACAACTATACTCCCTTGGGTTTCACATGTTGTTTCGCATCGTAAATAATTATTTTTGCATAATTTTTTGACCTCTTTGCTTAAAATCACAGCTATCGTTTAAATAGTACAGTAAATATATTTTATTTTCTTAATTATTAATCAATAACTCTAATTAATACATTATTTCTGTTGTATTAAGCTAAAGTTACTTTTTAATAAATTTAAGCAAGAAGCTTCACTTATGACAGTTATGACTAGAGTTGCGAATGCTATCCTTACAACAGAGTCAAACGCGCCCATCGCCACGTGACCATGCGAAGCAAATGTTAACATATGTGCAGTGCTACTGTGTTTTCAGATTCGTTGCTTAAAACAATTGTTTGATTTTTGATAATGCTACTGTTCGGATTATAACAAGCATGTACATTTTATTTCATTATTTATATTAATTGCAGTTAGTTTATCTTTATTTTGTCATTGCGGCAATTATTTAAACGTTTAGAATTATAAATCTAAGAGAAAACTATTACTTTCATTTGTAAAGAATTTATTCTTTATCTCTGTTTGTAAATGCATTTAATTAATATTTTCAATTGTCAAAGGATTAGGTAAATATCACGTCTTAGTTTATAATTGTAAAGTACTTGGAATTCTCTTGCTATTACAAGCAAAATTACCTGTTCATTTCTCGTTGTACCTTTGTTGTATAGATATCTTATTGTCATATGTTTATAGATTAGTTGCTAATCAAATTAGGCGTACGGTTTTTCGGGTTTGACCCGTAATATATGTTTCGTCAATTTTATTACTTTTAATTTTATTGCCATTCATAACCCTTGCGGTATCTTTGAAAACACTGAGTGAACCTAAACCATATTCTTTGTAAGAAAAGTAGCTCTGCATTCACTTCCAACGAGAAAACATCTCTCACGTATACATTGTTTCTGTATATAGAAGATCATTTATGTAAATAAGATAACCAAAAACTACATAAGTGCTTTTAATATAATATATTAAAAAAATAATGGTTCTCACGACCAATCCGTAATTTAAAAAGAAGTCAAAAAAATCCAGCACACAAAAATCTACATTATACCACTAGATGTCGAACGGTCGTTTTCTTTATAGAACAGCATCTATTCATCACGCTGTACATTGCTCGCTGAAACAATGGTGGAAACATACCTAATGCAGCAGTTATCTAACCTAGCTAAACCAACAGAAGGGCCAACTCTAATAACACAAGTTTACAAATTCTGGTCAACTTTTGGATCAGAGCAGATGAGAACAAATCTTGCCGTTATTTGAGGTGCTGAATTCAAATCCGGGTTTCGTTTTTCAAAATTGGTTCTACTTTGTGAGTTCGCGCATGTTGGCAGCACTGCGCTATCATAATGACAGTCAGCTGTTGGCGTCGCTAGAAACAATATTTAATTTGTATTTTTAAAGTTTTTTTTTGAATCCAAAACGTGTGAAAATGCAAAGACAGAATTGTAAAGTTGATTCAAAGTGTTTTTGTTATGTTTGCGGATGTTATATGATCAGAAAAAGTGGCAAAGTTATTACTAATGTGATCAGAAATGCATATTTTTATTATTTTGGTTTCTCTGTATCAAACACTCACAAGCCGTGGGTACCGAAATTGTTTTGTAGCGCGTGTAGCACAATATTATACAAGTGGTCACGCGGTAAAAAAGTATGTTTTTCATTTTCATTGCCAATGTTATGGAGAGAGCCGAAAAATCATGTAGATGATTGTTACTTTTGCTTGATGAATGTCGTCGGTGTAAATGCAAAAAAACTATCAAAATATAAATATGCTAAGTATCATCAGTGTCTAAGCCAGTTCCCCGTGCGAGCAATGATCCTTTGCCAATTTGTCCAGGTACGAGTGCAAATTACATGGACCGACGAACAGTGGAAGCGATTTTAACATGGAGGAAAAACATTTAGTTTCGCAAAGTGAACTCAATGATTTGGTTCGTGATTTGAATTTATCGATACAAAAATCAGAATTGCTCGCATCACGGATGCAGGAGTGGAAATATCTTGACACTCAAACAAAAGTCACTGTATATAGAACCAGAAATGAGGCGCTTTTACCGTTTTTCAAAAAATAGGAGAATATATGCTTCTGCTATGACATCAACGGTTTGTTTGATGCGATGAATACATCATACGATGTAAATGAATGGCGTTTGTTCATAGATGGTTCAAAATACAGCCTGAAAGCTGCTCTGATACACAATGGAAATATAAAACCATCAATTCCGATTGCTCATGCAGTACAAACGAAGGAATGCTACGATACAATATGTAAAATTTTTACCAAAATAAAATATAAAGAGCATCAATGGAAAATTTGTGGCGATTTGAAGGTTTGAAAATAAATTTTAATTCAATTTTAAAGAATAAATGATTTATATACTATTCCTACAGGTTATTGGTCTCTTGATGGGGATGCAATCTGGTTTTACCAAATTTTGCTGTTTTTTGTGTGTGTGGGATAGCCGTGCAACTGACCAACATTATGTGAAAACAGATTGGCCAAGCCGTACTAATTATGAACCAGGAAAACAAAACGTCTCTTCTATACCACTTGTGAACCCACAGAACATTTTCTTGCCACCTCTCCACATAAAGCTTGGCCTTATCAAAAACTTTGTCAAAGCGCTCGACCGTGAAGGACCGGCTTTTGAGTACTTGACCAAGTTATTTATCAAGTTGTCGTACGCCAAAATCAAAGAGGGAATATTTGTCGGACCTGATATTCGAAAATTAATGGCCGACAGAAACTTTACAAAATGTTTAACGCCCAATGAAGCAGCAGCATGGGTATCATTTCAAGATGTTGTTCACAACTTTCTCGGTAACCGCAAACCCCCGAATTTCAAGCAGATAATCGACAGTTTGTTGCAAAATTATTGCAAGATTGGAGCTCGAATGTCTCTCAAAATACATTTTCTGCATTCCCATCTCGAATTTTTTCCTGAAAACTTGGGTGATACAAGCGACGAGCAAGGAGAGCGACTACACACCAAGATTTGGCGAAAATCGAAAAACGATACCAAGGATTTTGGGACGAGGGCATGATGAGCGACTACTGTTGGACTTTAATGCGTGAAACAGATCCCAAACAGTACAAGCGACTCAGTTCGACTGCTCTCATTTCTAATTTAACACTTTTTAATGAATAAAATGGAGATTAATTGTCAAAAATTGTAAAAATTGTAAAAATTGTGTTTATTTAATATCTCGAAAACTAGAACCAAAATCAAAAACGGAGTGCAGATTCGGATTCAGCGCCCCAAATAACCATAGAAACAGCTTTTGGTTGCTTAGATCCAAAACCGTGTATACTTGTGTAATAGATGGACTGTCTTTCTCTACTTAAGAGGAATTGCTTCACAATGTCTCGATTTGAATCACCAAACTGTGATTTTTGGTTATTCAATGTATAGGAGTAGCGTTTTGATTTATAGGTCCAGTTTTTGAGATAACCAAAGACAGCAAATAAATTATATTTTCAAGGATTAAACTACGATTTCTTAAAAAACAAATTTTTATTGTCTTAGATTTTTGTATAAGATACATTCATGTTATTTTTTTATTTCTCTATTATCTTTATTTGAGCTCTCTCTTTATTTATGTTCGAAGTTTTTTGTTCCTATAGTTGGTTGAATTGTTGAGTACATAATAAGCCATTATTATTGTTATTATTATTATTATTAATGTACGATTATAGGTTATTCGTTATACGATTGACAAAATACATAATTTATCAATACATTGTTATTTTCTATATGAGTTCATAGGAAACATGATGGACAAAAACTTGATACATACATGAACAGACAAAATGAATAGAACTGGGGAGGTCATTCGAAAGCAACTAAAAGAGCTTCCCTCTATTACATTAATTTTCCTTTATCTGGTTTTCGAATAAGCTAGGACATCGTGAAGACCATTTGGGCAGATTTCACTTTGTAAGAAAACGGAAGCTTTAATGGGACTCTCCTTCTGCAAGTCCAGTCAGTTTACAACAGACTTATAAAATGTGACTTTTAAAATAATTTTTTTTGTAAAAAAATATTGTATTAGTATGAGAAACCTTTAGAAAACTTCATATCTAGAGGGATTATACCGTATAATTACAGATTTATTAAAAAATTCTTTTTGAACATATTATTCACTTCTGTTATAACAAAATAGACATTTTGACTGCAAAGTGAATATTAAATTAGCAATTTTTTAATAGCAACATTTATGTATAGATCTAATAATCTTCAAAATGACATAAAATGGAATTTTTGTTATCGTAGACACATTTTTATTACTAAAGATACGTTTAAGCTTTATAAATTAAGTAAATAACTTTTAATACTGGTTGCGCAAATTAATAGGTAACTTAATCGAAGAAAATTTAATATGCAGTATTATATGAAATATACATCCAGTAGTAAATAGTATATTAAAAAACAAGTTTCATAAGGCATCATTTTGCCGCACGAGATCAGTTTAGAAAACGAGCCACGATAGCGGCGAGTTTTCTAAAGAGCGAGTGCGGCAAAAGGTCTTATGAAACGAGTTTTTTATACTATTTTTTCTATTTTGCGTTTTTTACATTAATAAATTGCTTAAACTGGAATTATTAAATTTGAAAGTTCAGAGTTTAATTTTTATATAAAGCATGCAGTTGGTCACATTGATACTTGACATTTTCAAATTTAAATCTTGCTATCCGCGAAGTATATTATATTACATATTATTTACTAATTTTTGTTAACATTACTTGATACTTCATTTAAAAATATAAACATGAGTGACATAGAAACATATATATGTTGTTGTCAATTGTATACAACATACGTTGTTTGTATAAAATACGGACATATATCATATCTGTCAAATGTACATAAATTCTTAAAATCAAATGACAGCAATGATATTTATTTCTGTATTCGAACAACGCCAACATTGAAAAATGAAAAAAAGTGTATCGAAATGAAGCTCATTTCGATACTGTTTTGGGTTTCATAATGAGTTCATTTCGAACGCAAAATAGAAAAAATATGTTTTTTCTAATTGCCTTATTTTCTTCAAAAAACATGAAATAAACCCAGAAAACTCATAATTTTTTTGATATACCTTTTAATAACAAATATGCATTTTTCATATAATCCAAGCTTTAATCATTACTCTTGATTTATGATTCTATCTATTCCAGTTTTTCGTAATATATGTATGTTCATTTCGGCTGTTCTTAGGCAGGTGTTTAATTTTCTTTATTTTAATGAGTGTTCCTACGCTCGGTAAAGATAAGTTTTATAAGTGTTTTGTATACCTTTATCTTATTGTTTCACGATTAGTATTTATTCTTCAATACGACGTCTTTTAAATTTTAAGACACTCCTGCTTCTAACGTTGTCTGACATTTTATCTTTTTATAGCGATTGCTGTCATTTTGTATTTTTATGTCTATATGTATATGTGAAGCACATACAATAATCTGATAGTATTTGCGACAGTGGTTTACTATTAATTTTTTTGGAATGCGTTTAGTATGATCAGCCGTTAAATATAAACAGAAATTATAAATTTTATATTTCAATCAAATTGACAATTTATATTAACGGACCTTTTCAATACAGTATTTTTAAATATTTTTTTGGTTTCGTTTCCGTTTGGTACGGTTACAGAATTGGATATATTATCTTCATTACAATGCAACGGCAGTACGTGTGGGGAACCTCGGTGCGTATACAAATTGAGCACTAGCAAGCCGGGACAAATCAGCAGAACCACTGAACCGAATAATAATCGAAGTTACACCCTAAAACTAGTTACCGTAGAAAAGGGTTCGATGAAAACTCATTTCGACGTTGTTTATTTAAAAACGTCAGTTTTGCTGTCGAATTGTAGTGTTAATTTAATTGTTGCATATAGTAGTAATGTTAGTTTTTTATAATAGAATCAAAAATTTAAAAAAAAACGCGTTCTTAAGTTGCTAACACTAGACATCAAAAAACCTTTTTCCTTGACAGAGAATAAAAACAACGGCTTGTGGTGAATAAAATTGTACTACTTCCAAATATGTCAAATAGTTTTCTTTTCCTATAGTTCTTCAATTTTGTCGAAAAGCCTAAAAAAAGATTCACAAAAAATCGTACATTTTCATTAAAGAACCGCTATAAAGATAAACGTTTAAAATTGATATGAGCAGATGTGATAACACAAGATCATTATTTTTTAGATATAGGATGATGTATGTATTTGTGTAATCTGGCTCCATTTGAAGATAACAGAAGAGCTCGTTTTCGGGATGCTAATCTGATGTTTCTTCGAATTTTTCCCAACCCCATTTTTGGTAATTTAGGTTTTGGTAGTATTGTTAACAAATACAAGCCCAATCGCAGAGGAAACATTAGGAGACTTGAGAAAATTCTTTCAATATGAAGAAAATACAGATATGAGGGATGCCTTTTATATTTTAGGAATAGAGAGCAGAAACTAAAATCAATCATCGTACATGGCTTTATTGTTTTTCAAAATACTTTTCATTAAGATCAATATACTTTTGCCTGCCTTTGAACCAATTTTCGAAGCACTTTTTCCACTCAAATTGAGGTACCTCCAAAACATGCAGTTTTAAAGCATCAACTGCTTCTTCATGCGTCCAAAAACGTTGACCTCGTAATTGATTTTTGATTTATGGGAATAGAAAGAAGTCATTGGATGACAAATCAGGACTGTACGGCGGATGACCCATCAATTCCACTTTTTCAGTTGTCAAAAACTCTCTTGTTTGAGCTGATGTGTGTGATTCCGCATTGTCCTGGTGGAGAATGATCCGTCTTCAGCGGTTGGTTTCCTTTATTTTTTCGAATACTTCTGGCAAAGCAAATGCTTGTGTACCATTCAGAATTGACCGTTTGACGTTGCACTAATGGTACAGTTGCCTCATATCCGGTTTTTCCAAAGACACAGGTGACCATTTGCTTCGAAGTTCTTCGTGCGCGAACAACTTTTCCCATGCAGTCGACTGCTGTTTATTTTCTTGCTCATACGCGTAGATCCATGATTCGTCACCTGTTACGATATCATAGACGTATTTTGAAGCACTCCGATCGTATTTTTTTAGCATTTCTTCCGACCAATCGGCACGAGCCTTTTTTTGGAACGATTGTCAAATTATGTGGGACTCAGCGTGAACAAATTCTTTGGCGGCCAAATGTTCATGCAAAATTGAATGTATGCTGGTCCCACTAATACTCAAGGATACTTCTATTTCACGATAAGTCTCACGACCTTCATGAAATTCGTCAGTGAGCGAAGCACGGCCACGATTGAATTCAGTATACCACCGATATGCGCTGTTGGTTCTATGAAAAATTCGAATAAAATAGCGTCGTAAAGTGTAGAAAGAATATTTACAATTACATTACTTCGCGAAAACGTAATTTTGCACAACTGCCGTACTACGGGCAAGATATATTCATCTGTTTCCTTTGATGTAACTCAAAGCATCCCCATAAAAGTTTCTAATTCACGCCTCAACAGCTCAGTGGTCGAGCAATGGTCCGGCAAGCCAGAGGTCGTGGGTTCGATTCCTACTTGAGGGCGAATTTTTTTCTATGAAAAATTCGAATAAAATAGCGACGTAAAGTGTAGAAAGAATATTTACAATTACATTACTTCGCGAAAACGCAATTAATTTGCACAACTGCCACTACGGGCAAGATATATTCATGTGTTTCCTTTGATGTAACTCAAAGCATCCCCATAAATGTTTCTAATTCACGCCCCAACAACTCAGTGGTCGAGCAATGGTCCGGCATGCCAGAGGTCGTGGGTTCGATTCCTACTTGAGGGCGAATTTTTTTTTTCTATGAAAAATTCGAATAAAATAGCGTCGTAAAGTGTAGAAAGAATATTTACAATTTCAATAGACCTTTCAATACCTGGTATTATTAATTATATTGATATACATAATAGCCGATATTTCAAATGCCGGCGGACAGTATGGCACTTGAGATTATGTTTACATCTAAGCTGAACATATTTATACCGACCAGGGAACATGCAAAAAGTCGCTCGAGCGATTGTGGTGCCGGCCCCTGGTACATTGATCGATCACAATTTAGTCAGGGGGCAGGTACAGGCATATGCGGAATGTGTTCTAGAAGGAAGATATCGATATGTCTGGGGAAAAATACAACGGTTTTCCAGGCCGAATTGTTTGCAGTCGCAGCCTGCGCTGAGGATATTCGGGAAGCCGGCTGCGCAAACAAAAAAGTCAACATAATGACTGATACTCAGGCAGCTATTAAAGCCATTATGAATCCATCTACCAAACCAAATGAAATAACCAGCTTATACGGAAGTTACGCCCCGTGAGCGGTGGGTAAAATACAAAACATATACATCCTTCAAGAATCGTGTACAACGCAGCATTCGGTACTTTGAGCCATATATAACGGTCCTTCAAACCAGGAGGCACAAACAATATTTTTGGAAAAATGTTATGAAAGTGGGTTTGTTAAGTTTACTTAATGGAATTAAATTTCAATTCAACGATAAAAAACATATGTGCGGTTAACCGAATGAATAGTGTTATTCAATAACTTCGTGTTGTACTTGGCGATGTTATGACTATTTATACGGTCCATCGTAATTTCGGCCTGATGCGTCCGGTCTCTAATTATTAGCATTAATATTTTGTTTTAATCGTGCTATAAATAAATTGATTCTACTTTTTATGGTGTATTATGGTACGTACTTTATTTCAAAATGATTTTTTGATTAGGAAATATATCGAATGAACAATCTACCTACATTATACGTTGTTAGGAATAATGACTCATGGATTTTCACGTTTATTAATATTCTATCCCAAAATACGAACACACATGTATATAGGTACATGCGTATATAAGTTATATATAAACACACAACGACAAGCATATAAACATAGATACCCACCCATTCGTCTACCTTTGCAAAGGTTCATTGCAATGTAGAAACTTTACGAGCAAGCAAACGTATATAACTGATTGTGTTCTATATTTATAAATGAAAACACGTTTGTACGATTACGAAGATGAATATGTGCTTGCATTCATGCAGCCACACATTGCAACATTGCGATTTAAGTAGTATTTGTGTCTAGAGTAACGTTTGCAATGTCTGAGAAAGAATAAGGTGGGTGAGTCATCACTGTGTATGTTCGTTACGAATCACGAACTCACGTGCAATCGTGACTTGTCCCCATGTTCTGACCTGTCGTATAGTGTCGGTGTCCTGGAATGGACCGGGGCCGTACACGCGGTCCCCTCTCATATAAATGGACTCTCCGGCATGTTCCATATATCATCTTGACCGCTCGACCCGATTGGCAAATCTTAATAACCCGAATGTGCTTAATTCGACCGGAGCAAATATTAACCGAATAAATATTGTGACTTCCTAGAATATGTTCGAAACACACACGAAGGGCAAATTAATACGTCTGCGAAGTTATCGGACAATATGATACATGTACTGTGGTTCCTGCAGTGGTACTGTTATAATATAATTAGTAATGCTGACAGAAAAAGGGTAGACATTTTTGTACTTTATGTTGTCTGTTAAATATGAACTCAACGACATTCTACGTGCAAAAATATAATTATGAAAGTAAGGATAGGTTTGTTGAATGTTTTTGCTTACATATTATTTATTGTCCAACAGAAATATTTCAATTACAGGACAAAACATAACCTAAATAAATACATACAGTGTACCATAATAAAATTAGATATATAATGCACTGTTAAAAAATAATAGTAAGTAATAAAAATAAAAAATACTATTCATGTACAAAACAAATAACAAATGACAATTCGCAGACACATGGAGTAGTCAAAACTACCTCAAATCACCGAGAGAAGGGATCAGGGTAGAATCTGTGAAGATTCTGTCCCATATGCAGCAAAAGGGCTTTCAGCAACACATTGGATCTGGCGATGGGAACAGTGAAAGTGTCCGACTCCAAAAAATTCAATTGTGACAGAAGGGACGGACAATCAATCCTTTTGTTTAGTAAATTAAGGAGAAATTTGGCACTAAGATGTTCTCTTAATTCAAAGAATGGCGTTCCAGGAGAGACTTATATTCAGTGCTTCTTTTCGGATATAAACCGTCACACTTGAAAGACAGATACTTCAAAAATCGTCTTTGAACACTCTCCATAGCCAGACGCAAATGCTGGTAATGAGGATACCATATAGGAGGGCCGTATTCCAATCTGCTTCTTACATAGGTGTAATACAGAGATTTTAATGTTAAGGGATTACGAAACTGCCTACAAGATCTTATAATGAATCCCAAAGATGTAATAGCTGCGGTACATATATCATAAATATGATTATTGAATTGTAGTGCAGAATCAAATAGCATACCCAGATCCCGAACTTTATCGATTCTGGGAATGGGAAAATGGTCCAGGGCGTACGGGATCACAACTAGGCTCGCAACACGGACATACGAAATAATTGTACATTTGTCAGTATTCAAAGCTATTCCATTATGATTAACCAAATGGAGATTAGGTAAAAATTCTCTACAATTGCTCAACGACGAGACTGTAGAAAATATTTTAAGATCATCCGCGTAAGCTAACACTTACAATTTAATAGCATAATGAGATCATTAATAAAAATATTAACTAATAAGGATCCTAGAGTAGATTCTTGGGGAACACCCGACAATGAAGTATACTGCCTGGATTGAAGAAAACTATTGTAGTAGACATAACTAGATCTGTTACATAAATATGAAGATATTAGCTGAAGTAGACCATACGAGAAACCGAAAGCATCCAATTTGCTTAACAGTAAGAAATGGCTAACAGAATCAAATGCTTTGACAAAGCCTGTATAAATGACATTCACCTGTACCCGAGCATCTAAAGATTCACTAATGTATTGGATTATTTCAGCAAAATTCGTGATAGTGGATCTACCTGCAATGGAACCGTGTCGTTGTTCTGCTAACGCCGATTTACACTTGAAAATAATTTGTTGATAGAACAAACTTTCAAAAATCGTCGCAAAATTGCTAATAATGTTAACAGGCCTATAATTTAAAAGGTTCAATCTGACACCCTTCTTGAAAACTGGAATAATTTTGCCAATCTTCCACACCTCCAGAAACGAGTATGACTTAATTATTAAATTAAAAATGACTGTTAAAGGCTCACATAGCACTCCCGCATAATCCTTTACAAAAAAACTGGGTAAACCATCATGTCCCGAAGTAAAGCCAGATTTCAGATTATTCATGCACTTGAACGTTTCCTCTGAAGAAAAAGGTTGAAGTAATATGCATAATGAGTGGTTGTGAGCAGATTCGTGGTATTCGTGAAATGAGGCATTAGCAAAAACATCCAATATTTTCTGTGGACTTGAAACATTGTCACTGTCAATCATCATCGAGCCAGGGATCCTAGACATGTTCCTCTTATTCGCCATGAAATTAGAAACGGATTTCGGATCTCTCATGATATTAGTCTCCACACTCGTTTGATAAGTATTATACGCACTCCCTACTTCACGTTTTACCTTGGAACGTAATCCGTAAAATTCAAAACGATGAATCTGAGATCTTGTTTCCTTAAATTTATCGAAGTAATACTCCTTCAGTTTTATCAATTTCTTCTATTGAATCAGGGAGGATTCACATGTTTGGAAGACAGTGGCGGATCGGGGTGGTTCACATAGGGAGTGCATAATTTAAAAATTAAAAAGTGTAATACAAAAACGCTTACCCAATCCTTATAAATTTCACAGACGTACTGTTCCAGACAGGTACTGTTCATTGTAGAGTTTGTTTTGAGGGAATAGTAAATATTACACTACACAGTTTAATTATCTGACGATAAACGAAGTCCATTTTACGTGTCTTTGACTTGCAGAACAGTTCTATCATTTTTTCATTAAAGTTTGGGAAATCATTTATACATTCTTTTTCACAAGATAACATAGTAAGGGCATTTAATCTCTCTTCTTTCATTGTATTTCTCAGGAAAGTTTTTATTCTCTTCAGCCGTGAAAACTGGCGTTCCGCTTCGGACGTTGTCATTGGGATTGTAATGACAATTTTTAAAAGCGTAACAACTTCATTAAAGGTGTCGCTTAATCCATCCAGCAGAAGACCTAGCAGACCTACAGCACCGACTTCTATATTTTGCCTAAATTCTTCTCTAGAATATAGAACGCTTAATTTAGTTCGTAGTATGCTTTCATTGAGGCATGGATAAAATTTTACTGCTTCTTTAAGGCAATCTTCCGGAAATTTTTTTTGAAAGGTGGAGAACTGTTTAAAAGAAATTAAGTTTGCTAATATTAAGTGCCCTGTATACCGAAATCTAGTTTTTATTCTAGCAAAATAATATCGCACACTTCAATAGTTTCCCTCCTTCTTTGGCTACCATCAGTTACTCTTCGCCGCTTTGATGGTTGAGGAGTCAGTTCTGGGTCATTTTGTTTAACCAACTGATTATCTGTGTCAGCGATTTCGGTTCGAATTTTTCCAATAGCGCGTTCAAAATTATCTAAATTATTCTTGATTTTTAATGCACCTGTATTGACATTTTGTAATTGATTAAACAATATGTCCACATGTGGCATAATTTTATGAAAGAAAGTTAACCAATAGATAAAATTTTTCTCCTCTAAAATTCGCAAATTGGCACTAGCTTGATGAATGGTAGTTTGTAAACTAGCTTCTCCCTCGATTTGTTCTAGAGCTGCAATTATTTTTTCTCGGTGCTCATATATTGTATTCACTGTCCTAGAATTGAAGTTCCATCTTATTTTTGAAGAACGAGCTAAGCTTTTTCTCTGAAGGAATTCTTCCAACCTTGCAGCTCGTTGTGGTGAAGCGGAGAAAAATGTACATAATCCCGTCAGATTGGCAAAAAAATTCTGCAATTACTACTGCTCGATGTAGCATGTGACATAATTAGATTTGTCTGATGTGCATAACAATGTACAAAATTAGCTCTTGGATACTGGTCTTGGACATGTCTTTGCACGCCGTTAATAGCACCACTCATGACTGCTGCCCCATCACAGCTCTGTGCAATCAGTTTTTCTGGGTCATCAACAAGCAAACTAATTTCGTTAAGGATGGAGGCAGATAAAGAATTAGCATCATGTCCACTAGGCAGAAGAAATTTCCAAAATCTTTCGACCGGTCTCGCGTTCACAATATGTCTTAAAACAACACCAACTGAAACTGATTGGACACATCTGTGGTTTCATCAGCTATCACAGATATGAAGTCGGTTGCTTTAATTTCACTGGCAACTTGTTCATGATACACGTTCAACATTGCATCAAGCAGCTCATTCTGTATCGTTTTTGATAATCCCTTAAAAACCGGTGCTGCTTCGATGTGATCTCTGAGCGATTTATCCAATTCTGCCGTAAAATTGATTAATTCCCGAAAAATGCCCTTGTTATTCGACGTTTGCTGTTTATCATGACCCCGAAGTGCCAGTTCAAACGCGCCACAAAATCTAATGCAATTTATTATTAAATTTAACACATGCCTATTTTTTGTTACCTTTTCATTGTGTTGTTGAATTGCTTTTCTATATGATGAATCTAAAACATTCTGAATGTTATTTTTTCCTAACATTCTTAGACTTAATATATTTTTCAAATGCCCTTCGGAATTTTCATGTTTAATAATTTTAGCACTAAGATGAATTAAGTCTCTTATTCCGTTCTTTGACCAAGACGGTTCACCACCAAACAAAAGACACGGAAAACAAAACAAAGTATTTTTAATTTCACACCCACAAATTCAGTCATTTTTCCGATAAATATTCATTTTGAATTTTCTTATAACGTCTTTACCTTTAACAGATTGTTTATTTTCTAAACATAATTGAGGCATCGGCCGTTTAAGATTTTTTAATGCAATTTTTTCGTTATACGTTAATGCGAAAACGCGTTGAAAAAGACACGGAATTATTGTAACAGCGCCTGAGAGCAGTCTGGTTCAGTTGCTCCAACGCTATGTATTATACGACATTGAAGTACAGCAAAATACAGTTCTCCCCACCATCAATGTAATGTTAATGCCTTAAAAGAGCAACAGTTGGGCTTTGCTCAGTATATCTGTGACGACGATTGGTGTATGTACGTTGTTAGCGTGCCAGGTTCCTCGTCAATAACTATGAAAGTATGAATACATAATATACATAATAAATAAATACTTTCACAGTTAGTCGCCGCTTGGTTTGTTTTGTTCTATAATTCTAGGAGGTGCAATTGCTCACTTGCTCTCATTAAAGAGCCGCCACTGTTGGAAGACCTTACTTTACTAACTGATCGATTACCTATAGAATACAGTTTATCGTAAAAAACAGATACTGCTATATTTGCATCATTAAATGAAGATAAAAAATTCCAGTCAAATTCCACCATATTGTAGAGAGTATTATAATCAATTCTCCGAAAATTATTTCTCAAGTTGTTATTACATGGAAAATTATAATTGTGTATATTACCACCAAATTCAAGGAGAATGTTAAGTGCAGGGTGATGTACATCTTCTGTAACTATAGGATCCGTATCACGACAAACAAAAACCATGCAATCGAACTTGCTGAAGACTAAATCAAGCAATCTTCCACTAACATTGGTAACAGTACTATATTAGCCCAAGTCGAGAGTAGACATAAAATTAGGAAGACTAAAGTATTTTTTGCCTGTTCCTGGGGCAGTAATATCAGAAACAAGACAATTTAAATCGTCCAGTATTAAAACTTGTTTACCGAGAGAGACACTTGGAGGAATATAAATATTGATAATTATTATAGTATAAGAACTAATTTTGCATTAACAGGCTGTAAAATCAATATGTGGCACTACGGATGAAGTATCAGCAAGTGAAATAGGTGCAGAAATTAAATTGTCTTTGAAAGCAGATAGCTTTTACTTATTAGATTTTTTCTGTGAACTCCTGCACTCTCTTAGGGCTGGACAGATTGGTCCTTAAGCCCTTTTGTTCGTGCAGGTCGATGTGCAGCTCAACAGGCTGCCATTGCTAGCACTCCCAGGCTTCCTCTAAGCGTCAGCCGCCGTGAGCAGCCGTTCTCTGCTTTCCGTCTCGGTCGCAATTCCAGCATGATGGAATCGGGATAGCAGTCTCCACTTGGGTGGTGGTCTATCATGAGGCTCGACCAATTGTCTTGCCATCGGATACTCGGAGCTCTTTGCACTAGTCCACATGCTCGCGCTTAATGTCTTTACATACTCTTATAAAGTGGAATACCTAAATCTCCTTGAAGTTGTTCATTTATTCATCAGCCTTAGAAGTTTATTCTAAAGTATCTCCATGGTCTTGATGTGCTCTGAAGATCTGTTACATTTTATTTTTTTACGTTTAGTTTATACTGCCCTGTATTTGAACTTTTATTTGAATTTAGTAAGTACGTAATATTCTTCTGATATCGACGCGCCCCTCTCTGAATACATTGTGGGCATTGAAGTCGATTCCCCTCTTGGCTTCGATTTTTTACGGTCACTTCGTTTGGTACGATCGAGTAAGTAAGATCGATGTATTATCTTAGTGCTCCGTTAACCGAAATAAGATACATACCTGCTTTAGTATTTTGTAAAATTAACGCATGTTGGCGGATTCAATTAGAGCGCTGTGTGAGAAATTTAAAAAGAAAGCTAACAGCTGTACCAAGGGACCCGCACGTCTCCACTGCGCTAACGTCATGGACCTCACCGCGAAGTAATTCTGAGAGCCTTGCACTTGTCCTCGTTGATAGAAACCCCCATCGCATTTGGGGTTTCCTAATTTGTCATGCACTGTTCAACGTGACGATTGCCCTTTGGTTAGACAAAATTTACATCACTCCTCATTAAGTGCTGTCTTCGAATACACTTCCACAGATCATACATAGTTTGAACCAAGTGACAGGCAAAGATCATATGATCTTAAAATAGCAACCTTTCCGCTGATGTACAATACATTTTTAAATATTGGTTGGTTACTACTATATGATTAAAATTCCGCGCAATCTGCCATCAATATACTCTATAATAAAGTATATAATGTACTCAATGAATTTGTTCCATTGCGTACGTATTCTCTATGTTTCGGTCGAAATATTGTGCAGGATATTCATTTAAAACAGAGAGCGCATAAAAAATTTAAGACCTATGGTAGTAAATCGTTTTAGACTCATATATCCACAAATTAAGGAACTTACAGATACTGCTGATCAAAATTATATACGAAATATGCAGGGTAATAGTATAAATGACCTTAATAGAATATGATAATATGTGAACTATAAGAGAGGCCATATTAAAATACCAGGTGATAGAACATGCGATCCACCAGAGAAAATTATGAATATTTATGCGAACAATTTTTATTTTCAATGAGATAATGGCTATTGGGATCATTTGAACTTGTCTATCATAACACATTTTGTCTTTGAAGAAGACGTTTTCAAATGCTTGAGGAAAAAGATTATTTTACTAGCGGTATGAACGAAGTTGCAAACTTTATTGTCTTTGAAGAAGACGTTTTCACATGCTTGAGGAAAAAGATTATTTTACTAGCGGTATGAACGAAGTTGCAAACTTTATTGTGAGTGATTGTGGAGCAGTTGTGAAACCATTGCATTGCATATTTTAGCCTGTTTTACATCTCCAACTATAGATCTATATCAATATTATGTAATTTTGCCAATTTTTTAATCACATTTACAGCTCTTTCAAGAGTTACTTTACTACAGGACAACACGGTTTCATGGCTACACGATTAACGATAACAAATCTAAGTTGATGTAAATTACGCTGGTATCGAACAAGCTTTTGACCAAATTGATCATCATATTTTATTATTTAAATTTTAGGCTATAGACCTCTTGCCGTTTATTAAATTTTTCAGATTTTATTTATTGGCAGAAAGCAATACGTTGAATACGGTAATGTTAAATCTGATATTTTACCCGACATCAAGAGTTCCACAAGGTTCAAATCTTGACCCAATTTTGTTTCTGATACTTATTAATGATATTGCTAATACCATTGAATGCGAGAAGCTGCTATTTGTTGACGATTTAAAAATATTCGTGAAGATTAACCTCTCTAGGACTCTAGGACTGTTACCTGTTGCAAAATAATCTATCGGTTGTTGAGGTATGGTGCAGAAACTACTACTTATCGTCGAACATTTGTAATTGTAGAGTTATATCCCACACCAAGAAGATAAACGTAATGCTTTTCAACTACGTTATAAACCACACTGACTTTCGTCGTTATCTGACCGTCAAAGATCTAGGAGTTATCTTTGATCATAAATTAACGTTCGTTGAGCATATTTATTCAATGGTTGCAAGGGGCTATGAGATATATGATTTTATATGCAGAAACTGTTGAGATTTCAAAAACGAGAGATGTTTGTTAAGGCTTTCCCGCACATTGGTAAGATCAAAACTTGAACATGCTTTTTTAATTTGGTATCCTATACCGTGTGTCCCAATTTCGATGCTCACCATTGGTATCTCGGTTATTAGAAGATATAGAACAACGGTTAAATGGGGAATGTTTTGCAGAATTCAATACTCGGGGCAAATCCCATTTCAAATTAGACCTAACTTTTTAATTTTTTAAAATATTTTGAAAAATCAAAAATTTGCCGATTTTGTTATTCCTCAATAACTCGATAACGCTTAGTCTGACCTCTTTTAAAGTTTTACATTGTTGAGACACTTTTTTAAAACAAATTATTTGATACAAACAGAAACCCTCGATTGTCATTTGTTTTTAAGTTATTACCACTATCTTTTGTTTTTCATATGGCGGCCATATTGGATTTTGGGTTTGTTAGGTAGTCCTCAAAATGTGCTTTTTAACGATGTATAACATGCCTGAAAAATTTTTATTTATAAGGAAAATATTAATAAAAACGTAAATTAATCTTTAATATGAAATTATTAGGCTGAAAAATTAAACACCAATGTCAAATGAAAGTGAAAAGATATTCTAAGTAATACTGTAAACAAACGAAACGATAAAAAAATTATAGAAATAAAAAGTAAAGATACAAAACTTAAAGTTCACATTCACTTAAAGAAATTGTTCAATATGACGACCATTCTGTTCCACACAATTTTGACACCTTGTTCGAGTAGAGTTACAAACTCTACGTAGCGTGTTTCCGTTTACTGATCGTAGCACATCTAGTACTCTTTGTTCTAAAATTTCCCGAGTTTCTGGCGGTTCAAAATCAAATACTTCGTTTTTAGTGGTACCCCATAAATAAAAGTCAAGCGGGGTAAGGTCGGGTGATCTCGCAGGCCATTGCACGGGTCCATTATTTGAAATCACTCTCTCATTAAAGTTTTCTCTCAAAAAATGTTGCACGTTACGAGTGTTATGGGCCGGGCAACCATCTTGCTGGAACCAGATGTTTTGCATGTTCTCGGGATTAATAATTTGCCTCAAAGCAGGCATTATCTCGTTTGTTAGTAGCTCCAAATATCTGTTACCAGTTAAATTGTAATCGAAGATGAAAGGACCTATTAACTGATTATCTAAAACGAAAAAAAGAGTTTAAAAAACAAAAAAAAAGTAAACAAAATGTCTAACCAATTAAACCGCACCAGAGATTAAAACCAAATCGAACTTGAAATCTTCTTTGATTTACCAAATGTGGATTTTCAGTAGACCAATGATGATAGTTATTCCTATTGAACACTCCACAATTGGTCAATCGTGTTTCATCTGTCCATAGTATTTTCCTAGGAAAATTAGCGTCATATTCACATTTTTGAAGGTACCACCAGCTAAACTGTAATCGTCGGTGATTGTCATTATCACTTAAACCTTGTACAATTGTTGGTTTGTAAGGGTGATACTTGTTTTTCGTCAAGGTTCTGTGAACAGTAGATTTTGAAATCCCTGTTTCTCGTGTCACACGACTAACTGATGTGCTGGGATTGTTCCTAACGTTCTGCAAAATATTATTTCGACGTGTATCAGCATCATTAACTTCATAGTTAGCTCGTTTTTGTTCGAAGCTTCCAAAGTTTTTTAATTTGCTAACTAGTCTTCTGTACTGTGTGACTGTTGTCTTTCTGGAAAACGCTCTGCATAACTCGTGCACGCATTTTCAGTGTTTCTATTTGCTTTGAAATACACTTCCAACATATCAACTTTTTCTTCGTTTGAATGTGTATGTGCCATTATCAATACTTATAAATCTTAATACTTGACAATAATTACTTATCACTAACTACAAGTAGTTTTAATTAACTTATCTCTGCAGCACTAATTGTACTTTGACAGGTTATCGTTTTGTTTCATTGTCAGAATACATTTGTCATTGACGTTTGACGGAACATAATGTCTTTGCTAGTGATACACGCTCAGAGGTTAGAATTATCTGACATTTGATGTAAAACCAAATACAAATCTCCCCACTACTTTTTATCCTGCGCGAACTTACCCCTCCTCGCGCCAACTTAATTGGCGTTTGCTATACTTAGAATATCTTTTCACTTTCATTTGACATTGGTGTTTAATTTTTCAGCCTACTAATTTCATATTAAAGATTAATTAAGTTTTTATTAATATATTCCTTATAAATAAAAATTTTTCAGGCATGTTATACATCGTTGAAAAGCACATTTTGAGGACTACCTAACAAACCCAAAATCCAATATGGCCGCCATATGAAAAACAAAAGATAGTGGTAATAACTTAAAAACAAATGACAATCGGGGGTTTCTGTTTGTATCAAATAATTTGTTTTAAAAAAGTGTCTGAACAATGTAAAACTTTAAAGGAGGTCAGACTAAGCGTTATCGAGTTATTGAGGAATAACAAAATCGGCAAATTTTTGATTTTTCAAAATATTTTAAAAAATTAAAAAGTTAGGTCTAATTTGAAATGGGATTTGCCCCGAGTATTGAATTCTGCAAAACATTCCCCATTTAACCATTGTTCTATATCTTCTAATAACCGAGATACCAATGGTGAGCATCGAAATTGGGACACACGGTATATCAAGTACACATCGACAGTATGAAACGTGTCCAGCGACATCTTCGTAAGTATACGATGTATTTGTGTTATGGAGTGTGTATCCGAGCTCCGACTATCCATTAATCTTATCAAGGATTGGGATGATATTTTATAAAGGACGAATTATTTTAAGTTAAATTTAAATAACAATATTGGATGCTCTGATACATTAAGCGGCACACGCTGTCACGTAGTGAAGTCGGGCATACACAATCAGTTAATGTTTTATTATTATGAAACATCTTGAACGAATATTCTATTTAAATCTCCTATTATTTTAGATTTGTGTGATATTCATTTCGACGCATTTAATATAATAGCTGGAGTATTATAATATGGAGCAATATATATTTTTATTCGATTTTAGAACCATAATCTTGTTTATAAGCACAATAAAATGGTCATTATGGCACAGGTCAATCAAAAATTGTTAGGCAACAATTGGATTAATAATTAAAACAAACGTAAGTATGGAACATTTATTAACATCAAATTGTCAATTTTGACATATTCAGAACGTAAAGCAACATATTTGTTGTACAAAGCAATATACAGGGTGTCCAGAAACTCTCCTGACAAACGAAGACCGGAGATTCCTCTGATAATTTTAAGACAATTAAACCCAAATTCACCTAGTCCGAAAATGCTTCTTAAGGGAGCTGGAGTTCTTTGAAGATGGCGCCTTGTATTTATTTTTTTTTAAATTCCTCTAGAACGCTTCTATTTAGAAAAACAAAAACTGGTATGCTTATTTATCCTCCAGAGATGAATCGATTCCATCAATTGCGAATTTCTAGTACCGGTCATAGGCGTCCGTTTTGGGTAGGTCAACGGTTATTTTAAGGCATAACTTTTTTGTCTTTAACTTTTAAGCATTTGTGACACTAGATTATTAAATTTTCAGGTATTCCAGTACTAAAATGTACTCTTACTTTAAGTCGGTAGGATACACCGTTTTCTAGAAAAATCGATTTGTAAATTTTTCGTTTTTTCTTCATTAAAGTTCAATTTATTATGTACCTACTTATTTTTAGCGACGAAGTTGGCTTGGACTATCAAGGCATGGATGAAAATTAATTTAATAAATTAAAAACAAATTATTTATTACAATGGAACGAAACTAACAAAAAAAGAACAAGTATCAAAGGTAGATTGTTACAAAACTTGCTCGATGTGATGACCATTAGTCTCTATGCATAAGTTTACCCTTTTGCTTAGAGAACGCCGAATTCTTGCAAAAATTCCAAAGTTATTTCTAAATTCGTTGCAAGCATCTTGTATCCTTAGCCAGAGTTGTGCGCGATTTTGTATCGGAACGGACTAAACAAATGCTTTTATGTATCCCCAAACACAATAATCGCAAGGATTCAAATCCGGCTACCTTGCTGGCCAAGCAACTGGACCGCCTTTTCCAATCCAATGGTCTTCGTAGTTATCATCTAGAAAGTCTCGTACATTCCTGCTAAAGTGGGCCGGACAGCCGTCCTGTAGAAACCATAAGTTTTGCCGAATATTTAAACGCACCTCATCTAACAAATCAGGTAAAATATTTTGCAGGAAATGTAAGTAATCAGCACCATTTAAACGAGCAGGTAATTCCACAGGTCCAAGTAGATAATCGTCAACTACTCCTATCCAGTCGTTTATGCTAAACCTATGCTGATGCTTAAATTCTTGAACAACGTGGGGATTGTCACCAACGTACGAATAATAATGTGCATTATGTACATTAAAAATTCCATTTTTTGAGAATGTAGCTTCGTCACCAAACAAAATGTTCCTGAAGAAATCTTCATCTTGATTTTTCTGATTTTGTAAACATCTAGCGAATTCTACGCGAGCAGGAAAATCTCCTTCTAGCAGTGCTTGCACCTTTGTAAAATGAAAAGGATATAAATTTTCTTTGTGTAAGATATTTCCTACGGAAGATTTTGAAATTGTGGGGTACATGGCAGATAGTCTTCGAACGCTAATTTCTGGATTTTCCTCAACTTCCATTAAAATAACATCTTCATGTTCTGCTGTTACATCATTATGTCTCCCTGTTTCATTATTTTTTGGGACCACTGAACCTGTTTCTCTTAATCGTTGATGAAGAGCTGTAAATGTTGAGTGAGTGGGATGCTGCGTATTGGGAAATTTTTCAGCGTATCTACGTTGCGCCGCTCGAGCGTTACACCTTATTTCGCCATAAACTAAATGCATATCGGCGTATTCCTCATTAGTAAAAACCATTTTTTTAAAAATTGAAATCGTTGTGTTTGAATAACACAAAGTAAAAAATGAAAAGATAAACTTCGCGAACTGACAACAATTTGACAATGAAAAGCGTAGGTTTTACTTCTGTTGGCAGTTCAGAGCTAACTATTGCAAAAAATAAAAAATTGAACTTTAATGAAGAAAAAACGAAAAATTTACAAATAGATTTTTCTAGAAAACGGTGTATCCTAGCGACTTAAAGTAAGAGTACCTTTTAGTACTGGAATACCTGAAAATTTAATAATCTAGTGTCACAAATGCTTAAAAGTTAAAGACAAAAAGTTATGCCTTAAAATAACCGTTGACCTACCCAAAACGGACGCCTATGACCGGTACTAGAAATTCGCAATTGATGGAATCGATTCATCTCTGGAGGATAAATAAGCATACCAGTTTTTGTTTTTCTAAATAGAGGCGTTCTGGAGGAATTTAAAAAAAAATAAATACAAGGCGCCATCTTCAAAGAACTCTAGCTCCCTTAGGAAGCATTTTCGGACTAGGTGAATTTGGGTTTAATTGTCTTAAAATTATCTGAGGAAACTCCAGTCTTCGTTTGTCAGGAGAGTTTCTGGACACCCTGTATATTTTTTTAATGTTTTGGAAACTAAAATCGAATAAAACGTTGTATGTACTACGGGCATAATTGCCGATTATGGCCTTCGGGAAATTAGAAGCCCTCCTTCGTCGGGCTTTAAACTTTCCCTCTTGCCATAATCTCCTAATTATGGCCTTAATACATAAATAACAAATTTTATTATATTATTGATTTCGTATTTTTGTATCAATTTCCTGTACTTGGGTTTAATATCTATTCGAAATATACCTATTATTATTACTACTTCATAAAGGATAATAAACATACATCTTGCAAAAAGCAAGGTTATTGGCATTATTATTATTATATCGCACCTTAGACAAAATACTGAACGAAAAGGGATTCTACTGGAGGAAAACAAAGAAAGATACACCAAAGTAAACACCAGGATAAGAGAATATAATGTAAGAATGGTGTTATTTTAGAATATATATTCTAAGAGTAGAATGACGGAAATTTTTCATCAAGAAGATTAAAAAAAAATATGAAGCCTGGAAATTTTTGAACCAACGTTATTCTTGATATTTATTAGTTCAATAAAACCAAAAATAGATTATAAATATAAAAATAAGCCAATTTAGATATTTTTGATACACATTGAACCCAACAACCAGTTTCTCTTTGTTTGGAATTAACTAAAGGGTTAAATTTGTTAGTTAATCAAATATTTTTAGATCCTTCTAAAAACTATTTATAAGAAGGCCTTTGGCTCTTTTTTATTTGAAGTGTACTAGAGTTTCACTCTCAAAAAAAATTACCAGCCAAGTGAAAATAGTACTTTGTCTTTTTTTGGTAAAAATAAACACATTAATGACAGATTTCCTTTTCAATGTACAGGTTACAACGTTTATAATTTGAAAATACAATATTTTTCAGAATTATATCGTGACATGCACGATGATTAAAGTACAATAACATTCAATAATGTATTGCGAACACAAAGAATGCACAATCATATTTGGTAAAAAGTTAAAATCGACTGAAAATCGTTCAACTAAATAAACACTTATTAAATTTACAGGTTTTGCTAGATTTGCTTTGGCTACCTAATGACTTAGACGATCGATATGGACATTCATTTGTGCATATAGAATATCTACATGTATTTACAGATACAAAGTTTACATGCAAGCACGTACGTAGGCATCACTACCTGTACAACTCAAAACAATTAAGGGATATTATTTGTGGTGCTACATTACTATAAATTTATCCAAACAATTACGGCATCGAGGCTTTTAAAAACTGAATAAATATTTCTTATTTATGTTAAACCTAATAAATTGCTTAAATAGTGTATATTTACTATAAATTCAAAAATAAATTTAATAAATAATATCTAAAGCCCGCCATTCTCGGTCAGCTCACAGAGGCGTGGACAAGCGAGGGGTACAGGAGACTCATTTTACTAGCGATTCGCGTGCTATATGTATGTAGTAGGTACATGAACAGCTATGATAATGCGATGTTGTTTATAGACGTATTTACGAATACGCGTAGGTGAAATTCGAACGGAGAGCATTTTTCTAAATAATCAGTAAAGCCAACACTGCTTGCCTGCCTAAATGGAGGTCTTTAATAAAACTAGGGACCGGACACGAGAGACCCATGACTCATCGCCTACGGGCGTACTATTGAAAATTTGTATTTTTAAAGAGTATTTAATTTTATTTATATAATTGGAAAACAAACAGGTGGTGATCTATAAAATATGAGATACATTTTTGTTTGTTCATTTTGTAGATCAAGTTGTGTAAAGGAGTATTAACATTAACTAGCAATACTTTCTCCAGGTTCTCTTCTGTAAAATTTGTTCTCTTTGAATGAAATACATCCTTGTAGATAGAAAACGTCCTATCTACATCGCAACTGGTTATAGGTGCATACAGGAAATATTCTTTTATTTCAGCGTATGTTAGATTTTGAGGCATTGTCCCCATACACAATTGCCGCAATGTTATTAAATCTGGATTTCTATTAAAAAACTGTATCTAACTCTTGCCGAAGGCCACATCCGAAGTCACTTCGAATATTTTTCAAATTATTAATAGCCACATCTAATGTGGTTAATCTATTATTTAATTTGAAATTTTGATTTTCAAAATAACTGATTAATTTTGGCAAATTTCCAGTGCTCCTGAAGAAACTACAACTAATTTTTTTAATTTGGAATTTATATTAGTTCTTTGAACTCAGAAATACTTCGAGCATCGTCATTTAAACATGTAACAAAATTTTGTAAACTATCGAAATTCTCTGCATAAAACTAGTAGCTTCCAACCATGTTTCCCATCTAGTTATTACTGGAGAGGGAGGCAGTGACAAATATGGAAGTTTTTTCCCTGTAAAGAGTTGCTCTCAATGGTGCTTTTCTGAAAACTTTTTTAAAAGCGGCTACAAGTCTATGAACTTTCGGAAATGTAATAGTCTGCCTGTTTTTAACATATATACTGTCACTTACAAATAAAAGTATTTTTTCTTTGTACCTGTCGTCCGAATGAAGCATTTGGTGCATATTCTCGTAAATGGTTTTAACTACTATTTCCGCATCAACTGTATTTATAACTTTTGTTGCTATTACATATGCCTTATATGGAATAGTAGTAGAATGTAGTACGCCAGCTACAACATTTACCACACAGCGTCCTAATATATCGACAGTTTCGTCGGCACTTATCCATAGGTACTGATTTGAAAGATGGCTTCTAATGTGGCTTCTACTGCTTTCGTGTAGCACTTAGTAACATAATATTCGCGTAGGGTGGATTCCTTAGGAACATATCGACCAGTATATTTTTGGAGAAATGTTTTCAAGATGGCAGTGTTAAGTTTATTTAATGGAATATTTGCCGCCATTAAAGTTTCACAGAATTCTTCGTTAAAATTGTCAGATTCCAACGGGTCTAATTTCTGTGTATGTGTTTGCGATGCTAAGTGACGTTTTACGTACGATTTCTTGGAATTTTTTAACGATATTTTCCAGACTTTGCAATAAATTTCGGAATCACTGGCAATATACATACAATCAGTATCAGCCTTATTTCAATTCGTCAATGTTTCACGATGCCATACTCGATGTTGTTCCATATCATATCTGAAAAAGTAACGTAAACAATGTTCTAGATCTAAATAAATGAAAATTAAAAATGTATGCGTTATTGAAACTTAACGAAATTCACTATGTAACTAACAGTTGAAACAATGAAAAAAAGAAACTAACTCATCGAACTTTATTTATCTTACGAAATATAAACTAATAAATTAATATAATTTTTTAAAACTGCTCACGCTATCTACGCTAATGAAGAATAAAATTTAACTATAAAATTGAAGTAATTGCGTCACAATTCGACGACAAAATGCAGATTTGCGGTTAACCGAATGAATGGTGCTATTCAGTAACTGCGTGTTGTACTTAGCTATGTTATAGACTATTTATATAGTTCATCGTAATTTCGGTCTGATGCGTCCGGTCTAATAATAACTTATAAATATTTTCTAAAATTATTTACCATTATTATCTGCATATCGTTCATCAGAACAAGCCGGTCCTCGCTGAGATTACAGCACTCACTTATTCATATACAGAAAACCGAAACTTTTTTTAATAATATGAAAAATATTATTGTTTTTTACTGACGAACCTCAAAATTTATTGAGCTTCCCTTGTATGTCGCTTTGGTCTTTTTAGCCTAGTGATAGAATAAAGTAGAGAGAATGTTTGCAACAGTAATAGTTTTTCTGAATCTCACATCCACTACTTTAATCTTATACCATAAAATAGAAAATTCATAGTCCTGTTTAGGATTGCCTTAAAATTAAATCTTTTGGGAGTATTTTAATTTTTTGATTACGTGCAGCATCTCTTGTTACCCTTAACCTGCAATTTATTGAATGATAAATAGTTTAATACAGCCACTTTCTTTTGTTTGTCCGCATTTGTTCATTGCGTTTCACTATTTGTTAAATGAATTTCCATTTTTAACGTCATATGGAATTCCACTTTTGTCAAATTATATTCCCTTTATATCAATTGGTTTTCTTATTTATATGTATGTATACTTCTTGCATTTGCATTTTATAAAAAAGAAAGCTATTTACACATTAAAGTGAGAAATTTATTTTGTCTTATTTCGATATAAACACAGTGTAACATCTATGTATTATAAACATAACTTAATTCAAAATTTCATTTTTTTGTAGACAGTCATGTAAATGACTCCATGTGCTGAACATAATTCCAAAAATTTTGTGGACTTTACGCTCAGAAGCATTGTGTACTGCCTCATATAATTCATTTTCACTCTTATTATCTGCTTCCACTGGTTGAATGATTCCTCTATTGGATTTAGAAAACGGCTGTAAGCAGTAAGATACACTAGAAAATGGCCATGGCCTCTAATGAGATCCAAGACTTCCTTATTTATATGGAATCTTACATTGCCCATAACAATATGAGCTCCTTCTACACCGTCATTATGTAAATGTTGAATTGACGTTGTGAGAAATTCAGAAAAGTGCTGTACATTAAAGGGCATATCTTGAATTTGAAACAAATACAAGGATTTTACCTTCATTGCAGCAGCAATAGAATAATGGCGCCCTCGTAACTGTGTTTTTATTTTTGATGCTTTAGTATTTTTCACAGGTCTTTAGTATGAAACGCAAAAATATATTTGTATTCGTATTCGTCAATGAAGAAATGTTTTCTCTTTCTAACATAATTCTGTTATACTGCATGACTTTCAGGAACAAATGACAGAATAATGAAAGTGCTTAAGTGCAATCATAGATAGATCATGATATTTGTCGAAGAAGTGGCCATTGATTTAAGCACTTTTCTTGCAACTGGCGGAGGGTTAAATAACAATCCAACTCAACCCACTCACAAATCTATTCTTTTTCAGTATTTAATAATTTTTGTTGCTGATCTCCTGCACTCACTTTTCCAATATTATTTGTTGCATACATTGTTCTAACTGTAGGCGGCAAAACTTCAAACTGTTGTCCTAACATTCTCTACTGTAGCACCATTATTCAAAGAATTAATTATTAACTTGCGTACTGCGTGAGTTATCTTGTTATTACTCCTTCTCTGATGATTATTGTTATTATTGTTCGGGAAAAATATATTTAATTTTGTATATTTAGTATCACTTAGATATAGGCAGATGTAGGTATATTTATGTTAATGTATTCAATCCTAGTTTTAAATTGTAAATATTGTAAAGTGTATATAGAAAAGGTTCTTGGAGTTCGGATATATTTAATGTTGTAAATTACCTAAGGCCTGGTCAGGTATTGCATTTCTTTATTCATTGTCTTGTTTTCTACGGTCATAGAAACTATTTATTTTATTACAGGCACAACCTTCTTGTTAACCCATCCATTTAGTAGTTGTAAATGTAATGTATAATAGAATAAGTTTTATTGACATATTTCCTGTTATAGATAAAGTGTTATATTATTATAATAGGTTAAATAGTTCAGTTCCATGCGATTCTGCGAACTATTATGTCATCTCTAACGCACTTCCTGTGTATTGTATATTTATTGTTTTAAGAGTTATTTTATTATTCTATAATTGAGGGTTTCCGGCGTATATTGTTTATTTTAATACATTTGTGATGTTGGAAACTACAGCATATACTTTTCTTGGAAGAAAGGTAAAAATAGTTGTATAGAAATATCTGTATAATCAATTTCGTTGTTTTCTCTCTCTCTCTTGTAACTGGCGGGGACAAAACATTCTTGCCGAAAAATAAGTAAATGAAAAAACAGTTCCAAACAAGATCTCTTAGAAATCACTTCAGTTCCAAGTACGATCTCTTCGAGTTAACTACAGTTCTAGCTTAGGTCTCAGTGATCTAAGCAACAGTTCCTACTAAGATCTCAGTGATCTAAATAGGAGCAAATATTATTTATTAGCCAGTTTTCTCGGTCTTTAGTATTAAGACCAGGTACTGCATTTGTATTAAGTTAACGGAACTCCAAGACTAAATTTGTAAATATATTAGTGTTATTCAAAAACTATTGCATTATTTCAACTCATACTTCGGTCGATACATACCGAACTTCCTTCAAACCAGGAGAAATAAACAATTATTTGCCATTCTAATAATACGAATATTTACGGACGTGAAACTAAAATGATAAATAAGAAAAATCATTTGACAAATAGTCAAACGCAATTGACAAATGCGGAAAAGCAAAAGAAAATGTCTGTAATTTGGAGAAAAGTTAACAAATAAATTAAACATTAGTTTTTTATGGATCAATATATCAGAATACTTTTAGAAGAGTTTTCTTTTGCATTATCTTGCTAGTTACTACATAATCAGCGGAGACAATTTTTAAGACCTTCGGATATTGTAATTCAGCTTTAAAATTTTAATATAGCATAAATCATCTTCGACATCGACTAAATTAATAAACGGATTATCGACTTTTTGAATCGCATTCTTCGTCATTCTTTAGCGAAGCGCAGCTAGTAGTAATCCGCATCGTCAATTAAGGTTGGTGGTAATAAACTTGTCACCGTCTACGAATCATCGCGTTTCGGGTTTTCGGACGACATTTTATGTGCTACCGAGCGCGGGAAACTTCGCAGGATGTATAAATATAACTGGAGGTTTCGCACGTGCTTGTTTGAAACCTACCGCGCAACGTCGACCAATGCTTCTTTCAGGTTTTCTTTATGTTGGCTTTAGTTGATTGTTCGACTTGGTCAACACAGGGCATAGCACCAATGATTTAAATTTAGACAGGCAGATGAGAATTGGGATGAATTTGTCTGAGATTATATGCATTTTATTGACGTTTCTTGTTTCATAGTGTATATGCAACCTGTTCATTTTATATTGTACAATGTTCCTAGTGAGGATTGTTATTTATGTATTCGGAATAACAATCAAAAAGAAATATTTATAATTGAAATGGTTTTATTGTTTTTTTCAAAATCTTCTCTGTGATGATCGATGCACTTTTGCATACGTTTAAACTAATTTTCGCAGCACCTTTTTTTATTCCAATTGAGGTATCTACAAAACATGCATTTTCCACTCATCAACTACTTCTTCAGACGTTGAAAATAGTTGACCGACTACATAGTTTATTCTTCACGTACGGAACCAAAAAAATCATTGGTTGCGAAATCAGAGCAGTATGACAGATAACTAGAGACTTGATTTTATGCAAAATGCATATTTGTTGTTTTTTGGTATATTCCTTCTATACTGTGTACTTATCCATTTTCCACCCTCAGAATACGTTTTTGACAATTTTTTTTAGTGCATATAATGCATATTTGGACACTTTACCATAACTGCATATGCACGTACATATTTCATAATTATTTTGCATATTTATGCATATATTCGCCATTTTCATAAGAACCATAATAAAATCTGATATTTAAAGATATGTATTTAATTTGTTTGTGTAAACGTGAAGGGATTAGCATTCCCTCAACATTGCATTAATGACTCATTAAAAGTCCATCTCATTAATAATGAGCTGGACTTTACCAAAAATAGGATTTAACTGTACTGATAATCGGTTTACAATTAGAACTTACGTAAGAAATCCTTTTCAGAAATGTAGGTATTAATGCAGGAATATTATACCGTACGACTAATATCAATATAAGAAAAAGAAATAATTTCCTTCATAGTTTGTTCATTCGTAAACGTGTTAAGGTCTGTGCTATTTGGTGAAACAAAAGTGAATTAAAAATTTTTGAAAATGCCGAAGATAGCTAAAGCGAAGTCATCTCTAATAAAAAATTGAATAAGTGATTGCAGTACACTAAAAATTATTGACGAAGAAAGTATTTTGTGCACACTCTGCGACAAAAGGGTAAGTTGAATTTTGAAATATTTTGTCAATAAGTTCTACAATTATGAGAATTTTTTTTTGTGTTCATAAATATAATGAAACAATTTCATAATAAATTATTATTAGATATGTTAAATTTTATGTTCTTTAAAGCTAATATATCTTTGTAATATTTCTTTGTCATAAACACCAAAATAACCAAAATCAATCAAATTTAAACAACTGGAGAACTTTACAAAACCAGACAATTTATTTTTCTAGTTTTTGTAGTAATATAGTAATTAATAATAATTATTATAACTGAATGTTAAAAATATATATTTGTTACACAGATTACCTGCCAGAAGAAATTTCAAGTAGTGCAACATTTGAACACAACATTTCATCAGAACAGGGTTTCTGAAAATTTGAATAAACCGCGGCAGCAACTTTTGGAGGAAAGTTTTCTCAATAATTCGAAGAATCCACAAGAAGCATTTTCCAAAGATTTGTGTAATCTTTTTGTGGGTTGTAATATTCCTTTATATAAATTGGACAATCCTATATTTCAAGAATTCCTGAAAACTTATTGCAAAGTCGATGATAAACCCATTTATGTACCCAGTTCCTCAACTCTACGCAAGAAATACATCAACGAAATTTATGAAGATGTTACCGATGGTATTAGAAATGAGTTCAAAAACCAAAATCTTTGGGGCTCTGTTGATGAAACTACCGACACGAAGGGCCGTCAGGTTGCTAATTTGATTATTGGAACCTTAATTGGTTCAACTCAATCTAAAAGACATTTAATTAATGTAGGTAATTTAGACAAAACAAATAATGTTACCATAGCCAGGTTTATTAATGAGTCCTTAGCGAATTTCTTTTTACCCGACAAAGTACCTTTTGAAAAATTTCTGTTAATGGTAACTGACGCCGTTTCGTATATGTTAAATCAGCTCAAAGTCTGAAATTTTTTTTTCCCAATTTAATCCATTGTACTTGTTTGGCTCATGGTTTAAATAGGGTTGCTGAAAAAGTTAGATTAGAGTTTCCAGATGTAAATAATTTAATTAGTAATATCAAAAAAGTATTTTTAAAAGCGCCCTTACGAGTGCAATTATATAACGAAATGCTTCCCGGCATTCCATTGCCACCACAACCTATCTTAACAAGATGGGGAACATGGCTTAAATGTGCTGTGTTTCTTGCCGATAATTACGAAGACATCAAAAATGTTGTAACTCAATTTGATTCAGAAACCAGTCTTGCCATAGAAAAGTGTAACGTAATTTTCAATAATTCGACAATACAAAATCAGCTATCATATATTAAATCTAATTTTGCGATAATTGAGCAGGCAATTACTAGATTAGAAGATAGAAATGTATCTTTAAATGATGGTGTTGGCATTGTAAATGATATTAAAGAGAAAATTGGAAAAGTCAACGGATTGACTGGAAAAAGATTTAAAGAAAAATTAGCCACAATTCTAAGCAAAAATGGAGGTTTTGTTACATTAAAATCTATAAATAATCTAATTAATGGCAATTTTAATGAAGACATTAATATAAGCCCCTCATTAATACCTAGTTTTAAGAATGCACCGATCACATCTTGCGATATTGAAAGAACATTTTCCCAATATAAACATATACTTACAGATCGTAGACATAATTTAACTATGGAAAATTTAAAGAAATATATGGTTATTTATTGTAATAAATAAATATATAATTTGTAAATACGACAATTTATTGTAATAAATAAATATACAATTTGTAAATACGACAAATGAATTTTAATTTCCTAAAACATAATAAATAAATGCACATCATAAGTGCATATTGCATATTGTAAGTGCATATTTAGGGATTTTTTAAGTGCATATTGCATGCATATTTGGCAAACTTTTTAGTGCATATTTTCCAGTCTCTACAGATAACCTATCAGGTTGATGTTTTAACCGGTCAAATATTAAGTTGTTTGTGTCGATGTGTGGGAGATTGTATTGTCATGCTGAAGGAAGATCCTGCATCCCGGTCGTTTTTTCTTATTTCTCCAAAGGTTTCTGGCAAACAAATTGACCGGTCGACGATCCTTTAATGTAGCCACATGTTCATTTTCTCCAAAAAAAAAAAAAACAGGCGACCATTTGCTTCGAAATGCTTGTTGTGCGAACAACTTTTGTTTGGTTTGGCTCATCTGGAAATACCCACACCATCGACTGCTGTTTGCTTTCAGGCTCATAAGCATAGATCCAAGGTTTGTCACCTGCGTAAATGTTATATACGTGTTTTAACGCACAGCGATTGTATTTTTTGAGCATTTCTTTGCAAAAATGATACGAGCCTTTTTTGAGAGATTGTAAAATTATGAGTGTTCCAACGCGAACAAATCTTTTCGCCGGCTAAATGTTCACGCAATATCTTGTATATCCTCGTCATACTAATGATCAGGGATGCCTCAATCTTACGGTATGTTACATGTACATCGGTTATATCGGAGGCGACTTAAACCTTGGAAAGGTTTTATGCTTTCCACCATCCCTCAGACCGAAACAGCTGAAACACGCCGCGCAACATTATGGCATGAGTCTGATGACGCAGATATTTGCGTTCTGAACCAAGGAGGGGGGCTAACTGCTGAGCACTCGTTACTATTTCTCTTGCAGAGAACTCTCAATAGACTAAGAACGGGTGTTTCATACTGTAGCAATATCCATTAGGCTATAAAGATGATGATTCCCTCCCCTTTGCGTATCTGTAATTCAATTTGTTTTTCATTCATTATTTCGTTCAGTGTTTCGTTCATATTCATCGTTTCAGTTCATTTCTTGTTAACAAGGCAATATGTCCAATGATCCCGAATGACTTTAAAAAAATAAATAAATTAACAATACAAGTTAATAGACAACGAAATAAAATTACAAATTAATACAAAAAAAATGGAGATTGCTAGGTTGATTAAGATAAAGTTGAAATATTAATAAGCTCTTTTATTACTCATTTATGTAATTATCGCTTTATCTTAAATACGGCGCAAATAACTCCTAAAATTCACCGTCCACGTCGAATGTCGTCTTGTAGAGTACAGTGAGGTTCAACTTCTTCGAAGTAGTCGTCGGCACAATATAGACTGATCGTCACTGATCATACATTTCTATTCTTGAGAAAAGTATATACGTTTTACCGGTTAATTCTTATTTTTTTTAAGAAACAAACACTTTTATTTGTACGGCGGCTTATTTCATATAAAAGCCAACGTATTTAATTGCACTTTTGTACAGGCTTTTCTGGTGTACGAATTTATACTATTTTAAAACAGACCGAACTTTAGTATGGTCTATGCATGTATTTTGGAACCGCTCTTTGGATTAATTCACCGCTTTATTTGGAACCGTTTATTGGGCTGTTCGCCATTTTATTTACGACCGCTCTTTGGGCTGATTCGCCGCACCGTTTCTAGCGATATTTTTGTTGCAGCTTCAAGAATACCTAGTTTCAGAGACTCAAAATTTGGATGATGATATTTTTAAGCCGTACCGTCGAGAACATCCCGTAATCGATAGTTAAGAGGTTTCAGATCAGAGTTATCAGACGGCCAATTTAAAGCCTTAATTAACTCAGAAACATTGTTTTCCAGCAATGTACAAGTCATTTCCGCTTTGTGACTGGTGCCAAATCCTGTTGAAATGCTCATTTCTTTCTCCTAAATAAGGAGTGTCATAGGCTTCATCATAGTTTCCAGCATAGTTTTTTGGTATACTTGGACGGATTTTTTCATCCCAATCATGCACAAATTGAGAAATATCTTCGTATATTTTAGGGAACCTCCAACTTACATAATTTTATCGGTTAAATTTTCGAAAGCCTTTTTCGAGATTTTTCGATACCCTCTTTAGAAATAACGATTGAACAACTTCTTCGCTTGTTCGGTTCTTAAAACTGATATTAAAATATGGTGTTTGCCTCTTGTGTAAGCCTTCATGCACAAATCTTCTCCAGTGATGCGAGAGATTACTCTGCGTGCGATGTTCAGTTCACGGGACAAGATTTTTTGCTTGTACACTGGATTTCGAGCGATTCTTGAGTGAACAGCGGCCATAGTGTTTGTGATCGAACAGCACTATCACCAATGTCTCGAAAATGTTATTATTAAGGGGCGAAAGAAGAGCTAAAATCTGTACGTTCTTTCCCACTTTGTACAATGTAATGCGATGCAGTTATGTTTGGACCACCCATAGTATAAATGACGGATTCCAAACAAGTATTGACCCATTACGTATCCCTGACCATCCGTTTATGTTATTATGAAATTTACTCGTTATAATTTCGTACAATTGTACGACAATGACATTGTATTTATGGCTAGACTGTGTATAATGAGTTTCTTAAATCTAAAATTAGGTAAATTGTAGGTAAGTGTCTACTCCAAGGTTAAATTCAAAAATATTTACATGGTTTCAAGAAAATGAATTTTTATTAATTGAAATAATTTCCATTTTGCAATTTTCGAACGATTAATAAGGACATAAACGGCGACTTTCACTTATTTAAGAAAGTAGGCATGCAGATGTTTAAAGAAACGGAAATAAATGTGGTGAATATATGGAATTTCGTAGTTTAAATCGTTAAGTGTCGAAACTGTTTGCGATGTGTGAGGTCTGGCATTATTGTGTAACAGAATATATCCCTGCTTGTGTATAAGAGTTAACCGATGTATTTTCAATTTATTTTTTATCCAATGAATACATTGGAGTACCTATTCGCTGCTGCGTTTCACCATTTGGTAAGAGAGAATGAATTATACCGTATGTACTCCATTAAACTATTTGCAGAATCTTTTTCTGTGAATGAGATAGAGGTTTTAAAACATACCTTAGAGCTTCCTGTTTATAAAACTATTAATATGTTCTCCTATGAGAGGCGTTTTTCTGTTTCATCACCCGTCACTCATCGATTAAGGAAAGAAGTTTCGCGATATTTTTCGTCAAATTCGAAACACATGTATTTAATCGATCCAGCATCTTTTTCTTAAAACGTTCATAAGATATTCGTCTATACAGTTTTTTAACTTTAACTATAATATGAAGGCGAGTAGTACCGAGATATCAAAAATTATCTTGATCAACGGTGGTCATGGAGTGAAAAACGTCTGTCTTAATTGATACCATCCTTTTGAGAAAATTCTGATTAAATTTTCTGGTTAAGTGTCATACTGACATGGAGATTAATATGCTGAAAAATTTTAACGTCAGCATGATACTTAACCTGAAAATTTTATCAGAATTTTCTCAAAAGGATTATATAAATTAAGACTCCATGGCCACCGTTGACCAAGATAATTTTTGATATCTTGGTATAACAGAATGGCTAACATTTAATTTTTCTGTCTATGTTTAACTTTGACCTTTCTCCAGAAAATTTCTGTAATTCATATTGTACAGTTCGCGCACGATAACCTTACCGTCAACTCAAGATATACAGGAGAAACTATAAAAGGTTTGCAACGAAGCTTGGATTTTCACAATCTTTCAACCAATGTCATCAAACAAACTTTTCCATGTCTCTTCTGAAAAATTCCTGTCTTTCAGCCTGTTCTTCACGTGGGTAAATATCACAAAAGATGCGTAAAGCGAGTTCTGCACTGTAGGGCGGATGGTCTAGGTCTTTCAGCCCAATTCTTACTAAATACTGGGTACAAACGTTTGAGTGTTTCAACAACTCTGAGCAGGTACTTCAAGGTGTACCAGTTTGCGATGACTATCTATCGTAGTACTCCCACGGTATAGATAATGGACACCATTTTCTTCTTAACGAATAAGATATTCGTATAGACACGGGCGTGCCTTCATCTTCAAAGAGGCAGACTTTGCTCTTTGCTATAGGGCGCATTGATATCCAGGATTCGTGATGCTGTTGATATAACGAGGTACTTGTCGAGAATATTGCGGAACCATGAAGCGCGTCGTACCATCTGCTCGTCGATTAAGGCATCGGGTAATGGAAATGGAACAAAACTTTCTCACTTGAAAATGTTTGTGTAGAATATGGTACGAATTACCGGTGCATGAATGTCCAGACATTCATTTATCTCATGATAATTTACATGCCTATCAGACTGGAACGAACATCAAGTAATAGATGCTGTGAAAAACGAAACGTAGAATCTTCTAAACTCAAATTTAATCTCTGGAGCTCCTTATACAATCTGAATACGGTCATACGATGTGGGAAATTATCTTCTACTGCAGGAGCCATTTTATCCAAGCACCGATCAATATTCAATCTACATACTGAAACTGACATGGCGAACTGTTTACACTACCACACAGTTCATGAGCGACTAACGTAGACTTTAACTGGTCTCAAACTACACTTAACTTACTGCAGCGTTCAACAATCGGTTACATCATATTGAAAAACTTTTATTGTGACATCTGTACTACTAGTTGCAACCGCGGCACTGGTTCCAAGTTTATATTCATTTCGCAACGCGATGATTACTTCACTAATCCACACAGTATAAAGACTAATTGACTTATCCATGTCGACATTTTAATTCTTATCATTTTCGTTCTCAGTGTCCTTCGTCATCGTTTGTTTTATTATTCTTTTCATTATCTTCAGTATTATTGCGGTAACATGTTTGTTACCATATCTTAACACCTAGCTCTTTATGAGTTGTTAGTTTTCTTATTTACATTTACTTATCATGTTTTATAGTTCTGATACGGAAAGCCCAGGATACCTTGCAACTACATATTGTAAAACATTTGTAATGCAAAGATACTGATGGGTGATTCAGAGAACAACTAATGCAATCGTACCGTCTTTGCACGGGCGTGGAAAAATTTCAATGAGTAATTACTTACTTGCAAATTTAGAAATATTAAAATAGATATAATATAAATGTTATTATAAAGTTACATTATCGTTGAACAATAATCAAATTAATATAATCAACAGTTGATTTATTCAAAGCGATTTGATACACATATATATTAATGTACATACATATATACATCATATACAATGTGTCCGGGAAAATGTGGGAAATCTCTCGGATTCAGATAGAACATTAAAAAATAAGATGACAAGTTCCCATATTTTTTTTCCTAGCGGCCCTCCCTACGGAGATACTGCCTCCTAAAGGAAGCCACTGGAAATCAATTTTTCTTGAATAACTTTTAAACTACTTATTATAATTTAATGAAAATTTAATATGCTAAACAGTAGTAAGGACCTCTTAAAATACTGCCCTTAAATTTAAATTAGCTTGTTTAGTTTACCAGGGGCGGACTAGGTTGTACATTTTAATGCTTACATTTTTAACACTCTGTATGATATGGAGTTAAAAAAACAAATTTGGATACCTTGAACATTAAGCTAAAGAAAAGGTACTCTTGTTCATTGTCGATAAAATGAACCGTTTTCGAGGAAACAAAAATAAAAGAATTAATGTTTTATTTCTATTAAAAAGAACCATGTTTTTTATTGTCTGCAATTGTCTTTTTTTGTCTGCAACAAAGTGTGATACAAAAGTCTGAAATAAAACTGTTTTCAGTACTAAAAAACGCATTGTTTTTACAAACGTTACTATGGTACCCACGAATTAATAAATATCTTGCATTGACGTGTAAATTTTAAATCTTGTAATCTTTCATATTGTTAACACGTTGATCCTTTACTTCGATATTAATTTATTGAATTTTGAATATCTTGGTAAATTTAATTTGATAATGGGATACACATTTAGTGAGTATGCAGATATGCATCTTATGTACGGTCTTGCATCTTGCAATGCTTTGGAAGCAAGAAGGTTGTATGAAGAAAGATATCCTAATCGCAATATTCCAAATCAGAAAACATTTCAGCGACTTGAACAACGTCTAAGAGAGACTGGTGGGCGATTCCAGTTAATAAGGTAACATTATTGACTTTCTTTAATGTTTTAGGAAGTTTTGCGAAAAAAAGTACTGATGCTGGTGTGAGAAGAACAGTACGTACGGTGCAATTGGAGGAAAATATTTTGGATACTGTAGGTGATACTCCTTCAATAAGCACTCGAAGATTAGCCGCGCAGCTTAATACGTCAAAAACGACAATTCATGAAGTACTTAAAGAACAGTTGTTTTACCCTTATCATCTGCAAAAAGTGCATCTACTACTTCCTGAAGATTTTCCTCGTAGAATCCAGTTCGCAAACTGACTGTTAGATCAGCAACGAACAAACCCAAACTTCATTAGCACTATTCTTTTTACCGATGAAGCAGGGTTTACCAAAAATGGTATTGTAAATTTGCATAACTCGCATGTATGGGCTGATGAAAACCCTCATGCCACTGTCGTTCATCATTATCAACATCAGTTCCAATCAATTAATGTTTGGGCAGGAATCATTGGCAATTTTTTGATTGGACCATGCGTATTGCCGCCACGATTGAATGGTGAACTTTATTTACAGTTCCTTCCGAACGCTTTTCTGGATTAAATAGAGCATTTGCCACTTGCAACCCGCCAAAGCATGTATTTTATGCATGATGGGGCCCACCTCATTTTAGCATTGCTGTACGCGACCACCTGAATAACGTCTATCCAAACCGTTGGATAGGCAGAGGAGGTCCCATTGCCTGGCCTCCACGGTCTCCTGACCTAACGCCAATGGATTTTCACCTGTGGGGTCATCTCAAAACCTTGGTGTATTCCTCTCCGGTTGATACTAGGGAGGAACTTTTACAGAGAATCACATTTCATTGTGATGTGATAAGAAACAATGCTCGATTGTTGTGGCGAGTACAGCAGTCCTCTATTCGTCGTGCCCGCGAGTGTATCAGAGTTCACGGAGCCCATGTTGAACCCACTTATGAAGTTTTTAATTGATTATTTCTAATTAGCGTATTTAGGTTCAATCGTTACAAGCTTTAGTGAGTACATTTCTAAACATAATTTTTGTTAAGGTGCCTTTCTGGGACAAAACTGCATTTCCAAGAATCTTTGTAATTTTGTCGTATTAAATAACCTAAACTAAAACTTTTTTGTTCCTGGAATGACTTTTGTATCACACTTTGTTGCAGACAAAAAAAAATAAAAAATATGGTTCCTTTTAATAGAAATAAAACATTAATCCTTTTATTTTTTTTTCCTCGAAAACGGTTCATTTTATCGACAATGAACAAGAGTACCTTTTCTTTAGCTTAATGTTCAAGGTATCCAAATTTTTTTTTTCTAACTCCTTATAATACAGGGTGTTAAAAATGTAAGCATTAAAATGTACAACCTAGTCCGCCACTGGTAAACTAAACAAGCTAATTTAAATTTAAGGGCAGTATTTTAAGAGGCCCTTACTACTGCTTATCATATTAAATTTTCATTAATTTATAATAAGTAGTTTAAAAGTTATTCAAGAAAAATTTATTTCCAGTGGGAACATGTCATCTTATTTTTTTAATGTTCTATCTGAATCCGAGAGATTTCCCACATTTTCCCGGACACATTGTATATTCATAGATAGCTTTGTATCTTTGTATCTTGTGTCTCTTGGGTAGCAAAAATATTTGAAAACTATTTCAGAAATAGTAGTATATATTACAGGTTCCAATTCGAAAACAAAAGAAACTTAAAACGATTAATAACGTAGTAGGAGGAAAAACAAGAATTTGGTCATTAAAGGTATATATACATATATATATTTATATATATATATATATATATATATATATATATGTGAATGCCGTAACAACCTAAATGAATAATTTCTTGATCACATTTATTTAAATACGGGGTGCTTCCCAGAAATTCCCGGAATTTAAATGTGACGCGCGAAGGGACAGCTCTACAGTACTCGATGGTGTGAGCTATGTCGATACTAAGTCAATCTGTCAAACGGTACTTTGCTAGGTGGTGACAAACAGTTTTTGTATTTATATTTGTTGAGTTATGTTTGAGTTATTCTGCGACACTACAATGTCTCATGTGAAAGTGCAAAGCACGTACATCAAATTCTGCTTCAAACAAAACTGCTTCAAAGAGTTTGGTGAGGATGCTTTAGGCCAGACCCAAACCTATGAGTGGTACAACCGTTTTAAAAATGTTTGTGAGCGTATTCTGTCCGGTGGACTCGACATGCGGCATATTGCTGCGAAGTTTGTGCCACAATTATTCAGCACTGAACAAAAACGGCACCGTGTTTATATGTGCACAGAGCTGAAAGAAACTGCTAAAAGGGATCATGCTATTCTTGGTGGATCATGGATGTACGACAGAGGAGCTCAGACTTTTAGAGATTGCGATCAACCACAAAACGTTTAAGTGACAAGCGATCGACACTTACGACTACTGACTACTAGGAGTAGCCTGGTTATAATTAAAAAAAAAACAGATTTATGAAAATGATTTATTGCAATTACTTATAATATATAAATACAAAGTATATTATATTTGTATAAATTAAACATCTAATAAAATTGTAATGTCAGAAATTGTCTTTAGTCACACTGCTTTCATTTAGAATTTAGATGTTGATGCATGGCACTGCATATCATCCACAAACTTATCGAAGGACGGTTCGTAATTACTGAGTGCCAATCGCAGGCATGCTGAGTGATTCAGTTAGTCGACTGCGATATTTCCTTTTAATAATTTTCATTTCTGAAACTGCAGACTCGCGCAAGTAAGTTGATCCGAAGAATCCTGTTAACTGTAGAGCTATTTGTTTCAAACACGGATATTTGTTTTCAGATATGAAAGACCAAAATTTGGCATCAGTTGCTCTGGCTTTGAGATGTATAATTGAAATTATCTGCAATACCTCATTTTGTACTGAAGAGATCTCCATATTGAAAGTGTTTGATATTTCAGTAGCAATTTTTCAACGTCTTCACCAGAAAATGAATAAGCCATGAAAGTTACAATATTCGTTAGTTGCTTGAAATTAGAGAAACGTCTTTCAAATTCACTCTGAATGTTTCTTAGTTGTGTCTCGTAGTTGTCACAATTTGAGTGAGAAGAGAACTTGCCCTTTTTTTTAAAGCTAGAATATTTGTATTGTTCTTTTTGTTTAGCTGATTAATCAACAGCTTCAATTTATTTATAAAAGCTTTTGTTGCGCTAACCATATCGATAATAGTTTTATTTTTTCCCCATAATGCCAAATTAATGATATTGAAATGATTTGTCACATCCGATAGGAAAGCTAAATCTAGGAGTCATTTTTCATTTTTAAGTATCTCAGTGCCATCACCTAGTTCGTGAAGAAGGGAAATGATTTCAGGTAATAGTTCTTAAAATCTCTCGAAAAAATTTTCCGTGGCTCAACGATCTTAGTCTGTATAAAGAAATAAATCAGTGTGCTCAGTGCGAAAAATGATGGGAAGTCTTCGTTAGTTCGACACAATGCAACAAACCCAATTTGATTGCCTGTCATTGATGGTGCTCCATCAGTAGTAATGGACACGAGTTTGTAAATTGGTAGCTCATATTCTACTACAAAATTTAGGAAAACTTTGTAAATATCTTCTCCGCGAATTCTTTGTTTCAGAGGCAGTAACGTTAACAATTCTTCTTTAGTCGACATATCAGAAAATACCATCCGAATGAAAATACATAATTGAGCAGTATCAATCATATTTCGATACGTCTAGTAATAGTTTAGCGAGATAATTGAACATCTTTGATAGCAGATATAATCTCGAAGTCATCAAATAATACATTCGCCGCTTCAACAACTGATTATTTTATTACCGCTCTATCTTCGAAAGGTTTCTTGTGTTGTCTTGTGTCTTGTGTTCATGGATTGCTCTCCATTTAAACTACTTTTCAAATCTTCTACCTTTCGTTTTCTTAGTGCACTTTTTGTGGAAAGTCATTTTCATAGTTTTTATGCATAGTTTTATAATGCCTTTCTAAGCTACCGCGTTTGGGCAATGCCACTAACGATCGACAAACAAGACAAATACACTTATCTTTGACCATAATAAACAAACATTTTTCTTCCTTATCATTATTAAAATGGTGTGTTTTACTTTTTTTCGCCGCACTCATTTTGCCTTTCAAATATTACGTGTCATGCAGATACTCAGTTATGACTGGCATAGTGTCGCGTTGTCGCGAATTTTTACATGAATATGACTGATTCGAGAAGAATCGGGAAGGGTCGCCGAACGTTGCGCAGTTGTTTTTCCTCAAGAGTCTCGCGAATTCCAATGTGATACATAGACGGCTTAAAGTTGACGTTCGAGAGAACTCCAATTTGTGGGAGTGATTATTTTTTGTTTTTTCGCGAGCGAGTCCAAAAGCTCTCGCGATCAACCAATCGATCGCGATCAACCGTTTGGGCACACCTGGTGTACGGGTATGATCCCGAAACAAAGCAGCAGTCATCGCAGTGAAAGACTCCATCGTCACCATGATCGAAGAAAGCACGGAAAGTTCAAAGCAACGTCAAGTCGAAGTTGATTTTCTTTTTTGACGCTAATGGCATCGTGCACAAAGAATTTTTCGCAATAGGTGAAACAGTTAATGGATGATTTTATTGCGATGTTCTTCGGCGACTAAGAGAAAACATTCGACGTAAGCAGTCTGCCAAACGGCGCAACAATTCGTGGATCTTATACGACGACGACGCACCAACCCATACGTCACTTGTTGTACGTAAGTTTCTAGCCTCAACGAAAACGGCAGTACTATCTCATCCTACCTACTTATCAGATCTTGCCCTTTGTAACTTCTTCGTGTTTCCGAAGTTGATACTGGAAGTTGATACGAGGGGTGCCGTTTTGAGATGATTGAGGAGATCCAGACGGAATCGCAGACAGTGTTGTATACGTTAACACGCGAAGCCTTCCAGCACTGTTTCCAGTCATGGACAAGTTTCTGGAATTGGTGTATTCTTTCGTAAGGAAAGTACGTTCAAGGAGATAGTAGTGAAGGAAATTTTATTAAAATTTGATCTAAATCCCAATCAATGGATAACTTTTATACAGCTTTAATTGATAGCTTGGATTAACACTTAATAAATTGGACCAATATTAAAGTAAAACACTGATGCTCTATTATTTACTTTACACTATCACTTTACCAATTCAAAAAGTCAGTCTTCTGATCAAATTCGTATGGTTGAAGATTTGGAAAATTTAAATCTTGACGATAACGGAAGAGTAGTACACTAATAAATGATTACCGATCTGATTAATGGGTGTCTATTTTTGGATCTTTATAAAGATTTATAGTTTGACTTAGTATTTTGTTCTGGAATCGCAGAATCATATGTCTATGTTGCATTTGTTAGCACAACAGCATGTGCCATATGTTCTTGAAAATCTGTTTATTCAAAAATATTTTATTTGGTGTATATTAAAATATACTATATAATTATAGATAACAGAGTAGAATATCTTCCCGATAGCAAATACATTTTCTGATATCTGATGTCAAGTTCTTTCCTATTTTTTTTTTTATGTAAACCTCCAGCTAAGCACTGCAACTCAAAGATTTTGCGGCATTTGCAAATAATATCTTATTTTTGTTTACAACGTTGATATGGAAAGACTTAGTTTTGTTCAATTTAGTTCGTCAGTGTTTAGTTCAATCAATAATCCGAAGATTTCTTACTAATTCTTCTTGATTTTTACCCACAGCCAGGATAACTGGTTGCCCGCAGATGTGCCATACCATGCACTAATTCAAGAATATCATTAGTCAACAGTAAATGCATGACAAAATACTTGCCTTGTTATACCCTTACTTTAATTTCGTTTAATTCTGAATAATCTTCTTTCTTAACTTTAAATGCTTTCCTGAAATGTATGATTTCAATAATTGTATATATTGCCAATGCTTTTTTTAGTTTGAACTTAAGTCTTTTTGTACCATACTTTATTAAAAATTTGCTTTACATCATAGAAGAAGGCGAAACTAACAATATAAACTATGTACTTGGTCTTTTGTCTAACGGATTTTTGTAAAACTGTATTGATGCAATGTAAATGGGGTTTCTTCAAAAACTCTCAAAATTAAATTCCGAGTTTAGAAATCATTGTTACCTCGACTATGTATTCAATGTATATCTTAAGTACATATCTCGTCTAAATGAGGCACTGATATGGTAAGTCAGGTTAATTATGACTTTCCTGGGAAGTTGTTTTATGATTTTCCTGGTCAGTAGATAAAATACTGGGAGTTTCTTTGAGTTTTTTTTTAGTGGTAATTTCATTTGGAGTAATGGTTCTGATTTCACCATTCTCTTGAAGTTTTCCAAGTCAAGTGTGTTTTCATCTTCGATTGGACTGTCCTCTCGAAGTGTTCAACAAATCTATCGCTCTTCTGCGGATTGCTTTTTGACAAAATTCCTTTTGTATTCCTAACTTGTGCTTGATCGTATGAACTCGTTTTATAAATCCTGGCATAATTAGTTTACATGGAATTATACAATATGGCCAATGGTTATTGAATATTCACTATGAGTTAATGAAAATTTCACAGATTTATTATGAAAACTGGCATCTTTTCTGATCGTCCGAAGCATACTATAATAAAATTCATATTTTAAACATCAATATAATTTCAAAAGATTTAAACAGCTGTTATCGGATTGTTTGTTGGAAGTTATGGTTAATACTTAGCTTTTTATAAGAAATTAATTATATCAACGTTTTGGGATAGCTAATGAACATGACTTACTGTTAAACAACTTCTTCAGTGAATCGAAATATTCTTGCTGGATTATTTCATACTTAAAAATGCTCGTCATTAAAATCACTACAGTTCCTTAAAAATCTCAATATCTTTCCGATTTGTTCCTTTTGATGAGCTAATAAAAGAGCGAAATGAAGACAAGATTTTTAGAACATTTCTTCTATTATGTGAAATAATAAAGAGAGCTTTTTCCCTTTTATTAATATTTTGTTTGTTAGAAAATCAGTTTGTCATATGTGGACACATGATTGGAAGTGAGAAAATAGGGTAAACCTACTTCGAGTATTTACGAATTTTACTTATGCTTGGGGTCTGTTAAGTTGGGACTTGTGTATTTAGGGGAGATTCCATTATGATTTCGTTCCAAGTGTCATCGGTTATGAACTCAATTTGCAAGTAATTACAAGATGCGAAGGCGAAGATTTTCGTCGTATACTAATCGGCAAAATATTCTGGGCTCCGGCTAATATTATGAAAGATTTCCTGTATATATTTTTATTTTGTGAAAATTATATTATTTGAGGAGGTACGCAATTTTTTAATATACTTCAAAATTATTAAATAAAATCTTCTTCCAAAACAGTCGAATATAAAACAAAACTCTATAAAATAAAACTCTTATTTGCATTTATTACTTTAATATCATGCCTTACTGGTTTTCTATTTAACCTTACGCCTTTTCACACCGAGAAATGATGCTGTTATGTCAACATTTTTTGAAATGCTATTATAAACTGGTCCCTTATCATTTAAATATCATAAATTTTTTAAATGATTTAATCAACCGTCAGTCTGTCACTGTGAGGTTAATATTTATTTATCTTCTCATTAAGTTCATTGCAGTATTATTTGTTAGCGAAACAGCAATGTCAGTGGTATGCGTTATTTTGTTCTTCTTCAATGTGAGTATTATATCAGGAATATTGTTAGGAACTGTTTTACCCGTTATTATTTGACTGTTCCAATATAATCGGGAATTTACATTCATAATACGGCACCATTGCAGAATATGACAAGTGTTTCTGTTTGAGCAGATGGTGTATTGCTGTTGTGTCTCTCAATATTGTTTAGGGGCAAGTTTAGAGCATCCTGCCATCGAGTGATCACATACACGACATTTAATATAAGATAAATTCTCCTTAAGAATATTTTTCCTATAGGAACGCGTTGGAGTGACTTGATCTTGGATGGCGGCTATAAATCCCTCTGTTTCTGCAAATATGTTACATGTATACACCCATGCCTGCGACGCTAAGCTGTCAAAATTTTTAAATTCGATTGTTAACAGATATTTACCATGAAGAGATTTATTCTTGTATCTCTCTTTCTCTCTCTGTTGGGACACATTCAAAATCCCTGCGGATGGATTGAATTACTTGTTAGCAGTTTGAGTGGTGAAAATTGTCTATTTGACTAATCGCATTATCCAAGCTACCTTCTTTCGACTTTTCTAGAAAGTATGTCGTAAGTTACTTACCTGCACATAATACCTGGTATAACCCTACCTCCTTCTCTTCTTGGCAGGTGGAACCTTTCGATTGCACTATGTGGGTGATGTATTGGCTTCTACTCATGTCTTAATATCTGTTGCTTGAAGTTCTTTATATGTCCAGACAATTATTTCAAACCCATAAGTGAGCTGCTGATTGCTTGAACATATTCTTTGCCTAAAATCTAGTTTTCAATACCGATCACAGCCTAGAAAAAAATTGTAACATACTTGTCTTTCGGGGTTCATTCAAATAAAACTAACGGTAATTTAAACACACACTATATTAATAATAAAATGCACTTATTAACATTTAATAACTAATAACTAATAATAATAGTATTTATTGCACGATATTTATATATCAGTATTTATATAACAATATCAGCACGACAGCGATTACTCGTTGAATGCCGTTTCCCACTTCCCAGCCGCTTATATTGGGTTGGAGATTTACTTTTAGAGTTTTCGCGAGATATACTAGGACGTGCTGGACGGTGACATCATCGCCTGACGTATCCTCGGATAATTCACATTACAATATTGATCTTTTGCTAATTCTTTTGCAATATTGTGCTCTATTCCTCTAGCCTGCAAGTAAACAGTTTTATAATAGTTTTTTTTCATCCCAAGAACTAGTCCTTGTCATAACCCGCGATGTTAAACCCACTGCCCCCTTTCCATGCAACTTATTTTATATTTTTACAAATTTTGTTTGAATATCTCTACTATAACTGTCAACGTAGTTCAGGAGATCGTGAAGATGATTCTTTTTCTTAGCATGCAACTTAAAATCATCCATGTACCAAAGGTAGCTAATTTGTGCGACAGGCTGTTGTAAATTATATCCCTTATTTTGAGAATTTAACAGTCGTTAATGGTTTCAAGGCTAAACAAAACTACAGTGAACTCTTTTAATACTGATCTTACATGCATCTATACTTTCTGTAGGGGTTTTAACAACAAACTTGTCTTCCACTTAGTCATGGCGTAGCTAAGAAAATTGATAACATGCTCCTCAATCCTATATACTTAGTTTAAAATTTTCGACAACCACGAGTGAGGTATACTATCAAAAGCTTTCTGATAGTCTACATATACCATATAGAGATTTTCTTTTGCATTTTCTGCATTTTTCATTACAACAAAGGCTTTTAGGAGCTGTTCTTTATCTATTTCTACATCCCTTCTTTTCTTCTTCTAAAAGATTGTTATTTTCCAACTGGGCATTTATCTTTTCAGATATAGTTGAGGTAAACATCTATATTGGAGAAGGGTATGTAATTAGTCTGTAGTTAGAGGGATCTTCCATAGTTGCATTCAATTTAGGAATTAAGAAGGGGGTTTCGTCCGTCATAAATTCTGGCAGTTCGTTTGGCTGTTCTAGCAATGATTGAAAGCATGATCATTATTATTATTATTATTACGATAAGAAATAAGTACTAAACTTCTAGTTTTAAAAATTTTATTGTAAATCCACTACAATTTTGTTTCGCCATACAATGGCTTCATCAAGTGGATGAAAAACTGAATATTTTAAATACAAATTTGATTATTTATGTACAAATTATTGAGAAAAAATGGTGGTGGAAAAATTTTTACAATCTTAAATTTAGTAGAGGGAAGTTGTTTCAATCTAATTGGTCATCTAAAGCTAATCCTAAATTATTATATCTATTAATTTCTAAGTTAAGTTTTTTGCTTTTATCTTGAATATGTAAAATTTTGAAATCTCTATAAGTCGAAAGTTGAATTTGTTTTCTTTTCTTTATGACTTATCTCGTGTTCTTTCATCCTAATTTTGAACGTCCTCCCCGTTTGTCCTATGTATACCTTATTACAATCTTCACATGTTAACTTATATACATCAGAGTTTGATTCTTTATCTATTTTATCTTTGTTGTTTTTAATAATGTTTTGTATAGTAATGTCTGTTTTAAATGATTTATGTTCGTTATTAAGTTTTTAATTTTTCAATTTTTTCCGAAATCTTTCCTAAGTAAGTGATTGAATTGTAGGAATTAGTTACATTGATTTTTTAATTTTAAGCAAACTAAAGAAAGGGTTTTAGATTTTTGTTGACTATGAGGAACACTTTTTATATTTTTACATAGACCACTAGATGGTGCTTTTGACATATGTAATCACTATATTCTTAAAGTACATTTGTCAACGAGAAATCCGCGATAGCTTAGAAATTGAGTTAGTAGTTTGTTGACAGTGACAGTTTTAAGACAGCGAGTTTGTAAAATAACGTGAGAGTTTTCGTTGGATAATTTTTTACGATTATTAAAAAGGCCCAATTCCACAAGAATGCATTAAATCGCTTCGGTCAACTTTTGGTAATAAAGCACCATCAGAGAAGACAGTTTACAATTGGTTTGCAGAATTTCATCTTGATTGTGCCTCAGTGAGTGACGGTATCACGTAAAGGTTGACCAAAAACTGTTGTGATTCCAAAAAAACATCGATGCTGCGCCGAAAATGATAGAACACGATCGACATGTGACTTACAGTGAGGTAGAGGCATCTCTTGGCATATTCAATTCATTCAATTTTACATGAACATTTATTTGTAAAAAAATATGTTCCAGATGGATTCCACATAAATTGACCGAAGCACAGAAAGTAGCTCGTGTCAATTGGTGTAAAGAGATGCGCAATAAATTCGACGTAGGAACCGCAAAATCCGTATACAACATCGTCACAGGTGACGAAATATGGATATATACGTATGAGCCGGAAGTCAAGCAACATCCTACTGTATGGGTGTTCCAAGAGGAACCGAACCTCACAAAAGTTGTTCGTGCAAGGAGCGCTTCCAAGAAAGTGATCGCTTGTTTTTTCGGCTGTACAGAACACATTGCAACAATTCCTTTAGAGGATCGAAAAACTGTTAACTTGTTTATCAAAAGTTATAGACGAAATCAGGAAGAACAACCGAAAACGTCGCATTATTCTTCATTACGACAATGCGAGTTCCCATACAGCACGTCTAACAGTTAACTATTTGAAGGAGAAAGGTGTTGCAATAATTTCAGACAAGTCAGACAAGAAATCATTCTTTTTGATCCCAACTGTGAAACAAAAAATGCTTGAACCGCGATTTTCAATACCTCAAGAAGCAGTTGAAGCCTTTGAAAACCATGTTTCTGAGATACAACCCTCTGAGTGGAAAAAATGTTTTGAGAACTGGTTCGTACGCATGCAAAAGTGCATAGACCATAAAGGCGAATATTTTGAAAAACATTAAAAGAGTTTGTTCCCAAAAATTTGGTTTCCTCCCAGATTTTGTAAAAATATAAAAGGTGACCCTCGTATTCTGGATGTTATTGATTAATATTTATAGTAACCATTGTTTAATGCTATTGTGTTATCCTATTATTCAAGGTCGAAATTTCTTTTACTCATAGGTAAATCAACGATTATTACTGTTATTATTATTTTTATTGAAATGGACAACTAAAAGTAGCAAAACTGAAATATGTAGTAAATACATGTATATAAATGTGATAAGATCTTCGAAACTTTTGGTTTAGAATGTATATTAGATTTATTTTTATTACATCGTATAGAACATCAAAACTCTTTAATTGCGCATGTAATTGATGCACTCCTTTTATTGCCTTGTCACCCACACTATAGATGCAATATTAATTACGAAAATATGCTGTAATTTCGCCGTTCCCCGGATTGAATTGGTGACACCAAATCTAAGGGCATTAACACTGCAGTCATAATTACGCCGGAGTGACCCTAAATATTACATCTATAAATGTCGATGAGATTGTCTCTATGGAATGGTGACGATGGGAATCCGTTGTCTGATGTCACGTTTTCCAAACTCGAGCAAGCCACTGGCGCTAGCCCCTGTTAAGCCCGGAGACACTCTCCTTTTCCTCACTCGTGAACACATGCTTAATTTCTATTTATTAGCTTTTGACATAAATTGTAATTTACTGCATCGTGAGTGTTTGTCGTTAAATGGATTGTGATGTAATAATTACGAGAGAGTAGAAAACGTCTTTAAATTTGTCTTATTTATTTACTACGCTTCGTTCAAATTTAAAATGTACTTTTACGATTATACAGGACGGGTCAAGAAGATAGGAAAATATTCTGGACGATAAAATAGGTTATTTGCGGATAGCTTTCACGTCAAATTATAATGGATCATATTTGTATTACGTTTACTAGAACTGCTCAAAAACAGAATGGTACACGTGAATATAATTTATGATTCGTATCCTAAGATAACGTATTATTATTATACGAGTAATAGTGGCAGCTGTAATCAATTCTCACGTATTCAACTTTGTCTGGTAAATGTTCGTGTGGAACTGCACCCATGATTCATTGATGCGAATTGCGAATCTTATCGATAAGGAAAAGATTAATTTAGAATTACACGTCTCTTTCTGTTGAGCCTAATAAGTATTCGTCTCCACAGTCACTCGCTTTTGCTTTTACGAAAGCCAATCTTCAAAACATTTTCTATAATCCTTCGGCGCTAGGTTATTTATTTCCTTTTTAAATTGTCGATGGACGATGTCAAACATCGACCCTGTAAGTTATTCTGTATATGTGGAAGTAGAAGAAATCACCATTTGGCAGGTCTAGAGACGGTGAATGACCCATTATTTCAATGTTTAGGGTATTTAAACATCCAATCGTTAAATTTGCAATGTGAGCCTGAGCGTTATCGTGGTGAAAGTGATCGTTCCTTTTGGACGATTTTTGCGTATACTTGAAAGATGTATTTTATGTATTGTTAAATTGCCATCAATTAAGAAAGTTTCTATAATATGATCATCCAACAACCCTGCCCAAATATTTAACTTTTGCCGCACTTGGCTATTTGAAATGGCACTGCGATGTTGGTTTTCCTGAGACCAATATCTAACCGCCGACGGATTATGCTTCCCGACCAAGAAAAAAGAAAACTCATCAGTAAATAAAATATTTTTTTAGAAAACCATATTTTTGTCTATCATATTTTCACAAAAAGATCGTTATTAAATAACTCTTGATGTTTTGTTATTTTGTAACTTTTGTAGCCACTCTTCTTTAATATGCGCTGCGCAGACGAAGGTGATTTGTCTAAATCAGTAGCAATATGTTTTGATGAAAACCATGAACCTGCTGAGGCACATACTAGTTGACAAGTATTTTCTGAAATTTTGCGTCTAAGATACGATTTTGTTTTGTTATCAATCGAACCGGTTTCATTAAACTTCTATTCAATTCTAAATATTGTTGGTTTGTTTGGTATTGGTTTATTTGGATATTTGACACTAAAGATATCACATACTTGTTGTAGACTATTACCCACGTGATACAAGTTTAACATGTCTATTTTTTCCTCCTTTGTATAATTCGGCATTCTGCGTATATGTATTATGCGCTATTATATGTATACTACAACTGGAGTGATAATAACGTCAAATAAACATCAACGTCAGACTGGGGGATTTGAAGAAATGCTTGACAAGTACAGTAAGCGTAGTAGTGAATTGGATACGCTTCCATCATTGCTTCACAACAGATTATATCTGTAAGAAGATTTATAGGTAAATTCTAGAATGGATATAGGAAATGTTAAAGGAAAGGGTTAATTGCTAAGTGGAGCTTACCTATCGATGTATAGAAACGAGGATAAAATAAAATTGAAAAAACAATTTCACTTAATTTCCACAAAATACAATACAATTGTTTCGACACACTGTGTCTGCTTTCATAAAGTACCTATTACACTGGCCTACAACCATTTTGGTGCAGGAGATTTTAGACCCGATTTTAAGTATGTCTTACATGGCGATATCAAAAATGTTACCCGTTTTCGAGAAAAAAAAAAACACAATTCACCAAAAAATATATTTTTTATTGACATTAAACATCAAGAAATTGTCTTTTGAGTGATTTTCTAGAATGAAACTGACTCGGGCAATCTCGCATGATTCCCCAGCAATAGTCAGCCATCATATGACTGTCTCACCTTCCTTGGTATCTATTCTTCATTGTTTTTAGGTCTTGGTGGAAACGTTCCCCTTGTTCTTCGCTTAGATCTCCAAAATTGTGTTGGAAATGATGTAGATGACTATTGAGAGTGTAATTTTATACTCATATTACAGCCTAAATCTTTGAATCGCACCAGCATTTCCTCTACTAGTTCTACATAGTTGTCAGCCTTATGATTTCCGAGGAAATTTTGTGCAACTGCTACAAAAGATTGCCAGGCAAGCCTCTCCACATCATTCATACAAGTCTCAAAATTAGTTGTGTCTTTCATCAATTTACGTATTTGAGGTCCATCAAAGATACCTGCTTTTAGTTTTTCAGTACTTAAACCAGGAAATTTGTGAGATATAAACTGGAAACATTGACCATTTCTATCGAGAGCCTTAACAAATTGCTTCATTAGCCCTAATTTTATATGCAATGGCGGAAGAATGATTTTTTCTCTTGAAACTAAGGGTTCATTTATAACATTTCTTTCCCCAACAACAAGAGCATCTCTCACAGGCCAATTTTTTGCAGTCCAATGACGTGATTTAGCTCGACTGTCCCAGAGACAAATAAAACATGGGTATTTAGTATAACCACTCTGTTGACCCAATAAAAAATTAACCATCTTCAAGTCGACGCAGATCACCCAGTTATGTTCAATATATTTTATTTTTTGTAAAAGATTTGAAATTACCTCATATTCTTCTTTTACACATGTTGAGTGAGCAATTGGAACGGGAGCATATTTATTTCCATTATGTAGAAGAACTGCTTTTAGACTTCGTTTACTACTGTCAATAAAGAGACGCCATTCATTGGGCTGATAGATCGTTAAACCCATGAAAGCCAGCAAACCACTCACATTACAGCAATACACAAAATTTTCATCAGATGAAAAAAACTTCAATAACTTTCCCTCTCTCGTGCGATATGTAGACACTCGAACATCTGAGGAGGGACAATTTTTTTCTTTTAATCTTGACGCTAGTAACTCAGCACGTTCCTTCGAAAGATCTAAGTCTCTGATGAGGTTACTAAGCTCATTCTGCGAAAATGGCTTAGGATCTGATGTTTTCCGCAGTATTGAAAGTCATCATCTACTTGGGAAGAAATAGGTATTTCAGCTTCATCCTCCTGAGATTGCTGCACTACCTGGTGAAATGTTGGTATTGGAACATTTTCTGAATGAGGAACAGGTCTTTGTACTGAAGAAATATTGGGGTATTTCCATTTATGGCAATTGTTTTTGTTGATGCCCACTATATTAATCATACAAAAGTAACAGTCGTCATAATGATTTTTTTGTTCTCGCCATATCATAGGCACTCCAAACTTCAAAGACTTACGTTTCCCTCTCTCCCATTGTCGCAAATGTTCAACGCATATTTTACAAACACTATAAGGCACCCACACTTTATCTTGGTGTAGAATTTCAATACCGAAGTAAGCAAAATACAAACGACGCACTGTGTTTGTAATCGATTTACGCTGATTTTTCAGTATGTATTCACCACAAACATAACAAAATATATCAGGATCGTTAACACAACGTCTGGACGTACTAGCCATAATGAAATAGTAACACAAACTTTATCGATGATATTGTAATAATGACTAGTTACGAACAAGACCATAACAAGACCGACAACAATTCACAATGAGGGTAGTAGGTAAACTAGAGCTCATGAGTTAAAATGACGTATGTCAATATACTGTACATTACCTACTTTATCGACAATTCAAACAAACAGAGATGCACAAAAAAATTTTTTTTTTGTAAGCCTGTGTTATTAAACTATCTTTCTAAGTATTTTTTTTTAAATAAAAGAAATTCGTTCAAGTTTGAATATGTTTACACCCTTTAGGTTTAGTTTGTAATACAACTTTATCTGAAGAAGACACTATGTGTCGAAACCATTTTATTTCATTAAGTAAATTCTACTTCGATTAAAAATGAAACACGAGAATTTGTTCAACAATTTAATTCATGCAAGCCGCTTCGAAAATAGGCTATTTCAATACGACAGTAAAGACGGCAAAGTAAAAACAACAGATTGTTTTATTTATTCGAATGTTTAACTTTGTAAAATTTCTCACAAATTTAAATTTAAGAATCAGACATGTCAACATAAAGTAGCAGAATCGTTGCCAGCTTAGGAAATAAATTATCTATCATCTATAGTCACTGTTATATTATGTAAATCCTAAATTATGTAACATTCTGTATATAAACGTAAATGTAGCATGTACGTTATTACTGTGTCAATTTGACGTCCGACAATTACATATGCTTTGTTTCTGCTCGTGTCACTGAAAAGTCTAATGTGTACGAGCTTTTGCAGGTGTTATAGCGCAGATAGATAGGCTAGCTTGCGTGTTGTGCCGCGTGTCTTCGGAATGTGTTGGCGCGTGCGTGTCTTCTGCGTCGGGTTGAACGTCGCAACCATACGAGTCGACCAGTCAAAACGCCGGGCGCCTAACTTGAACTACTGCCCGTTTGTACGCGAAATTACGATCGAGAGAAGACGTCTCTTCTTCACCTAGTCTGTTACGACGACGAACCGGAAATCTCCTGATTCGATTTGACTATTCTTGTTCGCGGTAATTAGTTCCACTTTCCTCTCAGTTCGGTGGTGGTTACCGTCTTGGAATATACACGATCTACGAATAAATTTTGAATCTGTGACATTGTGAATTGTGTGTTTTGGTTGAAATGTGTAAGAGTTCACACCACGTGATTTTTAAAATTATGTGATATGACAAGAGAAGATTGCTTACTTGCGCTCCACATTATGTAATCTTGTTGAAGCTATTAATTTATTTTCTTCATCTGTTTTAATTTATATTTTCTTTAAGAATGCACAGAGTAACAATATATAAATTTCAAACGCGCGCTATATATGCAAGAAAAAAATGTCGAACGAATGTCCTTGTATTGGGAGCATGTATTATTTTGTTTACGTTAAGTCATCTCGCTTCGTATGACTTGGCCCAGAAATTAATATTTTATTCTTTAATTTAAAAGCAATACTTCAACGAAATCTTCATTTTAAATAAATATAATTAGAGCCAATAATTAAATAATATTACAATATAATTTTGGAAGATTAGAACTGACATTTTTACATTGTTTAACTTTATTAAGTCGAAGCTATTGCGAAAGTATTGACATTTGTTTATTTTACCAGCAACTTGCAATAACAATGAAAATACAAAGATATCATCAGAAAGAAATGAATGTTTATATTTCAGATAATATAACTTTAAAATTTTATTTATTTAAAATTAAAAATTAGACACGTAAGGACTTATATTTTATACAAAAAAGTCTTATATACACTGCGACTTAAATTATAAACAATGAAGATTGTACGATTACAATAAAATTGCACGATCTTAATTAGAACAGTTTTTACAATAAATAAATTGATTGTTTATGCTTCCACGAGTGACAATGTATTTCTAAAAACAAATTTAACAAATACACTGCAGTTCTTACCATTGGCTAATGCTATCCGCATTTCTTTTATTCCAACCTCTCCGCTTCGGAATATTGTATTTATTACGGACTGAAAATCTTATTGAACAAATTAAATCAATTTATTCATTTTGCTTTTCGATTTTGAAACAGATTGTGGAGTTTTGTCATAACATGTCGTAGTAATTCAATATGAAAAAAGCCAACGCTTTTTAGGATAATCCTAAAAAATAAATCCTTATTTTATAATTATTATTGTTGAGATAAGATATCATTTGAATATATTTAAATCCAACTGTAACCATATGCATTAGTCATTCTTAATTTTTCCCTTTTCCGAATATTATGTAGGTAATAAATCAAAACAGCTTCAGTAAATATATTTGTTCGGACACTCAATGGAAATGGACTACATTTCCTTATTACAAATCGTAAAGAAAAGTATCTCTTTTCCTTATAACAACCATTTCTTTAGAGCAACAAAATTATTAATTATTTATTGGAATAAATATTAAACGTGCAACTATTAACGTTAGAGAAACTTATATTATTATAAAACTAATGCCACTTTAATCAGCAAAAAGGTATCATCATCAGGCGCTTTGTCAAAAATTTTGACACATTATCCTGCAATAGAATTTTTTTAATTTTTTTGCTTCATATCCTTCACTTTGGCGCATTAAATATAACTGTAAGTTCCCATAATTTGATATATAAACGTTTTCTTTCACTCTCAACGTACTTTACAACATGGAGTATGTTGACCATTGTCCAAGATTGTCTTTCAGCCTGTAATCAAATATGAAAAAAAAAGCTGAAAATTTATAAATGAGTTCAGGAAAACTAACCTTTTCATGAAAAGAGCAAGAAGCATAACTTCTTCATCGATATGCCTTATATTCTTTGATGTCCTGAACTGAAAATATTGTAGGTCTTCTCATATTTATCTCGTGATTTCGACGGCAATAAACAGCCTCCAACCACGTTCCCCATCGTGTGATTACTGGTTGAGGAGGAAGCGGAACACCGGGTAGATGTTCTTTGTAAAACTGAACTCATAATGGGGTCTTTAAAAATACTTTCTAAACACTACTAATTAAAGTCTTAACTAAGGGAAAATGGTTTCCGACTTCTCCTGCAACACGATTTAGTCCGTGCGCCAAGCAAATTGTGTGAATTAAATTTAGGTAAAAGATTTTCAGGTTGAAAGCTGCCTCCACCATGTATGGTGCAGCATCCGTCACAAACAATAGAATTTTCTCTGTTGGAATCGAATCCGGTAAGAAGATCTTCCTGTATAAACCTTGTTATTGTCAAATTATTTGCCTATTCTAACTGTTTGGATGAAATTAAATAAGAGTTTGCTGGAACCGATACGTTAAGGATACCAATCATTAAATGAACTATGTATCGGCCCACACTATCAGTAGTTTCATTTACGCATATATAAAGATAATTGTTTGCAACAACCTTACTAATGCTATTCAATGTTTCTGCATAGATACCGCAAATATAATTTTTTCTTAACGTGCTCTCGTCGGGAATGTTATGTTTGCTGATGTGCTTTTGCAAAAATAACTTGACATTTAAATTGTTTAATTTATGTAGTGGAATATCTGCCGACACAAGCATTTGACACAAATCTTCATTAAATTGTTCTTGTTCCGATTTTTTGGAAGTTGGTGGCAAACATAGCGGCAATGTTTGCTGACTCTTCTTCGCCAATTTCATCTTTGTTAGTTTTGCAGCATGAGATGGAGTTTTCATATGTTGGTCGACTTGAAACTTTCGCTCACTCGTAATCTGCAAAAAGAATATCGCAATCATTGGTTGTTTTCATATAAAATAAATGTTAGTAAAAGATAATGGAATAATTAAAAACTTAATTAATTAATTAATTAATTAATTAATTAATTAATTAATTAATTAATTAATTAATTAATTAATTAATTAATTAATAAGAGGAAATAAACTTAAAATTTTACTCACAATCTTGCAGCATGTTACGCAAAACACTTTTTCTCCACGCATACGCAATTCTGAATAAGGTGCAACCCATCCATACACAGTCGCTATTTTCGGCATTTTTGCTATTATATATCATAGCTCACACGTTTACACTTCGAAAAGCCAACGTAAAATGACGTTTAAAATATAATTTCTTTCGAATATGGGAATAATTTCTCGAAATAGCAAAGAAACACATATGCTCCTGATTTCCTGATAAAATGTATTTTTGTATTTATTTAGAAGTTTTAAGGTATTAGCTTTTCCTGGAATTTTGTCTCGGCCTGGAAGAGCTTTAATAAATTCTTGGGAACGCTTATCGGAAAAGTAACGCGTTGAGGCTTAATAAAATGCTATTTTTAATTTAAAGAGGGCTGTTTAATTTTTGTTTGTTTGTTACATCCACGACATATTTTTAGTAATGCCTATAATAAATTTGATTTAGTAAATAAATAAATCTCGGATACTTAAAATATGCAAAAATGCTAAATTATTACAAAATATGCAAATAATATACAAAATGCATATATTATGCAAATATGCAAATTATGCAAACTGCATATAATCCGGCCTCTACCCATGACTGTATTCAAACTCATTCGACTTCAAGAATTAATTTTTATAATGCGTCACAGTGTACGTTCACCTTTAATATATCAAATAATAAGTAGATTTGTTTTGTATTCGCTATTATCTTTTTACTGTCATTATCAAATGTGATAAATTATATCTCCATTTTTTTAATTATAAATTTTTACGGATGGCGATCAAATTTTGTATGCACCACGTCAGTAAAGTGTCTTTATCGAATTCGCCTGTTACTCGCCTCGCTCGCTTTTGCTACCTAAGCTCATAATCTCGGGCTCGTTCAATAAAGAATCACTTTACTGATTTGGTACATAAATAACTATTATAAGCACCTACATGCTGGCATAGATAGGCTCAGATTAATTAAAAACAATTGGATTAATAATTCGAACAAACGCCTCTATAGAACCTCTATTAACCCCAAGGAAAATAATACATTACTATTTATAGAGATTAAAAGTATAACCGCTTGGATTTGATATTGTAACATGACATGAATCAACGGCTCAGCTAATGGCTCCTTTTTTTGCTTGTGAAGCTCTGCCACATATATTCCGAGCAATTTGTTCTGAGGAGAATTATCTACATAAGATCTGACTACCTTGTCAAATCGCCATCCACCCAATTGTTTCCACGTTCTTGGTGGTAATGGTAATTTAAGAAATTCAGCAATCATTCTAGGTATTTCCCGAAAGTATTTTTCCCTACCACCTACGAACTACATCCTCCAACATATTCCTTCACATACAATTCCTTCGATTTATAAAGGATCGGTTTTATTCTGACCGGCTTCAAATTCTTGTAAATTTTCTTCCGATTAAACGTTTTTTCGCTTCTTCAATTTCTGTTTTGAAAGCGATTTTAATAAACGAAAAATATCCAACACTGGATCCATAACAGCATCAATACAGACATCTATCTACACGATCTACACAACACTAAACTTAGCATCGCCATAATTCACACGCACCTGTTTGTACTTACTGCAAATACTAAATATTTTTCGGAATGTTTAGAAACCAAAATCGAATAAAACGTTGTATGTACCATGGGCATAATTATCGATAATGGCTCGGGAAAAACAGAAAAGGAATAATTTAAATAAAGAAATTTTCATAATCTCCTTTTAATTAGATACATTTGGTCCTCCTGTGTTCAAGCTTCTATATTTCGCCACGAAAGTGATTTTCTTCTAACCCTGCAAAATAATCGTCCACTGTTGAAGTTTGCTCTTCATTTCAAAAACTTCTAACATGTCAACGGTATTCCAGACTTTCGTGCACGAAAAAATCTTTGCAAAGATTTAAGTGGACCCACTACATACAATAAATATATTGTGCATGAGGCATAGGGAGCCCTAAGCTTTAAAAAAAACTGCAAAAGAAAATATTCTCCTTTGTATTGTTCTAAGAAACCTTATTTCAATGCTTTGGATTTAATTTTCTTTAATGTTTCTGTACCAATGTCGATAATACTGATGAGATCAAACTATTTCTGTACGTATTTTGTTTGGGATTTCCTTTTTCTTTCGGAAATAGATTCTTTATTGTGTTGAACAATTTTTCAGATGCCCCTGCACCTTAATTCAAATTTTCTGTACTCTGCGGCAAATTATTTCGGTTTAAAAAATTGACATCTGAACATATTTTGGACCCTGCCTATATGTTTTGCGCGTTATACAATTACTTTGATAGTTTGGTGTAATAGGATGCACGGATACACTATTTAGAATTCCAATGATTTGGCAAGAACAAATAAACCATTATTTTGATGACACGAAAGTATTTGTATACTCAGACGTTTAGGTATCCATAGAAGAAGAAAATTAGCTGCAAAGAAACAGCTTTCAGATCGGTACATCATACTGATGCTTTATCACTTATCACAAAAAATCATCACAAATTAGGAAAAGAACTAGATAGTGTAGAGCAAGAAATAACAGAAACGTTGAATACTAATCAAGAATTTGAAGCACTTTAAGAACAGAGAACACACTTGTCATGATCTAGTTAGGGCTCTAAAATTTTTCGATAGAGAAACAAAAGTCTTCAATTGTAGATTACAACAGTGAAAATTGTTATAATAATAATATTCTTATTACCTAAGAGGTCGAAACCTAATTACTCTATAATATTAACAAATTAGGTATGGGCAATATAAAAAGCGAAAGGAATAATTCTCATAAATTCTCAACTGATGCTTGCTTCATCACTTTAAATCACGCGAATGGAACCGCAAAGGTACTGGAATGTTTGTATTTGATCCAAGGTACAATAAAAAATATATTATATCCAGTGGGAAGGGTCTAGCAAAGATGTTAGTCATTAGAATTTTTCACATAGAACATCACTTTGTGTCCTATTGGACAACATGTGATGGCAATATAATAATTCATCTTAACGATATCCTCTAACCGAATAAATTACATTGATGACAAAAGACATGATTTTTAAGAAACTCCAATAAATACTGTCCAAAGAGAAATAAGGGAGTCGCAAGCATACAAGAAATATCATATAAAGCAGCATACACAACATAAATAAAATATGTATGCATTTACGCGTTTATGACCACAATATTTTTGAAGTAGTTAAAAATTTGTGAAGTTTCATGAATTTTTAATTATCCAAACAACCAGGAAGGTAGCATCGCGACGTGTAGTGGTCCTGCATACTGGTACAAACTTAATTTGTCAAATTGTAGAAATTAATGCAACACATTAGGCGACATTTGCACGTAGAAATGAGATTCAATAGTTATTAATTTTCATTTGCAATAAGTTCAAAACGTTAATGGAATGGAAGAAAATGTTCAGGGATGCAAATACCTCAACCGGAATAACAACCGTTTACAGCTCGTAATTTGCAGACGACCAAGCAGTTATTACAGGAGACAGAGAAGCTCACGAATATATAACACGCAAGTTGAAAGAAACTTATGGGCAATGGGGTCTCACAATTTATATAGAGAAAGTAAAATACTTGAGCATCGGATCTGAAATTATTAATTTACAACTGGATACTTCAAAGACAGAAGCTTGTGAAGGCTATAAGTACCTAGAAGTAGGATTCGATAAAACAGGGACACGCGAAAAGGAGATAAACGAATCTGATTGGTATTATATGGAGCAAATATCATAAAACATAGAAAATACAACATTGATAATGCATTAATCTAAAGTAGCTTACTCTACGGATCAAAAGCCTGGACAAATACTGAGAGGCATGGAGAATGTTAAAGGCCACTGAAATGGATACAAGAGCCAGCAGAATCAGAAATGAGAACATTAGACAACAAATGGAAATGCAAAACACAATCATGAATGACATAGAGAGAAAACTGACTTGTACACAAGGACAAACCACAGACTACCTAAACAAGCAATGGCCTGGAATAATTCATATCAAGAAAGGTATGAGTCTAAGAAATTTTCAAGATGGTTGTTGGGAAGACCGGAGACAACGGCGTCTAGATATCGGACAACGTCTATGCACGTTTTAAAATCGATTATATATATGTATATTGATCCAAGACATCACCACCTGTCGAAGTTTATGAACATCATTTATGGAAGAAATATTGGAGAATATTTAAATATCATCCGCTTATCGAAATACAAAATAATCGACATTTAGAAGTAAATCATTAATAAATAAAGGATATTTATTAAATATATCTACAAACATTTTTTGATGACGGCAATACATAATGTTAATTTTAACATTAACAATAAAGGATATTTATTAAATATGTATATCTACAAACATTTTTTGATGACGGCAATACATAATGTTAATTTTAACATTATGTATTGCCGTCATCAAAAAGTGTTTGTAGATATATTTAATAAATATCCTTTATATTGAAAAACGATTAATTTATTATGACGTGAGTATGTTAGAAATAAGCTAGTAGCTTAGTAACTAAATAAAATTTACTAAAGAAAACACTCGATATATTTGTTTCACAAATTATTTTGTGAAACAAATATACCGAGTGTTTTCTTTAGTAAATTTTATTCATTATGTTTCACCAAGAGCCAACCGTGGATTCTATATATTAGCTTAGTTACTAGTTATTATTTGTCATACATCAGTAAAAATATATCTTTAATAAATATTGAAGGAATGAAAGAAAATTTAAAACTGTAAAGTTAGAAATAGTTTCCTACGAAACACTATTATCAATTTTCCAGAATTAGTTTTCAAGCATCTTCCCGATAACGCCGTTGAAAATAAAACGATGGTTTAATAGGCGGAGCATCAATTAAATTAAATGCAACAGAAAGTGTTGTATTTTCTTAATCTAGTTAGTAGTCACGTTAACACTGTTATTAAACTATCATAAAGGATATTGTTTATATTAGTTTATTGCCGACTACAACGTTTTAATTGATACTAAATGGAAATTTTATTGACAACGTTCATTAAAATTTAATTCTTTTATTAGTTCAACGATATCATGATAGAACATGCAATGCTACTTGCCGTTTCAGGTTCATGTTGAAAGTTTTCGTTTGTTTTTTGTTGCTCTATATATATATAGTAAACCTAATCAGTAGGCGATTAAAGGTCTGTATATTACTTCAAAATATATGTATTTAAAAAACTCTACATGTTTCGGCTGTGTACGCCTTTATCAAGAGAATACAAAATATGAATGCAAACATCATGTTATATATATATATATATATATATATATATATATATATATATATATATTTAGTGTTTAAAGAATTTTGTTTTTCTTTTATATTTTATTGGCCGTGTCTTAATATTAAAAATAATAGATTTTTAAAAATCAAACTGCTTTAAAAAAACACCAATTGACACTTAAACATAATTTTGATTTTGAAAACACCAAAGTAATAACACAAAAAAAGAACACAAAAGCTAGAGAGGTCTTAGAAATGATACACATTTTCAAAAATAGCAAAACAATCAACGACAGAAACGAAATTGATGGGCTTTCAAAACTCTATTACCCTCTCATAAAACAATAGAAAAATCAAAAAACCCCCTGCACGCACAAGACAAAAACGGGAAAAAATAGCTCCCATTAGAAAAAACAACGTTAACATATACCCCTAAATACGGTCCTGCCACCATGCTCATTCCAAAGAACAGAAATTAAAACCCCCGCAAACTAAAGTATTAGTTCACTTACAATATCCGCACAAGCACGATCGTTCTTTAAGAAAATTGGTCTCGGATGTCCAACACATGTGTCACATGAATGCGTACCCTTGTAAAACCAAACGCACAACAAATGTGAGTTTATTTGTCTTTTCTTTGTTCTCTTTACTTATTGTAGTGTAATTCAACTTTCCAATTCATTCATACAGTTGTTAATCACTTTAATGTCTCCTTACCTATTCATTTTAGCTATTTTTTATTTTAATTTTATGTAATTTTCAACGTTAAATGTTAACTCAATTTGTAATCATTTTTTAATCTAATTTTAAACTTAAAATTGTTAATAATTGTTAAGTCTCCAATTAATTCATACAGATATTAATCACTTTAATGTCCCCCTACCACATTCTAAGCTATTTTAATTTAATGTTATTTAATTTTCAACGTAAAATTGCCAACCTAATTCGTAATTCATTTCTTAATATAATTTTAAATTTAAAATTGTTAATTTAATTGTTATATCACACGAAACAAACACAGTTCTCATGTTCATTGTAATGATTCTTGTTTCCAGATGCTTGAAAAAGACTGAATTGATAAAAGTCGAAACGTCGTAAACAAACATCAAAATTCAATAAAAGGTCGCTAAAACCAATAAAAATCTATTATTTTTAATATATATATATATATATATATATATATATATATATATATATATATATATATGTGTGTGTGTGTGTGTTCACGGTCTTTTGATTTTATTTTCAAGAGGTGATTAAACATCTTAAAATAAGGATATTAACGTAAAAATATGTTAATAACAATTGCATAATAAGAGAAGTATTACTGTTAAATTTTTTTTAAATTTTTTATTTTCTTATTTTTAAGGGATGATTAACCATCTTAAAAAAGGTTATTAACCCTAAAACGACTGATCAACAACTTGTGCAAAGTAAATGAAAATTCAAACGATAGGTTATTAGTGAATTTTGTACTAAGTAGGCTGATGTCAGTAACTTTCCCTCTGTCAAGCTATTTTGCACTGCTGGTTTGACATAAATTCTTTGGAATAAATCCTAATAAGGAAAGTAAAAATGGTCCATCGCACCAACAGTGAATACGTTGAAATGTTATTAATATATGGGGAAGTACGCTGTGACAAGTCAATTGTATGCTGAGCGGTTTCCTAACAGACTGATATCTATTCCACAAAAATTCACCGCTCTAGAAATCCGTGCACAAGAAACGGGTGTATTGTAAACACGTCAAGGTCGGGATGGATGGTGGACTTGGCCGACACCAACAAATTTTAGATGTCGAAGAAGAAGTCTTAAATCTTGTCGAAGGATCTTCTTCTAGTAGTACTCGAAAAAAATCTCCCCAAGTAAATGTATCAAATCGAATTGTCGAATGTTGTCGAATTGTTGGCGAACACTATGCGAGAATCAATTGTATCCTTTCCATGTACAAAAAGTACAGGCTTTATAACTTGAAGATTATCCTTTACGTTTACAGTTTTGCCGATGATTTCTACAAAAACATGCTGAAATTACAAAATTTTCTTACATTGTATTAGTGACATGATTTACACGTAACGGTATAAATAACTGTCGTAATACTCATATCTGGGCTGTCGAAAATCCACATGCTGTTCGTCGTAATAATTTCCAGCACAGATTTTCGATAAACGTTTAATAATTGATAATTGTTTAATTTAATATGCTTAATCACCAATTATAAATAAAGAAAAATGAAAACTACAAAATTTTTTTTAACATTAATATCTCTTTTACTATGCAACTTTTGTTAATATATTTTTACGTCAGGTCGAATGCTCAATGGGAATAGATTTTATTTGAGAACATCCTAAAAAAACAATAAACAACTCGATAGAAATGATAATTGCAAAAAATGAATTTAGTGTGATTATTTAATTGAGTCACAGATTGTAATTTTATTCATTTTACGTCGCTTTTTCTTAAAAACTGCATTGCAAATTATTGTATTTAATAATGAAACGACGATATTTGACTTTAGATGTAATGAATCGAGCAATAGGTCATCTTGAAGGTAGCGTGCGTCAAGTCGAAGTAGCTCAGCGCCAAAGTGTCATCAGTTGACTGTGGAGGCGTTTTAGGGAAGCCGGTAGTCCGGCTGAACGATATCTAGGTCGTAGACGCTGTACAACGGCAGCTCAGGACAGATTTTTGATTTTAAATGCTAAAGGACAACCTACAATAACAGCACCTGAGTTGGTTACGAAACTACAGCGTGCGCATAATTTAATTGTTCACCAAAATACTGTGAGAAATCGTCTCCATGAAGCTGGACTACATTTTCGATGACCAATCGGATGTCCATCTCTCTCAAGAGGTAATCGCGGAGCAAGATTAGACTGATGTCAAGAATTTATAAACAGGGAGGAAAATGATTGGGCTATAGTTTTGTTTACAGATGAATCCAGATTTGGATTTTATCCTGATTCTCGTTGGCCAAGGGTATGTAGACGATCTGGAAGTATAGAATCTTTGAATCTTGTCCAGGAAGTATATAGTCACAGAGGTGGTATTGTTATGGAATGGGGCGGAATAATGATTGGCAGTCGAATCGAGCTCATTTTTCCAAATGGTTTTTTGACAGCTCAGCAATATTTGGATAATATCCTTCAGCCCATTGTGCGTCCATTTACCGGTGCCGTTGGTCAAAATTTCCATCTGATGCATGACAAAGCTCATCCACATGTCGCGTGTGTTGTGATTGACTGGTTAACAAACGAGGGAATTGATGTATTGCCATGGCCAGTACAATCTCCGGACCTGAATCTCATCGAGCATGTATGGGACATGCTTCAGATTCCCAATGCTGTTAGATTCAAGGAACTTCTGACAGAAAAATGGGCACGTATGCCACAAGATATAGACCATGTAATTCTGTCGATGAACAATAGGTGTATGGCTGTGCTTAATCAACGTAGAGGTCAAACTCTATATTAAAATGTGTTTTTTTTAATTTCTTTCTCGAAAATTGTTTAAAACCAAATCTCAAAATGTTGCTTTGTTTTAATTGCTTAAATTTTCGAAATATTTTTTTGTTTTATTAAAGAATTTTACATTAATATGTTACATATTTAAACAATAAATAACCTTAAATATCAATATTCTTTGAAATCAGTTATTGCCAATAGATTACTTATATTTTTAAATATACCCTTAGACTTGTTTTGTATATATATATATTTCGTCGAATGTTTTCGCGATTGTTTGTTGAAGCCTTGTTCTTCGGGATATTTCGCCGCGTTTGGATGATTTCGTCTTGAGACGGACAACTTTCTTCCTGACGTTTCGGTGACATCACTTTCACCTTTTTCTAGAGGATTTTCTCGTTGCGATGGTAACTTCAAGAGTGCGTCGATATATATATATATATATATATATATATATATATATATATATAATATTTTCGTGACCTTGGAATGATATGGTAAATTCAATCAGTTGGCGATTAAAGGTCTGGCTTTACTTCAAAGTATATACATTTAAAACAACCCTACATGTTTCGGCAATGATGCCTTTATCAAGGATATAAAATATAAATGACAGTATACAAATGTCAAATAATTGAGTTTCTATGGATAAAATTATTCAAAGATACATTCCAATTGAATAATAATAAATCATGCCTTAGTATTCCAAAAACAGATAGCAAGGTGTGAACATATAATGACACTTAAGATGCAATATACAAACATGTATAGGTTTTCTATTTCCATAGAAACTAGGTAATACATTCTTACATTGTCCCACGTAAAATGCAACATATCAATATAATTTGACATTAGTCAAGTCAAAAGTAGCAGTATTTCTATTTCGATATTAGCTTAGTATCAATCTTAAATGATATACACAAAGGAAGAGAGAACTCAGTTAGTGACATGGTATCTTTCGGGATTCAGTTTGCAAAGAACGGCTGACGTGTTTCACGTTAACTACCCAGACAGGCCAGTACCAAATTCGTCAACTATGTCAAGGTTCGTTTCAAAATTTAAAAGTGAAGGTTGTGTAGAATTAAGTCATCGAAAACGTAAAAGACCAAATATTGCAAGAACTGAGGCACGAAGAAATCAGTTGATCGAAACAATCGAAAATAATAATCGTCTTTCTACTAGGCACTTGGCAAGACAGTTGGGAATTAGCAAATCCAGTGTATTCAGACTCTTGAAAAGTGAAAAATATAACTGCTTTAAATTTGAAAATCATCAAAACTTAGATTCGGTGACAATGGGAAGAGGACTGTTTTCTGTGATCGGCTATTTGAAATCATCAATAATAACATTGATTTTTTAAAACAAATTGTATTTACCGATGAAGCAACATTTTCTGTTAACGGTGAAGTAAATCGACAAAACACTCGATATTGGAGCAGAAGAAATTTACATTTGTTTAATGAATCTAGAACACAATACCCTCAAAAGGTAAATGTATGGGCGGGAATCACTAGTTCTCAGATTATAGGACCATTTTTTATTGACGGATATTAAATAGTGAAAAATATTTACTATTACTACAAACGGAAATACTTCCAGCTTTAAATGCTTTAAACCTTCCTCATCAATTATGGTATCAACATGATGGCGCTCCTGCTCACTATTCTGCAAATGTGTGTCAGTATTTAAATGCAGCATTTCCTCAACGCTGGATAGGACGCGGCGGAGAAATAGCTTGGCCTCCGCGCTCGCCTGATTTGGCACCAGTTGATTTTTTTTTTGGAGGTTATTTAAAGACACAGGTTTACAATGGCGAAACTGAAAACTTAAATCAGCTGAAAAATAGAATAATTGAAGTTTCTGGAACAATTACAGCAGACACACTAAATTCTGTTGTTACTAATTTTTATCATCGTGTAAGTCACTGTTTGGCAGTCAATGGGGGAATATTTGAAAATTTTTTGTAAAACAATTCAATAAACGATATTTATCGGAAATGTAGTTTTAATCCTAAAACACTACATTGAATTAAATAGACTTTACTGTCAATAATTTGACAAAACAACCATGAAAGATATCATATCGATCATAACTATTACATATTGCATTTTATGTGGGACAGTGCAAGTGCATAGTATAACTATTACATATTGCATTTTATGTGGGACAGTGCAAGTGCATAGTATTTTCGTATCTATGGTTACTACATTCATATATTGCAAGTTACATGAAATTCTCTGTATGTGTTGTCCGCTGCTAGCAGCTTGTGTCTCTTTCTGGGTATGAACTTGTGTGTTGGTTGCTGCTGGCAGCTTGCGTCTCTCTCTGGGTGTGTGGTTTTGTGTTTGTGTGAGCGCGTAAGTGTAGGATTTTGTATGTTGGCGCGCTCGTGCGTGTGTTTAGTGACCGGTCACATAAATTTAGAGAGATCAGATAACCAGCCGTTGCGCAGGGCCGCCAACCCTTTCCCGGCAACTTCTTTACTTTTCCGTGCAGTACTTCGACGGCCCGACCCCCGCCCCATCGAGGCAAGGCGCAGACCAGCGAAGCGCACCCTGCACGGGGTTGCTCATCGCCAACCGAGGGAATAGTCTTAGCGGCTACTTCGGTCGACGACGGTCACACTTTGTGCCATCTTAACGTTTTCCGCCAATGCGGGGGCACTGCATACACGTCGAACGTGTGTGTGCTGTTAACGGCAGCCTAGCTAGGTTGCCGCCCAGGACCGGTCCTAGTGGTGTGTGCATTGCGCGGTGCCGTGTTTTGCGTCGCGTAGCTTGGCTCCTCTCTCCTGCTGGAAAGGCGGAATGGCACCTGTCTGCCCATCGGACAGACCCCCCTATAGTTTGGTAGCGCATATGCTAGGCTACAACCCAGTAGGGGACCACATCAGCACAAAACAAAAACAGGGAAAAGCATTCCGCCTTTCCAGCAGGAGAGAGGAACCAAGCTACGCGGCTGGATGTCACAGTTTGCGTTACCACTTTTTCTATTGCTTCTGTCCGTATATCTACTAATTTAAACATTTTGTTCCGTGTTTCGACATAAAGAGAGTGAATCTTTATTGCTATTAATTTAATCCGACTACCACTTGATATTGTTTTATTTTATCTCTTATATCTCCAATATTTTTCAGTATTTTGTCCATTATTATGATGAATAGTAGTGGACTTAATCCGTTTGCCTGTTTGACTCCTGTTTTCATCTCGAAAGTTTTTGAGATTGTGCGATTTACTTGCGATTTATGTCGACGGTATCGAACGTTTATTTTAAGTCCAGGAAGGTTAGATGCAATTCCACTCCAGTTTGTATATTGGCGATTGTGCGTCTTTCCTCCCTGTATCCAGCTTGTTCTTCTTCCAATTTATTATTTACTTCGGTTCTAAGTTTCTGTTCTATTATTTTAGTATATTGCTTAAATCGAGTGTATGATAGGCATATTGTTCTGAAGTTGTTACGGTTCGTGAAGTCACTGTTTTTGTGTATAGAGATTTTGAATAGTACCTCCAAGTATTTAGGAATTTTCTCTGTATCTCGGGCTCTATTAGGTATATCCGGAAGCCAGTTTTTACCTGTCTCTTTTAGATACGAGGTGATATCCAAAAGTTTCTGAAATTTGAACCAAGCACGTAAACGGACGTAGTTACAATCAAACACCACAAGGCGGAGCTGTTTACACCATTCGTGAGTTTGTATGCTAAGCGACGTAATTGTAAGTAGAAATGTTCTTTGTTGATGAACAATTTTTCGTTGTTTTGTCAGCTTGTGCTTACGATATTTCTATTGTCGATTTGATTGAACAGCGTATCTGATCAAATTCTATTTCAAACTTGGTAAGACTATCGTAGAAGCCCGTACAATCATCAACAGACACACCAGTGTATGTCGTAGTTGTTGGGAATATCGTAGGCAGATCATATAAGACATCTGCAATATTGTGGGATTATTTTACGGCACATGACAGCGGATTTTATCGGAAGAATTTTACAAAAACGACTAAATTCTACGCCATGAGAACATGAGCCAGATACTGCTTTCCTGATACAGCAGCAGTTTTTGAGGGAAAACTACATGTTTCTCATCCAGCGTGCTCGCCAGACATTACTCAATTCGACTTTTCCCTCCTTTCAATGATGAAAATGAATTTGAAACGGCAAAAATTTGACCCTATAGAGACGATTGAAGCTGAATCGCAGATGGTGCTGAATACATTAACAAAACAAGACTTTCAGAATGCATTCCTTTCGTGACAGTGGCGCAAGGATCGGTGCTACCATTCGCAAGGGGACTAAATTGAAAGTGATGGACGTGAATGAAATGCAGGTATTCTGCAATTTTATTTATCGCTACCTTCCGGGAACTTTTGGATACCATCTCGTATTTGATCAGTTCAGGATCAAGATTATCCGGCTACATGCTTTGGGTCTTAATTTTATTTATTTTAGTTTCAAGTTCATTCGTACTAGGTGCGCAAAAAGTATCACCTTATTTGGAGACGCTAAACATTTTCATTTGGGGGTTAATGTAATTGTTTTTTTTCTACATTTAACAGGTGACACTTATTAAATTTATTGTGTTTCAAAATGGAGAGGTATATGCTACCAGAACGCGTAAAAATTGTTTCAATGTTTTTGCGAAATAATTCGTTAGTGGATTTAACTCAACGTGAATTTCGGAACAAATATCCGAACGATGTGGCGCCTACTGCTCAAATAATTCGACGTCTGGTGGCTTGACTTGAAGAGACAGAATCAACCCGAGATCGGAAATCAAATGGACAGCCTCGAACAGGCCGGTCACTTAAGAACATCCAAGCTGTAAGGGATAGTGTCGAGGAGGAGCCATCAACAATCGACGCGAAAACGTCCTTCAAAGAATTTTGACCAAAGATTTGAAGATGTTTCCGTACAAAATTTAAATAGTTCAACAGCTGGTGCCAGCCGACCGCCAAACCCGTGTTGCGTACAGTCAGAAGTTGTTGCAGCTGAATAACGAAATGCCTGATTTTTTAGAGAAATTGTTAATGAGGAAGGAGGCGCATTTCCACCTCTCTGGACATGTAAACAAAGAAAATACCCAGTTTTGGGTAACCGACAATCCTCATGTTCTCCATGAGACTCCACTTCATTTCGTTATTCTGCTGCAACAACTTCTGACTGTATGCCACACGGGTTTGGCGGTCGGCTGGCACCAGCTGTTGAACTATTTAAATTTTGTACGGAAACATCTTCAAATCTGGACATGTAAACAAAGAAAATACCCAGTTTTGGGTAACCGACAATCCTCATGTTCTCCATGAGACTCCACTTCATCTACAAAAAGTGACCGTATGGTGCGCTGTTGAACATGTGATTTTGCTATACTTTTTTGAAGACGACAATGGAAACGCGTTAACCGTCACTGGCGAACGGTACCAGGCCATGTTGTACGTGTTCTTAATACTGAAACTGGATGAGTTGGAGTTGGAGGATATTTGGTTCCAGCAAGATGGTGCCACCGGCCACACAGCGCGCGACACCATGGAGATTTTGGGAAACACTTTTCCAGGTCGTTTGATTTCTCGATTAGGGGATTTTGGTTGGCCAACGAGATCGCCCGATCTGACGGTCCCAGGCTCCTTTCTGAGCCGTTACAAAGGGGCTGGTCTACGTAAACAAGGCGCAGACCCTCCAGGCCCTCAAGAATAACATTCGCCAAGAAATCGACGATCAAACTCCGGAAATGTTGACGAACGTGATACAGCATTTTTTTTATTATTTTTCGAATTACAGCAAAAGAAAATCGGATAATACATTTTGCGCCACCTTGTATTTATTTTTTCCATGTATTGGTTTGCTTTACTACACAAATCAATAAATATTAACCGATGCACAGAATACAATTATCAAAATATGTACTTAGTTTTTATTATATTGCAAGCAATATTTAATAACAATGTTGTGATTATTTATCCGCTAATCTAAGAATGTAAAAGTGATTTACTAGCGAAATCGAATCAATGCTTTAGCGTTTCTTCCGTTTCTAAATGTTCATTTCCGGATCTGTTAAATGTAATTTATGACTCTGTTAGGATCATCCAAAAGACGGCAATTAAGCCCTTCGAAAAAATAAATTCGAAACAGGAGGAACGCCCGTCCTACATCGCCTCGCTGTTACCTACAGAATGTTTCTTTGTTGTATGTGTACCGACGGTCTTCTACGACAACGTGAAATAGTACATGTAGAAATGAATTAAAAATAGAAAGGCGTCTCGTGCATATGCTAACGCTTAACTATGTATATCCCCCTAATATACAAACATGTGCTTAATTAATTTTACTAGAGACGCACGCACACATTAACAACGGATGAAATCATAGAAGATGCGATTCAGATAATAAAGGTGCATTGTTTTGAAGTTCTGCATTGTTCTTTTTTTTCTGTACGGCAACAGTACGTGATCAAGAATGTGTTGTAAACGACTTCCTGTTGATGAGATGTCACTGCAATGTTTTAATCCTTTTTTATCGCTTTAACTACGAAAATAAATCTAAAAGATGTTTTGCTTGCTTGAAACTACATTAATGTGTGCCATATAAATAGCTTTCCAAGGTATATACGAGGATGATTTGACGAGAGAATGACTTTTCAAAAGTTGGCAACACTTTCTCCATGATAAATATAGACCAAGGTTTCATTGGAAAATAAATTTTGTAATTAGAGTGTGAGGTTGAGAGAATAGGATTTTTGTCGAGCTTACAGACTACTTTCAACCCCGAGTTTCTAGGACAAAGATGGCATTGTAATAGAAAATATATGTTTGAACTTAAGCCAGGTATTATAACTTAACAGTTTAGAAAATTATTTTGACAGCGACATTGACTATCATCAATTAATGTGTTAGAACTGTTAAAAACAAGTTTGAACATCGAGGTTGAATAAATATGGTTTACAATACAGTGCAAAAAAACGTACATGATAGAAGCCTATTTCGAACTGGAGTGCGAATTGATGGAATTTGGGTGTACAGCCAGCGTGTATGTTTGGATGATTTTAGAGAGCACTTCCGAGAGTTAGCTGTAATTCCCAAAAATTTGTATAATTGCCTTTCTAATTGTGTTTGTGTATTTCGAGAAACTGGTTCTGTGGGATATGAATCACGTACTGGTAGACCAACTGTTCGTTCGGAAGAAGTTATAAATCGTTATAAATGTTCGTCAACGTATGGAAAATGAACCCACAAAACCTTTGAAACGTGTTTTTCAAGAGATTGGATTTTCTTATGGAATATGCCAGAAAATTGTAAAGAAAAACTTACACATACATGCGTATAATATACAATTACATCTAGCTATTTTGCTGGTAGACTACCCTAGACGTCTTGCGTACTGCCAGTGGTTTGCAAATAATTTAATGCAAGATAATTTGACATTTTTCTCTGATGAAGCGTGGTTTCATGTTTCGGGGTACGTTAATTCCCAAAATACTCGGATGTGGAGTAGTGAAAATCCTCATATTTTTGTTGAATCGTGCATACTGCGAAACTTAGTGTTTGGTTAGCAGTTTCTCGTCGCAGAATTGTTATTTACCTATTTTTTTAAATTTTACAATTAATGGTGGGAGGTTTGAATGAATTTATTGAACAGCTGCACAAAGATGAATTACAGTATGGTTACTTCCAGCAAGATGGTGCAACGGCACACACAACACATGAAAATATTGCTTTTCTTTAACGATCGGATTATAAGCTTATATACGGAAGTCGAATTTCCACTACGATCACCTTGTTTGACAATTATGGACTTTTTCGTGTTTCCTCACCTAAAGAATAGGATGTTTAAAACTCCTGTTGCTAATTTGCAAGATCTGCAGCAACTAATTATTGAAGAATGTGCATTAATAAGGCCCTCAATCCTGCAAACTGCCTTTAACAGCATGAGAAGGCGTATAAACTTGGGAATTGAAAATAATGGACAACAATTTCATCAACACTTGTTTTAATTTCGCCTTTTTTTATTAATAAAATCTTGAATACCAGCTCAGCTTGTTGTTTTATTGTATGTGTAAATCAAATGACATATTTATTGATGCCACGATGACACTGTCAAAATAATTTTCAAAAGTTAAGGTTGAGTTACGAGTAAAATAATATGGTTTAAGTTCAGACATATATTTTCTATTGCAATGCCATTTTCGTCCTAGAAACTTTATGATATCACGATATATGCCCTAACGTTTATCGTTGTGATTGACTAAATACTTGTTGCGTCCAAGGATGTGGTTGGTAACAATAGTTGTTGGAATCTATCGTTTAGCTTGGAGGTAGTTGTTCATATATACCGTTCACCACAAATCGCATATATATAGTTGTGTAGCTTGATACGCGATCCGTGTATAATTTTGCGTAGTAAAGTATCCGCATAACGTGAGGGGAAGGAAATTAGTTATGCAACTTAAACATCACAAGGGTGTGTTGCATTTAGAAGTCGTTCTGGGGTAGGAATTTCATATGTTAACGAAAAATTTAATGTTGGCTATCTTTCTTAATTAGTATTCGCCGTAGTTAAATTTTGTGATCTCGTGCCCGTGTTATATGTTATAAACTTTCGTTGGATTTATTGTTTGTTTGTGTAAGTAACATTTAGGACTATGGATAATAGTGTATAGTTTTACCATTTTTTTGATATTATTGTTGTACATTTTTTAGATTAATATTAACTGGATAGTGTCATATTTTGAAACGTCAACTATACAATTTTTGAAAATAACGAGCGATCATTAAAATTTTCACTCGTAGCTGGCCGTGTATATAAAAATTATGTCGTAGCTTTAGTCATTAAGATGTTATTTCAAACATCTGTCAGTGTCAAATATATATTTTAAAGTTTCATCAAAATAAAAAGTAATGGCCTTTAATGATATGCATAAAGCGTTTATGGTAGAATGTTACTTCCTGACATCTCAAAAAATTCATGGTATTTGGCAGCATTCAATAGAAAATTGGCTTTGCGGAGTTTGAAGAGAGATATCCAAATACTGTTCCTAGCTATAAAACTTTCCGTGATACGCTAATGCATTGTGTAAATCTTTTTCGTCAAACAGGCAGTATTTTAAGGAAAAAAGGAAGCGGTCCTCCTCTCAAGAGAAGTCGCGGCGTAATTGAAAATGTCAGATAAATTATTAACGAATCTCCTCAAACATCTATTCGCAGAGTTTCGCAACAAGTTGGGCTTTCGTATGGGACATATCCAAAAATTTTAAAAAAGGGCTTGCACATGTATAGCAAACGCCAATTAAGTTGGCGCGAGGAGGGGGTGCGCAGAAGCTGTTTTTAAAAGCGTCCACCCCCACTACTCAAGTAATTGTCAGAATATATTTGTCATTGACGTTTGACAGAACATATTTTGTAATGTCTTTGCTAGGGGATCATACACGCTCAGAGGTTAGAATTATCTGACATTTGATATCAAACCAAATACAAATCTCCCCACTACTTCTAATCCTGCGCGAACTTACCCCTTCTCACGCCAACTTAATTGGCGTTTGCTATATCCATATAAATTAACTTCTGTACAAAATCTATTACCTACGGATTATGAAAAAAGAACACAATTTTGCCAATGGTTTATTCAAACAATGACAGACAATATTTTAAATCATACTTTTTTCACCGATGAAGCTTGGTTTTATTTGAAAGGTTATGTTAATTCGCAAAATATGCGTATGTGGTCCAGTGAAAATCCTCATTTCTACAGAGAAGTTCCTCTACATCCAGAAAAAATAGGCGTATGGGTAGGTATGAGTTGTCACCGATTAATAGGACCAATATTCTTTGAGGGCACGATAACATCGGAGAAATATCGTAACGAAATTCTCAGTGTTTTTACTAATCAATTGACTAATGATGAACTCCAGGTCGGATATTTTCAACGGGTTGGGGCTACATCTCACGTTACACTTGAAAATATTCAGTTTTTGCAACAATTTTATGGCGATAGGATAATAAGTAGAAATACAGCGATTCCATATCCACCACGATCGTGTGATTTAACAGTCATGGATTTTTTTGTGTGGCCATATATAAAGAATATTATTTATGAAACACCAATTAATAATCTACAAGAGTTAAGACATAAAATCATAGAAAAATGTGAACACATCAATAACTCCCCGCAAATACTGATCAATGTTTTCAATGCTCTACGAAATAGAGTGCGATTATGCTTGGTGGAGAATGGTCAACATTTTACACATTTTTTATAATATTCTTTTACTTTGTATAAAAATTATAAATATATTTAATATAAAAGTCAGCATTTCAAATTATTTTTTAACAATCATGACGTTTGAAATTAAAATGACAGATCTCCTCTAATAACTTAAGTTAGGACATACTTTTTGTGCACATGGCTTACTTGAGCGAAAATTTTAATGATCACTCGTTACTATTTCTTTAAATTCATTTGGCATAAGAGTTGGTATAGATCCTAAATATATTTTTATACGAATTACGTTTGTTTGCAATTTTCATTTGAATTTACATTTTATGATATATTTTGGAGATATTCAAGAAGGTGGAAAGGAATTAAATAAGGTATGGAGAAAAATATTCGTTTGATTAAATTCTGCATTGAATATGTCTAAGAAGTTTATGTAATGGGTTCTAAGTTGCATATATTGATTGCAATACAGAAGTTAATCGAATGAAATATTATTTCTCCTTCATACATAAAATTGGAATAACTCCAATAGTAATTTAACTACAGCTGTGTTGGTTGCATACACAATTATGCCCCTTTCCCCGCAAGATGACTAGTCCTCAAGCTATACATAGTGATCTATTTTACTTTTAAGTTACACATCTATATGACGAGTGATCATTAAAATTTTCGCTCAAGTAGGCCATGTACACAAAAAGTATGTCCTAACTTAAGTTATGTTATTACTTATTAGAGGAGATCTGTCATTATAATTTCAAACGTCATGATTGTTAAAAAATAATTTGAAATGCTGACTTTTATATTAAATATATTTATAATTTTTATACAAAGTAATAGAATATTATAAAAAATGTGTAAAATGATGACCATTCTCCACCAAGCATAATCGCACTCTATTTCGTAGAGCATTGAAAACATTGATCAGTATTTGCGGTGAGATATTGATGTGTTCACATTTTTCAATGATTTTATGTCTTAACTCTTGTAGATTATTAATTGGTGTTTCATAAATAATATTCTTTTTCCACGGTCGGGAGTAGAAATCAGTTTCTATGACATCAAAATTAAAACAGAAGTAGTCGATTATTCCCAAGGGAGTATAATGCTCCCAAGGGAGTTTACATTATGGAGAACGTTTGTGATTCATGCAAAAAAAAGATAACATTGAAATTATTTATTGACATTTAAATTAAATGTTACATTTGTACAATTTTCAAAATTAATATTAGAAGGAATATTACTTTCGCTTACATTTACAGTTTTTGTGATTACCCTAGTAGTGGTACCTACTAAAACCTGATTAGCAATTTTGGTCTTATTTTCAATGGAGTTCTCGACATAACCCTCAGCGACTGTCGTTGATTTCCAACCAGCATGACGCTTTATTGTCGTGATATCCACACCAGCATCTGCCAGTAATGTCGCTGAAGATCTTCGTAAGCAGTGACCAGTATAACATGCAGCATCAGGTAATTTTAAATACGAAGCTACTTCACTCGGAATTTTTCCCATGGTATTCTTGCCAACTGGCTGCGAACTACATTTTCCTGCTTTGTAGTACAAAAAAAGGCGCTTATGCTTGACGTGGGGAGGACGAAGGGACAGGTATTTTCGAAACAACTCAAGCATATTTTCCACATCGGTAACCACAAAGGTTCGTGGAATCTTTGTCTTAGTGTTTGGAATTTTTACAATCAAGGAAGAGCCTACATCCTCAATATCATCTACAGTTAAATTGACTAGTTCATCAGTTCGACAAGCTCCGGCAATCCCCAGAATTAATCCAACCTATAAAAAATCAAAATACTTAATAATTGAAATACCTAACAACAAAAGTAATCTTACCTTAATTATTAAGAATTCTTTGTCATCTGCACTTGATAGAAAACGGTCGATTTCACCCTTTCTCAATATTTTCGATTTTTTCGCTTGATATCCGTCACCGGTTCTTTTCAAAAATGCGATCAGCTTGGGGAATTTGCTTATATCTATGTTGTCGTAAATGATCAAGCATGACTTAACCATAGAATATTGCGCCCATAATGTGGAAGACTTGTAATTCTTTGCATTTTCACTGAAGTATGCCAACAAAACATTCTCGCTGTATACTTGAACATTTTTCTCGGCGCACCACTTTTTGAACCGATTGTAGGCTATATCGTATAAAGATGTTGACTTCGTAGGCAGCAAATTGCTTATTGCAATATATGCAGCCTCCACAATCTCTTCCGACTTTCCGACAATTATTCATTGTGCACTAAACAAACTTTAAACTAAACCAAACTAGCACCTTAATTTGACAATTCTTTTTGTTTGTTTATTTTGTAGTTATGACAATAACTCAACGACTACTAAATAAATGCTCAAATCCGAATACAATAATTCTGGTGCTACTTACTTCATAATGACAAAATATGTGTTTTTAAGTTAATGAGACCGTGGAAAAAATAGTATATACCATTCGGGAGAGATGCTATTTTGTCCTCGGTGCATTGCACCTCTGCCAAAATAACGCATTTCTCTCCCTTATAGTATAATATACTATTATATATGGCCACACAAAAAAATCCATGACTGTTAAATCACATGATCGTGGTGGATATGGAATCGCTGTATTTCTACTTATTATCCTATCGTCATAAAATTGTTGCAAAAACTGAATATTTTCAAGTGTAACGTGAGATGTAGCCCCATCTTGTTGAAAATATCCGACCTGGAGTTCATCATTAGTCAATTGATTAGTAAAAACACTGAGAATTTCGTTATGATATTTCTCCGATGTTATCGTGCCCTCAAAGAATATTGGTCCTATTAATCGGTGACAACTCATACCTACCCATACGCCTATTTTTTCTGGATGTAGAGGAACTTCTCTGTAGAAATGAGGATTTTCACTGGACCACATACGCATATTTTGCGAATTAATATAACCTTTCAAATAAAACCAAGCTTCATCGGTGAAAAAAGTATGATTTAAAATAGTGTCTGTCATTGTTTGAATAAACCATTGGCAAAATTGTGTTCTTTTTTCATAATCTGTAGGTAATAGATTTTGTACAGAAGTTAATTTATATGGATACATGTGCAAGTCCTTTTTTAAAATTTTTTGACACGTCCCATACGAAAGCCCAACTTGTTGCGAAACTCTGCGAATAGATGTTTGAGGAGATTCGTTAATAATTTGTCTGACATTTTCAATTACGCCGCGACTTCTCTTGAGAGGAGGACCGCTACCTTTTTTCCTTCCTTCCGAAAAAGATTTACACAATGCATTAGCGTATCACGGAAAGTTTTATAGCTAGGAACAGTATTTGGATATCTCTCTTCAAACTCCGCAAGGAAATTTTCTATTGAATGCTGCCAAATACCATGAATTTTTTGAGATGTCAGGAAGTAACATTCTACCATAAACGCTTTATGCATATCATTAAAGGCCATTACTTTTTCTTTTGATGAAACTTTAAAATATATATTTGACACTGACAGATGTTTGAAATAACACCTTAATGACTAAAGCTACGACATAATTTTTATATTCATGGCCAGCTACGAGTGAAAATTTTAATGATCGCTCGTTATTATTACTTATCTGTTCCGTTCATGATTCGAAGACGTGCACGTCATCCATGATGTCAAAACAATGTTGCGAAATCATTTGCAAAATCCATTAGTAAAATCGATTTGTTTACATTTTAGGTTAGGGAAGTAAACGCTTATGTCAAACTTGCAATATTTAGGTTATAAGTGCAGTATGTAATATGAAATTATAGCAAAATCCAAATACGATTTCACTTCTCTCACAGCTGATAAAGGCAGCACTTCATCATTATCGCGTTCTACTTCACAGTTTGCAATCGCGGATGCAACAAGTCGGTTACATTGGCAGCAAAATGCTTTTGGCATTGCAAATTAAGAGTAAACAGACGAAATATATGACAGAATTATATGTCTCCATACTGAACATTCGCACCAACATAAATATGCTTTCGCAGTGATTGATATAAATATTATACTTCGTTTATTATTGTTGCGCTTGTGATTCCGAAAATTTTGTTGATGACGTGCACGTGTTCGAGGCTAGTACGTACACCACATGCGTAATAAAACCTTCTTGGGATGAAAATACAATTTTTAAGTATTTTTTGCGGTTCATTTGACTTTTTCTCGCAATTATTTATTTCTAAAACGTGTCATTTTGTTACGTTTCGCCTATTAATTAAGTATTATTAGAGTTCTGCTAAATTGTAGTCGTTCAAATTATGGTACTGACATATCTATCTTTTTTTTCCATTACAAACTTACACTTGTTTAAATGTCTTATAAGAATTGAATGGTTTAACTTAAATTTTGTCACGCTAGAGAATTGTCGCGGACTCCATTATAGGCTAAATTTAGACTAGTTGTGGGTGCACTGAGCTATGTCTTTGAATTATTTCCTCGCGGACGAAATTATGAAAGAAATACATTTTCATTTCATTGCATAAATTCCATGATATCTTGGCCTGGATCCTAGGGTAGGGCTAAAGAGTAACCTGACGAATTGGATTCACATAGTTTCGTCTACGGTCTACGGTTGTCATAAGACCGCAGTTTTCAAGCGACATTCTAAAGACAAATATTAAAACAATAAATCCTGGGAATGGCGAAAGAAATCCTTAGGTCACAGACAGGCAAAGCAGTTCATCAGAGAACAGTCGCCCAAGTTTCCAACGGATTCACTGAGTAGAGATTGAAAGTCTATTAAGATGATAGCAGGGCAATGTAAGTTCAACAAATATACGAGTATGAGTAATTTGAGTTTGATAGAATAAACTGTGTTTTTACAAATAGGAGATTAATATCAACTACATTCAGATGAACTGCTATCGAAACTAGTAAGCTTAATTAAAAGAGGGGCTCGAAAAAACATTCAAACGAGACACAAAGACTATAATAAATCTGGGAAGATTGCAGTGGAATAGGGTTTATAGCCACTTCATATAATCTAATCTATAATCATAAATATTCAAGTTTTAAAATAATGTATTGTAAATGAAATAAACATGAAAAGGCAATATTACTTAATTTCCACATTATTGACGTAAAATCCCATTACAATTGTTTCGACACACCGTGTCTTCCTCAGATGGAGTTGTATTACAAACTGAACCTAAAGTGTGTTGAGAAATTGAAACTTAAATGAATATTATAATGAAAAAATAATTATACTCAGAAGGATGGTTCAATAATAAGTACTTTTTATTCAAGATGTAACCCTTATTACATAAAGCGACCAAAGTTTACTTAGTACAAACATAAAAAAGAGAAAAACCAAAATATATAAAAGAATCAGTCGTAAAATAGGCCTAATAAAGGAGAATTGCCGAAATCTACCTGATTATTGAGTAATAGGTTTGTGATTTTATGTTTTTATGAACATGAATGTAGCTATATTAATAACAAGAATGACTCACATTATGGAATACATTTGCCTAGGTATAATTTTAATTATAACTTTAAAATATTACACACAGAAAATAAATCGCAAATATTCAATTTATTGGAAATTATAGACATTTTGAAATATAAATATGCAGACCTTTTACTCAATAATCATATAGATTTCGGCAATTCTTTTGCATTAGGCCTACTTTACAACTGATTCATTTATTTATTTTGGTTTTGCGTATTTTTTAAATTGAAACTTTCTCTCGAAAAATAAGCAGTTCACGAAAAAATGGTCAGATCTAAATTTAATAATTCAGTGAAGGAAATATATTAGTGCTAGAATTAGTCCCTCTTTCTCCCTACATGTGGGGGAGGCGGGGGTAACTTTGAAATCTTAAACAGGAACCCATATATGTATTTTATTACAGATTCGAATTCTAGTGGAAAAAGTACGGAGAATTTGTTTGAAACATTTTGTCAATTCATGATGATAGATGGCGCTGTAATCAATAAAATTGAATTTTTTTTCAATTTGTTACATTGAGAACCTATGCATACTATTCTGCAGTACGCGTGCAATAAATTTGTAAATACTCGAAATTATTCTTGGAAAGACCTTATTCATTTTACAAATTTAATAACTGGGAACATGTCACCTGTAGAAATGAAATTGCTGGTGAATAAATTACTTTTAGCGTAGCCCAACGACAACGACAACGACGTGTCCGTAGTACCACCTTGCTTGATTAACCTGAGTCTTCTCGCGTCTCACGTATCAGGGTGCTTCATTTATGTAAATCCCTTCGCCTCTCCTCTATCAAACTGCTAGATTTCCCCTCGGCTAATCATCTTTCTATAAAAGACAGTGCTCAAAATTATGGCCTTTGACTTCAATTCACTTATTGATCCGCATTTCAAATGAGTGTAGACAACTGAGATGTATATCTTCTTGAATTTCGGCACAAGCATTTCTGATTCGCTAAATCATATTTTCACACGTTGTTGGTATTTGATTGTATACTTAGCATTTGAGATAACCCCATAAAAAGAAATCTGGCGAAGTAAGATCTGGTGATCTAGCAGGCAAATTTACTGAACCAGCTCTACCGATCTAGTAACTATTGAAATTACGATCAAGTACTTCACGTGCTACCACCAAATGTGTGCTGGACAACCATCATGTTGAAGTCACATGTTCTATCGCACTTCTGAGCTAACTTCTTCAAGTAGTGCTGGTAGCTCATTTTCCAAAATATCTAGGTACATTTCATCATTCAAGTGGCCTTCAATAATGTGAGGGCCAATGATTTTGTTCCCAGTTATTCCACACCACACGTTGATAGTCGAAGGGCGCTGGTCTTGTTAGGGTTAGGGTCTTGTTGTAATTGTTCACATACTCACTGACAAAAAGTTATCTGATTCTGGAAATCAACGCCACGAAGATCTTGATGTAAAGACACATTATATGGATGATATTTATGACGTTTTAAAATTTTTCCAATCACTGGTGTAGAACAATCCAGAATTACGAACTATTTCTCTTGTATTAACATGAGGATTAGCAGCCACTGCAGCTAATAGAGCGATTTCATTATTTTCTCCGGTGACTTTTGCTCGACGGGTCCTCTTTTTCCGGTTGAACACTTCCATCAGTAGTGAATTGTTTCATAGTATGGTAAAATAAAACACACGACCGAATCCTATCTGGAAAACGGCAAGCGTACAGATTGACAGCATTATCAAGACTTCTGCCAGCTTCTCCATGCACCAAAACGATTTCAATTTTCTCTTGTACAGTTAAATACTCCATTCTGTAGTCAGCGTAACAGAAATAGGTCTTTTACTTTTCGAAATATTCTACGAAATGAGTAAAATAAGTTGTTTCTTAAAGTTATTTCTTTATTTTGTACGTTTATTTTTAGTTTTTGGAATTAGAAAAAATACGAATGGAAGAAATAACACAAACGTTAAATACATACATTGTACATACAAAAACATTTTTAAAAAAATTATTTTCAACTTAAGAAATGGTATTAAAAGAAAAATAAATTTCTTTTTTATTTGAAAGCACTCCGATAAGTCATGAGCGAAGGAAATCGCATTGACCAAGTATGTCAAGAAGGATGCCCGTTTCTGGGTTATGATAATAGTACTTTCTTGATAAGTCATTTTTCGTGGTATTCTTTTTATTGAAAACGAATTGCACAATCGTATGCGTAGGTTCCCAGTGCGAGAAATTGAGAAATAATTAATTTCATCCGTTACAGCGCCATCTATCATGAATTGAAGAAAAAGTTTCTGGCAACTCCTTTACAGTAGAATTCGAATCTGTAATAAAATATACGGACTCGTATTTAAGATTTCAAAGTTATCCGCGCCCCACTTACATGGGAGAGAAAGAGGAATTAATTCTAGTACTTATGTATTTCCTCCATTGAATTATTAAATTTTAAATCTGGACATTTTTGCGTGAACTGCTTATTTTTCGAAATATTTAAATGCTTCAAGTTAAAAAATACACTCGGTATAATAAAATTTAGAGTTTTTTGTCTTTCAACTATTTTGTGCGTTCATGTTTTAATTATGGAAAATATCTAATTTTAATTATTTTAAATTCTATGTAGCTGTTAGTGTTGCTTCCTCATAAACAGTCGTAATTCTGAGACGGATATTCTAAGATTTAACTCTGTTATCAATCTGCTTTTCTATCAATTAATAACTAAATGGGAAGTGACAACAGTAATTTAAGAGTGTCATAAATTCCGTATTAACTAAAAGTGAAACTGTTATAAATATTCGTTAATTCTGTAACGCATGCCAAACACAAATGGAAAGTTCATGTAAAATATTCGACATAAAAATATTCTGCATTAATTGAAAACAATTGTGTGCATATAGCCCGTTTATAAAATGTGACTGATGGCATCTGTCGTCTCTGGTGACTGTTATGAGGGTGTTCTTCAAAGTGGGGTGATATAAACAGTATGTTTCCTGGATGTATCAGAGGACCGAGATCCTCTGAAGGATCAAACGATGACATCAGCAAACAAACCAAGTCCATAGTTCAGGTTAGTTTATTTATGTGTGTTTTTATAAATATTGAGATTGGATTCTTTCAAATGGAGTTTCCTTAGTGTATTTTAAAATAAGGGTGAAGTCTTGAAATAAAAAAAAAATAAATTTAAGAATCAATTCGTTCCCCATTATTCTATTTACTTAATTCTTGATATAAACAGATTTAATTTCACCATGATAAATCCAAATAAATATTGAAATTATGGAATGCTTACTTCACTTACCCATACTATTTATTAGTTGTTGACTTGCATAGAATTAAGGTAAGAATTATTAATATTGAATTCATTTGATTTTTTTAACTTGTTTCCTATTTATACAGGGTCGGCACTGGGAATAGTTTAGCGAACTGTTTATAAGAAAATATCGAATAAAGTTAATATTTGACTATTTTCACTCGAATTACCTTAATGGGCTCTCAAATGGAAATAGGAGTTGAGTAATATATTTATTTAAAAGCTTATCATTTTATTATTACGTCGGCTTCCTTATTTTGAAATTGATACCACTGGATATCGAATAGACATTCTTTTTTCAATTAAATAGTTGAAATAAATCTCGTCTTTACTACAATAAGAAACAGACATGTAAATAATTTACATATCTGTAACTGTACACATGGACAAAACACCTCGTATTTTTAGCATTTACTTCTGCTTAAGACATATGTTTCTGCCATCTAGGCGTCTTCAGTCAAGCTAGTGAAACAATGTATACACATTGATACAAATCTCTTAAACAATAGATCTGTATCTGTATCTACATTACGCTAAAATCGTCTCCAAGCCATAGCAAGTTACCTCCTATCAGATGGCACTAATTTAATAAGTGACATCTGACGGACGAAAGAGACTATGCCAGAAAAGGCGATCTTCCGCTTGAATAGCTAGGCTAGGCCATCTGGCGCGTGTTAATGGACTGCACCAATATACGTATTTTTCCGTTTTTGTAATAGCCTAGCTATTCAAGCGGAAGATCGCCTTTTCTGGCATAGTCTCTTTCGTCGGTCAGATGTCACTTATTACATTAGTGCCATCTGATAGGAGGTAACTTGCTATAGCTTGGAGACGATTTTAGCGTAATATAGATACAGATACAGATCTATTGTTTAAGAGATTTGTATCAATGTGTATACATTGCTTCACTAGCTTGACTGAAGACGCCTAGATGGCAGAAACATATGTCTTAAGCAGAAGTAAATGCTAAAAATACGAGGTGTATTGTCCATGTGTACAGTTACAGATATGTAAATTATTTACATGTCTGTTTCATATTGTAACAAATGCTTTATACGTGCATAACGTATTGTCATACATAAACACAACCTTTTTGTATACTCGTCTTTACTATCATTAATTGATGTTGAAAACACATCTTGGTGAAACATTTGAGTAATTGATTTAATTAAGTATTGAGAATTTGAGAACCGTGCTGGGATGTATAGAAAGATTTTGATAATATTCGCCGTTTACGGTCTTGCCCTTTTGAAGATGGTCCACCAACAATATTGGTTTTACATTCCAAAACACCCATGCCATCACCTTCGCCGCCGATAAAACTGTCTTTGTCTTCTTCGGAGTTAGTTCTCCGCGTATGGTTCACATCTTCGACTGTTGTTTAGTGTAATGGACTAGTTGGGATTAATAACACATTTTCTTTTACCAAATATTATTATTTAATAAGTTATTTTATTAAACAATTCAAAAACATAATTATAACTACTATACTCTGTTTTTTAATAAGATAGACAAAATTGAAAATTGCCTGCCAAAATATACACTTACCATTGGTTAATTGCCGGTACACTACCCATATTTGGTAATTTAGTGCTGCCATATTGTAGATACAGTTGATCGAGTAAATATTTTTGTTTAGCGTTTTCCGATTATTTTTTTTTGTGTTTGTATAATGTTTAGACAACAAAATATTTTTGTTTTAAGTATTTGCTTGTAATAATGAATCCACAGCTTAGTACAAGTGGAGGACTATCAATATCGCCTCCAAGAAAGCGTGAAGAAACCTATGGACTTGGACATTTATCAATACAGGAAAAGCAAGTTATATTGAACATCTACAAGAAAATTATTCATTGTGATCCTACAATAAAGAAAACACGGATTAAACTGCAAATATCATACACTTTAGATAACATACATAAATATTTCTCAAGTGTTTACCGTATTATTCACGAATACAAAGCGAAAGAACTAAGTTCACCACCACTAAAACAGTTGGGAAGAAAATCGTTGCTATCTACATTTGACGATACTGTTAAGATAGATAATGATAAAAAGAACTGTACATATTTTTTTATGATGGAGAACTTCCTACGTTAAACAAAATTTTAAAGAAAAATGAAAATATACCTCGAATGAGTCGTTCAACTTTATATAAACTAAAGAACTTTAATTTTAAGTGAGTTGTGTTATTAAGTTATATAAGTGTTTTATGTAATATAGTGTATGTATTCATAGGTATATAAAAGATAATCGCAAAAGTCTACTGCTTGAACGTGATGATATTATTTTGTGGAGAGGAAGGTATTTATCTTGAATTAGCAAATATAGAATTGAACAACGCCCAATCTATTATTCAGACAAAACATGGCTTAATGAAGGACACAAAAGCAAAAATGTGCAAAAATGGAGATATTAATATTATAACACGCAGACAAGCATTTATATAAAATTATTTTACATATTGGCTCTAAAAACGGTTTTATTGATGATGGTTCTTGGTATTTGAGGAAAGAAAAACTGCTGATTACCAGGATGGAATGGCTGCAAACGTTTTTGTGGCGTGGTTCGGTTCAGTAACATTAAAATTATCTGACAATAGTGTAATTGGCAACAAATGAAGAACATGTAATAAAAGAGGAAAATAAAATGTGTAATTTAGATGGTTTAATAGATGATATATAATATAATGGAGCCGTTTATTATTTAGCTTGAAAATCATGACAGTAGCGACAGTGATTTTAATATGGACAATGATAGTGATTCTACTGTGTATTGAATTTAAATCAAGTAATATTCTTATATATTGAATGTAAATCAGTATGGAATATGTAAATCAATTTAATCAACCTTTTAGAATTGGAAATTGTATAATCAATAAATTTTAGGCTTATTAAGCGTAAGTTGCAAAATAATATAACCTATAGCGAAAAATGTTATCAATTAACTATTTATTTACGTAAAAGAAATTAAATTTGTCTCAGCAACAACGAATATTCTTTCTGTTGTAATCTAATCAATTTATTTACTTACATATTTTTTAGATTATCACATCCAATATGAAATTTCTTAAATGAATATAATTTTTATTTAAATATTTATTTTATGTATTGCAAATATAAAGCAAGTAATAAAATAGATATTAAAACTATTGCCATTTATTTTTTTGCAACTGTGATCTATAATGCAGTTTTTTAGTTAAATATTGGAATATAAATAGCAAGTGCTACTTCATTTCATTGTAATTTATCATTTAAATTTGCCGCCAAAATTAGTGTCAGTGGAATATGCCTAATGTGAAGCGGGTTGAGGCGGTTTGTCTCTCTTATTAAAAAACAGAGTATATCTATTATTATTATGATTATTACTATCGATTATTATATTGCGCACTGTATGAATTGTTATACTTATTGGGTAGTTGACGTACTATACGTACTATTTATGTGAGAGTTCGACTAGGAATTGATTTTAGAATTAGTAAGTTATCTGTGTTCATGCCTCCTGATCGATAAGCCAGGTATGTGCAGACTAAACAGTTTGCAATAACTTCGGGACGTAATAAGGTCAAAATACCGTGAAAAAGAAGTTAAGGATATGTGTGAGAACAACACAAAATAATATAATATGGTATACAGTGCGTAATGTATACAGTGGTAATGAATAAGTCAGTCAAAGTTAATAATAAAAAGACAAAAAATACAAATCAAATAAAGTTAGATCATAAGAGAGAGCTAGACATGGAAAAGGAACAAGCAGCGAAACAAGATAGAAATAGAGGGAACTCCGATAAAGAAAAATCACGTATAGAAAGACAAAAGCAAAAGAAGGTGATGACGAATGAAATAAAAATGGACAAGAGTGAGCATAAAGGAAAAAGAATATTTAAACTGGCAACATGGAATATTAAAAGCATAGGTGGCAAAGAAAATGAACTGCTACAAGAATTTGAGAACCTCGATTTAGACATATTAGCGATTACAGAAACAAAAAAGAAAGGGCAGCAGAATATTGAATTGGATGGTGGACACTTAATGATATTGAGTGGAGTAAAGGAGGAAGAAAGGGCTAAAGGAGGAGTTGGTTGCATAATTAAGAATCAATGGAGCAAATACGTAACTAGATGCAAATGAAACAGATGTACAAACTAACACACAAGAAGCAATTAAATCATACATGCTAGCTGATAAGGAAATAGCACGAGAGTACAAAGAAAAAGTAGAAACAATGATGTCAATGGCCCAGAATCATATACAGGGAAAATATGTGGAACATACTTGGGACTGGTATAAAAATACGTTAGTAGACATAGCCAGGGAGGTATGTGGTGCAACTAGAATAAATAGAAATAGGCATACAAAGCGAACAGGATGGTGGCCAGAGAAAATTAGATATGAGGTAAAACTCAAGAAGAACAAATGGAAACAATACATAAAAGAAGGAACTCAAATTAGATATGAAGAATACAAGGAACAAAGAAAGAAAGTCAAAAATATGATAAGTATAACCAAGGAAAAATCTTGGGAAGAATTTGGCGTTAGAATGGAAAAAGACTTTCATACAAACCAAAAGCTATTCTACAGAATTCTCAAGAATGCAAGAGTGGGAAACCAACAAGTTGGGATCAAACAAATCAAAGATAAAGGTGGTAATGTACTTAACGAAGGGAATCAAATAATGGATAGATGTAAACAGTATTTCGAAGAACTTTTATTCACGGACGAGGTTGAGGACATTGACAGGGGGAAAGAAGGAGATGACCACACAGGATACCTAATAGCAGAAGAAATAGAGATGGATGATGTTGTAGAATCCATAAGAGCGCTCAAAAAAGGGAAATCGGCAGAACACGACCGAATAACCGGTGAAATGCTAAAAAATGTGGGCCCTAAAGGAATCGAGATGCTAACAGCAATATATAACCAAGCTTGGAAGGAAGGGAAAGTACCATTGGACTGGAAAACTGGCATCATAGTACCAATTTTTAAGAAAGGGGATAAGAAGGAGTGCAAAAATTACAGAGGAATAACATTACTGAGTATACCGTCCAAGGTCTACGAACGAATTCTCACAAAGAAACGAGTAATTCAAACAGATCAACAACTAGAGCAGTCGCAGAGTGGGTTTAGAAAGGGGCATAGTATAAATGACCATATTTTTACAATCAAACAAATCGCAGAAAAGTCCATAGAAAGAAATATTGAAATGTATCAGGCTTTTATAGATCTGGAAAAAGCCTTCGATCGAATTCCGAGAGCTAAAGTGCGAACAACCCTGGAAAAGAGAAATGTGGAGAAGAATCTAGTAGTGGCAATAATGAGCTTACATAAAGAGAACAGGAATTATGTAAGAACGGATAACAGGCAATCTCAAGCATTCTTAGTAAATACTGGTTTAAGACTAGGAGGAGTACTAAGCCCGATGCTCTTCAATCTAGTCCTAGACGACACGATGAAAGAAACAAGGGAAAAAACAGTAAAGATGTACATCGGACACCGACATATGAAGCCGGTATATTTGAGTGAATGTGCCTTTGCAGATGACCTGGTAATATTTGGCAAGAGCGAAAGAGACCTACAGAGAAACCTAGAAGCCTGGAACATATCATTGAAATCTAGCAACATGAAAATTAACGAGGAAAAAACAAAAATAATGGTAATAGGCAGAGGCAGTTCGCAAGCAGATATCACGTTAAATGGGAAGAAAATAGAGCAAGTTGAGACGTTTAAATACTTAGGGGTAAATATCAACAACAAAGGCTACCACGATATAGAAATAAATGTAAGATTGGAAAATACTTCTAAACTGTACCACAGCCTAAGAAAATCATTCATAGGAAAAAGAGAGATCTCAGAGAAGACCAAACTAACAGTATATAAAACTGTGTTTGTACCAATACTAACTTTTGGCTGTGAAACCTGGGTCCTAACGCCGACCATGAAGAGCAAAATACAGGCCATGGAGATGAAATATCTCCGCAAAGTAGCTGGTGTTACCAGAATTGATAAAATAAGAAATACAGAAATAAGAAAACAACTGAATGTGGAACCTGTATTGAAAATAATCGAAGATCGTCAACTCAAATGGTTTGGGTATTTAACTAGGATGGGAAATTAAAGACCAGTTAAACAAACATGGGAAGCAAGAAGACATGAGAAGAGACTCCAAGGAAGACCTAGGAAAACATGGGACGACAGTGTAGGAAAAATATTGACAGAAAGAGGGATGAATTTGTCACAGGCAAGAAATATGGCGAGAAATAAAAAGGAGTGGAGTAAATTTATTCATGATTCATAGGATGCAATTTCACACCCTACACCTTCGGGTAAATAGGGTTAGATTATATATATATATATATATATATATATATATATATATATATATATATATATATATATATATACAGTGCGTAAACTAATAATTCAAAATAAAATGTAATATAATATAATACATAATAAACAGGTAAGTTACATTACATTAGATTCGGGTGTATGATAATGAACCCATGTTTCGTTACAAGTAACAAATCGGTGCAAAAAACTTGCCTTGCGTTTCAAAATTTCTAAATTATTCATCGATATTTGACAGCGAACGCGGTACCCATCTTGCCGAAAACTTTCTCGTATTAAGTTCTTCGTGCAAAATATAAAGCATTCGTTCCTACTCTCTTATTTCTAACGCTTTCAATCGTCGGTCACTCAACAACAAGTCATGAACTTTATCCACCATATCGGGATTTGGAGTCGCTTTCGCCCGCCCACTGCGGAGATAATCTTCTAAGGTGCTCCTGCCACGCTTAAATTAATTTTTCTCCATTTTCTGACGATTGTATACCAAAGGCAACCCTCACCCATTGTATCTCGCATATCATCATGGATTTTGGTAAAGAACATTTCTTTCTTTAAAAGATACTTAATCACTGCACGCTGTTCAAAATTATCTATTTACGCTTAATTAGTAGCAGGGTAAAATCTAAAAAACTGCCTACATATTTTGTCACAAATTTATCAAACACTAATAGTGCTTTTCTGAAAACTTTTTTAAAAGCGGATACAAGTCTATCAAATTCCGAAAAGATGTCTCTGAGGAAATATATCCTAATATGCTGCATATTACTTGTGTAGCACATGCTCTCCACAGAATCTGTGAATATATCAGAGACACCTTTCCGGAGGTTGATAGACTTGTATCCACTTTTAAAAAAGTTTTCAGAAATGCACCATTGAGAGTAGTTTTTTACAGGGAAAAACTTCCATCTTTATCACTGTCTCCCTCTCCAGTAATAACTAGATAGGGAACATGGTTGGAAGTTGCTAGTTTTTATGCAGAGAATTTCGATAGTTTACACAATTTCGTTACATGTTTAAATGACGATGCTAATACACAATCCAAATTTTAAAAAATCAGTTGTACTTTCTTCAGGAACACTTTGGAAATTTGCCAAAACTAATCACTTATTTTGAAAATCAAAATCTCAAATTAAAAATGATTGATTAACCACATTAGATATGGCTATTAATAATTTAAAAAATATTCCAAGTGACTACGGAAGTGGCCTTCGGCAAATATTAGACGCAGTTTTTAATAGAAATCCAGATTTAATAATATTGTGGCAATTGTGTATGGGGACAATGCCTCAAAATTTAAGTGCTAAACACGCTGAAATAAAAGAATATTTCCAGTATGCACCTATAACCAGTTGCGATGTAGAAAGGACGTTTTCTATCTGCAAGGATGTATTTCATTTAACGAGAACAAATTTTACAGAAGAGAACCTTGAGAAAGTATTGCTAGTTAATATTAATACTCCTTTACTCAACTTGAAGTACAAAATGAACAAATAAAAATGTATTTCGTATTTTATAGATCACCACCCGTTTGTTTTCCAATTGTATAAATAAAATTTAAAACTCTTTAAAAATACAAATTTTCCGGTCCTTACTCATGACTTATAGGAGTGCTTGTAATATTCTTTTAATACCATTTCTTATGCTGAAAATAATTTTTATAAAAATGTTTTTGTATGGACAATGTATGTATTTAGCGTTTGTGTTATTTCTTCCATTCGTATTTCTTCTAATTCCAAAAACTCAAAATAAATGTACAAAAGAAAGAAATAACTTTAAGAAACAACTTATTTTGCTCAGTTCGAAGAATATTTCGGTTACGCTGTCAATAGTATGTATTACAGAATGGAGTATTTGACTGTACAAGAGAAAATTGAAATCGTTCTGGTGTATGGAGAAGCTGGCAAACGTCTTGATAATGCTGTCAATCTCTACGCTTACCGTTTTCCAGATAGGATTCGGTCACGTGTTTCATTTTACCATACTATGAAATATTTCACTACTGATGGAAGTGTTCAACCTAAAAAAGGGACCCATCGAGCAACAGTCACTTGAGAAAATAATGAAATCGCTCTATTAACTGCAGTGGCTGCTAATCCTCATGTTAGTACAAGAGAAATAGTTCGTAATTCTGGATTGTCCCACACCAGTGCTTGGAAAAATTTTGAAACGTCAAAAATATCATGCATATCACGTGTCTTTACATTAAAATCATGATAACGTTGATTTACAAAATCGAGTAAGTTTTTGTCAGTGTGAACAATTACAACAAAATTCCTTTTTTTCGTTACGTGTTGTTCTCCGACGAGGCGTCTTTCATAATCAACGGAACGGTTAATCGACGCAATACACATTACTGGAGTGTTGGAAATCCACACTGGCGTCGCCAAGTTGAACGCCAGCGTCTTTCAGCGACTTTCAACGTGTGTAATGTTTGGGAACAAAGTCATCGACCCTCACTTTATTGAATTGCACTTGAATAGTGAAATATACCGAGACATTTTGGAAAATGAATTGCCAGCACTACTTGAATACGTTAGCTAGAAGTGCGACAGAGCATTGATGGTTGTTCAGCACACTATTCGGTAGTAGCACGTGAAGAACTTGATCGAAATTTCAATGGTCACTGAATCGGTAGAGCTGGTTCAGCAAATTGGCCTGCTAGATCACCAGATCTTACTTTGCCAAATTTTTTCTTATGGGTTTATCTCAAATACAAAGTATACAATCAAGTACCAACAACATTTGACAATATGTTTGAACGAATCAGAAATGCTTGTGCCGAAATTCAGGGAGACACACTTCTCAATTGTCTGCTCTCATTTGAAATGCGGATCAATAAATGCATTGAAGCCGAAGGCACTTACCTTAATTGAAAGATGATGAGGCGAGGGGAAATCTAGCAGTCTTATAAGTGAGAGGTGAAGGGACTTATATGAATGAAGCACCTTGATACGTGAGAGGCGAGGAGACTTAGGTTAATCAAGCAGCCCAAGGTGGTACTACATACACGTCGTTGTTGTTGGGTTACGTTGAAAGTAATTTATTCACCAGCAATTTACATTTCTACAGGTGTCATTTTACCAGTTATTGGAAATTTGTAAAATAAATGAAGTTTTTCTAAGACTAATTTTGATTATTTACAATAAAGAAAACGTATTTCTTATTGTACACGACGGGTAAGTGAGACTAATTCTAGCACTGGTGTATTTCCTCCATTGAATTATATTATTATATTAAAGATATATATATTATCATTGAATTCCGCAACAAATGTTTTTGGTTTATCTTACCAGCAAAAGTTCTTGTACATGTGGTATATTGTTAAATATAACGTATTTTACCCTGCTTCAGATGATTATTTTGTTATTGTTATTATTATTTTAGGAGCATCGAATGGTTGAATTTTGTGGATAGTTCGTGTTTATGTAATTTCAGCACAATAAACAAACCTCCCAACTAAATTTATATTTTGAAATAAAGCAGTCCTCCGCAGGCAATTTGCATACTATTTTCGAGTTTATATTATGCTGTGTTGCCTTTGTGTTTTGGTAGTGTTTAATACCGAACGTTGCATATTATTTCGATATTTATACACAAGCCATATTTCTCGATATATTTATGTGAATATTCGGATATTTCTCGTAGAACAGACCTTAGGTAAGTGTCAGATATCGAGAATGATTGGTAGATGTGTTTGATGTACAGACTTCCTCCATTCCACAAATAAAAACCCCCAGTTTACATAAGAGTTGCTTTCTCCTTGATTTACGAGCGTATTGAAAAAATGCGAACCTCCGAAGTCCCTCATCAATGCCGACCGAATTTCGGGGTCCGTCGCCTTTGATATGATTTTGGCTGATTGAAGAAAAGGTACAGTTATATTAGATTCGTCTTTTCCTTGTGTTACACCCGGCACAGCTGGTGAATTCTCTGAGGAACCTCTTCGCAATGGCAATCGATGTATACATGTTTCGCAAATGCAATCGATATATGTGATTTTGTCTATGAAAAGAACCTAGGAAAGTGCTAAATTCCGATTTTTAATGAAATTTAAGGTTGCAGAAAAATCGAAAATATTCAATAAGAATTTTTTATAACAGCCGAATCTCGGAGAAAAAGCTAATCCTGACATGATAAATAAAATATAAATATAAATATGGCATTCAAATAAATAATATTCCAACAGTATAAGAAAAATAAATTGTCAATATTTAGAAAGAAATCCTTTTAATATACATTACCACTTATAAATAATTAATCTGTTCGTCTACTGATTCTATTTAAAATAACAGTTGTCCCGTTTCTGGGATATACTGCAACAGTTCACTAATACTCAGAGAGCGCACTTAAGCGATTGAATGACCAATTGCCCCGATAAAACGTTGTAGCGGTATTAGGAATAGTATGCATGTTATAACAGCCTCACTATTTGCTTGCTCGATTGCATTCGTAGAGCAGATGTTATTATTTCCGTCATTATTGTGTCTATTCATTCATAAATTTTATTTTACAGTACCGTGTAAGGCGGAATATACATTTATATATTATTTTGTTATATCCGATAATTTCCAAAATTTATTCTCGTGTTTACATGGTAAAGTACACGCATATACATACATATATTTATTGTTCTTGAGATAGTATATTTTATATTCTTTTCTATAAGGTATTGTTTCGTTTCTTTCAGTGTTATTTGGTTACATTGTTTAGTATTCTAAAAAATCCGTTTTATATTGATAGATATATTGTATATTTATCCTATAATTTTTTTATTAATATTAAGTTTAATTACAGAATTAACGGATATTTTCTATTTTTAAAGACGTTTTCACATCTAAAAGAACTACTTTAATACAGGAACACCTTGAAAAAATTATAGTTCATAGTAATGTTTTACACTTTCAATGTTTCACAGAAAGTCCATAGTTTTGAGTTTGGTTCTTTGTAAATTATTTTTATTCGAAATTCGATACGCATTCAGCTGGTCAGCATTACTTTTGTTTCAGCAGTAGTTGATGCCGGTTACCAAACCGTTTATTACATGCATTGACACCACATTTTAACTGCATATGTAGGTATATGCTACTTATGCAGCTTGCCACACGTATCAAATTGTTCGAAACTCATGAATCGCTTACAGAAACAAACCTATTGCGAATACAAGGCAGACGCCTGCGGGCTATAAATCATCAGTCACTCGAGTCCGATCTCTGCTAATAATCATTGTATAGTTATACAGGTTGCCCTTGAAATAAAGGCATAACGTATGAAAAATTGAAAGACGCAATTATATAGAATACAAATTCACAAAAATATTGTGAGTCAATGACTACGCGAACCCCAAAATTAAAAACTCCCTGAAAATTTTATTATGTTCCGCCTATGAACTCAAAATATTCAGATGTGTATAAATAATACATACTTCTATTGAAGTTACACACACACAGACACTACACCGTATATTTACATACGTAACAGCTGTCGATGTCATGAAAACTAAAACATTGTTATATGCTAAGGTCAATAACCTCAATATAAACTTCAAGAACTGACCTAAATCAGCTTTATTTTATTGTCATAATACAACGACAATACCACATATATAAATATGACAGTAATATCGTTTATCTGTATCAAAAGCAAGAAAAACAATATTAGAATAAGTAATAAATAGTTAAAATTGCAAAATTTCATTTCAAGATTTGACAGATGCTAAGTAAACTTTACATAAAAGCTCAAAAGATTTAATATAACAAATTAAAAGGTCTAAATACACTTAAAAATTCTATTAAAATTAATTATTTCCATTTATTAAGTAAAATCAGTCATTTATGTTAAAATAACTTGTTAATTAACGATTGAAAAATGTAATGTAATGAAATATGAATAGTTCATTAATTAACGTTAAAATATTTAGTTACGGAAAATAAACATTCGATGTCGGCGTCTTTTCCACAAAATCACAAAAGAGCACCCCGCGTTTTTATCAGCTCTAAGAAAATATTTATAAAACATCGTAAAAACACTAAATAAATACCTGGAAAGTGTATCAACAATTAAATTCTGTCGTCCTGCAGCCCGAATTGAGGTTATAAAACATCCAATCAAATAACTTTCAATCATGCAATCAACGAACCTTTCTCCTGTTGCACCATCCTGAAACGTATTTTATCATATATACAGGTATTTATTCAAAGGTCATCAATCAGCGCCTGTAAATATATTAAAAACAACCATATTACTTCAATACACCTTCCAAAAATAAGCTTTAAAATAACATATTAAACGTGTAACAATTACTTACCACAGATTTAGTACTAATATCCAAGTCAAACTCTTGAATATTCAATATAGAAACACTCATTTATTATACATATTGCTGTGTATAGTGAGTTTAATTGAAATATAGTCCACTATTCACCACAACATGTCCGAACTTGAACTCAGCCAACTTTTCTTTTTAAATGAGACTCCTCTTCATCCAGGGTTTCCCGTAAAGGAACGTGGAAATAAATACGAATTAAAAATAATACAAGCGATCTGACATAATATTTTATTAAAAAAAATAAAAAAAACTCTTTACCAAATGTAAAGAATACTACTGCAACATTATACAGAAGCACAGAGGAAAGAGATTGTATGATAATTTACACGCATACAATGAAAACCTCAATTGAAACGCGAGAAAAATTAATGCTAATAGATTGTTTAGAAAACTTTCAATTTCAAAATTTAATTAACCCCAACTTCAAGACGTAAACAGATCCAACTGTCAAACGCGTAAATAACATTCACTCGTGCGCAATAACACAAGCATAAATCTCCCACCAACCTTAATTCAAAATGTTCTAGAATATCGTGACAATAAAAAACTCCCTTATAAAAAATGATAGTTTTCTTCACCATCTATCTATTAAACTAAAAATAGATATAAATTCATAAATCTAAATCATCAACATTACAATTAAATTACAATGAAATGCAATAAAATCAAATAGTAAGAAAAATTACTTACGCTGGCGTAAAATTTTCACACACAAAAAATACTAATTAGAGAGATTGCAAGTGAGGTATAAATATTTCAAAATACGAGAAAAGAATAACTCGTATAAAATACGATAATGACTTACTAAAGCACAAAACACTAAAAACAAAAGAAATCCGAAGTTACTTTAATATAAAAGATAAAAAAGAAGTTTTGATCTCTAAACAACTCACTCACTTGAATGCAAATCAATCTCTGGCGGAAATATTGACCGCACAAAAAAGGTACAAATAAATCAAATAATGACTAGTCGATCCACTTCCTGGACATCCGGACTGCGCTAAACAACATCAATATATAAAATATACAGTCACTGTCAACAAAAGTGTACCAGCATAAAAATTTAAATAAAATCAAAATATATATATATATATATATATTGTTATATTACGCGCTTAAATATATTGAATAAAATGTTAATTACTGTTATAACTGCCCCAAAACGTTGGGCTCTAAATGATATGTTACGAATATGCTGATAAATAAAATTGTTTCTACGTACGGTATAATAAAATGAATGAATGTCATAAAAAAAAAAAGGTCATGTAATTCAAATTGGGCTCATTCAATACTTATCTTGTTTTATTATCTTCGGCTAGCTTCTTTTTCTCTTCAGGGCTAAGGTAGGTTCACTTCCTTCCACTTTTACTTTATTTACGTAATTTATTAAGTTAGGAACGGAACAATATCTCAAGTATATTACAAAAAAAACAAAGTAAAATATTGACAATCAACTTTATTAGGGATAAAAGATTTTGCAAAGTTTGAGAAATTTATATTAATAATTTCGTGACACACAAGTAATATTAAGTGAGACACACTCGACGGTTGGTATTCGTACAGTATAATAATATGGTGTAAGACAGGTGCAATAATGTGTTGTCTTAGTAAAATAGTTTATAACAGTGACCTGGCATCAAGTTTTACAAATACAAATAGTAGATGCCAATATTTAAATAAGTTGACTAAAGATTACAGTGGTAAAATATCGGTGAAAGTAATATAAATAGTTCGTTATGGAATAACAAAGTAAAGTTCTAGAAATGTACATGCGCAAGAAAAAAATGGCGCGGGAAATTTTGTTAAAATTAGCAAAAACCTGGATCTTCGTATATAACCTCCGTTGCTTCCTGCGCCTGTGTTCTGGAGACGTCTTCACAACGGGAAACGGGAGAATGTTTCTGCTACGGTCCCTCGGGATCACTTGAAATTTGTTGAAATCTCCAAGTCCGACTGCGTCTTGAGCGAATGACCGATTTCGATCGTCAACGATGTTGGTCAAGCTACGGTGAGATTTTTTATGGCGGTAAAAACTTTAAAAATTCGTAAATCTCGGACTATTTGGTCGGCGGCAGTTAAATTTTGTCCACAGGTGGTTGGTAGGTAGGTGTAACGTTTTGTAATATTAAAAATCTCTTGCACTTAATAATTTCGCTTAATTATTTTAATTATTACGGAGCACAAAAAAACGTGACCTCTCACTGTGACGACTAATTACCGACGCTTGCTTTTTCATTTGTTTTTAATTACATAACTTTCCGCTAAATCGCCCCATTCTTTACTTGCATTAAATTTGTTAATATTATTAAATTAGACAATTTTACAGTATAAAACAGTTTAAAAAATTACAATTTGATTTATAAAATAATTTTGGTTGAATAACATATGTTTTATGTGTTTACAAACACTCCGTCAATATAGGTTTATTCTCGGGTTATTGCACCGTTGAAATTGTGGGCGGGGCTTACTCGTTCAAATGCATTTGAAAATAAATACGTTACATTTGTTTGAATAAACACGCGTTAAATATGTATTTGAAAGAAAAATGAATATAAACATTATAATAAAAAAATTAGAAAAATAAGTTAATTTTCAAGGTAAATTTGTCGTCAAAATAACGTATTTATTCTTTAAATCAATCTTTCCCCTTCTTAATATTAACGTACAAAGTAGAAATAAACATTATGGTATAAATATTATGGTTACATATATTCTTTGTTTCTTTCAGAGAAAGCATCCTTCTTGCAATGCCTCAATATATATATATATATATATATATATATATATATATATATATATATATATATATATATATATATATCTGGTGACCTACAAAATAAAAGTACATAAATAAATTATAAATTTTAAAATTGTCTTCGGGGAAAAATCATAACAATATGTTAGAGTATATGGATCTGAACGATTTACTTCACCATTGAATTTACTATTTACCTTTTAACCTAATTGCATAGATGTGCACAAATGTGCGAATAGTATTCACAACCAACAAATAAAGGTTTAAGTATACACATTTTACATATTGTCTTATTTACATTGCTATTTCAATTATTGAACTATTATATTCATACAACAGAATTATTTATGTCTCTGAGCCTGCCCATTAAGCAAACCTATTAATAACAAGCATATTGGTCTACAAATTCACCATGCGATTACTTATATATTAATATTAAACCTATGAGCACAAAAGTGGACTATATCTAAGTACCAATTAAGATTATAATATCATTTATTATTTATTCCTCGTATCAATATATAAAATAGATTTAAGTTAAGTTAGTGTAAGCATCATTGTGTTTATTTGCTACTTATATATCTTACTATTATCCTTAATACAGTTGTTATTATTATTATCATTATTATTCATAATAATAATGATGATAATAATAATAACTGTAATAATAATATTAATATTATTATCGTAGCTCGGAAAACTGTCAGATAATTAAATTGTATCCTTCTATCTCCGTTAATTTACAAGGTGTTTTGGTATACCATGTAATTTCACTTCACTGTAAAAGTCACAAAAACAGTTATCTTCATTTAAACATTTACTACTCAACTCTTTCAAAGAATAAATATTGAATCAATACTCCTTAATAATAATTTTATATTGTGTACAGCCTGCAATAAACCATTAAATCCTATTACCAAGCACGTAGATCCATTGCTGACTCCGTTACACTAGAAATTTAATAACGTTCGTAATACGGAGTATTTACGTTCTTTATTTTCTATTTCTGCATATTTTTCGATGATAGCATAATAACAGTCTATTTTTATTTACTATATATATGTATATATAAATAATTCATTTATCGAATATTTATTACCGGTATTACTATACGTACATACACAAGCAAAGTATGGGTATCTCATAAAAAAAGAAACTATAACACAAATGTGAGTATTCTTAAATTACAAAGTTATACATAGTGTTGTATATCTCAAATTTTAATTTCGTCGATGATTGAAGAATAATGCGAATTTGTTGAATGATTGACTAACCCTGTACATTAAGATTAAAATAGCTTTAGCAGTTATTTATAGTAGATATTAGAAAATAGACGCTATAATAAACCTTCGTGTCAACATAAATCATTAAAGCAGTTTATAGGGTATCCATTACTATTAAGTACTTTACAAGTTGATATACTAATACTTAACATGCAACTTATTACTTATTTACATTTTATTACTATTTTCAATAATACTTTAGCGTAAATAGTTACGGAATAGCATATACCGTGTGTTAATAGGAAATCTTTATTTGAAGAAACATTTGAAGTAATTTTTAAATATACGAAAAAATATAACGCTACAAATTATGCTTTTTTCAATTGAATTGCATTTTTTTTACATTTTGGGATTCTCCTCGACAAAAGCTTCCGATCCAGCTCATCCCACAAATATTCGATCGGATTTAGATCTGGCCTAAGAGGTGGCCAATCTATACCTTGAATTTGATGTTCTTTCAGGAATTGTCTTGTCTGACCTGCTATATGAGGCCTTGCATTATCATGCTGGAACAGAAATCTAGGAGCTAGAGAGATCTAGCAGGTAATCACATGATTTGTAAGTATGTCTTCAATATATTGGGTAGCATTCATTCGCCCAGGTATATAAACAAGATCTGTACGAGTATGAAATGAGATTCCAGTCCACACCATGTCAGATTCTCTTCTAAACCTGTCCACTTCCTTAACCAGTCTTTTATGATGGCTTTCACCTGTACGCGCCCAAATTCGAAGATGTCTATCACACCGTGTCAATCGAAATCTTGACTCATCGCTGGAAAGCAGTGAGGACTGCTCCATCTCCCAATCTACATAGTGATCTAATCGATCTAATATTATGTTCTTGCAACAACCGTTGTCGTGCGGTTTCTGTACAAACATGAGTGTATGAGTCGTTGAATTTTGACTTGTGGTCGAAGTTGCCTCCATATCCACTCCGTTGTTTCGTATATCCCAGGGTTGTGACGTGTTTGAGTCTGATTAAATCGTGCGTTGTTGTGTTTTTTGTGCGGTCCTGGGTGTATTGTGTTTGTGTAAAGTCTGTGTGTCAGTCGCTTTTTTGCGTTTTAAGTCAAATGTGTTTGTTTGTTGGTCATCATCACATTTTCTTGCGTTTCAGTTGTGTGTGTGTTTAATGTGTTTTGTTGTATAGTGTTATTATTGTCTGTGTCTGTGTAACGAAGTGTTGTATTTGTTCGTTTGTTGCGTTAGTCGAGTGTAGTGTTATTAGCATATTGCCTAAGGCAAGTGCTAATTCGTCAACTGTGTTAAGTTTTGTCTTGTTTTGTCTTTGTGTCCATGGATTACTTGTTGGGGGTGGTGCTGGTACATATTTAGGTTGAGGTGTGGTTTTATTTGTAGGATTGTTTGGGTTATTGGGACAGTTTATGAAAGTGGATAGATGAGGACCACCGCAGTTTGCACTCTTTGGTGGGGTTGTTTTTGTCTTAGTACATAGATGTGTCGAATGTCCGTCTCCGCACTTCATACATTTGTAGTTTATGTTGCAATTCCGTTGGTGATGTTCGAAAGTCTGGCACTTGTGGCATTGTATAATGTCAGTCCGTTTGTTTAGTTGTTCTATTTTGATTGCAAGTCCGCAGCAGTCGCGTAAGTTGTAGATTGACTTGTATTGTCTCGTCAGTTCGATTAATACAAGTGGTGCTGGTATTCCGTGTTTGCCGTTCATGCGTTTAATTTTCAAAGTCGGGTATCCTTGGTCCGTCAAGTCGTCTGTGATGTCAGTGTCTGTTATAAAGGTGAGAATGCCACGCATCACCACCTTTAGTGTCTTTTCACTTCTTAATTGGAAAGTGTAATATTGTATTTGTTCGTTGTCTAGTGTGCGTTTGAGTTTTCGGTAGTCTTCGTCTGTTGTCGGTTCGATGTGTATTCCTGGTTTCACCATTTTGTTTTCTACTGTGTTAATGCTGTTTGATTTAAGTAATTGTCGTATGTATGTCCATTTGTCTTTTTCGGTTATAATAATTGGTGCGATTTTGTGTGTTTTTTTTATTTCAGTTTTTGTGTGTTGTGTAGTGTATGTCTTATCACTTACCCTGGGAGTGCTGTTGTATGAAATTGACGGTTGTGGAGTAATTTCGGTTTCTTCTTCCATCTTTTCCTCGGCGTTTGTTTTTTCGAGTGCGCTGAATGAGTTTTTTGTTTCAATTGGTGTATTTTCGTGCTCGGTTTTTTGTTTTTTTGACGTTTTCTTCGGATTTTTGAAACTGTTTAAGATTGAGATGGTGAATTTGTCAAACTCTTCCATGTTGATGTTGGGCGGGTTTACCGGGCTTGCTTCTTTGGGCGATTCTGTTATTTCAATTAGTACCGTCGGCTCATCGGGATCAATGATAAATATTTGCGGTTGTTTTTCTAGGATATTTTTTATATCCTCTTCCTCCGTGGTTTCGTTTATAATTGCTAACGCGTCCTCGCGTTGCTGCGGAGTACATCTTCTTTTGAAGTTCGGATTCAACGCTAGGTTGGTAATCGTTTTGGTAATATGTCGTCCGGCCATTGCTTCCGGGTTCGTATGACGTTGTGTCGTCGTAGATGCTGTTGTTCTATATCTATGACTGTTGTGTATATGGCTGATGTGCACTGTCTCGTGACTGTGCCACTGGTTGAGATCTTGTTTGGAACTGATACAAACATGATGTCTTGTTGCTCTTTTAAGGTCACTCTGAAAGTTTCTAGCAGTAGATGTGCGTCGTTTAAGTGCGCAAGTATCTGTCTTACTCAACGGTTGTCGCACGTTTACGACCTTGACCGGCTCTTCTAACAAATCTTTCTGTCTCCAAGTACCGATTCTAAACCCTGCACATCACAGAAGGACTTACATTAAATTGTCTTGCAACATGATATAAGTTGTATTCTTCGATTAATGTTACGGCTCTTACAACTTTAACTTCATTTAGGTACCTCATGATACGCTTTTAGTATCTAATGACATATAATTGACAAACGCATACTAGATTTTTTTGGGAATTTGTAATTATTTTATATTATATTATATTTTATATTATATATTTAGACAAAAATGATTTTTCCCTAGCTGTTTCACATACATGATCTCTTATTTTAGGATGATCAGAATGATAGGGTTGAAATGTTCAAATTAAATTCATTTTATGATAAATAAACGATAATATATCCAGCTTGTAAGAACTCGTCGCTTCCATAAAACTATATAGGGCATTACAACTATTATTCTCAGTGTTCCTCTAATTTATTGGCGCAGTTTATTTACATGGACACATTTGCCTATCGCTGTACATATTATATTGCTGTGTAATTTTCTTTGGAAAGAAAATAAAAATTAGATTTAATAACGTATAAATAAATTAAACATAAATGGATAAGCAAAAACAAATCAACCGAGGTTGTGTATTTTAAATGCACCTCGTATATCATACATTAATGTAGTATTGAAATTTTATATGTATATTTCCAATAATTAATAGGTAAATAACTAGCGTTATGTCAATAACTTTCAGGTTAATTTGATTATTAAATGCTTAGAATGTAAGTAAAGTAATAAAACATGCTAAAATAATAATAATATTGTCAAAATGGATGCATTAACATAAGACGTCCAAGGTATTTTAAAATAAGAAAATTAATTATATAAGCTACATAAGCGGGAAATCTGAACCAGCAAAATCTAAAACAACAAGAATATCAGTAACAAGAAGTAAAGAAACATTATAAAATACAGATAATGCAATTTATGCAGAAATATTACGATGTAAACAAAACAATGTAAACAAAAGCATATTAAAGGACGCATGCTCAATGAATGCATCGATAGCATGGGTGAATGGAAGCAAAGGACAAGACGACACCATAGAATAAACCCAAGAGAAGAAGGAGAAACAAAATTACTACGGGAGAGCGAAGATCCTACGTAGACATGGATTCCGCGTAGAGCCTCGCAAGATTGAACGCGAAAGCGGAGCTATTCCAAGAAGGACGGGACTAAAAGTTTATATTCCAAAATAAAATTTACAAATATTAAAATAACAACAAAAAGGCAACATATAACGGGTGTTCAGAAACATTTGAAGTCAAGTGGGCTCTGAACAAAAAATCGTATATCTTTACTTAAGTATCTGATTTGTAATAATTATTAAATGTCAACTGTTGTCTGTCAAAAATCAATCTATCTCAGACATGACTTCATATTTTCAAGGACTACTTTGACTTCGAATGTTTCTGAACACCCGTTATAAACAGACAACGCACAGACATGAAAAAATTAAAACTACCCACGATCCAAAAAAAAGACACAGTGGTGAAAATATTAAATAAATATGAAAATTAGGGAAAACAAAAATAAATAATTTGGAGTAGGAACATAATAGTAAGAAGAAAGAAACGCTGGGTATAAAAGCGAAAATCACTGCAAAATGAAGAGATTCATCAATTTAACTTCGACGTTCACTAAGATTCACTGATTTATTGCGCTACTATCATTTCAAAAATTTGTATAATAATCTCTAAAAAATTTTAAGCTTGTTGGCATTAAATTTAAGTAAGAATAAATAACAGTTTAATTTCATTTTAATCATTAATATAGTTATCGTTATTATTCTCATCATTATTATAAAAGTTTAATAATATACCAGGAGGAGTTCAAAACTTTTGTATGCACGATTTAACTTTGAGTAAGTAAAGCTTTATACACGATAAAATTGGAGTATATAGAGTTAATTAAATTAATAAAGGTACACATGGATCATTATTTTAAATACTCGTAATTAATAGTCATAAATACACGATTAAAGTGTATCTTAGGCTACATATCCGAGATTGATGAAGAGGAAGTAGTGTTCCCTGAATATTCTCGATATATCTGTGCTAGTTTAAATCTTAAATTCAAAAAACATTCAGCAATAGGCGTGAAAATAAGAAAATATTTATACAGTGTGATGATAAGCATCCTATTCTGTAGGGACTAGTTTCCACTTAAATAGGTACCGAATAGCACAGTCGGTTTGTAGAAAGTTACCAGTAGAGACCAGATATCCACATTTCTGACAGAGACAGACTTTAAGTACTAATCTCGGCATTTTGAGGGCAAATATCCCCTTTCGCGAGTGAAATCATCAAGAGTCTTTGTTTGCGAGATTCATTTGGAATCAAAATCAGAACTCCAATACTATCCGTGTGTGATTCACAAAAGAATATTTGTATATTAAAGTTGCACTGATAGGTTAAGACATAGGTTAAGAATGAAATATTTTAAGTTACAACAAAAATGAGATGTGAAAATACAAATAAACCATAAAATATTTTTAAACGAGTATTTCTTGTTGTACTACTTCTTTGCATTTACTTTGGACGCTAGGTTTAGTTGTGTAGAACCAAAAAAATAGCCCTGAGATACCTAAATAGAATACATATTTTGTTGAGACAAAGTCAAAGTTCACAGCAATATGTTATAGAAAAATTGTAGTAGGTATATTGTGCATTAGTATTTCTTCATTTTCTAATATTCTTTCTCCTTCATGAGGATTAGTAAACATAATTTGACATCATTCTCTAGTTTGAAGTATCGTTATGAAGAACCAATTCTCCTTATCTTCGAAATATAATCAGGAAAACTTGTTTGATCATTATCAATCCAAATCCTTTATTTTTCTTTCATCAACGAATCATTGAAGACTGAAGATTTATTTTTAAAAACATAGCCAACGTATGAAGTCTTTCAGCTTTTAACTGGGGTAATTATTTCTTGATCTTATTTCATGCAAGAAGAACTTGGTGTATTTAATATTTTACCCAAGCAAATTTCCGTACAAATACATTCTGACAGCTTCCAAACAGAAAGCGACTTTTAATTTTGATGTTCATCTTTCCATGGCATGAAATAGCGTTGAAAACTGTAACTTTTCGTTATGTGCCATCGAAGTTTTAATTTGTTGTTATGCAATAGGAATTTCGTTTAAAAGAATCCAGATCCGGCGACCTTTATGCGGACTTAGATCTTTTCTTATTGCCCATTTTTGTATACAATAAGCGTATTTGATTTTACTCACGCTCCTAATTTGTTAATTTTCAGAATGTAACGCTTCTCATTTGGATTTTAAGTATAATTATTAATTAAAATATATTGCATACAAATGCTAATTATAGTTTCTCAATATGCTCTCCCAATAAACACGTATAACAGTAAATAATTTCATTAAAATGTCGAAGGAAAGATAACGAGTCAAAGAAAACTGCTTTTAATATAATTGCATTTATAACGTTCGGAAATATCAATGCAGGTGTAGTTCACAAAGCCGCCCACGCTCAGAGCGTTCATGAATAACATCGCAAATAGACGATAAGCGTTATAAACTTACCAAATAAGCAATATACAAATTTCACAACAACTGAAATTGTAGCAGATATAAATCATGACTACGAGCAATGATTAATAATTGCAGATCCTCATTGTTATAGGAAAAAAATAGTACAACATCGAAGTATCAACACAAACATAGAAATTGGTAGTTCGGAAAATAATACGCTACAAATAATCACCATGTAGAAGACTTTTAAAGCTAAACTTCACCTATCTCATCAATACGCTTGTGAATATTCCAAAATAGTAATAAACTAGTGCAAGTCGCCTTTCCTACAAAAAGATTTACTAAAGTATATGCCGAATAATAGACTTTTAAGCCCGTTATTAATTGTAGATAACTCTTCTGGTATATTCCAAAAAGAGAGAGACAAATTTCTGAACAGACCCAAGTGACAGTTGTTTCTTATTGGTCCAGAGCAAAGCAAACTAACACCGTACAACATTCGCTTTTTGCTGCCATCAATTGTCAAATATTTTGACATCTTTATATTACGTTTACGTTTCTAGAGTTTTGTTATCATATTATTAAATTATTATCATTATTATATTACTTTAACTATTTTGCGGTGTAGATTAGTTCTTTTTATAGCTTCGATTTGAAGATTAATAGATTATGTAAGTAATAAGTAATAAGAGAAATTCAGTTCTTGTAAAATTATAATTTTGTAGCTGTTGATTTCAAATATAGATGCAGAACCCAGCACCACTGCTAAAAGCACAAATGGGTGTTCTCCAAGCAAGCAAACGACAATAAATGCTTATACACAACTTGTAACGATACACCCGACATGAGAAAAGGTGACGTGATTAAGCAGATTTCTCAAGTACTAGGTAACTTTATAGAGTGCAACATATTCTATGTTGCATGTTATATATGTTACTTATATAACATATCCCCGTCAAGACCGACAGTATATCGGGTTATCAATGACTACAAGAAAACAGAGAAAACTTCAGAGCCAAAAAAGATAACTGTACTGGAATCTTTTGATGAGGGTGTCAAAACTGCTGTTCGTCAAATTGTTCACAACATGTTTCTACAAAATGAACTGCCCACTCTAGATAAAGTGCTGGCTCAAATAAATAATAGCAGCGAACTGCGAAATATGAGTCGCTCAACATTGTACCGCTTAAATCGCCAACAAATTGAATTTACTATATATATATATATATATATATATATATATATATATATATATATATATATATATATATATAAGGTAAACTTAATAAGTCGGCGATTAAAGGTCTGATTTATTACTTGAAAGTATATATATTTAAAACAACCCTACATGTTTCGGCAATGATGCCTTTGTCAAGGATATAAAAAATATAAAAATTTTATATTTTTTATATTCTTGACAAAGGCATCATTGCCGAAACATATTGTTTTAAATACAAATTTTTTTAATATTTGGTGCTCCCGCTATATTGCATTCGGATAATGGCAGAGAGTTCAGTAACCAAGACATATCTGAACTATGCGCTATGTGGAAAGATGTTAAAATAGTGCACGGCAAGCCTCGTCACAGCCAAACACAAGGCTCAGTCGAAAGAGCCAATCAAGACATACAGAATATGTTAACTGCGTGGATGCATGATAATGATTCAAATAAATGGTCAGAAGGGTTGTCGTTTGTCCAATTCGCAAAAAACACAACTTACCATGAAGGAATACGCCAGAGTCCATATGAAGCTCTGTTTGGCGTTAAACCAAAAAGAGGCATAGCATCGTCATCTCTCCCCAACGAGCAAATTACAAACATTGAAACCGAGGAACAGCTAGAAGCTTACGTTAATACTTGTGAAGAAAATTTGGTTAGTGACCATATTGATGACCATGTTTTAGATGTAAGTGATATGGATGACCAAAATACCATTGGAGCCAATCCACCTTCATCTGCCACCAACAGGTCTTCATCTGAAGTGCCGACTGATTCACAACCCAGCACGTCTTCAACTCAAACACTGACTGATCTGCAACCGATTACGTCTTCATCTCAAGTGCTGACTAGGCAGCACGAGCTAATCAATTCAAAAAGAATAGCAGCAAAAGAGAATCTACTACTCCAAGCAACAAAAATGTTGCGAACCTCAAAGAAAAAGTTTCCTGCGGCCCAAATTGGTGATACCGTAAGAATTAAAGTCCCTGACGTCGATCGTGGTCGTACAGATCCCCGAAATGTGTTAGCTATTGTTGTTGGGATAGAGAATTCAGACTTTTATAAATTAGCGAACAAAAATGGCACCTTCAAGCGGCTTTTCACTCGTAATCAATTCGCAATTTGCAAAGAAAAGTTAATTTCCATGGATGAGATTTCAGGTCAAGAAATTTCGGTAAGAGAAGCAGCTTCTGCTAATTCAAAAAGTGGAGGGCAAGGCTATACACGCTGTAACTGCAAAAAGAAGTGTTCCACGGCTAGATGTAGCTGTAAAAACAATAGGCTTTTGTGTAATTCGAAGTGTCATGGTAGCTTAAGTTGTTGCAATAAATAAGGTTGCCATGCATTTATTTTGTTTTTTTAATTTCATTTCAAGAAATAAAATGCATTTTATTTGTTATATTAATATTATGTTTGTTGGGTTTGTTTTAAGTTCAACAATTTCTTTATGTTCATTTGAAAACTTCTTCCATGTTTTAATCAAAATAAATAATAACCTATAGAGTTTTATTTTGTTTTGTTTTTATAAACAAATTCTTTTAAACATACACCATGAGTCCTTGATGAATGTTGACATTCGCCGGTGTAAGTTAGAAATAATGATATTTGATGAATATATCGGACATACGCCAAGTAACTTGGTGAATGTTAACATTCACCGGTATATCTCGACTATCACCGGTTTTCGGTTTCGGTTAGTCGAGATATACCGGTGAATGTCAACATTCACCAAGTTACTTGGCGTATGTCCGATATATTCATCAAATATCATTATTTCTAACTTACACCGGCAAATGTCAACATTCATCATGGACTCATGGTGTATGTTTAAAAGAATTTGTTTATAAAAAGAAAACAAAATAAAACTCTATAGGTTATTATTTATTTTGATTAAAACATGGAAGAAGTTTTCAAATGAATATAAAGAAATTGTTGAACTTAAAACAAACCCAACAAACATAATATTAATATAACAAATAAAATGCATTTTATTTCTTGAAATGAAATTAAAAAAACAAAATAAATGCATGGCAACCTTATTTATTGCAACAACTTAAGCTACCATGACACTTCGAATTACACAAAAGCCTATTGTTTTTACAGCTACATTTAGCCGTGGAACACTTCTTTTTGCAGTTACAGCGTTTATAGCCTTGCCCTCCACTTTTTGAATTAGCAGAAGCTGCTTCTCTTACCGAAATTTCTTGACCTGAAATCTCATCCATGGAAATTAACTTTTCTTTGCAAATTGCGAATTGATTACGAGTGAAAAGCCGCTTGAAGGTGCCATTTTTGTTCGCTAATTTATAAAAGTCTGAATTCTCTATCCCAACAACAATGGCTAACACATTTCGGGGATCTGTACGACCACGATCGACGTCAGGGACTTTAATTCTTACGGTATCACCAATTTGGGCCGCAGGAAACTTTTTCTTTGAGGTTCGCAACATTTTTGTTGCTTGGAGTAGTAGATTCTCTTTTGCTGCTACTCTTTTTGAATAGATTAGCTCGTGCTGCCTAGTCAGCACTTGAGATGAAGACGTAATCGGTTGCAGATCAGTCAGTGTTTGAGTTGAAGACGTGCTGGGTTGTGGATCAGTCGGCACTTCAGATGAAGACCTGTTGGTGGCAGATGAAGGTGGATTGGCTCCAATGGTATTTTGGTCATCCATATTACTTACATCTAAAACATGGTCATCAATATGGTCACTAACCAAATTTTCTTCACAAGTATTAACGTAAGCTTCTAGCTGTTCCTCGGTTTCAATGTTTGTAATTTGCTCGTTGGGGAGAGATGACGATGCTATGCCTCTTTTTGGTTTAACGCCAAACAGAGCTTCATATGGACTCTGGCGTATTCCTTCATGGTAAGTTGTGTTTTTTGCGAATTGGACAAACGACAACCCTTCTGACCATTTATTTGAATCATTATCATGCACCCACGCAGTTAACATATTCTGTATGTCTTGATTGGCTCTTTCGACTGAGCCTTGTGTTTGGCTGTGACGAGGCTTGCCGTGCACTATTTTAACATCTTTCCACATAGCGCATAGTTCAGATATGTATTGGTTACTAAACTCTCTGCCATTATCCGAATGCAATATAGCGGGAGCACCAAATATTAAAAAAATTTGAAGAAATTGATATGCTACTTCTTCTGCTCTCTTGGTTTTTAACGCTCGTAACTGGACAAACTTGGTTAAGTGATCTTGGTAAACCATTATAAATTTGTAATCGCCATCGCTGTGTGATTGCAAGTCTATCAAATCGACTTGGCATCTAGAGTTTAATTCGGAACTCACCATTGGTTTTACAACAATACCTTTTTTATGAGCACTGTGTTTCATTTGACATTGTTGGCATAAATTTAAATAGAGCATTATGACTTCATAAGTAATATTTTTGTATTTAACTTGCAATTCTTTTAGCATTCGTGTTCTTCCTCCATGGCCTGTTCGTATGTGAGTTTCGGAAAGTATATTAAACAACTCTTCGTTTGTAACATAATACTGGATATTCGCTTCTCCTGGTTTTAATGGCACAATTAACTTTTGTTCGTCACTAACTTTTAAAATGTCAAAACGTTTTAAACGACTGTAGTCCAAAGGGGTACTGCACTTACTTTTAACAGAAATTACTTCAGAAACGATTTTAGAGTACCTTTCTTGAGAAAAATAAAACCAATTGTCTTCTCGTTTATTTCTTATTAGGGTATTTAACTTTTCAAGAAATTGATCACTATTTACTGCAGTAGCCATCGAGCACAAATTATAATACCTGTTGATGATGTTTCACCTGCCACGGGTTGTCTATTAGATAAGTCTCTGCGAGAACTGTCTTTACCGATTGATCATTTGGAACTGATCTATGAATTTGAATTTAAAAGAATATATAAACAGTTTACAACCCTCTGAATTTGGGAAATCCTAGAGCTATTGTAATGAACTACGGGAATAAATGGAACAAAACTAAGAACTAAATATTCGTTTCTTAATAAGCCTATTGTGAATTTGAATAGATGCAAGAAATTACAAATACCTGTGAAGGGTAAATTAAATATAGCTGGAAATTCCAGAATGAATGGTTTGCAGTGACGTGAATAATATGATGATAAACTTATATTATAATAAATGTCCTGTCGTTTCTGACATTGACCGAAGCTTATATGTGTTTGTCGACATACACTGGTGAAGGACCGAATTTATAATATAACTAATAATTGTTCGGTCTTTCACCTATTCATCTGGTGTCTGTCGACATTAACCGGTGTATGTCGACAACCACTACTTTCGGTCTTTCACGGTAACATATATATTTAAAACAACCCTACATGTTTCGGCAATATGCCTTTGTCAAGGGCTATATATATATATATATATATATATATATACATATACGGTAAATTCAATTTGTTGGCGATTTAAGGTCTGGTTTTACTTCAAAATGTATATATTTAAAACAATTCTACATGTTTTGGCAAATAATGATTTGATATTCCTTGGAAAAGGCATCATTTGCCGAAACATGTAAGATTGTTTTAAATATATATATATATATATATATATATATATATATATATATATATATGTGTGTGTGAAAAAACGCGAAAATGAGAATTAATAAATATTAAATTCCCACATTACATGCAATTGCCGCTATAATTTGTTGTATTAATTTCTACAAATGACAAAATCACATTTGCCTAAGAATATATATATATATATATATATATATATATATATATATATATCTATATATATGTATATACATTTTGAAGTAAAACCAGACCTTAAATCGCCAACGAATTGAATTTACCATAACATACAAAGGTCATGAAATAATTATAAATTTAGTAATATGTAAGACTATTATTGTCCTTGTTATGAGACTGGTAATACAGACGTCATTGTTTTGGTTGATGACAAAGGGATTGCTTCGTGCGTTTTACCATAGTAGGTTGTTACAGTGTTTATCTGTTTTTAATTTGTTAAAATTAGTTCAATAAATAATGGATCATTACATATTTCAAGTTTCATACAAAACTCTTAAAATATAAAAAAAATATCGAAATTCAAAAAAGTGACTACTTTTATTTTTTGAGTAGTGTATAAAAGAATTTTTGTTTGTTGGTGTAACTTCGGTAAATTCTGAAACTACTCAAGCGATTCAGCTCAAACTTTCACACAAAGTGCCAAGTATTTTGAAGAGTTTGAAGTTATAGACATGGTATGGTTACTTTACGGTGGGTGACGCTAAACAACAGTTTCAACAAATTTACAAATAAAGCAACAAATAACAAACAATACTAAATATTACAAAAACAATTCACGAATTAGTCTACAGCTTTTTTCAAAATTTTCTTAGAACTGGGAAAACTCGTTTTTTGTAGTGATGTTCAGGACGAAGTATTTTAAAATAGAATATGATCAATCTGAGTGGTGCTTATTCCTAGATTTGTCAAAAACAAGCAGCCTGGTTACATAATGGGAACAAATTTGCAAATGTATTTTGCAAAAAAACTGTACGCGATGGAGGGAAATGGAGATCATTTTTGCAGACCTGTGCTACTATAAGAGATTGGGAAAGAATTTCCAGTCTCTTTATTCATCGCATAATAAAATATTGCACATGGTACTTTCCGACACACGCAGTATAAACATTTTCTTTCACGAAATCTCTTTACGATAAAATAACCAATAGATGTACTAGAATACACAATCTTTCGCTTACGTGAAATAAAAAAAATTAATCAGTTTAAAAACGGCATCGGTAAATGTTTCAAGATGAAATACGATGATATTAATAACACGATTCCGGTCTATATCTCCCCTATAACCACTGTCGTAAATAGATTTCTGACATGATATACAGCTGTTAAATTTTAATCAAAATAAAAGCACTCATTTCTCATAAATTCGTACTAATTTTAAACCGTATAAATCACGAGTTTCTTCCTGATGTGCGTACACTGGACCGACGTAAATGTCCCACTTGTCCAATTAAACGTGAAAATTACCCTTAAAATAGAAAACGCATGGCTTTCACTTTTGGGATAATTGCGTTTGTGTGCGTGCGTGTGTGTGCCCGCTCGTAATTACTGTTAAGGTTCTTGCAAGTACTTAAATGTTGGAGGGAATATCTGCATCGCTTATAATTATATTTCCCGATAGATCCTGAGAGCATTACTAGGGATTAGTTCACCACCGAATTTCGCCAAGACAGCGTAATCTCTAGTACAACAAATCATCTTAGTACAATGAACGTTAAAAAGATTATTGCGGTATTCAATTAATTCAGGGGGAAATAATTCCTGAACTTGCGGATTGTGGCGGGTCTGAAAAACTTATTGTGGCTTAAACGCTAGCTTTTTTGTACCCGTACAATTACAAATTGAGTATTTTAGAATATTATACATATAGGGTCTCAGAACTCGCGTCCCAGAGAAAACTGACAAATGCCGACGACAATCTAGATCACAAAAATGCAAACGAAGAAAAATTAATTGCTTGCTTAATACCGGCTGTTATATGTTTAAGATCCACCAATTCCAGAAAGGGCACTCCAGGTGTTAATGTGAATAAAATCGGTTGCTAAGCTTCTATTTTTACACTGACAGAATAACATGCCTGCCAAAGTGTCAACATCTACATGTTAGGCTAAGGCAGGCGTCATTCAAGATGTTGCACTAGCCATCATATTAATTTATTTTTATTTTTTTTTAATAAAAAATGGCGGTTCTGAAAATAATTTTGTTTATACTAATACACGTGAACTTATCATAAAAAAACAGGAGAAAAGGTAAAACATAATAATAGCATAGACAAAAGGGATCATGAAATGAAAAATAAATGCAACCAGAGTACGTATTCAAAGTGGCCACTATTCATTTGCAATCACAACGGTGCTGGCCGCAAAAGTCTCAGTTTATAATTCGAAACCATTTTAGGTGTAATTGTAGCAAAGGTTTCATGAACGCGACCCCTGAATTGTTCTTTTGTAGCAATAGGGTACCTGTATATAACATTTTTAACGTGACCCCAAAGTAAGAAATCCGGAGAATTTTAATCGGAGGACCGCGTAAGCTAGTGTCGTGGACCGCCATGACCTATCCATCAATCGGGATACTGTTCTCGACTAAAGTATGCAGGTGAGCCATCGTGTTGAAACCAGTTGTTAATACGAAAAAGAAGAGGCATGTTTTCAAGCAAATTGTAAAATTCTGCATTCAAAATTTCTGCATAAATGTAACCCATTAACCGTGCAGGGAAGTTAGAGACATGTAAACTAATTTCTATTGAAGACATACCAAACATATTGATGTTGACACTTTGGCAGGCCTGTAATTTTGACAGTGTGATAATATAAGCTTAGCAATATTATTAGTATTAATAGTATATGTTATGTTATACAGGGTCATTGGAAAAGGTGTCCGGGATTTTGAAGCGAGATAAAAATCTTAATATAAATGGTAAAATATTTATTTGTACATCTAAAGTTGCAGCAAATCTTAAATTTAATTATTAAAGTCAGATGCGCAGATGTCATTTTGCCGCGCGCCGCTATGGCTACCCTACAGCTAAAGCGCAATGTGTTTTGTGAAACGCTGAATTCAAATCAGTTGTGTTAATGCAGCGTCATTTTCGGCGAACTTATAAAAAATCCGGCCAGACAAAACTATTCTTCGTTGGTCTAATCAGTTCAAGTAAACTGTTGACATCAAGAAAGAGTGTTGCCAGCTTTGGCAGATTGCTACTTTTTTAGTAGATTTTGGCCTTCTCATTAGAAATTTTAGTAGGTACTTTTTTTAATAGATATTTGGTAGATTTTGCAGTTATTACCTATTACTAATATAATATAATTGTCTAAATTAAATTATACTTTACTTTACTTACAATTTGCACCCATGTATTTTTGATTTTTTTGTCCTCAATTAACAGGTAAGTTAGCCGGTGTATGAATAAATGTCACCGTCGTGGCGTGGGGAATTCTTTTAATGATGAATTGATGAATTAGTTTTCTTATACTTTTATTTTCTTGATTTTATTTTGCCTACAGTTAATAAATTTAATATTATTTTTCAAGGAGATTGCCCAGTTCTTCACAGATTTTATAAAGATATATATAGTCTATTTCGTTCTCTTTTAAGCTGCTATATGAAAAAGTAATTATGTTACAACTAATGATCTCTTAGATATAGAACCTAATGCATCAATGCACTTTTTACCTTTAAAAGATATATATTTGAGCAAATGCAAAGAAAAAAATATTTCAGACTTTTTTAACAGGTGTCAGGCATTTTTAATAGAATTATGTATGCAGTTAAAATCCAGATTGGCATTAAAAAATGATATTTTTAAAGAGCTTCAGTTTTTAGATCCTCAGGTAGCCGTTTACGAAGAATTTAAAACTCTTATAAATATTCTTTTAAAACTTCCGAATATAGTATCAGAAGATAAAATTCAGTGCATTAACAATGAAATTAGATTCTGATGTAGCAAACTTATTGTGTGATACTAGTAATACTACTGTATCAGATAACCCGGAACAATTTTGGGATAGAAGTAAGCTACATGATCTGAGTAAAAATTTGAAATATGTGAATATTTCAAATTTTGCAAAACAAATGTTTTGCCTCTCTGTATCGAATGCAAAATGTGAGCGAATTTTCTCCCAGTTTAACTTAATAAAAACCAATGACCGAAATAAATTTTTATATAAAAATGTTTCTTCCATTTAACATGCGAAAGAAGGTTAAAGGACTTGGCGATTGTACCAAGTTTCGTCCAGATTTTGAAATGATTAGATCGATGCAACATAAAAATTTATACAAAAATATTAAATACGATGAATAAAGATGTATTATGTTAGAAATAAATTAGATTTTTGACTTAAAACGTTATTTTTTATTTGTTAATAGAATTTCTCCCAACATAATGGTTTGTAGATTTGTAGTAGTTTTAAAAATAGGTTTCAGTAGTTTCCACTAACAAAAACAGTAGATTCTCTAACTAAAAGGTGGTAACACTGTCAAGAAATCTACAGGCCGGCTACGCACATCGGACCAGGATGTTGAGCGTGCAATACAGTCATATGTCCGAAGTCCTAAGAAGTCCATAGCCCGACGCAGTTTGGAACTTGAGATGGCTAAAACAACTATTGAGAATATTCTTCATAAGCGCCTTAAATTTTTGCTTACAAAATTCAACTAAGACATAAAATAAAACCAGCAGATAAGCCTAGCCTTGACTTTCCAGTACAGATGCCACGTAACATCGACGACGATGGAAACTTGTATCTTTATAACATTTTGTTCAGCGATGAGGCAACATTCCACATAAACCGCCATAACTGTCGTATATGGGGAGAACAGCAACCAAATGAAGTTTTCCAATACGTCAGTAATTCACCAAAAGTTAACGTTTGGTGTGGACTTATGCAGGATCGTGTTATCGGCCCTTTCATGTTTGTAGAAAACAGGATTACGGACGTTATTTATTTGGACGTGTTAGAAATGTGTGTGTTTCCTCAAGTTGAAGAAATTGAAAGGGCAAAGGGCATTATTCTCATTTTCCATCAGAATAGAGCTCCATGTCACTACAGCCTAATCGTCCAAAGAAGCTATCAACAACAGATTTGCTGACCGTTGGATTGGGAGGAATTGTCCTATTTTGTGGCCACCTGGAAGTCCTGACTTGATGCCATTTTATTTTTTCTTTTGGGGCTACGTTAAGAACCTTGTTTATTCTGAAAAAAATTCGTAACCTACAGCATCTGAGAGAAAGAATCAACGTAGCAATTTCAACTGTGACTCCTGAAATGCTTGAGAACACCTGGCGGGAGGTAGACTATCGGCTGGATGGCATTGAAGCTTTTTAGATGGGATAAAGGAATTTAAGATTTGCTGCGTCTTTTGATTTACAAATAAATATTCTACCATTTATATTAAGATTATTATTTCGCTTTAAAATCCCGAACAACTTTATCGATGACCTTGTATTATAGGGTACATTATAATATAACAGTTAGGGCCGACCAGATGAGCCACATTTTCTCACTACCTACAATATTTGTGCAAATTCATAGATTTCTTTAAAAACGTAAAATATTACTAACCTTGTCGATTTTATATTTTTTAAATTTAGTTTGTAACGTACTCTTTAGCTGTAAGTACCTGATGAAGCTACTGTGCTGGCGAAACAATTGTCGTGTTACGATTAAGTATTAAAAAGTGAATATTTTAACTGTAGTTTTATTTCTATTTAAGATATTTTTAAGATATCTAAAATAGATATATTTAAATCTAACTTAATGGATAGTATTTTTATCTAATCTTTTGCTTTTTACTACATTATATATTAAGTTACAGTTACATATTAATATCTGGCAATTGGTTATGTTCTATACATACAATCGCCAGAGATTGTATGTATAGAACAACAGCAGCACAGCGTGTGCACCACGGTAATCTCGTATATCAAGGGCCTATCAGAAGAGTAGGCGACGACTATAGGATCAGAAGAGCCATGAAGATAATCGACACCATCAGGTGCATCCTGACCAAAACAAAACCAGACAATGAAAATCAGACAACAACAGACTGTATATACGAAGTATATACGAATTTGGAAGAAAATACATCGGAGAAACAGGCAGACTTCTACAAGTCAGGATCTAAGAATATCAGAAAATGGTTCGGCTAGGAGAAACCGACAAATCACGAGGGGACACAGGATTACATGGGACACTGAAATAATCCTGGGAAAGGAGGACCATAAGACCAAAAAGAACGCTCAAAGAGACAGCATATATAGGTATAACACCAGACGCCATAAGTACATGGAGCCTGGAGATAAAAGATGTCTGGCTACCAATTATTCGAAAAAATTTACAGAGAAGACGTACAACCACGGTAACATAGACAGAATAGACTAGATTATCTTAGGCGCACACAACACGGCGCAGTAATATAAAAAAACTACAGCTTAAATATATACCGATAGGTCCAACTCGCAACGGGCCATAGGCAACAATATACGTATGGATCGTAATTCGGTGTGGCAACGTGTGTACGATGCCTATATTGAGTGACTTTCTTCAAATTCAATTTATTTTGCAGAATTATTGATTTTTTTACTTTTATCTTTTAGAAAACGTTATTGTTTTTTTTATTACTTAAAATTACTTTATATGAAAAATAGTATACCATAAAAGTGTAAATAAAGACAGTATACATTGAAACGAATATTCATTCAATTGTATTGTCATGAAATTGAATTTGTCAATCGTTGTTAAATTTGTTAGAATGAATAGATATTTATATTTATCGGAAAATACTAATACATACTTAAAGCAAACAAATAAGGTGATAAGGAAAATACTTACTTACTTAGTAAGTATTTTCCGATAAATATAAATATCTATTCATTCTAACAAATTTAACAACGATTGACAAATTCAATTTCATGACAATACAATTGAATGAATATTCGTTTCAATGTATACTGTCTTTGTTTACACTTTTATGGTATACTATTTTTCATATAAAATAATTTTAAGTAATAAAAAAACAATAACGTTTTCTAAAAGATAAAAGTAAAAAAATCAATAATTCTGCAAAATAAATTTAAATTTTAAGAAAGTCACTCAATATAGGCATCGTACACACGTTGCCACACCGCATTACGTTCCATACGTATATTGTTGCCTATGGCCCGTTGCGAGTTGGACCTATCGGTATATAGAGATTTTAAGAAATAATATTCTGTCTCCCAAATAGCGTAGGAATTAGTGTGCTTTATTTAGTTCATAGGTTCGAATTTCAGACCTGGTTCGAATATCACACGAGTACATTTCGCAATTAGAAAATTGGAAAGGCATATATGTCAGACATGAGTTTGGCAAGAACCGAAACGACGGATTATTCAAATCCCATAAACGATGGAAATAGCCCAAACAACTACTCAATTAATCATCCATCGTCAACAACTTCTCGTTACGAGTTTAGAACTTGTGTTTTTGACACTATATTGAATAGATCTTGTGTGCTCCGCCATACGTTTTTTAATACTTCTATTGCTTTACCCTATACTCGTATATACAATGCTAGTTGTATATAGCGCAAAAGAAAAAAAGGGATGAAAGGTATATATGAGTAATGCCTTCATACAACAAACCGCGGTTCACGTAGTAACGAGAAAAATATTTTTCTTTATTTGAGTCCGGCCCTATCGCAGTTAAATATACGGGTGGCAATACGGGCTTCCACCTTTAATTCATTAGTAATTCTCTTTACCGAGTAATTTACATCAGTAGATTTTACATCGGTAATACGAGAGTTTACATCAGCAATTCTCTTTAAAATATTTAATTCATAGGTTGGTCGACATTCGACGTAAAGGCTATTATTGATATCTACGGAAAAAACATCTCCATATGTGCGGCCGAGTATGCTTTGGTAAGAAAACAACAACATTACCTATCTATGAATAGGAAGTTATGTTCAAAGTACCGTCCGGTATTTTATCGATTTTTTTGGCAGGTCAATAACTTGAATTACAGCTGTATTTCGGTAAATATAGAATAAGAAAGATATGGACCGACTTTAACTACACTTTGGCCCTAAAAATTTGGAAATTTTTGATGAATTACAAAGAATTTTTTGACGTATATTCGCATATCTTGGGTGCTATTCAGCAGTAACCCTGTATATATACCTTCACAATCTTTACATTTAATGGTATATACGTCTGACTTATCTACTTTATCTATTTTATCTTTGCTGTTGTTTAATATTGTACCTAATTTGATTTTATTAACCCATATTATTTTAGTGTCTAATTTTGTTAATATTTTATTTAAATTATCTGAGATGCGAGGAATATAGGTAATCGAATGCCATCTAGTTTTGTCTATTTCTTTTATTTCGGGTATATATCATTTTAATAACGTTAATGCTATGTTAGAATTATTCTAATAAAATTAGTGAAATATAACGGAGTCAGTTACTAAAATGTTTCACCAAGAAGTGTCTGCAATATCAATTAATGATAAAATTGTATGACGTACTTACGAATCTGTAGAAAGATGAAATACGTATCTACGTCTCTGGAGACAAAAACATTAATATTGAACTTGTATTGTGTTCTTCACACCAGATTTTTAATAATATTTTATATTATTAAAAATACTTTTATACAAAATTGGTGAGGTATTTGCCTATTCATGTATGTTTCAAATTATTCTGTTAAAATTGTATGCTTTAGTCAGGGTACAGTTTTGGCTGGGAATCACTGTGTATATGTTCTAATTCGCCAAAGATATATCGTACAAAGACATTTAAAAAATGTGCCGCAATTTTCAATATAAATGAGTTACGTATTCGTACATGTCTTTATACTTTCACGATTTATTGCACGTTCAATGGAAGCGATTCGCTGAAATTTACTGATAAAAATGTTTATACAGAAACCTACTCGTACAGTTTTGGCTGGGAATCACTGTGTATATGTTCTAATTCGCCAAAGATATATCGTACAAAGACATTTAAAAAATGTGCCGCAATTTTCAATATAAATGAGTTACTTATTCGTACATGTCTTTATACTTTCACGATTTATTGCACGTTCAATGGAAGCGATTCGCTGAAATTTACTGATAAAAATGTTTATACAGAAACCTACTCGTGTCCGCCCGTTAGCTTTGCTTCTTTCCACTCAACTCTTATCGGATACTATTAAAGTGCTATCGGATGGCCACTCGCTGCGAGAGTACTTCTCATATACTCCAAGCTCGACTCTTAAGATAACCAAGGTCTCCTTTAAGCATCGCAATATGTTTGCGCGAAAGATGATGGCTTAGACAAAAAAGAGAAACGAACGATAAGACTACTTCATAAACTCATTATCTTTCTCTTGGTCTGTAATTGAATCTTGACTATGTAAATATATCATTACTTCTACGTCTGTTCGTTTAACGAATGTTGATAGTAAATTTGCTTTTTTACATAAACAGTGTGCATGTGTTTGTATGCAGTTCATACATTCATGTGTTTGTAACTCGAGAATACGTTTCGCTATAAAATATGAAGGTTGAATGTAGAACATGATACCTTCTATTTTAAAATGTTTCTTTTTATTCAACCAACCGCGACACGTACCTCGATAATTCTCACAAAACATGTGAAATTATTGTTAAACCGTAAACATTTACGCGGGAAGGTTTTATAATACTGAAGTTAACCAATAAATTGCAGTTTGTTGATACAAACACCTTTGTGATATTTTTATTTCATTTGGGAGTTTAAAAGTGACCGAAGTTTTCGGCTCCGAATTAAAACTGAAGTTCAGTTTTTTAGACGCTGGTATAGTGAGTTTCGTGTTCGCCATAAATCCTTTAAAGAATTGGCTTCGAAAAATATATTCTTGCTTGGACATTACTAAACGTGAAATACATGTTATAAATACCGTACGTAATATTATAAAAAATGAAAAAGTAGGGATAACGTGGATGAAACAGATGCTAACAAAAACAATGTAATAAATGTTTTAATGCGTACTTTAAAATTGGTTGGCCTTCGATACCATTGTGCTACAAACGTCTTCCAAATACGAAAGCAAAAACTATAGTGCAGGTGATAGAAGACGCTATTCAAATCTTTGGTATACAACGAAGCCAATTAAGAATGCTTGTCAGTGATGGAGCCGCAACCATGGTTAAAGCTGGGAGATTGCTAAAGACATATTATCCGCATCTCCTACACGTAACATGTTTACATTCATACGTTGAACGAACAGTATCTAGTGTGACGTAACACGCCAGTAAATTACAAGAATTTATACTGTCAATATTTTAATCGTGGTCTTAATAGAGATAATCAGCTGTGTATTAGTTCCTCTCGAGTGTATATCGTGGGTGAAAATGTTGCGTAAAAGAAAATACGAGTTACAAGGGTTACAGAAAATTAATACATATATACATAGGTATCCCGATTTAAAATACCGCGACAATTTCGTAAAATGTGACGCTTGTAATCTGAACTTAATGGTTTACCACGAGCAGAGCTGTAAACGGCGCGTGCAATCGGCGAGACACAGAGCAAATGTAAAAAATAAAATACTGGGCTTTTTTGTATATTTACCGCCATCTGGCTCGTTTTTGATGGACTACCCGTATTGTTTTCGTTTTTCGTATCAGCATAGCTGGTCAAACGAAAGATCGCTTTTTTCGGAAAAGTCTCTTTTGTCCGTCTGATGTCACTTATGAAATAAGTGCCACCTTATAGGATGGAATTTGCTTTATCTAGTAAGTGATTTCGGCTTAATGTCATATACAGATACAGATCTATTTATAAAGATTTGTATCATTTGTATACATTGCTTCACTAGTTTAACTGACGACGCCTATAGATGGCAGAAACATATTGCAGTGGAATTTGCTTTTAAATTGCTTATTAATTTTTATTCACACTACAGCTTATGTTGCCGGCTATTCAGTCTAGTAGAATCCACGAACTCCCATCTCACGGATCGTTCCTTGCGGAATTTGTCCAGTTTATGTATTAGAAATAAAACAATAAATATCAATGAAAGATCACAATTAGTTAATTTACAAATTTTTATTAAAAAAAAATCAAAAAAAATCCCTCTACCGAGTGTATAGGGTGCTAAAGCATCATTAACAGTAGCAATGGGAGGAAACACTCTTTGTGAATAATGACTCGCACAAAGAGAAAAACCCCCTATGACTCTCGAACAAATTAAAAACTAATAAATACTGGAGAAATTTGTCAAGTTTGACCTCTACTTTAACCCCTACAATCAAATGTCAAAAACAACAAAGTTTTCAAAACCCGCGAAAATTGAATTTTCGTCGTGCGCAAAATAACACGACAAGGTCAACCCACAATAAAAAAAAATCCAACCTTGAATTCAAAACGTACTAGAATATTATTTTTAAGAAAAAACTCCCCTTACAAAAAAACATGACAATTTTCTCTAATACCCATATACTAACTTCAAATATCAACATTATTACAAGAAATACATGAAATATAATAATAATAATAATCGCAATATCAAATATATAAATAAAATATTTTTATCGAACTTACATAGATCTATGCACTATTAACAAAAACTACGTGAGAGATATCTTACTTATAAGATCAAATTATAATCACAAAACTCTCGCAAAAATCGAATTAACATTTACATGCACCTCAAACAATTTCATAAACAAAATACAACCCGATTTTATTAAAACAAAGAATAAAATTGAATATCTTATTCTTTAACAACCGATCACTTTAGACGTCAAGATATCTCTAACCAAAATGAAATTTTTAACATCCGCCTGGACATCCCCTCCAACTATAAAATCAAAAATATACAGACAATTCACATTTTAATAATAATACAATATCCGGGGTAGCGGCAAATTTTAATCATCAGGTCAACCTAAATATACAAGGATGGCTCAAAATTTCAAACATAATAAAATTCATCACTTATAATTAAATATATTTATAACGATCCCCGTCTGAAATAAATAAACATAAAAATTGAAATAGATAATTTTAATAAATGTACTACACAAACAAGTTCAATATTGTTCAATCATTTTTCCTTTCTTGTCCAAGGAAAAATCCACTGCAATATGTCTTAAGCAGAAGTAAATGCTGAAAATACGAGGTATTGTCCAAGTATACAGTTACAGATATGTAAATTATTTACATGTCTGTTTCATTTCTTGACAGAATTTATACTCTTGTTAAATGTGTGTAATATTTCACCAACCATTGTGAAGCAGAAGGCGTTCTGTACATTTTAGGAAAAATATATTCTTGCTTGGAAATTACTAAACGTGAAATACATGTTATAATATAACGTACGGTATCGTAATATTATAAAAAATGCGAAAGTATGAATAACGTGGATGAGACAGATGCTAACAAAAACAATGTAATAAATGTTTTAATGCGTACTTTAAAATTGTATTGCCTTCGATACCATTGTGCAGCAAACGTCTTCCAAATATGAAATCAAAAACTATAGTGCAGGTGATAGAAGACGCTATTCAAGTCTTTGGTATACAACGAAGCCAATTAAGAATGCTTGTCAGTGATAGAACCGCAACCATGGTTAAAGCTGGGAGATTGCTAAAGGCAGATTATCCGCATCTTCTTCACGTAACATGTTTACTGCATGCGTATCATCTTGTGACAGATACCATCAGACGCAGCTATTCAAAAGTAGACCTTCTAATAGCTAACACAAAGAAGGTTTTTCTCAAATCCTCTAAACGGATTTGCGAATTAAAGAACTTTTGTCCAGGAATTCTAATACCACCTGAACCTATATTAATCAGATGGGGTACCTGGCTTGAAGCAGTATCGTATCGTATTACAGAGTATCAAATCTTTTATTTCCACGTTGAAACCTCAGGATTCGAAAACTATTAAAAGAAGCCAAAAATTTTTCTCGGACCATCGAATTGAAGCAGATATAGCGAAGATTTTCGAAAAGTACTCTGTTGTCGGGGAATTACTTGAACAATTGCAAAATTGTGCATTATCTGTATCGGAATCGCTTAACATAGTCGATAATATGAAATCGTTTCTGGATAATTTAGCGGGTAATATTGGGCATCACGTAACCAAGAAATGTACTGCCGTTCTAAATAAAAATCCAGATTTGAAGAAAATGCGAATTATAAGCCAACGTATAAATAATACACCCGAATGTGAAAGCTATTAGGAGGAGTATTTTAAATTCGCAAATATTACTTCACTAGATGTAGAGCATGTGCAATCTTCGCTTCGAATTCCACTTCGAAAGTGGACCATAATAATAAAACTGTTTTGTTGCGTTGTAAACGGCATTACTTTATCATTATAATTTTAGAATTTTAAACAGAATGTTGGAATATACAAAAAAAAGAGGATCATAAATCGAACACAATGATCAGTAATTTCGAAATATTAAAATGTTCTAATATAGGGATTTTGGTGCCGCCAAACTAGTCAGTTAATTCAGTTAATTCAGTGTATTTTAGATTTACAATCTACAATAAATACTCAACTACTGACAAAAAGGTTTGTCGTAGTTACACGGAAAAACCAATTGTTCATAATTCATTACACGTTTGTAATACGACTAATCAAACACAGTTGCTTGAGAGTGGAGTTCAGTATCTAATCTAGTAATCTTTATTTCGGAAGGTATCGATATTTTTTACGTGTGGCTGGGATGATAAACAAAACTAATTACGCAGAGATAAAAATGCCTCGCCAACGAAAAAAAAGGTAAAATGGAAAAGCAAACAAAACGCTAACGATAAAAATTAGTGACTCGCGACGTAGCTGACGTAATGACGGTTTAATTGAAAATTATAACACAAACGGTGTTGATAAGCGACAAGATATACACCCGTTTATTAAACATTTGGCAAAAATTCATGGGATAGGTAACACTTTTTTACAGACAGAAGAGTAATAAAATACAAAAGCATTTTTAATAATATAAAATATTATTAAAAATAGTTTATTATCAATATTTTTGTGAAGGTATTCTTCTCCAGAGACGCACTGCATCTTTTTACAGATTCGTCAGTACGCCCTTGCTGGAGAAGGATACATTCACGAAAGAACAACTTTACTACCTCACAGAAATTATTAAGACCGAGCGTAGAAGAATATTCAGCGCCGCATATTAACAGACAGCCGAAACAACTAGCTCTGTCTACATAACAACTGTAGAACTAACAAAGTGTTTCCATCAGATGGCACCGCCGTATCTCTGGAAACTTTATTAACGCGTCTTCATTACTCTTTACGGATCAGCGTATATAACAGAATAATTCGAAACATATTTGAATAGGCAAAAATCTCATCAATTTTGTATAATACTAAAGTATTTTTAATAAAATAAAGAGTAATAATACTATAGTTCATAAAGTATAAGTTTTCAGTTCAAGGTCAAATTCAAAGCATTTGATTCAAATGAGTACTGCAGAGTCAAATGAAGTCAATATTCAATCGCTGAAATAACTATTTGCCATCATAAAATATAAACGTCATGTTTTGCAGTATTGTCAAAATTTTAGTATTTTACTTGCAATATAACAGAAAACAGCATGTACGTAACCTATACCGCCTAATTCTGAGTAAACGCAACGATCCGAATGTATGAATATTTCTCCCGCTTCGAATACAATTCCCCTGAATGCTGTAGGCGCGTCAACATCGATGTCATACATATAGCAAGCGACAATTAAGTTGGCGCGAGGAGGGGGTTTAGCAACAGACTGTTTTGTGATTGGCTTAACATCGATGTCATACATATAGCAAGCGCCAATTAAGTTGGCGCGAGGAGGGGGTTTAGCAACAGACTGTTTTGTGATTGGCTTAACGCGTTCAGGGGATTTTTATTCGGAGCGGGAGAAATATTCGTACATTCAGGCCGTTGCGTTTGCTCAGAATCAGGCGGTATATCAAAATAACAATGAGTAAAGCAGAAACATGAATAGTTCAAAAGTATTGTTTCTTTTCTAGTTTTGTATAAATATATTCTATCCAAGAAAACTATGGGGAAATTATTACTTTAATATTCGAACAAATTATATGTTATTTATAATTATAATCTTTACCAGGCATCTAAGAAATATTCTGTAAAATAAATAGGTTAAAAATGTCAATGTGATAATCAAACAATTTCGTACTTATTGCCACTAATTGATATTACTATTTATTATCAGTATTGTTCTCAAAAGAACAGATTTTGTAATTTTTTATGACAAACTTAAATATTCAAATTCGAAAAATGCTTAACCTAGACGTCAGAATACCGGAAACAAAGTCAATAAGCAACAATATTGAAATAATTTGACAGCAATCCGAATATCATAGACTAACTCCTGGACAACTTATTCTTTTTATTTAATATAATTTTTAGAAGACGTACGTCTTAACTTAAAATGACAAAAGTGTGTAGTATTACAGCGCGTATTCATGTGTGTTAAAAAGAGATAAAGTACAATTTTCGGTTCACACTTGGGCAGTACGAACTGAAAACCTATACTTTATGAACTGTAAATGAAAATCTTCACTTTATTGATATTTGTTCGTGAAATGACAATTGTTTCTCCAACACTGTGGCTTTGTTAAGTACTCTTGTATTCAGAAAAATCGCGTACACCACTTAAATCAACTAAACATTTTTTATTAGTTTTTTATTGTTTAAAAACGGACTTTCTGTTATTTAGACCAATGTTATTATAAAGGTTATGCGTTCTTAGAATGTTGTCATTCCTATCTTCATTGAATTCTTAAAATTTTGCTCTTATTATAATGGAAATGAAGTGCAACATCTCTAATTGGCCAACCTTCTTCAACTTTTGCCATAATAAAATACTTTTATTTTTCACTTAAGTATTATATGGCGATATGGCTTATATCGCCCGGTAATTTATTCTCAGTTTTTAATGTTGTGTGAGTATAAATAAGGCCCGATAAGAAAGGATATACATTTTACAGAACTAATCATTTGAATTTTTAAGAAAGTCTAAAGAAAGAAGCAAAATTTTACGGTTCGCAACATAAAAAACGGGACACTTTTTTTTATCTATTGTAACAGTACTTTGTTGTATCATGCTAACTTAATAATGGCAGATGCATAACCTTATATTCATGGCTACTAATATTGACAAAAGACTAACTTACAAAACTAAATTAATGTCAAAATCGTTATAAGACATGTTGCATTTTCTTTTGACGCGGACTGTAGCATTCTTTATTAAAATTAAGAGTATCTAAACATTGACAACTTGAAAACTTCAAAGTGTCAACAATTGTCATTTAAACTAAAATTAAGGTTAAATCGTTGATTCAAGAAGTCATGTTAGATGCGCAACGACTGTCAACGACATGACAGTTGACAGAAATCGCGGAACTTTGCCAATGTAACTTGAATTTTCCGTTTAAGAAATTAATTCTTCGTGAAAAATAAAATCTTGCATCAACCACTGGCGTTATGGCAATTATATTGCCCTTGGTCGACATTCATCCCTCAGGCCAGAGGCCCTCGGGCTGAATTAACGTCGACCTCGGAGCAATAAATAACTATTCTTGTTCCGAAACTTTTGATATTTGCTTTTTTTATTGACTTAATTATCACGGCATGACGTTAATAAACGTCAGAAAAATACAAAATTAAAAGGGAAAAAATAGATGTACGCGATTTTTTTGAATATGAGAGTACTTACTAGTGCACGTTACAAACTAATATTGGTATACATAAAAAAAATTACCAATGAATAGCGATATTAGTTTGTCTTTACATATACTTGCCCGACATGTTTAATATGAGTTTTCTTTGTTAGTATGTGGGACATTACAGTTTTTCACGTTTGAATTTTTTACGCACCCTTAATTTGCTTTCGCTTTATTTTCATATTTATTTCGTTTATTGATTCCATACATACACACTTGACTTCACATAAAATAGGAAAGAGAAATCCATCAATGACTCATAGCGGTAATATATATTTAACTCAGTCCCGTTGAAAATCTTTTTGCTAATCGATCAACTTGTCAAAACGTTGACATATCAGCGACCGCCACATGACATGTAAATTATATCAAACAAAATGGGGTGGCACTTTTCATCCGCCAAACAGGCCTTCAATTTTAGGCGCTAGTACGAGAAATCACAAAGCAAATTCCCAACGTACGGATTTAAATATATTGTGTTTCGAAAAGAGACTAGGTGAGTTACTATATACAGTGTTGGATATGATTCCAGCACCCTTTCGTAAACATAGGGTGAGTTAGCGGTATGATTTATTAATAGACCTGAAATTTAGGGGTCATTTTCGCCTCTAATTGGATGTGAATTATGAGATATTCAATATGTGTCTGTATAATCAATTTCAATATTCGGTTTTCAGGAATTCTGATGTAGATACATATGTATGTACCGAGTGACTATAAATGATTGCAGCAAATATTTAATTTAGCAATCCTGAAAAATTGGCTTACTTTGTCATTGTATTTACATTTATCTGCTTGACTTAGAATATTTTATATAGATGTAGATGACATGGTTAGAATTATCTAGTAAATCAATATTAACTGATATCAGAAGTGAGATTTGTAGAAAGTAATAGTTAAAATAAATTTTACTAACATATATTATAAATAACTAGAGCTTGGAAAATAGGCACTAAAAAAGTTAAAGAAATGCATGTAAATATGCAAGAAAACTATTAAATTATGTCTTTAAACATGCGTTTATGATGTGAAAGATCCAATTATTGTACTAAACGTTATAGGTAATAAAATAATTATTATATTAATATTATCAGCCTCTAATATAATAAGAAGAAGTATGTATACATGTTCAAGTTACATAGAGTGTTTAAGGTTATAAAAAGTTATAAAACAACCGTTTTGTTTATGAAATTATTTATTTTAGATAGTGTAAGAACAATAAATATGGTATACAGAAAATATAGTACTTTTCTATTAACAATATGTATATATAAATTTTAAACAACATTACAATTTTTCTCATCATAATTAATTAATTATTACTTGAATAATAACAGTAAGTAATTAAATGTTTTTCTAGATTGTCATTGTAAAACTCTGTCGTCATTCACTTAAAATTAACTTGTAACTGGAAAATGACCGTTTAATTTTACAAGAATTACATTTGGACTGAAATTGATACTTTCTTCAAAATTTCCTTGCAAGATATCACTCATTTGCATTAGCTTTTTAAATCCTTGGTTTTTGTCTAACACCGAATTAAGTTTTTTGCAAATATCATTATTTTTGCCTACCGAAGTTCCGAGATGACTTTTTACAGAATTTACTAGAGAAATACTTTGGTCCAATAAAAATCCTTTGCCATCTAGTTTTGTGATTGCGGTAGAAATACACAAAAAAATACACTCAATAAAATACAATTGACTAGTAAGGGTTTTCAAATAAACTAAAGCATTTTCTAATTGCTGACGAGCAATATGGATCAAAATCGCAAATAACATTCTTCAGTTCTTCATAATTTTCGGCAAGAAAATTTACGGCGTTGAACCACGCCCCCCACCGAGGAACAACTGGTTCTGGGGGTAGTGGCAATTCTGAATATTTGTCTTTATATACCTGAACTCGAAGTGGAGCTTTAACAAAAGTTTTCTTCGCGTTATTTACTAAACTATGAATTAAAGGAAATTCTGATTTAACAGTTTCGGCTACTCTATTCAATCCATAGGCCAAACACGTGCATTGTATTAAATTAGGGAAATGTTTTTTTTTAATTTTCTACTGCTTGCACCATATACAAAACAGCATCAGTTACCATTAGTAAAACGTCTTCTACTGGTAATTTTTGCGGTAAAAAGAAACTAGTTAACGTATCATTAATGAATCTAGCGATGTTTAAATTATTCGTTTTTTCACCTTTACACCAATCAATGAAATGCGTGGAAAGTAGGGTGTTTTCGTCCATTGATAAATATTTCCATTTTTCTTTTTGTTTTTTTCCTCGATTTTTATTGGAAATCAATGTTTCACTGACCTGTTTTTTCTGGTTGGGTCACAGTTCCAAAACATTTCAGATTCAGAATTGGATTAGTCTTCATCTGTTTCATCATTCTTAAATTGAAACTGAAATATCTTTTGCTTCTTTTCATTTTCTGGCAAAAATGTTGGATCATCGCTGTCGAAATCTGAATCAATCGACGGGAGCACTTGTGATCTAGAAGTGCTGGCTTTAGGTCTAGATATTGTAAAATATTTTTCTTTCCGGGTTCTTAAATCAAACTAACGGCAATTTAAACACACCGTATATTAACAATTAAAACGAAATATGCTAAATAACCATTAAAAACATAAATTAATAAGAGCATTTATTTCACGATAAGTATTTGTTTATGTTTATATAATATCACTCGACGATGAATACTCGTGGAATGCCGTCACCCTCCATTTCCAGTTCTTTATATAGGGCTATACAACTTCGAGAATTAGTTTCCGGAGCCTTATGACTTTTCCCGTGGCAGCTGTTATGTTCGGCGCATGTGAGTCATCGCCAGACTGTCACCTGACGTATTTCGGATAACTCACATCTCAATATAATAGCTGGGGGTGTGTCATCAGCATTCGAATCTCCATCAACTTCAGAGTCAATAGCTTGTTCTTCATATGTGCAGTTTTCTTCTAATTCATCTATAAATCTGTAGAGTTCATTGGGATCCAACTTTTCCAATACCTCCAGATCTGGATAAAATTTAAGCCAGGGTTCATCTGAACAAGAAACAATGAAACAACTGAGTTGAAATCACACCCCTGTCGCTTTAGCAACTATAAGTTTTTGAGTTCGTCCATTTATCGACTAGAGACCGTTAAAAAAGTTCATTTTTTTCATGATTAGCCAGAGTATAATAAAAACATTACAGCAACAGAATATACTGACATATTATATATATATAGTAAATTCAATCAGTCGGCGATTAAAGGTCTGGTTTACTTCAAAGTATATATATTTAAAACAACCCTACATGTTTCGGCAATGATGCCTTTATCAAGGATATAAAACATGTAAGGTTGTTTTAAATATATATACTTTGAAGTAAACCAGACCTTTAATCGCCGACTGATTGAATTTACCATATCATACCAAGGTCACGAAAATATTATATTTATATATATAAGAGTATACATTCCAGTCTGGAATTGCAGCTGCTCTTTGAGCTTGTAAGACTCGTTTTGTAGTCAGTCACTCCATTTTCTGTGGTCTATAGATATGTTCTTGCCTACTTCACAACTTTTCGCCATTCTTCCCTATTTAACATTAATGCTCTCCCTGCTACGGTCCCCAGGTCTTTAATATCATCCACTACTTGGTCCTCCCATCTAATTTTTGGTCTACCTCTTGTTAGTGCTCCATATGGCTTCCATCTTGTAATTCGTCTCAACGTTGACCCTTCTTCTCTTCTGTTGACATGTCCATACCACCTTATTCTCATCGATTTAATAACTCTTACTATGTTTTCTTTCTCCAATAACTCCTCTATCTCATGATTCATAAGGATTCTATAACCACCATCTTCTTTCTTTGGTCCATAAATTCTTCTGATTATTTTTCTTTCAAATGTTCTTAGAGCTTCTTCATCTTTCTGTGTTAATCTCAATGTTTCTCCAGCATATGTCACTACCGGTCTAATGGCAGTTTTATATATTCTTATTTTTCTGTTAATGCTGATTTTCTTATTTTTCATATATTTCTTGTATCTATAATATGCTCTGTTCCCTGCTTGAATTCGATGTTTCACCTCGTCTGTTTTCTGATTCTTACTACTTATCATGGATCCTAGGTACTTAAATGTATCCACTTTCTCAAAATTGTAATTTCCCATCACTACTTCTTTGCTTTCCCCAATGTTTTCTTGTCTTGCAATTCTCATATACATATTTTGTTTTGACTTGAATTCAATTTATAATAACAAGTAGAATAACAAAAAAAAAAGATTTTGTAAATATGACTAGGGTTTTTGAAATTTGTAAAATAAAGTAAAATATAATAAGATAATATTTACTGTAAGGGTATAAATCTTTAATAACAATATTATAACATTTATAACATCAAATACACTATTAATTCAATAATAATCTGAAATTTTGGAAAATTAGAAAAATTTTGACAGATAAATTAAAATGTTTAATTTATAATATTAATTAATATTAATATTAATATACAAATATTAATTAAAATAATTACCTGAATAGTAATAGAAAGAATAGGGCTAATTGTCAATACTAATAACATCAAATTCCAAAAAGGCATTCAAGAACTAAGAAGAAGAGATACTTAAAAATTCGTATAGAAAAGGTCAAAATAGGGGATACGTTCTTTGTATTGCCCAAGTTAAATAAATAATAAGTACTTCGTATTATTCAAGTTAAAAATATACACGTACTTTGTGTAAAAAAATAAAAAAATAGTGTCAATCAAGGTCCGAAGAAGCTAAACAAAGACAAATAGCTATTAAAGAAATTAGGTACTGCCTAACGAAAATAAACACAAATATTAAATAAAAAAGGAAATTACCAGAAGAATATAGAGCCATTTGTCATCAAGTAAAATAAAGTCAGATAAATGCCAATAAAAAAGACATTTTTATAAATATCAAATCATTAATATAAATATAAGAATATAATTCATAAACTAAATTCAAAATTAAAACATCATATTACAAAGAGTCACATAATTTCAAATACATTAGCTGTTCTTTGTTCTCGTTTATCGAGGATCTGCGAACCCAATTAAAAAAAAAGAAAATAACAGTTTAAAATGTTTTTTAATGTAATAAATAAACACCTGAGGCAAAAAAAAACAAGATACGTGTCCATGTGCCCACGACAAAAGAGCTAGTCGAGGAAAAATATATATTAAAGAACACACAACGTCCACTTATAATTATCTTATTTAAAACCCTAATGATATAATATTTAATATATTTTGTAAAAATAAAGGTATTTTGTAAAAGATATAAAGGTTTTATTTACTTTATATTATAAGCAAGTGATATTTAAGAGATAGCAGGCACGCACGAATTACATACATAATAATTAGAGAACGGACACGCTTACCACATGACGCAAAGCCCAGTGCAGTACTGGCGAAAGGCTGTATTTCTAAAATATTTAATTTTATTTATATAATTGGAAAACGAACGGGTGGTGATCTATAAAATTACGAAATACATATTTATTTGTTGAAAAGTTGTATTTATAAAGTTTTTAATTTTATTTATATAATTGGAAAACATACGGGTGGTGATCTATCTATCTAAAATTACGAAATACATATTTATTAATTAATTTTATTTATATAATTGGAAAATAAACGGGTGTTGATCTATAAAATTACGAAATACATATGCATTTGTTGAAAAGTTGTATTTTTAAAGTTTTTAATTTTATTTCTATAATTGGAACATTTTTATTTGTTCATTTTGTCGTTCAAGTTGAGTAAAGGAGTATTAATATTAACTAGCAATAGTTTCTCAAGGTTTTCTTCTGTCAATTTTGTTCTCTTTGAATTAAGTACATCCTTATAAATAGAAAACGTCCTTTCTACATCGCAACTGGTTATAGGTGAATACTGGAAATATTCTTTTATTTCTTCATATTTAGCCGTTAGATTTTGTGGAATTGTCTCCATACATAATTGCTGCAATGTAATTAAATCTGGATTTCTATTAAGAATTGCTTCAAACTTTTGCCGAAGGCCACATCCGAAGTCACTTGGAATACTTTTCAAATTATTAACAGCCACATCTAATGTGGTTAATCCGTCATTTAATTTGAGATTTCGATTTTCAAAATATGTGATTAGTTTTGGCAATTTTCCAAAGTGTTCGTGAAGAAAGTACAACTGATTTCTTAAATTTGGGATTTGTGTGAGCTCCTTGCACTCACCAATACTTCTAGCATCCTCCTTTAGCAGTGTTACGAAATGTTTTAGACTATCGAAATTCTCAGCATAATAACTAGTAGCTTCCAGCCATGTTCCCCATCTAGTTATTACTGGAGTGGGAGGCAGTGACAGAGATGGAAATTTTTCCCTGCAAAGAGCTACTCTCAATGGTGCTTTTCTGAAAACTTTTTTAAAAGCTGATACAAGTCTATCAACTTCCGGAAAAGTGTCTCTGATATATTCACAGATTCTGTGGAGAGCATGTGCTACACAAATAATATGGAGCATATTAGGATATGTTTTCTTCAATAGTCTGCCTGTTTTTAACATATACGCAGCACTATCACTGACAAATAAAAGTATTTTTTCTTTGTACGTGGCGCCCGAATGAAGCATTTTTTGCATATTCTCCTTAATAGTTTCAGCAACTGTTTCCGCATCAACTCTATTTATAACACTTGTTGCTATTACATATGAGTTATAGGGAATAGTTGGATGTAGTACACCAGCTACAACATTTACCACACAGCGTCCTAACATATCCACCGTTTCGTCGGCGCTTATCCATATGTATTGATTTAAAAGATGGCTTCTAATGCGTTCTACTGTTCTCGTATAGCACCTAGAAACATAATATTTGCGTAAAGTTGATTCATCAGGAACATTTCGACCAGTATATTTTTAAAGAAATATTTTTAAAGTGGGATTGCTAAGATTATTTCATGGAATATTAGCCGCCATAAAAGTTTTACAGAGTTCAGATGTGTTTGCGATCCTAAGTGACGAATTTTTGACGATATTTTACGGATTTTGTAATAAATTTCGGAATCACTGACAATGGACATACAATCAGTATGACCGTCAATCCAACTCGCCATTGTTTTACAATGCCGTTCTCGACATTCTTTCATATCATGCCTGAAAAAGTAACTTAAACAATGCTCTAGATCTAAATAAATGAAAACTAAAAATGTGTGCGTAAGTTATTGAAACTGAACGAAATTCAATGCACACTTACGTCGAAATAATTGGTAGAAATAGATTCAATAAAACGATATTAAACAGGATCTATCACAAAAATTACGATGTAATTAACAGTTAAAACTATGAAAACAAGAAACTTACTCACAGCACTTTATTCATCTTACGAAATCTAAACTAATAAATAAAATACATTATAAAAACCCCGCTTCTATCTACGCTCATGAAAACACTTTAAAAAACACTATATTCTCCGAATACAATAGCTGAGTTGTCCATTGTTATCGTGCGAGACCAGGTGACCGAGTAAGTCAAATTACGCCGGGATGTACTGTGCGACGTTATACACAATTCCAATTGCCGATTGCGTTTTATGGAAATTGCATCCGTTCTCTAATAATAATACATATTAATACATAGAATGTCCTGTTTTTACCGTTTACCGTTTACCTGTTTACCGTTTTAAAGTAAATTAGTGAATATTCGAAGGCGTTTTTTTAAATATTTGTGGTTGTAACTATATATCTTACTAACAAACTTTCCATTGTTTCTCTTGAAATTAGATGTAGGTAATAATATACAGGGTGTCCGGGAAAATGTGGGAAATCTCTCGGATGCAGATAGAACATGAAATATAAGATGACAAGTTCCTCTAAATTTTTTTTCCTACAGGCCCTTCCTGCGGAGATATGCGTTCCTGAAGGACGCCGCTGGAAATAGGTTTTTCTTGATTTTTTTTAAAGTACTAAATATAATTTAATAAAAATTTAATTTGATGGACACTAGTAAGAACCTCCTAGAATAGTGTCCTTGAAACATATTTAGCTTTTTTTGTTTACCAAGGGCGGCCTAACCTTTACAACTGAATGCCTAAATTTTTAGCATCCTGTATTATGAAGACTTAAAAAAAATAAAACTGGATAGCTTGAACCTTATACTATGAAAAAGGTAGGACTCTTGTTTATTGTCGATAAAGTGAACCGTATACGAGAAAAATGTTCAACCTATGTTCTTAAAAATGTGCGTTTTTATCAGCATAAAAAAACCTATTGCTGTTGCAAACGTTACTATGGTTCGAAATAAATAAAATATCCCTTTGTTCAATATTCATTTACTGAGTTTTTGATTTTGTGGTGAATTTAATAGTGAATTTACTCGAAGAATGGAATTGACGTTTATTGAGTATGCAGATATGCATCTGATGTACGGTCTTGCGCCTTGCAATGCTTTAGAAGCCAGAAGATTATATCACGAAAGATTTCTTAATCGTGCTCTACCAAGCCAGAACACATTTCAACGAGTTGAACAACGTCTAAGGGAGAATGGTGGGCGATTCCAGTTAATAATGTTATACATATTATTGATTTTCTGCATAATTATAGGAAAGTTTGGAATAATAGTAATGATGCTAGTGTGAGAAGAACCGTACGTACGCCGCGATTGGAGGAACATATTTTAAATGCTGTAGATGACAATCCATCAACGAGCACTCGACAATTATCAGCACAGTTTAATACTTCGAAAACAATAGTACATGAAGTTCTTCGTGAACAGCTGTTATATCCATATAATTTGCAAAAAATACATGAACTGATTCCTGAAAATTATCCTAGTAGAATGCAGTTTGCAAACTGGGTATTGCATCAGCAACAAAATAATGTAAACTTCATGAAGGGACACCTCAAAAAATTGGTGTATTCTACTCCGGTCGACACTAGGGAGGAACTTCTACAGAGAATCACGTTTCATTGTTATGTGATAAGGAACACGGCTGGGTTGTTGTTGCGGGAACAACAATCCTTAATTTGTTGTGCCCGCGAGTGTATCAGACTTCACGGAGCCCATGTTAAACCCTCTTATGAAATTTTTCAATAATTTCGTTAAGGTGCCTTGGACACCACTGCGTTTATATTAAATACTTTTAAAAAAATTCAAGAAAAACCGTTTTCCAACGGCGTCCTTCAGGGACGCATATCTCCGTAGGAAGGGCCTGTAGGAAAAAGAAATATAGGAACTTGTCATCTTATTTTTTATGTTCTATCTGCATTCGAGAGATTTCCCGCATTTTCCCAGATACCCTGTATGCGATGTTCTTGCATAAGTTGTTAAATGAACTCATTCTATTTAGAAAATGTCATTCGCCTAAGATGTGCACACATACAAAAATCATTTTAACGTCGAATGTATTTATATGTGAATATACTTTAAAATCGCGCGATACCACTGCATTGGAGATGAACAAGGCCCGTAAAGGCAGTCTACATTTAAACATTCATATTTCCTGCTACATTAAATTTATCTTCTTTAAAGTGTTAGCCCCCGTCCCAACATCGTTTTCGTTTAAAGGCGTAATACATCAGGCAAAAGATATATGATCGCGCTGGAAACTTTCTGTTCCTTCTCGACTTCGAGCAGAATTTCGAGTGGAGACGCACGATAGCTGATACTACCAGTATAGTTGCGGGGGATTCGTGGAGTTGAGTAAAAAGAGATCGTCAAGGTATAGATTTTCGGCTAAGTCGCGGATAAAGGTGGTGTAAATAATGCAGGGCACGTAACGGCGTCACCGCATCTGAGACAGAAATAGCTCCAAATAGGGAGAAGTCGGGTCTTTGCCCTTCTTTCGTTTTTCCTCTTCTTAACATCGCACTCGACACATTAACTACATACCTGTGTACGGTATCCTCAAACTATGTAAGTTTGAGTTTCGAATTCCATTTTTTTACAAAATAAATGTTAAAATAATATTCATTAAAGAAAATGTAGGAGTCTAAAATATGATACATACAAGCACATCATAGTCCATTTTAAAACGGACCACCAATATTCTATTTGTTGCAGGTATAAAGTTTTCAACATGATTATTATTATACCGGGTGTTAAAAAAGAGTGTAAAATATTTAAGGAGGTAGTAATATGAACCAAATTAAACAAAAAAGTCATTAATTAAATCGGATAAACGGTCTGTCAAATAAAAACTCATTTATTTCAGCCTCTATATTTCATAACCATTGGTTACTTCTTCAGGAGAAAAAAAAGGAGTTAAAAATTAGCAGTGAACGTAATTAAACATGTTAAAATCGAATATTTTACATTAGATTGGCTGATTTCAGTTAATTAAAGTAAAGTTCTAAATCTAACATATACAAAGGTCAAAAAATAATTATCTTTATATATATATATATATATATATATATATATATATATATATTGATGTGGTTCTTCTTGTTACCAGAAACTGGAAGAAAAAGAACATAAGCGTTAGTAATAAGCGTTAGATTAAGAAGTACACTTACGGTGTAAGATATTAAACAAGTTAATACCGCGTATTTAATTACAAAATTTATTTGGAATAATTGTTATTATTTATGTAAAGGTTCATTATCAATATTCGTTAATTTATTTGTAATTCCGAAAATAATTAACTTGATTGATAATATTGATATATGTAAATCTATTTTATTGACCGTTATATTTTTGATTTGAATTAACTTACCGCGGGAATCATCTATTTTAACTTGCACACGCATGAAATTTAATAGACATGTAAAAGAACAATTTCTATTCTATAATAATTATTATTTATTATAACGGCAATATCAATTAATATGAAATATAAAATAAGTCAAAAAGAACAAATACAAAATTAAATACTTGTATTAAGCAAAAATAAATCATATGAAGGCCAAGGAAAGAAACAATAGAAAGATAGCGTCGCTTGAGTTGTTAAAAATTGTTGTTAAACTTAAAATATCATTAAATACATTAAAATCAATACATACTTACCATTAAACGTTTCCATCCTAAGAAGATAGTATTCAGGCATCGATAGAAATATGAAGGGAACCGCATACCTGCCACATACGGACAACCCGTTAAAAACTTTCGGCGTTTCTCCCAGATATGTATTATACATAACAAGTGTTCATTTGAAAAGTCAATCTAGGTTACTTTGAAATTTTGATAGAATAAGACGCAAATCCAAATGACATTTGATAATGTCAATCACAAATATCAGTTAGTGCATAAAATAATCGTGCGTCGATTCTGGTTTAAATAAATTGCTTCTCAGTTTTAAAATGGCTTTCACTTTAGAACATAAAATTTTTTTAGTCCAGGCTTATTTTCGAAGTGGTAATAAAATTGATGGTTTATGGGTTTATTCAGTTCAAGATTGCATGGTAGAATTTCAAGTTAAGTTTCCACATTTTGTAATAGATTATATACAATTTAAGAATACTTTGGATAGAACATTAAAACTTTTTTCTGAAACTGGTAGTCTCTTAAGAAAATCAGGCAGCGGAGCAGTTAAGAAACGTACACCTTAAGTTGTCAATCGTGTTGAAGAAATAATGGAAAATAAACCACAAACATCTGTTCGACATTTGAGCCAACAAATAAACCTTTCTGTTGGTACAACTCCCAAGTTATTAAAAAAAGATATGCAACTTTATCCATACCGTGTCACAGCAGTACAAGAATTGTTAGAAATTGATTTCCCACGTAGACTACAGTTTTGTAATTGGTTTGTAAATATGAACAATAATGGAGAACTTTCGCAAAGAGTCATCTTTACTGATGAAGCATGGTTTTATAAAACGGGATACCTAAATTCACAAAATACAAGAATTTGGAGTAGTGAAAATCCACAGGTAATTAATGAAGAATCGCTACATCCAGAGAAAATTGGTGTTTGGGGAGCGATAAGCCAAAGGCGAATCATTGTACCAATATTTTTTCAGGGAACGTTATCTGCTCAAAGGTACCGTACGGAAATTTTACAACCATTTGTCAATCAGTTGCATGATGATGAACTTCAAAATGCATATTTCCAACAAGACCTTGTCACTGTACTGCAGAATCTTTGAATTATTTAAGAGAATTTTTTGATGAGCGTATAATTAGTCGAAATACTGAAATTGCCTGGCCTGCACGTTCATGCGATTTAACACCTTGCGACTTCTTTTTGTGGCCTTATCTAAAAAATAACATATTTCGAACACCTATATTGAATTTGAATGATATGCTACAGAATCGAACAGAAATGCATGGAAATTAATAACAATTTTGAACGGAGGATTTTAAAGTGCATTGATCTTGAAGGACAACATTTTCAACATTTGTTATAGTTTTCAATAAATACCTATTATTTGTTATTTATTTGTATGTATGAAACTGTCAAAATATACGACTTCGTAGGTTAAGTAGTAAATTTTAATTTACGACATACTTCAAAATGTTCTCAGTAAATCACATGCTACTAGATTGACTTTTCAATTGAGCACTTGTTATACATATCTAGTAATGTTCTTGCGGAAATTCTATGTTAAATTATCTGCTGGAGCTGGTTATTCTTCTTTTGGACCATTTTTCATCCCATCAATACGGGCGCCTCTATTTACAATGTGCAGTAGTAGAAGCGCTGTACTGTTTACGCCTATGACTATACCTGCTTGGCCCAGTGTTCTCTGTTCGGTCGTACTTGGTTACTCTGGTGTTCTTCTGTTCGTTTGGCCTACGTATGTTTGTCCGCAATCTCTATAAGGTATCTCGTAAATGCCTTATTATTCTTATAAAGAAATTATCTGTCTGTAATTGTGCCTTTTTATATTCGCGTGTTCCAAAAAATAATAACCCCAAAAAAGACATAAATGTACAAGAACCCAGAAAACCATGTTCTCGGGTTTCTATACTCATACACGTAAAAGATATTGTTAAGAAGTAGAATCAGTATGTATGTTGATAACGTACACGATAAAAGAAACGATAGAAGAAATGACAGGGTTGAAAGGTGAAATATATGGAAAGAAATGGTAGAGGCGGAAGAAAATAATGACTGAAATGATGAAAAAAATTCAAAGAATTAAGAAAGGTGCAAAAATTATATTGTGAGAAAATAGGGGAAAATAAAGAACTACATGAAAAATTAAAATGTTAAGGGTTAAGGTAAATGTGAATAAAGAACAAATAAAGCAAACTAAGTATAATAGTTGCGGAAATTGATCTTAAGAATGATTTAAAAAGCAGAAAATATCGTTAAGTCATAAGCAGTGAAAAATAAAAATCGGTATATAGATATAATAGAAATAATTCAAGAGCTTCCAACACAGAAACCAAACAATTACAAGAGAAGCAAAGGATATAACCATGCTGGGATATTAATTATATGATTAGATTATAAAAAATTGAAAATATTGTATATTTAACTATTATCATAGGAAGTAAGATAACCCTGAAAATTATTAAGCAATTCAAACGCATTTAAAGACAAAATTACGGGTTTAAGGACATAAAAAGAATAAAGTAACTGCGTTTAAAAAATCAATATGAAAATATTCATCGATTTCTGAAATATTGAAGCTTAGCGTACAAGAAATAAGCAGAAGAATACATCACCAACAAAGTCAAAAACTCAAAAATACAATTTTCTGACATTTTGAAAAATGAATAGAATTTCCCCTTAATATTTATAATATATCTCTAAAATGAAACAATACAGGTTTCCTTTAAAAACAACGAATTCGTGTATAAAAATATCTTCATTGCTTAAAGTTACGGGCTTATGTTTTATTCCGTTTTTAAAATTTGTGTTATTGTTAAATTTTTAACTGCTAATCTTTGAGTTGGGTGAATCAACGTGTTATATAACCACTCCATATCCTAATGCATTAATCACATGTTCTAAACTGGTTTAATATACTAAGGACATCTCATAAAACCTTCCCTTGTATCCTCATTTATTTATTTGTAATAGGGTCTTTTATCTTTGCCTTTTCCCTCAAAATGTAGGCTGTACATATTTTTGCGTTTTAAAAATATCAATTTAGTGGGATGAAATGTAATACTGTGACGACCGTAAATATTGCGCGCGATATCAGTTGACAAATATTAGGCGTTTCTCCGTTTCAAATTTGCAATTTTCTACGCTATTAAACGGGGAAGGGAACAAAATTACTATAATATCTACACGCTTCATTGACAATAATCCCTTATATTAGATGGCAGTTGTCTTTGGGGTAAACATCATCTTAGGGTGGCCAACAAGCGCACATATTTTTCTATCAAAACCCATTTGGTGGCAAAGAGATGGATAACTTAAATCCGAAAGGAAGGCTACTATGTATTTTATTTGTGTAAATAAATGTGTTTTGAATTTATATTTTTCATTATTTTTCATTGCAGTCGCGTTATATTATTATCGAGTTCGATTATTTAGTTTTTTTTTGAGATTTATTTTTAATAAAAGATCATAAATCAAATTTCTAAATGTTTTTGAATGCCTACGTTCTTTTTCAGCGAATTAACTTAACAGTGAGCTAATATCGCATAAAGAATTCTTTATATTTTGTATCCGAGTTATACAGCGTTTTTCACGAAACCCGTTCGTTAGAAATTTTCTATGCTAATGCCTTAGGACACTTTTGAAAATTTGTGGCATGCAATCTTAATGCTTGGTTTGTTAAAATAAAATATTCACACTTCTTTCGGTTATACCGGAAACCATAGCCAACTTCGATATTTTAAAACGAATATTATACTTTTTATTGCTGTTTTAAATTCCCAGTAAAGTTCTATAAACTTTATATTAAGGTTTCTTTTGTAAAAAATTAACTGTTTTTGAATTATTTTGATTTTTGTGCAATTTTTTGTTTTTTCAATGTACTTTTTAAAATCACATATCTCAGACGTATTTGATCTGAACTACGTCATATTTCTACTGGAGACAGCGAAAGGTATAAAATTCCGAGTAATGTCTAAACATTTAAGAAATCTCTTATAGTTGTTCGATTTATTCATTATTTGAGTTATCTTTAATTAAATAAAAATCGATATTTTTAAATAGAACACTCTGTAGATGGAGCACGCCATAGTAAGTAGATAAATATTTTGCATCGTGCAATTATAGGTTTCCCTATACATATCTCCCATAGTTTTAGAGTTATTAATGATTATTTTCTAAATTTAGCATTATTAGTAGAAAGTTTGGAAGAGAAATCTAAATAGTTTTGGAATTATACCAATTGTATTTAGATTCATCAAACTTCTTGCGAAAAGGTTAGAAAAGAAAATAAATTACAAAACTGAGAAAATATTTTATATCATATGAGATAAGAATAACCATACATTAACAAGCAAACAAGGGAATAAAATCAACATATTAAAGACACATAATGCGTTAAGAATGATATTCGCAAATGTTCAAAATGATCTGCGTTCCTATTTAAACTAAATCACTCTTCTTTTGAAGTCTGTTGTAGTTGTTTTTCTTACTTTCTCAGCGTTCAAGTTTCGAAAACCGTCTCTTACTCTAGTTATAAGCTATTCTCTGTTTTGCACGGGTGATGCATAAACCTCATTTTTTATTTGACCCCATGAACAAAAGTCAAGGAGAGTCAGATCGGAGATCTAGGTGGCCAGAACCAAGGTTCATTGCCAATCCACCTATCCTCAAAGATATTGGTTAATTCCCAATTAACCTCATGTGAAGAGGGTGCTCCATCCATTTGAAACCAACGTTGCCGTATCAGATTGTATGGCAGGTTATTCAAAAATGGCAGTACTTCCCTTAACAATTGTAGATACCTGAAGCTTGTTAAATTCTCGTTATAAATTTCGTTTTCAACGTGGTTATGTATAATTATTGTAAAAACATTAGAGCTAAAAGTGTCTTGAAAATTTGTTTCTCTAATGGCATGTGGATTTTGTTGTGCCCAATGATGACAATTTCTTGTATTAAAAATCCTTTCACGGTTAAGTTTGGATTCATCTGTCCAGATAATTTTAGATAAAAAATTGGTATAGAACTGGTTGGATGCGCATATCCCCAAACAACTACTTCATTCCCTTCGTCGTCCGTAATCGGTTTTGGAACAGTCTTCTTGACTTTAATACCAAAGCGAATGAAATTTGACTCTATTCGGTTTAGTTTTATTCATTGCTGATAAATATGGGTATCTTTCATTAAAAAGTCGACATGTTCTTTCAATAATTTGAAGAGATACCCCGTTAATGTAGAATAAATTAAAAAAATATCTCTGTTAGAATAAATATTTAATTTGTCTTACATATCTGTGAGCAACATAAAACCAGATAGACACGAAATAAACTTTGTGACAATTTTGTCAGATCAGATTTACTGTTCAAGGCTTACTATTACGATTTTTCTTGATAATGCTCAATTTGAAAAATAATCATTAATAACTCTAAAACTATGAGAAGTAGACATAGGGAAACCTATACCTGTACGATGCAAAATGTTTGTCTATTTACGATGGCGTGCTCATCTACAGGCAGTTCCATTTAAAAAAATCGATTTTTCTTTAATTAAAGATTACTTAAATAACACAGGCCTGCGTTTTTTAACTTTCTAAAAATTGTTTTAAATTTGATAGCTGATTCTTATCTGTTTTTGGGCGCTGAATCCAAATATGAACTCTATTTTTCTCCATCACGTAAGGATTTTTCACAAAAAGGCTTCAAATTATATTTTTTAAAAATTAAAAATAATTTTTAGTTACATTTTGAATTTATTTACAAAGGATATAAAAAACAAAATTACTTACAAATATCATTAAATCTAATGAAAAGAAACAGTAAAATACTATTTATGTCTTTACAAGTCCTTATAATATCTTCTTCTTTGTCTTTCCATACTCCTTTTTGTGCTTTTTCTTCTGTAATCTCGTAGTGGACCATCCCTTTTTAACATCCAACAATAATCAGCTATTATTCTTATATTCCATCTTCCTTGGTATCTTCTGTCCATCTCTTTTAGGTCCTGGCGGAACCTTTCCCCCTGCTCCTCACTTACTACACCAAGATTTTCAGGGAAGTAGTCGAGATGCGAATCTAGAAAATGCACCTTCAAACTCATGTTACAGCCTAAGGTTTTAAATTTTTCTAACATATTTTGCACAATATTTTTATAATCTTTATGTTTTTTGTTGCCATGAAAATTTGTAACCACATTTTTGAAGGCTATTCATGCTTGTTTTTCTGCTTCCTCCATTTTAGATTCAAAATTTTCATCTTTCATAAGCTTTCTTATATCCGGCCCAACAAAAACACCCTCCTTTATCTTTACTTCTGACAAGTGAGGAAACTGGCTGCAAAGATACTTGAAGCACTCTCCATCTTTTTTTTAATGTCTTCACAAATTGTTTCATTAACCCTAGTTTTATATGTAATGGAGGAAGCAAAACTTTGCTCGGATCTACTAAACTTTTTCTTTCAATGTTTTTCATTCCAGGTTGTAAGATTTGTCTTGGTGGCCACATCTTTTTACAATAGTGCTGCTTTCTATCACGACTATCCCACTCACACAAAAAACAAGGATATTTAGTATAACTGCTTTGTTGTCCAAGTAACAAACAAAGAACTTTCAAATCACCACAAATTGTCCAGCCTTGATCCTTGTAACGAATTTTAATTAAAAGTAGCTCAAGATTTTCATAACACTCTTTTAAATGAACTGAATGTCCCACTGGAACAGAAGCATATTTACTTCCATTGTGTAGAAGAACGGCCTTAAGGCTCCTTTTTGAAGAGTCAATAAAGAGTCTCCATTCAGAAACATTATATTCTACGTGGAATTGTTCCATGAGCCTGGGTACATCATTACAGAAAACTAGTGCATCTTCTTCGGAATAATATCGAGCAAACTCTTTTTCTGTGTTCCTAAACCAGTAAAGTGTTGTGCCAGGTGCTAACAAATTTTTTTCTTTCAACCTTGAGCCTAAAAGCTCAGCTGAGTCCTTAGGAAGGTTTAAGTCCCTCACCAAATCATTTAATTCAGATTGGTCAAACAGTTTTGGCTCATCACTTCCAGTATCATAGTAATCACTTCCCTCATCCAGTTCACTTGCGCATGTACCTGAAACCATTTCGTCATCAGATACATCATCTAATGTATCTGGTAGTGAAGGAACAGGTACTTCTGGTCCATGAGGTATAGGACGTGTTGCGGATCGAAGGTTTGGGTAAACGATGTCCTTTTTGTTTTTTAAATTGAATCCGTGTACTACACACGAACAAAAATAACAATCATCGCTATGATTGATCGGTTCTCTCCAAACCATAGGCACACCAAAGCGAAAAGACTGTTTTTTCCTTGTGACCACTGGCGAAGCTCTTCAACACACACTGAACAAACCTTATGAGGAGCCCAAGGTTTGTCTTGGTCTCCTAATTTCACACCAAAATATGCAAAATATACTTTTTTTACAAAATCTGTAATGTTTCTTTGTTGTTTTTTTACTGTAAACTTTCCACAAATATAGTAGAAGGAGTTGGGTACATTGACACAGCCTCTTGATGCCATTGGAATTTAATTTAAAAAAACTAGTAAAATTAAAATTAAATTAACTCAGCAACTAATCACAAATGTCAACTAATTACACAAATTCACACCACAGTTGTAAAGAAGATATTGAATGAACTAACTGTTTTGTCTAGAATAGCAATATGTGTGTAGTGGAGGTGGGGAGCTAGACATGCAGTAACAGGAAGATGATGAGTCATGTCTTGCGACATGCTCAATTATTTCTATTTGTAACTTCTTTATCATAAATCTAGTGTATGTTTATTCAGAATATCAACTTCTTACATCATCATAAGTAAAAAAATTATAATAGTTTATTTAAACAACGGTTTAACAAAATTGTCCTTTTCAAAAAGACTAATACATGCAGATAGGTCAAAAAACCCCAGATTGTAAAAAAACCTTACGTGATGGAATTTTTTAAATAATTTTCCCATTTTCAGCACAAAAAAATCTATTGAAATCACTGTATAAAATCCAGACAATTTTACCATCGCAGGCCTGTGTAATCAATACATTTCGAACAGCCTGTAAGAGATTTCTTAAATGTTTAGACGTTACTCGGAATCTTATACAATTCGCTGTCTCCAGTAGAAATATGACGTAGTTCAGATCAAATACTTTCGAGATATGTTATTTTAAAAAGTACATTGAAAAAACAAAAAATTCACAAAAGTCAAAATAATTCAAAAAACGGTTAATTTTTTTACAAAAGAAACCTTATTATAAAGTGTTATAAAACTTTACAAGAAATTACAAGGAATTTACAAGGAATTAAAAGGAACATTCCTTTTAAAATTAAAGTTGGCCATGACTTCCAGTATAACAGAAAGTGGTTCATGAGTGTAAATATTTTATTTTAACACATCAAGTATCAAGATTAGTGCCACAAATTTTTAAAAGTATGCTAAGGCGTTAACATAGAAACTTCTAACGAACGGGTTACGTGAAAAAGCCTGTATAGTGATTTTAAAGGTTAAAAGAATATATTATATTTCTGTCATTTGAAATGAGTCGGCTTTTACTTGATGAAGATCCATAATTTAGAATAGAAATAAAACTACTAGTTAAAATCTTTCACTTTTTTAATACGTAATCGTAAAACGACAATTGTTTAGCCATCACAGTGGCTTCATCAGGTACTTACAGCGTGCAAAGAGCACGCGGACAAACTAAATTAAAAATATAAAATCAACAAGGTTATTATATATATATATATATATATATATATATATATATATATACATATATATATATATATATATGTATATATATATATATATATATACATATATATATATATATATATATATAACATTTGATAAATTATTGGAGGTTTTCGGCTTTTATATGAAATATTTACAAATATCAAGTTAGTATGTATGTAATTGCAAAGTAAGGGGGGATGTAAACATTGCTGTCTACAAATTACAAAGCAAATCATACGAAATCATCGTATGATTTGCTTTGTAATTTGTAGACAGCAATGTTTACATCCCCCCTTACTTTGCAATTACATACATACTAACTTGATATTTGTAAATATTTCATATAAAAGCCGAAAACCTCCAATAATTTATCAAATGTTATATTTAATGAACGGCTAAGAAATTATCTAATCACTTATATACCGTATGAACGCCGGGGAGTGATTGATCTACCACAATGTAGTAAGATGAAGACGAATAGCGAGTTTATGTGGTTAGGGTTGAGAGAGGTATATTCAATCTGTTCTACTGTCTAACTGTACGGGCGTTCCATTTCTTTATCCAACACATTTTACATACGATCTAAGTACGAATCAAATAATCTCTCTCTAACACATTGAATATTCCTATCAGTCGCTCATTGTGTTCAAGCAAGGCGAATATACTTGCAGTTGGCCAGTCATTACTTATATATCCATCGATCGCACCACGTTGTGCACACGGTATATATATATATATATATATATATATTATTATTTTACAACGTTTTTTAAAAATCTAAGAATTTATACAAATATTGTAGGGGCATGGTTCTGCAACAACAACAGACCTTTCGCAAACATGCCACGTCTTGTTTCCTTAATTATCTCTCTCAGGGTGGTTTATAATTTAGAATAAGAATCAAGTGATGGTCAGACCCTTTTTAGGCAATCAATCATAATTATTCCACGAATGTCCCAAAAAACTGAGCTTTTTCAGCGGATTTTGGAACTCGAAATTTCTTAAGCCTTGGAGAACCATGGTGCTTCCACTCCTTCGATTTCTTTTTTTTTTCTGAGTCGTAAAAATTGACCCATATTTCATCCATAGTGACAAGACGGTTAAAAAAATCTGGAAATCTCCTTCAAAACTGGCACAGTTTGACAGTGATGCTTTCACTATGGCTCGTTTGTGTTCAGCGTTCAAGCATTTAGGAAACCATTTGCAAAAATTTTCTTCATATCTAAATCGACGTGAACTTAATGATGGACGCGTTCACATGAAATCTTTAGTGCCTCAGCTATATGTTTCAGTCCAATTCGACGGTCTGATAAAATCATGTCATGAACTGAGTCAATATTTTCGAGGGTGGACACCAAAGTTGGTCTTCCTAGTCGCCTCTCATCTAACGGAAAGTTTTTCTCTTTTGAATGACGCAATCCAATTTTTGACAGTCGCATATGATGGGCATTGATCGCCAAGTGTGTTAAGCATATCTTCGTAAATTTACTTACCACTTAACCTCTTCAAATATAAGTATTCGATGATGCATCGATTTATCGATTTTCACATTTGCATTCGATATGCTTTTTTTTCAAAATTTACAGCAAAGTAATTCTTCAACTCCTTGACTTAAGATTTTACAGTGACCCTTTTGAAATGTCATTATTTCCTGTCTTTATAACCTTTATAGCCGTTGTTTTGTTCAAGAAAAATGGCCTAGGCTAACTAGATATCAATACCCCCACATATCTATTATTTTCATGTTAATATGCGCACTAATGTAAAGATCAGATAGAGGGATATGTAATAAGCAGTTCTTGCATTATCACTCAAACATCTACGATACATTGAAAATGTAGGAGTATAGTTAGAGAGCGAACTTTCCCTGGTCTAATGAGGAGGGACCGGACGCGAGAGGCCCATGATTCATCGCCCGCGGCCGTACTATTGAAAATTTGTGCTTTTAAAGAGTTTCTAATTTTATTCATATAATTGGAACACAATTATTTGTTCATTTTATAGTTCAAATTGAGTAAAGGAGCATTAATATTAACTAGCAATACTTTATCATGGTTCTTTTCTGTAAAATTTGTTTTCTTTGAATGAAATACATTCTTGTAGATAGAAAACATTTTTTCTACATCGCAACTGGTTATAGGTGCATACTGGAAATATTCTTTTATTTCAGCGTGTTTAGCACTTTGACTTTGAGGCATTGTCCCCATACACAATTGCCGCAATGTTATTAAATGTGGATTTCTATTAAAAACTGCGTCTAACTTTTGCCAAAGGCCGCATTCGAAGTCACTTGGAATATGTTTCAAATTCTTAATAGCGACATCTAATGTGGTTAATCCATTAGCTAATTTGAGATTTTGATCTTCAAAATAAGTGATTTGTTTTGTCAAATTTTCAAAGTGTTCCTGAAGAAGGTACAACTGATTTTTTAAATTTGGGATTTGTATTAGTTCCTTGCACTCAGAAATACTTCGAACATCGTCATTTAAACATGTAATGAAATTTTGTAAACTATCGAAATTCTCTGTATAAAAACTAGTAGCTTCCAACCATGTTCCCCATCTAGTTATTACTGGAGAGGGAGGCAGTGACAAAGATGGAAGTTTTTCCCTGTAAACAGCTACTGGTGCTTTTCTGAAAACTTTTTTAAAAGCGAATACAAGTCTATCAACTTCCGGAAAGGTGTCTCTGATATATTCATTGATTCTGTGAAGAGCATGTGCTTCACACGTAATATGCAGCACATTAGGATATGTTTCCTTTAACAATCTGCCTGTTTTTAACATATATGCAGCACTGTCACTGACAAATAAAAGTATTTTTTCTTTGTACCTGTCGTCCGAATGGGCATTTGGTGTATATTCTCGTAAATGGTTTTAGCAACTGTTTCCACATCAACTTTATTTATAACTTTTGTTGTTATTACATATGCGTTATATCGAATAGTTGGATGTAGTACACCAGCTACAACATTTACCACACAGCGTCCTAATATATCGACAGTTTCGTCGGCACTTATCCATAGGTATTGATTTGAAAGATGGCTTCTAATGCGTTCTACTGCTTTCCTATAGCAGTTAGGAACATAATATTTGCGTAAGGTTGATTCATCAGGAATATTTCGACCAGTATATTTGTGGAGAAATGTTTTGAAGGTGGGATTGTTAAGTTTATTTAATGGCATATTTGCCGCCATTAAAGTTTCACAGAGTTCTTTCAGATTCCAACGGCTCTAATTTCTGTGTACGTCGTTGCGATGCTAACATTAGTGACGTTTTACGTGCGATTTCTTGAAATTTTTTAACAATATTTTACGGAATCATTGGCAATGGACATACAATCAATATGACCCTAAATGCAACTCGCCATTGTTTCACGATGCCATTCTCGACGTTGTCTGAAAAAGTAACTTAAACAATATTCTAGATCTAAATAAATGAAAATTAAAAATGTATGAGTAAGTTATTGAAAACTTAACGAAATACACCGTACACTTACGTCAAAATAATTGGAAGAAGTAGATTCGATGAAACGATATTAAACAGGATCTATCACAAAATTTACGAAGTACCTATGTAATTAACAGTTAAAACAATGAAAAAAAGAAACTAACTCATCGTACTTTATTTATCTTACGAAATATAAACTAACAAATAAAACAAATTATACAAACTCCTCCCGCTTCTATCTACGCCCACGAAGAAAGGAATTTAAGTGTTATATTGAAGTAATTGCGTTACAATTCCACGACAAAAAACAGATGTGCGGTAAACCGAATGAATACTGCTATTCAATAACTACGTGTTGTACTTAGCGATGTTATAGACTATTTATATAGTCCACCATAATTTCGGCCCGATGCCTCCCGTCTCTACTAATGAAGTAATTTTCGCCAATATAAAAATATCTTTCTTATCATATTTAGGTCTTGAGGTTATGAGGTTACCTAGCACTAGACTAGCAATACCAGTATTTGAAACTTCGTTTTTGTTTAGTACTGTCCAAGATGGAGTACACTTTTAATAAATGCTTATCTTGGAAATAAAAATGTTTCGACCGGATCGAAAACATTGCTGATTATACAATACCTATAATATAATAATTTATTTTATTTATATTTTTTTAAAATTATAATTTCTGTTTTCTTTCTCTTTTTATCTGTATCCCTCCCTCTTTTACCTTTCGATGTCTAGGTCTAGTTCATAATAAAATCTGTTTGACTATGTCAATTACAATACTATTACCTAAACTACACTGCCTTGGTGTCGGCATTTAAATTACACAATTACTAAACATATTTTTGTTAATTAAGGAATTAGATGCTGTTAGTAGTTTGTTACTTATTAAGAGAAGTTGGAGAGATACTGAATGATTGTAGACTGTTCTTAAATAATGAACTAAACTGCTACTTGTTCGGTGTTTTTACCCTTTAAATTACATATTACTTTTATTTTTCCAGATATACACCGATTGGGCGAATCATTACTTGGAAAAAGCACGCAGTAAAAAACGTGTTAACTGCTTGGCCACCGACTGCAGTGACGGCGTCCTACTTGCTGAAGTCATCGAATCTGTCAGTGAGTATCTTTATATTTTCCAGCATGTCTTATAAATACATTCGCAGTTTTAAAAGCGCGAACACGACAGTTAATCACGAACCAGATGTGTACTTCAAGGTAATGTGCAACTTCTACATTTAAGAATTAAATAAACACAGAATATGGAACGCGTTCGTTTCCATAACATTCGCACACATATTGTCGGGAATTTACTTCTTTTTTGCGTGTGTGGTTTTATTTTGAACTTGAATAATACACGTACGTGGGTGTATATTTATTGTTTAGATCTGCTTCCTATCAAAATATATCGCAAAATTACCATTCAGTGTTCGTCAAATGGTTTATGTATACAATATATGTATGTATACGAACAAATTTATATTTAATTTTTTTTAATCCAAAAAATAGGCTAAAAATGAATATAGTTGTAAAATATAATAATAATGTGAAAACTAAAAATGGGCTACATCTGTTTTTTTTTATTTATTTATTTTTGTTAACTTAATATAAAAAATACTTTAGATTGTGCCATATAGCGAAATTCTACATACGGTGGGTACAAATCCAGACTACAAGTTATGATTTCTTGTGGTTTCATTAGTTAATTTAAAATAGAATGATGTGAAAAATGTGGTGAAAAATATGTGAAAAATATGGTACAGCAAACGTTCGATAACGTAAACACTCGATATTGGCAACATTGTACTAATGTGAACACAAAATTCGTACTATAGGATTATATGGAACACTCGATAACATAAACATCTTGTAAATTCGATAACGTAAACAGTTCGGCGAAGACGATGATCAATCTCAGAATTACCCAGTTATGTAGGGGAGTCCCCGATTTATGATACATTCATATTTGAACTTAATTGTGTCTGTATGTTACTTCTTGCTAATAGCAAATGCAGATGCTTAGTTGCATGTCGGTACATCTGCAGTTTTGAATTAGCTACAAGTTTATTGGGTGAGGTTCTATTCAATCAGCGTTGCCAACCTATAAATCCAAAAGTCGGTAGAACCAACCGTAAAAAATCAATAGATATCGGGAAAAATCGGTAGGTTGGTAATATAGAGGCAAACATTGTTACAGACAAAATAGTTTTTATTAGAAAACAAATACAAAAATAAAATAAGAGTTAAAAAAATAAAACAACTCGAAATAAACTAATTCAATTTTCGCTTGAAGAATACATTTTTCTTGTCCATATAAGTCAATAACTTTTGATCAACAGGAAAATCGTAGCAACTATCATTTCCTATATATTGCTTAGTTTGTAACAATCCTATTATAGATTCCGTGTTTAATTTGTTCCGTTGCTTGGTTTTCATTAAGTTTAAAGAAGAGAATACTCTTTCTACATTAGCCGAGGAGTGTGGGAAAGTTAGTATGTTGAAAGCAAAGAACTTAAAACATTAAACATTAAAGACTCATCACTCAGGTTCTGCAAATTCTGCAGCATTATCTGAAAATAACAGAATTCCGTCGATATTTCTCAATAACCGCCACTCAGAGTTAAGTGCTTGTAATTGAGTATGATTTATTAAGTTTGGATACAAAAGGGCCACTTCAACATTAGAACTTATTGAACCATGTTTTACAATGCTAGGATCAAGAAAATTAAATAATTTTATTATATTTCCTTTTAATGGAAATCTTTGAATAATTTGCCTGCATGCTTCTATATAAAAATCTAAACATCTTAGCCTAAAAAATGTTATTTGGTCACTTGTTAAGTTTAATTCTAATAAAGATTTCGTGACAGTTGCACCATAATAAATTTCCTCAATCGGCAAGTAATTAGAAGGATTAGCATATTCTACATTTTCTATTTCAGTTTTCTTCAAATATTCTCTTTTAAGGAAACAATCAAAGATGGATTTAAGTATTTGAGTAATGTTTGTATGTAATTTGTACAACTTAGGAGATTCTGATTATTTCTTTGTTTAGATTGTTAAAAAAAGGCAAGACAAATTCCAAAAACTGCAAAAACATCTTAGTTGTAGGGTCGTTTAATTTTTTTAAAATATTCTCTGCGCCTAAAATATCATTATTTGCTACTGAATCCGTAAAAAATAATTGTAAAGCACCATATTGTTGCAAAATTCTACAAACTACGCTATGTACTGATAACCAGCGTGTTTGCGAGGGATGTAAAATTTTCGATACTTTAATGCCACAAAATGTTTGAAATTCGGCATACTTCGCATTTCTCTTAGGACTGGAACTGAAATAATTGTATCTCTTGTCACATCTTCCACAAACCGCGGCAACTTTTCACATGAATACGATGCGCATAAATGGAATGAGTGACAAATGCACTTCATAACAAATAATGAGGGAACATCACGTTTCAATAATGTCATTAAGGAATTATTAGACCCCAACATAACATTCGCACCATCCGACGCAAACCCTATCATATTGTCCTTATAAGGAATTTCATTTTCATTAAAAAAATTTACTATATGATTGTACAATGTCACCGCATCTGCCTCCGAAAGTCTTATTAATCCCAAGAAATTATCCTGAATATTATCAGAGTCATTGAAATACCTCACCACTAAACATAAATGTTTTATTGCACTCCTGTCCGTTGATTCGTCCACTATTAGCGAAAATTTCTTTTTTCTTAAGTCTTGGCAAATTAATTGAAAACTTTGACGTCCTAGTACGTTCTTAACGATAGCAGAAGTTTTTGTTCGACTACATGCTATTCCCTTAGCAATTTTCGAGTCGGGACATATTTTTTCTAATAACTTTGGAAGATGTTCCATGGTGTTAAATGGCAGATTATGTTCAGCAATAAACGCCGCCAAACGTATTTCCGCTATAAAAAAAACATATATTAACGTAAAAAGATATGGTGTTACCGGATATAAAACTTACCTTCCTTAATTTCTTGTTCATGTGTGTTTGTGGATATTCCAGGTTTCATGAATGAAGTAATAGAATTTTGTTTAACAACAGTCTTACATTTCTCTTTATGAATATTTCGGGAACAATGTTTAATTATGGAATCTTTTCCACTTTTAATATTTATGTCTTTATTACAACTGTTACAAAAAGCAAATTGGTAACCTTTTTTACTTTTTTGTAACCACCCTATAAATTCTGGTATTTTTTCCCATTCCTTGGGTATATTTAATTCTTTTTACAATTTTTGGTTCACTATTTTCACTGCTCGAAGAACTCGACATGATGAACAAAGAAATAAAACACAATAATTCATATAATAAAAATATATAAAATAATAATAATAAAATATTTGTCCGTTCTCTACTACGAAACTGCAGAGTTCAAATATTAGGGACGCGATACGAACAGGGTACTTCCCCATTGCTGAATGGGCGTCGGAGTTGGTTTTAAATTGTAATGTCTAGAGAACGGACATTCTTACCACATGACTCGGCGTAATTCAATGAAGTATTTGTTAGTCTTTCCCGGCCATCTGGTCCGCTGCGATTACAATGACAACACACCTATTGTATTCGGAGGATAAATATCCATTAAACGCAATCGGCATCTCGAAATGTTTATAAACTCCGCTGAGTACATCGCGGCGTAATACAATGAAGTATTTGTGTTTGACTTTCTCGGCCACCAGCGTTAACAATAGACAACGGCTATTGTATTCTGAGAAATTAGTCATGTGGTAAGAATGTCCGTTCTCTAGAACGGACATTCTTACAATAGCCGTTGTCCATTGTGAACGCTGGTGGCCGAGAAAGTCAAACACAAATACTTCATTGTATTACGCCGCGATGTACTCAGCGGAGTTTATAAACATTTCGAGATGCCGATTGCGTTTAATGGATATTTATTCTCCGACATTACTAATGTCAATAAATATACTATAAATATTAAATATACGTATACATACTTTCAAATAGATGTTAGTAAGTTGTACTAACGTTGCATTATTAGAATTATGTCCACACTAAGATACCAATATGTAAGCCATTTATATATATATATGTATATATGTGTACAGTATTGAAATCTTATCATTAATAATTTTTTTAATAGAAATGGTGTTATAAAAATCCTTCAATTTATTATTATACAAAAAATACTTACCTCGATCTCTTTTATTCTTAAAAATCTGACAAAATCCTAAAAATCGGTAGATGAAGTGCCAAATCGGTATATCGGTAGATTACCCTCTAAATCGGTAGATCTACCGATAAATCGGTAGGGTTGGCATAGCTGTAATTCAATATAAACTTTCCTCTTTGTTCTTTAATACACGATTGTAAACCTTATTTTGATTTATTGCTACCGTTAGTGTTTTTACAAATAGTTTACAATTGCGTGAGTTTATATGCATCTTTCGAACTATGGCATCCACGTCCAGTAAACGTAAGTGTGATAAAGTAAAAATCTTAGATGAGATAGCACTTGGTGCAGGAGTGACACGTTATCAACAAAATATGGTGGTCAAAGGCAACAATCTGTAAGATTAAGCGTTTGAAAACGCAAATTTTACGAAGAACTGGCAATAACATTTGAAGGCCCGGGAAATCGAAAAACTTTAAAAATGCAAAAGCGCCTAGAATGGAAAACTGCCTGTATAAATGGTTTCTAAAACAACGTGAAAACCATGTTCCAATTAGCGGCGAAATAATTAAAGAGAGTGCTAAGCTGTTAGATGAAAAACTGAAGGAAACTGAACATTTCAAAGCCAGTGATGATTAGCTGCAAAGGTTCAAAAGAAGATATGGAGGAATTCGATTGTTATTTATATCTGGTGAAAAATTATCAGCACAACCACAATTAATGCAACCGTTCAAAGGAAAATTGATGGAAAAAATTAAGGAATTAAATTTAAATATGGACCAAATTTACAACGCCGATGAAAGCGGCCTTTATTGGAAAATGTAACCGCGGAAAACCTATACTGCATCATTTCAAAAATCTTCCCCGTGTAGAAAACCCGAAAAACAACGAATAACATTTCTAGTCTGCACCAATGCTACTGGTTCACATAAAATAAAGCCACTGATAATAGGAAAAGCAAGAAAATCCACGCTCATTTAAAAATGCCAATATCCCTGTTGATTTTGACTATTCAAAAACCGCTTGGATGACCAGCAATATATTCCTGGAATGGTTCCACAAGCGCTTTGTCCCTCAGGTATGATAATGAATCTGTTATAACAAATGCTCTATACATAGTTTAACGATAATCAATTTGTAGGTAAAAGATTTCCTGGAAAAGCAGATGTTACCTATAAAAGCGTTGTTACTAATATATGATCAAAAAGTCTTTGGATCGCGATAGCCATGAAGTGTTAAAAGCCATCTATAGAATTATTTACTTCTGTACTTTGAAGTACACATAAGTCACAAATAAAATAGATTTTAGGTTATGGTAATTAGTTGCATTTTATGTATATTTTATAACCAGCTGACTTGAAACTTGTCAAATAAATGTCAAAACTAATTGAAATAAATAATTTCATAGATATCTCGTAAATTCCACGGCAACAGCGATCCAAAGACTTTTTGATCATGCGATATTAGATAATGCACCAAGTCATTCTCCAGAGCAACAACTGAGAAGCAAGGATGAGTCAACCTTTGTGATGTACATGCCGCCCAACGTAACTCCATTAATCCAACCAATGGACCAAAATATAATAAGACTCACCAAACTATACTACCGAAAGTTTCTACTTTCGTCTGTTTTATCAAAGAGCACTGAAAACATTTTCGAGATTTTGAAACAAATAACATTACGAGAAGCGGTTTTGAATTTGCACATCGCCTGGAATGCACTTAATCAGCAAACAAGTCAAAAATGTTGGAATAATCTCTTTTGCACCAGCGACGAAGATGAATACGATGTACTTTTAAGCGTAATTAGGAAACAATTGCGATCAGATGCTGATGTTCTTGTTAGTGCATCATCGGATGTTGCTAATTTGTTGCAAATTGTGAACGTCCTTCGTACACCAGGTGATATCAATGCATGGAACGAAGATAAGCAGTTGAATGATGTAAATGAGGAAGAAAATACGGACAGTGATGACGAGGATCTTTATTCCGTTGAAGTTGCAAGTGTAGTGACTGACTTGCAAGCTATATAAGTTTTTAACCAAGCTTTGGATTGGGTTGAAAGAAAAGAAGTATCATACGCGGATATTTTTTCTTTTAAATAAATAATACTTTGTTTGAATATTTTTCTTATTTTTATTTTGGTGTATTAAAGCTTTCTTTTAAGAATTTGCTTGTTAATGAAATCACGTTCGCTAACGTAAACATTTCGATAATGTGAAACACCCTCGGTCTGAATTAGTTCACTTTATCGAGCGTTCGCTGTATTTATAATTAATAAATAGAAAAGAATAATACGAATATGTGTGTGTGTAAGAGAGAGAGATAGAGAGAAGCCTGGGAGATTTTACATACCGTATGAGCGAACGCCCTATAGTCACTAATAGTAGTCGCTAATATTCGAAAATATTGGGACGCGAGGGAGGTGACGCTTACTGCTAGCACTAGCTGCTAAACATTGCTACGAGAGAGAGAGAGAGGCTCCGGCAAATTTCGAAATATAGCAACGTTATAATGACTTACCTTTTGTGGACGGGTTGCTATTTAAAATATAAGCCAACGAGCCAGTACCCTAGTTAGGCCTTAGTAAAGACGGCGTGGGGTTCCTCTTGAAACGTTGATACGTAACTGACCAGCTCTTAATTGAAAAAGGGGCGCCACCGTGTTTTCTTTGCTTTATTGGATTGTAAACCGTAATCATACGCCACACGTACATTATAAATTCCAAAAATTGGTATAATTAGCACGCAATCAATAGGTACAGGCCTAAGGGACTGGTAATAATAAAGTGAGAGATCTCGTCGTTTGTATATTCAAAATTATACAAAAGTTTAAATCAGTGCGTAACATTGATTAATTAAAATTAAAATAGGTAACGAATATATAATCAAGATTGCTCGCAAAAAGGAGATGAAAAAAACAAGAACTTATTCTCGGCTGTTGTTGCAGATACTTCTTGGTGAAACATTTTAACTTCATACAGTAAATAATAAATAATAAATTAAAACACTTGGCTTGTTTCACTATGAGATTTATTTAAATTCTCTAACATCTGTTTCGGCTGTTATGCCATTCTCAAAGATTTATAGATCTCTTTGAGAATGGCATAACAGCCGGAACAGATGATAGAGAATTTAAATAAATCTCATAGTGAAACAAGCCAAGTGTTTTAATTTATTATTTATTATTTACTGTATCAAGAACTTATTGTCGAGCTTAGATATTAATACTCGAAAATAAAAGATTGAAAGCTGTAACTTAAATTATTAGGTATTATGATTTCATAAAAAAGATAATATCAATAATTATCATATATAAATAATCACATATGCAAACGGAATATTGTATTCTCTTGACTAAAAGGTATTAAAATTAATTAAATAATTAACAAATGAAAGATAAGGCACTCTGCCGTTTCAACAAAGAAAGAAATATTCTACTAATTCTACTAAGAGTACTAATTAATGACAGTTGTAATGAGTTACGGTTCACGAAACATAGAAACAAATAGAATTTATCTTTGTCGAGATGAGGCAATCTCCGGGACGACAGATATTGCGATCCTTCGAACAAGATGGTTTAGCACTTGGCCGTCTTTCACGCCGCGTAACACCGGAAAGATCTTAAATCTGGCCCATCTAGGCGATCTTCCAATTTAATGCAGCCCCAGATTGTTTAGTGTATTCTTAGCACCCTAGTAGACAATATACCACGTGTATAGAAGGCGAATAAATTATAGCCAAGGTGATAACAAAAAGAAAAAGAAAAGCGCCTCTTACCAGGTAGCTCTCCCTTGGGCCGCTATCAAAATGGCATGTACGGAGCCAGCAGAAAGCTGATGTCACTAATATCACTCAACAAATATAAACACAAGAACTGCTTGTCACCACCTAACAGAGTACCGTTTCACAGATTGACTTAGTATAGACGTATGTCACACCATCTAGCGCTATAGAGTTGTACTACCACCCCTTCGCACGCCACATTCAAATTCCGGGTTTTTCGGGCTAGCACCTTATACATTTATACATTTACTTTTTCAAAAAGCTTATAAGAATTGTCAAATAATTATGTCGCCATTAAGTGACATTTCTTAATTTAGACAATAATATAAATTTGCATAAGTAATGATGCTCTTACATATAAAAAGAGAAAACGGAAGTTTGTATTCATGAAAATACTTATTATTTTAACAGTGGGCTTGTGGCAGTATTCATTCAACAGTTCGCGTATACTTTGTAGGTGAATGTGCTTTTTAACATTTAAATTTCTATTTACACCCAGAAAACTCGGAATCATGAATATTTATGAATGTTGTAGGCTACCACAACAATAGACAGCTATTTAAGAGAAGAACGAAATTGCTGTGTAAAGAAGGAAGGTTCGAATTGAAAAGGTCTAGATGGGCGTTTTATTAGAATTGATAATTAACTAATCCCTATGATAATAAGGTGCGGCAATTTAAAATATTTCAATGGGAGAGCAAATATAACTTGCATATAAATTGCATTACATCACTTAAGTCATAGGTAAAAATTTTCATCGTGCATATTTCACACATATTTTTGACGTCTCCAAGGAAACATTTAGTAGTTAAAAAAGCTAAATAAGATACGTCATCGACATTGAAAATTCTTACTTCGGATCTGACAAGCTACATAAAGAACATATTATCAATCTAGGCCTTGACAGTGATAGTGCTAGCGATACTTACAGTGTCACGGGGAATGAGGACATTCTCTAATATATATGTTTTCTATTTTACCTATTCATATTTCTTATACTTTCATTTTTGTTTGTTTTGTTCCCTGTGAATATTGCACTTGTATTTATAGTATTTGTTTTTTGTTTATACTGTCTTTTATTACTACATTGTACCTGCGGAACAAAAATATATTGACAAATACATTAAGTATATTAATGTCAATAAACAGTATTTTATTAAAATTATGTATTGTTGAAGATATATTCGTATCATAACTCTCCCAATAAAATATTCTTATATTTCATAAACTTCGATGATTAATATTTTCAATATTGATTATTTAAAACGGCATCTGTTGCCGCTTTAAAATTTTTCGGCACACACTCATGAAAGAGGCGAAGATGAAGGTATATTGCAAGAAATTCAATGTCAGGAAGGGGAGCCTCCTCCAAATAAAGAACAAATTGAAGAAATAATAGGAAAGCTTAAAAATAACAAAAGCCCGGGTAGTGATGGAATAACGGTAGAGATGTTTAAATATGGAGGGCAAAGCTTAATGGAACGTATACAAAAATTAATAGAAGAAATATGGAGGCAGGAGAAAATACCGAGAGAATGGTCGCAGGCAATAATTTGTCCGTTACATAAAAAAGGGGATAGAAGTGAATGCCACAACTATAGGGGTGTGTCCCTACTAAATGTGGCGTATAAGATAATGGCAACACATATAAAGAATAAATTGGTGGAGCAAACGGAGTGTATGATTGGTGAGTACCAATGTGGTTTTAGAAGGGGTAGGAGCACCATCGATCAAATTTTTACGCTAAAGGAAATACAAGCTGAAAGTCATGAGTACGAGATACCAACGATGGTGCTCCTTATTGATTTCAAGCAAGCATACGATAAGGTGAAGAGAAAAGAACTTTATATCGCATTGAAAGAGCATTAAAGTGTACTTTGAGGAGAATGGAGGAAGAAGCAAGAGCAATGGGATTATATATAAATGAGGAAAAGACCAAATATATGGAGTGGACGCGGAAAGAGTTTCAAAAGGGAAATCACCTAAAGGTAACAGCTACAGGAGGCAAAGAATATCAATTCGAAGAAGTGGATCGATTTACTTACCTGGGAAGTGTATTTACGGGGAAACCGGATAGCGTCAACGCATAAATACAAGCGTTAACAGTAAACTAGTAAAAATTATAAAGATAACCTTGCAAGGAACAGAAAGTATGGTCAGAATATTAGGAAAAACATCTGAAAAGTTCAAAATCAGAGAAGGTGTTAGGCAAGGAGACCCACTGTCGTCGGCTCTTTTTAATATAGTATTGGAAAAAGCTATGAGACAAGCCAATATTAGTAGGAATGGGCTGTTATATCAGAGGAGGCATCAGTGTTTGGCATTTGCCGATGACTTGGTGATCCTGACAAGAAGTAAGGAAGAATTAAATGTACATTGAGGAGAATGGAGGAAGAAGCAAGAGCAATGGGATTATATATAAATGAGGAAAAGACCAAATATATGGAGTGGACGCGGAAAGAGTTTCAAAAGGGAAATCACCTAAAGGTAACAGCTACAGGAGGCAAAGAATATCAATTCGAAGAAGTGGATCGATTTACTTACCTGGGAAGTGTATTTACGAGGAAACCGGATAGCGTGAACGCAGAAATACAAGCGAGAATATTGGCAGGAAGTTGATGTGTAGGAGGCCTTAATGGAATATTGAAAAGCAAAAATGTATCGAGAAATGCAAAGATTAAAATGTATACGACTGTAATAAGACCAATAGTTACGTATGCGTGTGAGACATGGGTATTGAATCAGGCGGAAGAAAAAAGGTTAGAGGTGTGGGAAAGGAAGGTGCTTAGGAGGATATTTGGCGGAAAGAAAATAAGAGACATATGGATAAGGAGAACAAATGATGAAGTGAGAGAACTTTACAAGGAAATAAATATAATAGGAGTCATAAGAGCACAAAGATTGCGATGGTTGGGACACATGGAGAGGATGTCTGAAGCAAGAATACCTAAAGCATTATTGACAAGAAGTATTGGAGGAAAGAGAATGAGAGGTTGACCGAGAGCAAGGTGGAAGGAGGAAGTGGAGAAAGACATAGAAATATTGAAAATTGTCAGATGGAAGGTAAAAGCTAGAGATAGAAAGCTATGGAAAAGAACGATTAATCAAGCCATGGACCTACTAGGTTCGCAGAGCTAGTTATATATATATATATATATATATATATATATATATGTATATATATATATATATATATTGTTGAAGATATATTCGTATCATAACTCTCCCAATAAAATATTCATATATTTCATAAACTTCGATGATTAATATTTTCAATATTGATTATTTAAAACAGCATCTGTTGCCGCTTTAAAATTTTTCGGCACACACTCCTGATAATTGTTTATCAGGAGTGTGGGCCGAAAAAAAATTGTATACTCTTTCTAAATGTTTCATGCCTCACAGGTAAACTCAAGGTAGGTACTCCTTATAATCCGCTTAGGGTTAATTGTGGTCATTTTAAATTATCTTGACAAGCACTATACTCTCCTTGATTGAATGAAAAGAAATACTGGCATTTCAAGTGCACTTCTGGTTATATCGAAAATCATATCAAACCTATTGTTTTAAGTAAATAGCTGTTTCTTTAATAAAATCATTAAATATAGGTTTTGATTATTGACAGAAACAAAATTATGCAAATAAAAAAATTAGAATACATTGTGGTAGCTCTTTTCACCAATTAGTCACGTTTGAAATTGTTAAAAAAGCACATAGCTCAATAATGTTCAATTCCAGGAGTTCTCGTTCGAGTAATTAATTAAAACGTTTATAGTTTAAACATAATAATAGTATATTAAAACACAAGTTTCATAAGTTCATGAGTTTTCTGAATTTACGAGTGCGACAAAGGCCTAATGAAACGAGTTTTATATATTATTTTTTCTATTTTGTTTTATTTACATTAATAAATTGAAATTATTTAATTTGAAAATTCAAAGTTTTATTTTTATTTAAAGTATGCAGTTGGTCACATTGACACTTGACATTTTCAAATTTATATATATATATTGCTGTCCACGAAATATTAAGTAATTTTCAATTATTGGATATTTTATTTAAAAATACAAACATGAGTGACATATATATAAAATAATACTTCTTGTACCTCACCCCAGTTACGTGTCAAATGTATTTAAATTCTTAAAAACAAATTATAGCAATTTCTGTGTTCGAATAACGCCAACATTGAAAAATGAAAAAAACGCGTCGAAATGAAGCTCATTTCGGTTTCATAACGAGTTCATTACGAACGCAAAATAAAGAAGGTATATTTTTCAACTACTGACATTAAACTTGGTTAAGTCAAAGTGTCAAACGAGATTTATAGCAAAAACAAAAACAAAATCATGGCCTGCTATATAGGCTAAGCTGAAAGAGAGCAGCTCTCGTATTTTAAAATTATTTAAATGGTAAATTAGCCAAAATAATGAACATGTTATTTGTTACAGCCTGCCAAAAGATTCCCGATATAAACAGAAAACCCAAAACTCCTACACAAATGGTAAGCAATTTTATTATTTTCTACCTTTTACGATATATACGAGGGAACGTTTTTAACTTCGTGGAATGGGGGAAAAGGAGAGGAAATAAAAATACAAAATTGTTTTTCTTTTTCAATATTTTTGCCTTCAACCCTAGTACATTTTTCAGATCTTTCAATTAGCTTGTGTATACCTTCATAAAAAAATGTTTTATCTTTGTCTGAAAAATACGCCGAAACTACGTCTTTTACTCCTTCATCGCTCGTAAATTTCTTCCCACGCAGTTTTCATTTTTGAGAACAAGTAAAAGTCACTCACAGCGAGATCTGGACTGTAAGTTGGGCAATTCAAAATATCGAAGCCCACTTTACGCAACCAGCGCAGCACAATTCTTGTGGACGGGAGCTTGTCGTGCCATTAATTACACTGGCCAACACGATTTTTGCTGACATCTAAGCGAAACTTGTTTTTTACTAATTCGGATGTGCTGAATCCGAAAATCATATTAGTTTTTGCGTATCGTGTCAAAATTAAACTGTATACTGTACTATACTCTTTGAAGAATCACTAATGCGGCTAAGTAGTTACTTTCATAAGACCTGTTACGATATAAAGAAAGTATAAAATTTAATAAATCATTTATTTATTTCAATACAATATTAGTCATGAGTATAGTTCATTAAGAACGTAGTATTTACACAATAATTAGTAAAAAACTACAAGAGTATTTGTAAAAGGATAAGCAACAATCAGGGAATAAATTTTCGTTTGTAGCACTTTCTGCTGTGTATTTTGGTTTGGCAGTCCCTTTGAACACTCCAACAGTAGTCGGCCAGCATAAGAGGATCCCACTTTCCTTGGTAACGAGTTTCCATGATTTTTAAATCTTGATGAAATCTCTCGCCTTATTCATCGCTTACAGCACCTACTAAATTTTCGGTAAACCTGTCAAGCTGATTATGAAGGAAATGAAGCTTCATGTTATAACCTAGGCGGTGAAATTTTTTAAACATTGATTGCACTAAATCTTATAATTGCAGGTTTTTTTGTTTCCAAGGAAATTGTTCTCGACCATCGTGAATGAAGACGAGGCTTCTTTCACAGCCTCGTTGATAGAGTTTTCGAAATTTTGATCTCTCATTAAAGTTCTAATTTGACGTCCATCAAATACCCCAGCTTTAATTTTTTCGTAACTTAGTCGTAAAAACTTTTCACGTATGTACTGGAAGCAGTTACCTTGCAAATCTAGAGCTTTAACATATTGCTTTATTCAGACCCAATTTGATGTGAAGAGGTGGAAAAATTACTTGTTCTCTGTCGACTAAAGGTTAACTTATAATATTCTTTTCTCCAACATCTGAGGACGTTCTGGGAGGCCAATATTTCTGAATCCAGTGTTTGTTTCTAGCTCGACTATCCCAGAGAGATAATAAAAGCACGAAAATTTTGTATATCCTCTTTGAAAGCCAACTAAAAACTTTATCATTTTGAGATCCACACAGAAAACCCAGTTATGGTCTGTATATTTTATTAAGTTTATAACCTTTCCTTTAATTGAACGGAATATCCAATAGGAATTGAACCGAAAAGATTCCCGTTGTGTAATCGGACATATTTGAGGCTTCTGCTGGAACTATAGATAAACAAACGCCACTCACTTGGGTCATATTGTACAACGTCGATTTTCGTTAGCAAACCTGGTACATTGTTATAATAAACAATTTCACACTCTTTTTAAAATATTGCACAAGATCACTTTCCCTGCTACGCTAAAAAATTATCTTCGTACTTTGCTCGAGTTGATTGCACTAAATCTTATAATTGCAGGTTTTTTGTTTCCAAGGAAATTGTTCTCGACCATCGTGAATGAAGACGAGGCTTCTTTCACAGCCTCGTTGATAGAGTTTTCGAAATTTTGATCTCTCATTAAAGTTCTAATTTGAGGTCCATCAAATACCCCAGCTTTAATTTTTTCGTAACTTAGTCGTAAAAACTTTTCACGTATGTACTGGAAGCAGTTACCTTGCAAATCTAGAGCTTTAACATATTGCTTTATTCAGACCCAATTTGATGTGAAGAGGTGGAAAAATTACTTGTTCTCTGTCGACTAAAGGTTAACTTATAATATTCTTTTCTCCAACATCTGAGAACGTTCTGGGAGGCCAATATTTCTGAATCCAGTGTTTGTTTCTAGCTCGACTATCCCAGAGAGATAATAAAAGCACGAAAATTTTGTATATCCTCTTTGAAAGCCAAGTAAAAACATTTTGAGATCCACACAGAAAACCAAGTTATGGTCTGTATATTTTATTAAGTTTATAACCTTCTCAATGCCGTCATATGTTTCCTTTAATTGAACGGAATATCCAATAGGAATTGAACCGAAAAGATTCCCGTTGTGTCGGACATATTTGAGGCTTCTGCTGGAACTATCGATAAACAAACGCTACTCACTTGGGTCATATTGTACAACGTCGATTTTAGTTAGCAAACCTGGCACATTGTTATAATAAACAATTTCACACTCTTTTTAAAATATTGCACAAGATCACTTTCCCTGCTACGATAAAAAATTATCTTCGTACTTTGCTCGAGTAAGTTCATTTCATTTAATCTTGAAGCTAGCAGTTCCGATGATTCCTTTGATAGGCTCAAATCCCTTACTAAATCATTCAATTCTGTTTGAGTAAAACGTTGTGGTCCATTATTAGAATTAGAAATTATATCTCCATAGTCACAATCTACTACTGAATCTTGCTCCTCAATAGCATCTGTCATGTCTTCAGCATACGAGTACTTAAGTGAAGGAATCTTTTCATTATAATATATTTTTCGTCACACCTACTGCGTAAGTAAACAATTATGACACCTTTTTTTGAAACGTAAGTGACACTTTACATACCGTATTGACAGTTGCTATGGTAGCGGGCTGTAATATTTATTACGACCCTAGGGAAATAATAGCAATATTAGAAAATTTATGACAAATTTATTTCAAACATGATTAATTAACATAACTAGGAAAAATAGAATCTTGTACAAAAACTTATGATTTTGTAATATTAAATGTAAACGAACAATTAGAACAATTAGCTATCTGAACAATAGAGTCTTCTTTCTTACTAGGCAAGTTTATATTTTCAATAATGTCAACATTATTAATGGTTGGATTCCTAATGGAATCATCAACTTTCTTCTCATTTTTCTGTATCACAGTTGAGCAAACAGCCTCTGTAATATTTTGTTTATATAAAATTCGGTCAGCTATCTGTACTTTATTTATCATTGAATCGGAAACATAGCTTTCTGCCACGGTAGAAGATTTCCATCCGCCGTGTCTTTTCAGACCAAGAACATCAATTCCTGAATCGGCTAATAATGTTGCCGAGGTCCTTCGAAATGAATGTCCGGTGTAGGTAGTGGGGTTCTCCAACGACAAGTATTTTGCTATTTGGCTAGGAATTTTTGCGAGAGTGTTTTTTCCTACCGGCTGATTTCGACATTTACCAAAACTGTACTTTAAGAAAAATCTATCATTGGTAATATTTTCTAATCTCAGACCAATGTATTTTTTAATAATTAGCATAAAATTAATAGGATATTCTTCCTTCGCAATAATTGTAAAAGAAAGTTTTAATCCATTTTTAGTATCCGGTATTTTAATTATTATTACATCATTTTTATTTTCCACATCTTGAATTTTCATTTTTCCTACAAGCCCCAGCAATTCCCATAATCATAACAACCTGCAAAAAATTAGTATAGAATGAACACGAATTAAAAAGAATCATTCTGTAAACTTACCTTCATCAACAAATATGTATCGTCGGAAGCTTCAATAAGAAATTTATTCATTTCCTCTCTTGTAAAGAGACTGACTTTTTAGTCTTAAAACCATCATTTTTACGCTTCAAAAATCCTTTCAATTTAGGATATTTTGAAATATCTTCATTTTCGTCAATAAATATGGTAGTTTTTAACATGGAGTATTCACACCATAAACTGTTTGGTGATTTTAACTTCATAGATCTATCACGAAAATATGCCAGCATTACACTTTCTGAAATACTCTCCACATACCTCTGGTGACACCAATCTTTGAACATTTTATAGGTTTCATTGTATCTGTTTTTAGATTTCTCCGGCAAAATCTCAGTACAAGCTATAATAGCATCCATCTCTATTTGATTCATGTTTATAAATTTTATTTAGAAAGAAAAACTTTTTAAAATCTATTGCATATACTTTGACATTTATCAAAAATATAAATTTATATCGACACAAACATGGTGTTTGTGTCGATAGATACGATAAATATTCCTGACTTGATGTTACTAATGTGTATACATATAGTAAAAGTAAAGTGGAAAATCATTCAAATTCGTCTATTTAAAAAAAACGTAGGTACGACGAAAAATCTCATATGCACCACGGTTCGTACAGTACACTTTCATGGTCTCGAATACATGCAAACCTCGACCCTACGGGTCTCGGGTTGCAATCGAATTCTCGACCATAAAACTGTACTTACGAACCTAGGTACATAAATAACTATTTTTAATTTAACGGATATGGTTCCACACATTTGGCCATCACTGTATGTAATACAGATTGTGGAAGTCTTTTTTTACAAAATATTTTCATAATAAATCACTTTCGAAATATTTCTTGATTACTCGATTACGATGAAATATTAGATTTTGATGTATTTTTTTATTGTTATTTTAACCTAAAAATAAAATTCAAAGGGTCTGTAAAATATCACGTACTTTTAAAATTTCAAAATCATTTCGTTTGTAATTTATGATATGGAGTCTAAATTCATTAACTCTTATTACAAGCACGTACATATATGTATGTGCATGTATATCACTTACAAAATTTATATTTCATGTCCAATATTCTTCACTCTATAATTATGCAATATTATAAAAATACACGGTTGCGAGTAGGTAATAAATTTGGGAAAAATTGCAGTAATTTTTAACAGTTATACGTTAAGACATTAACATTAAAAGTTGAAAAGTACAAATGGTTACATGCAAAAATACACGCGTGTTAATCATTTCTTATGAAATTTATTGATGATATTATATTGATACATTGTGATAATTGCGTTTGTAATTATCATACAGTGTGACATATTTTAACATATCATTTTAATTTTAAATTTACCTATAATTACATGAAATATGCAACTTTACGTAATCAAATGCTACAAGTTTTGTGGTTATAACCGCATACTTGGATTTGTAATACTAGGCAACGCTAATATTTATTATGTAAATTGTATCGATTTTTTTTTTGGAAAAAAATATTAAACTCAATTTCTTCTCTTTAATATAGAGGTTTGTCCGACTAAGTCTCCGTTCTAGCACTGCAACCTGTACTTCCCCTCTTCTAGGTTACAGTACCCACTTCAGTTACCTGTGCAAGGTTGTACAAGTTTCTGGCGGATCATATCCTGTATAGTTCTGGTTCTATTCTACGTTGGTCAAACAACATATAGTCTCTTGTGATGCAGTGCCTCATAATCACACAGTATATGTTTTCTGCGCCTTAGATCGTTTTCATCCAGGTCAATTTTATATAAATGCTCTTTTATTGGTGCGTAACTAATAATACGTAGCTAATCCTGCTTAATAATAGCAATCCTTTTGCTTTTTTCCGCCTTAGACCACCTATAAATTCCTTGCCGTGTTTCTATTTGGGTACATTTTTACCAGAGTCGGCTCTGGTCTAAAAAATCTTGTTTTAACTCTTCGCTTAACGAGTTCATTGACTTTCTCATTGCTTTCGATCCCATGGTGTCCTGGCGTCCAGATCAGCTTTACCTTATTCTAATCTGCCAGTTTTCGTAGTTCATCGAGACTTCCTACACCAGTCTGGCGTTATCTTTCAAGCTGATACAGCCTTGAGTGCCCCTGGTTGTCTGAACATATTCAGAACCGCCTGTTAAAAAGAGGCCTTTTGTTGTTTTCTCGTACGCACTGGAGTATGACATACACCTCCGCCTGAAAAATAGAGTCATATTTACCAACTGTATAGCTGTGGTTGACTCTAGGTTAAAAGAGTATAATAGTCCTGCCACAATTCTTTCAGCAGTCTTTGACCCATCTGTACACGAAATTTGTCCCTGCTCATATTAAAAGGAATTCTATTTGTCCGGCCGAACATCGTCCTTCAGTTATTTAGTTAAATAGTACATGATTACGACGGTTCACTATTTCTATGGATCTGACTCTGGCACACTTTCTTTTTGGTTCTTGCACAACGCATCAATAACAAGGTTTTAATAATCGTCAATGCCACTACGCCCCAAACTGATGTAGCTTCTTTTTGCATAATTACTATGCAAATATAATTCAATAAGATATCATGATGACTGCTTAACGTTTGCATTCCTCCAGACGTAAATTGCGATGACTATGAGATATTCTTGGATGCTTTGAGACTCCTCCTCTTGAATAAACAAGTTATAATAGTGGGGGATTTTAATGCCTAAAACTTCTACTTGATTGGTACCAATGACAGAAAGTCAATTGCTATTACACATTTCATGGATATCCTCAGCTTGAGGCAGGTCAACTTCATTGCTCATTGCTCTAATGGTACATTGTTGGACCTGATTTTTACCAATTTAAACTCGTGTGTAGAGGTGGTCCGCGACTCATCATAGTTTGTGCCGGAGGATCAATATCATCCTTCTCTTAGTATAACGTTTCTGGTGGAATTTACGTCAAAGCCAAAGAAATTTATAATTTAAGCAAAAACCCACGATACAAGTTTCGTAGAGCCGACCTACCTTCGTTGTACACCGATTTGTCGAGTACAGGCTGGGCATTTCTATTGAATTTTTCCGATGTCGATTTAGCCGTGGATGCATTTTATGAAAAACTTTATAGTCTCTTCGACAGATCTGTTCCCAAATTTCAGACTCTCAAGCGAATATATCCTGAATGGTTCACTAATGATTAAAACGATTAGTCCATATGAAAGAATTTTATTTCAAAAAATGGAAATCAATGAAAGCCATATATTACGTGCGTAAATTTAGGAGACTGAGGCGTGAAGTAAAAAAACATGACCCAGAAGCCTTTCAATCACTACCAGAGACGGATTGAGTCAAACATCGTAACCAACCCGAAAACGTTTTGGACACTGATTAACAACAAATGACCTTCTTCTAGAATACCTGGATTCATGTTTCGTGGCAACGAGGAACTCACTCAACCTTAGGATATTGTTAACGCATTTGCACTTGAATTCTCTAATATTTACCAAACAAATACATCTTTGTCGGCAAAATTAATTAGCAACCACCTCTCTTTTAATATTGGTTGTATTGTCGAAAATGATGTGTGTGATGTGCAGTGCATCTAAACTAAATCCTGACATGACTTCCGGTGATGATGGTGTCCCGAGTTTCTTGGTGTACGATTGTGCATCTGTGCTGTTGTATCCACTGTGTGTTCTGTTTAGGTTGGTGTCCCAGACATCGACGTTCCCACAGGTTTGGAAAATTAGTAAACTTGTGCCAGTGTTTAAAAAAGGTGATGAGTCAAATATCGCGAACTACAGACCAATAAGTATCTTATCCAATTTTAGCAAAGTGTTCGAATGCTTACTTTATTGTAGAATATATAATACTGTACGGCCTTTCCTTTCTGTCAATCAACATGGTTTCATTTCTGGACGGTCCACGTTTACAAACTTAACGGAGATCGGGCAATACCTCTCTAATGCTATTGATCAACGCAAACAGGTCGATATCATCTACACAGACTTTTCAAGGGCCTTCGATTCTATTGATCATAATATACTTCTTGCTAAATTGGATCAAATTGGATTTTGCCCACTAATGGCATCTTACTTATCCGATAGAAAAGCTTACGTTTTCTACAATGGTTATTCTTCTAATAACTTTTTGATATCGTCTGGTGTCATCTCGGTCCCTTACTTTTTAATATATATATATATATATATATATATATATATATATATATATATATATATATATATATAGTAAATTCAATCAGTTGGCGATTTAAGGTCTGGCTTTACTTTAAAGTATATATATTTAAAACAACCCTACATGTTTCGGCAATGATGCCTTTATCAAGGATATAAAATATAAAGATATAAGATTTTATATTTTATATCCTTGATAAAGGCATCATTGCCGAAACATGTAGGGTTGTTTTAAATATATATACTTTAAAGTAAAGCCAGACCTTAAATCGCCAACTGATTGAATTTACCATATCATACCCAGGTCACGAAATTATTATATATATATATATATATATATATATATAATATCTTCGTGACCTTGGTATGATAAGGTAAACTTAATAAGTCGGCGATTAAAGGTCTGGTTCATTACTTCAAAGTATATATATTTAAAATAACTCTACATGTTTCGGCAATGATGACTTTGTCAAGAGAATACAAAATATAAATGACAATATAAATGTCAAATAATTAAGTTGCTATGGTTTAAATTATTCAAAGATACATTCCAATACTAATAATAGATCATGCCTTAGTATTCAAAAAAATAGATAGCAAGGTATGAACATATGTGTTGTTCGCTGCCAGAAGCTTGTGTCTCTTTCTGGGTATGAACCGTGTGTTGGTTGCTGCTGGCAGCTTGCGTCTCTCTCTGGGTGTGTGATTTTGTATTTGTGTGACCGCGTAAGTGTAGGGTTTTGTATGTTAGTGCGCTCGTACGTGTGTTTAGTGACCGGTCGCGTAAATTTAGAGAGATCGGATAACCAGCCGTTGCGTAGGGCCGCCAACCCTTTCCCGGCAACTTCTTTACTTTTCCGAGCAGTACTTTGACGGCCCGACCCCCGCCCCAACGAGGCAAGGTGCAGACCAGCGAAGCGCATCCTGCACGGGGTTGCTCATCGCCAACCGAGGGAACACTCCTAGTGGCTACCTCAGTCGACGACGGTCACACTTTGTGCCATCTTAACGATTTCCGCAGAAGCGGGGGCAATGCACACACGTCGAACGTGTGTGTGCTGTTAACAGCAGCCTAGCCAGGTTGCCGCCCAGGACCGGTCCTAGTGGTGTGTGCATTGCGCGGCGCCGTGATTTGCGCCGCGTAGCTTGGTTCCTCACTCCTGCTGGAAAGGCGGAATGGCACCTGACTGCCCATCGGGCAGACCCCCCTAGAGTTTGGTAGCGCATATGCTAGGCTACAACCCAGTAGAGGACCACTTCAGCACAAAACAGAAAACAAGGAAAAGCAGGGAAAAGCAAGACATGAGTTATTATTACGTATGCGCCCGTGGAGCGACTTAAGATGCAAAGTTGTCGGCATTCGCTCAAAACGAGAAGGAAAACCACGAAAACCTGCTCGGACAACTAGACAGGAATCAAAATACGGAACAGTCAAGTTAAGTTTACCTTATATATATATATATATATATATATATATATATATATATATATATAAGGTAAACTTAATAAGTCGGCGATTTAAGGTCTGGTTCATTACTTCAAAGTATATATATTTAAAACAACCCTACATGTTTCGGCAATACGCCTTTGTCAAGGGAATACAAAATATAATTTATATTTTGTATTCCCTTGACAAAGGCGTATTGCCGAAACATGTAAGGTTGTTTTAAATATATATACTTTGAAGTAATGAACCAGACCTTAAATCGCCGACTTATTAAGTTTACCTTATCATACCAAGGTCACGAAGATATTATATATATATATATATATATATATATATATATATATATATATGAAAAATTTTGTGAAAAACTTATCTGCGCGGAATGTGCATATATCGATATTTCACTGTTTTTTACAGATCATCAGTGCACCTTACCGAAGACAGACATGATATTCACTTCTATACTACGTGTATATATACGAACTGTAATGAACTTCATGTGTATGAGAATTAATAATTATTAAATCTCATTTTACATGCGATTGTCGCTATAATTTGTTGCATTTAATTCTACAATTCGGCAAATCACTTTTGCCCTAGATTGTAGACGCAACAAGCCGCGACATCAACTGTACAAGTTGTCAGCACAAATGAAAAATTTTGTGAAAAACTTATCTGCGCGGAATGTGCATATATCGATATTTCACTGTTTTTTACAGATCATCAGTGCACCTTACCGAAGACAGACATGATATTCACTTCTATACTACGTGTATATATACGAACTGTAATGAACTTCATGTGTATGAGAATTAATAATTATTAAATCTCATTTTACATGCGATTGTCGCTATAATTTGTTGCATTTAATTCTACAATTCGGCAAATCACTTTTGCCCTAGATTGTAGACGCAACAAGCCGCGACATCAACTGTACAAGTTGTCAGCACAAATGAAAAATTTTGTGAAAAACTTATCTGCGCGGAATGTGCATATATCGATACACATGAAGTTCATTACAGTTCGTATATATACACGTAGTATAGAAGTGAATATCATGTCTGTCTTCGGTAAGGTGCACTGATGATCTGTGATGTAAAAAACAGTGAAATATCGATATATGCACATTCCGCGCAGATAAGTTTTTCACAAAATTTTTCATTTGTACTGATAACTTGTACAGTTGATGTCGCGGCTTGTTGCGTCTACAATCTAGGGCAAAAGTGATTTGCCGAATTGTAGAATTAAATGCAACAAATTATAGCGACAATCGCATGTAAAATGAGATTTAATAATTATTAATTCTCATACACATGAAGTTCATTACAGTTCGTATATATACACGTAGTATAGAAGTGAATATCATGTCTGTCTTCGGTAAGGTGCACTGATGATCTGTAAAAAACAGTGAAATATCGATATATGCACATTCCGCGCAGATAAGTTTTTCACAAAATTTTTCATTTGTGCTGACAACTTGTACAGTTGATGTCGCGGCTTGTTGCGTCTACAATCTAGGGCAAAAGTGATTTGCCGAATTGTAGAATTAAATGCAACAAATTATAGCGACAATCGCATGTAAAATGAGATTTAATAATTATTAATTCTCATACACATGAAGTTCATTACAGTTCGTATATATACACGTAGTATAGAAGTGAATATCATGTCTGTCTTCGGTAAGGTGCACTGATGATCTGTAAAAAACAGTGAAATATCGATATATGCACATTCCGCGCAGATAAGTTTTTCACAAAATTTTTCATTTGTGCTGACAACTTGTACAGTTGATGTCGCGGCTTGTTGCGTCTACAATCTAGGGCAAAAGTGATTTGCCGAATTGTAGAATTAAATGCAACAAATTATAGCGACAATCGCATGTAAAATGAGATTTAATAATTATTAATTCTCATACACATGAAGTTCATTACAGTTCGTATATATACACGTAGTATAGAAGTGAATATCATGTCTGTCTTCGGTAAGGTGCACTGATGATCTGTAAAAAACAGTGAAATATCGATATATGCACATTCCGCGCAGATAAGTTTTTCACAAAATTTTTCATTTGTGCTGACAACTTGTACAGTTGATGTCGCGGCTTGTTGCGTCTACAATCTAGGGCAAAAGTGATTTGCCGAATTGTAGAATTAAATGCAACAAATTATAGCGACAATCGCATGTAAAATGAGATTTAATAATTATTAATTCTCATACACATGAAGTTCATATATATATATATATATATATATATATATATATATATGTATATATAAATCATCTGATAGATGACCTTGGTGTGTATGCTTGAGGTATGCCGATGATTTGAAGATTTTCAGTATTATCAGCATCCACGACGACTGTATTAAACTTCAAATTGACCTCAATTGATGCCACGTAAATCAAATTGTTTTAAATGTAAAAAAATATGCTGTCGTTTCTTATACTAGGTGTTCTAAACCAGTTACATTTCACTACACGTCCGGCTCTGAATCGATTGCTAGAAAGACGTTGTTTAGGGAAACAGGTATTTAGGTCAGTTTGAAGTTTAATACAGTCGTCGTGGATGCTGTTAATACTGAAAATATTTAAATAATCGAAGACTACCCCTAAATCCCTATTTGGCGGTCTCTTCGATGATGGTCTTACGTTTACCCAGCACATATCTAGCGTCTGCTTTTCTGGTAGCAGGTCTCTCGGTTTTCTTGTGAGATCGTGTCGCAATTTTTCTAGCATGAACTGTATTAAGGTACTATACTATGCTCTTGTTTGATGCCGGTTGGAATATGCATCTGTCGTCTGGTATCCGCATTATCTACACCAGCAATCTCGGTCGAACGTGATCAGGGGAGATTCTTAAATTAATTGTCGTATAGAATGGACCGCATTTCCACTGCCCGTGGTATCAACTATCTGCATTTACCAGCTCAGCATAATTTGTATCACTATCCCGTCGTAGAGAGGATTATAGTGCAAAGTTTTTATGTAATCTTCTAACACAAAGGAACGACGCCTCTTCGCTGCTCGCGCAAATAAATCTAAATGTACCAACTCGTACTGCCCACAATTTTGACGTTGTCAACTTCCCGACTGCGAGAACCAATATTTTAGTAAAATCTCCTTTATATCATATGGCCACTAATTTTAATAAGCGTAGCTCTTTGGGTTAGTTATCCCCTGAAGAGGCTGGTAGCTGTTATCGAGGACACAGTACTAACAGAGTGGAATTGCGAGATCTATTGGAGGATGGTGCAAGGAGGACTGCTCAAGTGCCTGAGCTTCTTCATATTCAACCCAAGGATTCAGAAGAAGAATGTTTTGTTAATTGAGATATTCAAAGGTATAAACTGGAACTAAATATTCCAATAAAATGGAAAATAATTTCACAAATCCTGCTTTTTTTTAGAACTTTTTGTTTTCTTTCGTAAATGTATGAAGTTTGAAATTTCTACATTCATGTAATACTGATTTGTATAGCAACTTTCAGGAAAAAAAAAGAATAAGCATAAATTACACATCAATAATTTGTAAAGCCCTGAAAAAATAATTCGAGATTCCTGGTTCTATTAAAGAAGAGACATAAATTTGCTAAGAATACATAATTAATACCCAAAATATTTTAACATTACAGACTACTTACAAACATGTGTCACGAAGTCTATAAAGCTTAAATGAGTTATTATTTACAGGAATAGCATTTTAATATATCAAATGCTTATGATATGCTTCAAAAAGGAATACGAAATACGAAATATTTAATTTATTTACCCGATTTTTTAAAAATATAGCTGCTGAGAGATGCCGCATGCACCTCATCAAATAGAGAGTCGAATCCGTACACTATTATACCTATATTTTAAAATAGATGGCCTATTTGAAACTATTTTCGTACTCACAACACATCCAGAATTTATACGTGTGTAACCTGCAGCTTCTGTTTGTTTAAAAAGCAGACTACCGGTGTTAGCTAACATTAACGTGCAAGTAGTTGAAACGGTTTCTCACAATATACATATACATAATATATACACAAACGTCATAATCTATGACTAATGTGTCGTTAACCTCCTCGTTTTGGCTTAATTTTGTTTACAAATGTGTTTTGTAAACAATACGATATTTTTCATTCTTTTCAAAACAATACTTCGTGAAGTTTATCTTTCAATGACACGTCTGCAGCGTCTGATGCGATTGTACATGTTTGAAAATGAAATTACACCAAAACTTTCCCCATAAATCAAATAACGAGTGATCAGATCATTAAAATTTTCGCTCAAGTAAGCCATGTACACAAAAAGTATGTCCTAACTTAAGTTATTAGAGGAGATCTGTCATTATAATTTCAAACGTCATGATTGTTAAAAAATAATTTGAAATGCTGACTTTTATATTAAATATATTTATAATTTTTATACAAAGTAATAGAATATTATAAAAAATGTGTAAAATGTTGACCATTCTCCACCAAGCATAATCGCACTCTATTTCGTAGAGCATTGAAAACATTGATCAGTATTTGCGGTGAGTTATTGATGTGTTCACATTTTTCTATGATTTTATGTCTTAACTCTTGTAGATTATTAATTGGTGTTTCATAAATAATATTCTTTATATATGGTCACACAAAAAAATCCATGACTGTTAAATCACACGATAGTGGTGGATATGGAATCGCTGTATTTCTACTTATTATCCTATCGCCATAAAATTGTTGCAAAAACTGAATATTTTCAAGTGTAACGTGAGATGTAGCCCCATCCCGTTGAAAATATCCGACCTGGAGTTCATCATTAATCAATTGATTAGTAAAAACACTGAGAATTTATCGTTATCGTGCCCTCAAAGAATATTGGTCCTATTAATCGGTGACGACTCATACCTACCCATACGCCTATTTTTTCTGGATGTAGAGGAACTTCTCTGTAGAAATGAGGATTTTCACTGGACCACATACGCATATTTTGCGAATTAACATAACCTTTCAAATAAAACCAAGCTTCATCGGTGAAAAAAGTATGATTTAAAATATTGTCTGTCATTGTTTGAATAAACCATTGGCAAAATTGTGTTCTTTTTTCATAATCCGTAGGTAATAGATTTTGTACAGAAGTTAATTTATATGGACACATGTGCAAGTCCTTTTTTAAAATTTTTTGACATGTTCCATACGAAAGCCCTACTTGTTGCGAAACTCTGCGAATAGATGTTTGAGGAGATTCGTTAATAATTTGTCTGACATTTTCAATTACGCCGCGACTTCTCTTGAGAGGAGGACCGCTTCCTTTTTTCCTTAAAATACTGCCTGTTTGACGAAAAAGATTTACACAATGCATTAGCGTATCACGGAAAGTTTTATAGCTAGGAACAGTATTTGGATATCTCTCTTCAAACTCCGCAAGGCAATTTTCTATTGAATGCTGCCAAATACCATCAATTTTTTGAGATGTCAGGAAGTAACATTCTACCATAAACGCTTTATGCATATCATTAAAGGCCATTACTTTTTCTTTTGATGAAACTTTAAAATATATATTTGACACTGACAGATGTTTGATATAACATCTTAATGACTAAAGCTACGACATAATTTTTATATACACGGCCAGCTACGAGTGAAAATTGTAATGATCGCTCGTTACATACTGTTGAAAATAACTAATGTGTTTTAAAAGACACAGAAAATTTACTATGTGATAGAAAAACGAATCGCCTAATAAAAGTATATATTTTTAAATCAAATTTTGTACAAATGCTTACTGTGTTGAGAATAATAATTGAGGGAGTTGGGGAAGGAGCACTGGAACAATTTTTTTGCTAACAATTATTGCACAACGAATGCAGTGTAAGCAGGAGCGCTGTCATGATGCAGAATCCATCCATTCTTGGCCCATTCTGGTCTCGTCCAAGCAACTCTGGCTCACAAACGCTGTAGGACGTTCAGGTAGAAGATACTGTTATCAGTCTAACCCTGTGGTACATACGAGGGATGTCTATTATGTTTTGCACACTGGGATATAGAGGGCACCACTAATCAAATGTTACCACGAACTGTCAAGATTGACAAGTTAGTCAAAAAATGTAATTAAACCGTGAAAATTTTCGCGTAATATTTTTTTATAATTTTCGAAGACAATTATCTCACCAAGAATGCCTCGCCTAGCTGGTTTCTGTTTTCGGTAATGAAGCACCACATCAGTCAATAATTTCTCGTTGGTGTGGAGAATTCAAACTTGGACGGATTTGTCTTATGCAACGATCCAAGTGCAGGTGCATCAAAAAACGCCAGTCACTCAGGAAAACGTTGGTGCTGTGCGCAAGCTTATCAACGATGATCGGCGTTTGATATATCGGGAAATTGAGGCATCATTGGGGATTTCAAAGACCTCAATTCAAAAAATTTTGTATGAAGAATTGTGTTTCCCGTTGAATATCGCATGTGTTGACCAAAGAACAGAAAACAGCCAGGGTGAATTAGTGTCAAAAAACTCTATACCGCTTCAACGCAGAAAACTCTAAAAACGTGTACAACATCGTTAGTTGTTTTGGATCTAGGATTTACTCATATGAGCCAGAAAATAAACGCGAGTCATCTGTTTGGGTGTTCCAAGGTGAACAAAAGCCGACAAAAATCATCCGTTCTCGAAGTGTCACCGAAAAGATGAGCGCGACATTTGAGGATACCATTTTTAGATGCATTAGTTATTAGAAATAAACATAAAATAGAAATGTATATTTTCCGGAAAGAAACCAATGTTAATAGATTCATCATTGCGGATTCAAATCATAATTTTCGACATAAGACAGCTTCTTTTAATTTCTATTGGTTACTAAATTTTCCGTTAACAAAAGAGAGATATGAAATAGAACTAGATTTCATTAAAAACATCGCGAAGTATAATGGCTTTGACATGGAAATAATCAATAAATTAATTATAAAAACGAAATTAAAAAAGACAATCCGCGAATCCACAAATTTGGTATCTCAAAGTAACCAGGAGAAAAAGTACATGAGTTTACCATACCATCCTACCACGAAAAACATTAATAGCGTTGTTAAAGAACGAGGTCTCCAGGTTGCCTTTCAGTCCGAAAATACCATCAAAAGTCTACTAGGAAATACAAAAGATAAAGTTAATTTGAATTTGAAATCAGGTATGTATGTATATCGGAAATTAATTGCGATGATTGTAATTTCAAATATATAGGCCAAACGAAACGATCAATAATAACTCGGTTTAAAGAACACATATCACATATTAAATTCAATAGACCAGAGAAATCTATCGTTGCCAATCATTCTTTAAGTACACAACACAATATGTCGATTAAAAGGTTAAAACTTGTCAAATCCGTTTATAATCCTCGATATGAAAGAATTCATATCGTTAAAAATAAAAGAAACACCATTAATGCAGATAAGGGTCCGATCCCATATAGTTGTCTCTTTTCATTCTTAGAAAAGAGGTAGAAAGGTTTTAGACGCGCAGAGAGAGAATAAACACATGTGGTTGCCGTTTACTTAAGAGAGATAATTTTGTCGTAATTTTTAGTCGATATATTTTTAATTTTAAGTCAGTGTATACGTGGACGCCGTGAAAAGTTGTTGCGTGATCAGGTGTGCTAGCTTTACTGTGCCTCATGTGCGATACTTTGTTTAGTGGTTTTACCTACTGATGATGACAACTTAATTGTCGAAATACGTATTTAGGATATGATTGGTAATTGTGGTAGGGGGTTATATACCTTTTTTAAGTTTTTGCGACTGCGCCAAGGGGGAAGTCTGAGCCCAATGCTGTTCATTGTTTATATGGATGACATTATCAAACAGTGTGCATGTAAAAGTAAAAAGTTCAGGGTTGGACACCTTAACTTGAATGCAGTCGAAGTTTCTGAAGGGGCATTCGCAGACGACATAGTAGTTATAGCCGACAATGAGGAAGATCTGAAACGTAATTTAACAACATGGAATATGACACTAAAGGACAGTGGAATGACGATGAGTAAGAGTAAAACTAAAGTAATGGTAGTGGGAGATGAACAGGTAGATACGAAAATCGTAATAGAAGGAACTGAAATAGAACAAGTGAGAACATTCCAGTACTTGGGAGTACGAATTGATGGAAGAGGGACCCAGGACGCTGAGATTAATCAAAGAATAGAAAAAACAACAAAGCTGTACCACAGCATGAGGAATAATTTCATTAACAAAAAAGAGATATCCCGAGAAACAAAACTAAAAGTATATAAGGCAATTTACCGACCGATATTAACATATGGCTGTGAATCCTGATATTAAATAGAAGACAAAAGAATAAATTACAGGCAGTAGAAATGAAGTATTTAAGAAGAGTTAGAGGAGTTACAAGGATGGACAGAATAAGAAACTTGGAAATACGAAAAGATTTGAAAATGCAGTCAGTGTTAGAATACATTGAACAAAGACAGCTAGGATGGTGGGGACATTTATATAGAATGGAAAATACAAGACAAACAAGAAGGATATGGGAAGCAAGGATAATGAAAAATAAAAGAAGAGGAAGGCCAAGGACAACATGGAATGATGTCATAGCAGAAATACTGGGAAGGAAAGGCAAAACATGGACAGAAGCGAAGAACATGACAAGGAATAGAAATGAATGGAAAACGTTTATAAAAAGCTAGAAGAAGATAAACGCCCTACACCATTGTTATGGTAATAGGGATTTTTGGATTATATATATATAAGTTTTTGCTTTTAAATTGTTCAAAAATGCGGGTTAATCAGTCTTATGAACCTCCATAAGAAAATAAATGATGCTAATGGTAATAAATCTGGTATAATGGCACTCCAACATTACGGGTCTAAATATATTAATGTTGAATAAAGGGTAATTATGTGCAAAAATCTTAAGAAACCGTTGGCGTAATTCAAATCTCTCATTTTAAGTCTTACCTCCGTCAAATCATTCTCGTATTCCAAAGAAGTTCAATTCATTTTTCTTCTTCACATTATTGCTATATTTAATTGAACGTATTTACAGTAGTAAAAATTGTTTCATTGTTTCAAATAAAACGGTCATTTGATTGTTATGGAGTTCGTACAAATACATACACATGCGTACGTATTGTTACGGCGTTGACATTCATTTGGCGTACGTTGCTCTGTTCTATTCATTGTTTTTTTTTGCGCCTCGCGTCCCAATCAAACTGACGAATTGAACTTGAACTCAGGGACGAACTCTCTCGCCACTGCGTGATGTGAATCATAAACATGGCAATTTTATCACACTATTGGAACCTATCTGAAATATTTGCTGTCTGCGACGTAAGATTTAATCTTGTAAATTAACATACATATATGGGTTGTCACTTGTCACCAATTCCAAACCATTTATACAATTGTCTCGTACGCGTGGATAGGTATGTCTTTTTATAGTTACTATTTTGATCACACAATAAAATATTAATAAGAGAAAATGAGAGCAGCGTAAGTAAATATTGTTACGTAACGATGTGTTCAATGTACCATGTTCGTGTTATAATATGATTTCGTAATATTTAGAAATGAGTACTTTGTGTATAGTCATGGTCTAAAGAATTATATTGGATTTGCATGCATTACAAACGAAGTTATCCTGTGATGATTGTGAAATTAATAATTTATTTGGAAACTTTATATTTTTAAGTTCTAATATATATATATATATATATATATATATATATATATATATATATATATATATATATTAGAACTTAAAAATATAAAGTTTCCAAATAAATTATTAATTTCACAATCATCACAGGATAACTTCGTTTGTAATGCATGCAAATCCAATATAATTCTTTAGACCATGACTATACACAAAGTACTCATTTCTAAATATTACGAAATCATATTATAACACGAACATGGTACATTGAACACATCGTTACGTAACAATATTTACTTACGCTGCTCTCATTTTCTCTTATTAAAGACTATACATTCCAGTCTGGAATCGCCGCTCTTTGAACTCGTAAGACTCGTTTTGTGGTGTCACTCCATTTTCTATTGGTCTATAGGTGTATTCTTGCCTTTTCACTATTTTTCGCCATTGTTTTCTATTTAACATTAGTGATCTTCCTGCTACGGTCCCCAGGTTTTTGATATCATCCACTACTTGGTCCTCCCACCTAATTTTTGGTCTACCTCTTGTTGGTGCTCCATATGGCTTCCATCTTGTAGTTCGTCTCAACGTTGACCCTTCTTCTCTTCTGTTGACATGCCCATACCACCTTACCCTCATCGATTTAATCACTCTTACCATAACTCTTCTATCTCATGATTCATAAGGCTTCTATAACCATCATCTTCTTTCTTTGGCCCATAAATTCTCCTGATTATTTTTCTTTTAAATGTTCTTAGAGTTTATTCATCTCTCTGTGTTAAATTGTTTCTCCAGCATATGTCACTACCGGTCTAATGGCAGTTTTAAATATTCTTATTTTCTGTCAATGCTTATTTCCTTACTTTTCATATCTTTATTGTATCTATAACATGCTCTGTTCCCTGCTTCAATTCGATGATTCACCTCGTCTATTTTATTGGTTTGTTCCAAGTCCTCTCTTCTTTGCCTCCGAGTCGAGAGTCAGCAAGGCTTCCCTTAGACTATTTGGATCTCTTGCTATTAATGTTATATTATCTGCATACGCTATCACTTGAATTGATTTTTCAATAATAGTCCCTTTAAAACCGCAATCTCTTATAATTCCTTCTAAAGCTATATTGAATATTGTCGCAGATACTCCATCTGCTTGCCGTATTCCCGAATTGAATTCATATTCTTTTGATATACCGTCCTGAAGCAAAACTGCTGCTCTGGATCGTTTCATCGTCATTTTCATTAGTCTTATCAACTTGCTAGGTATTCCTAAATTTTTGACATCTTTAAAGATCGCATCACGTCTCAGGCTGCCAAATGTTTGCCTAAATTCAACTAATAATATTCGAAGTTCGATGTTTTGTTCATAGCATTTCTCTATAATTTGGTTTAATATATATATATATATATATATATATATATATATATATATATATATATATATATATATATATATAAATATATATCTGAATTCCTCTTTCTGACTTTTCACTTTTCCATATATTAAGGATGTCACTAGCTTGTAACATACACCCAAAAATTATATCCCTCTATAGTTTTCGCATAGTATTGGATTTCCTTTTGTTGTATGCTGGAATTATTAACTCCATTCATTAGGCATCGCTTTCTCTTTCCACATCTGTAGAATTAATTTATATATTCGTTTTTTAAGTTAATCTCCTCCGTGTTTTATCAACTCACTGCATATTTCGTCTAGGCCAGGGGATTTTCTTTGCTTCATTTTTCCAATCATCTCATACATTCTTCCTCTGGGTGTATTATTTGGTCCTCATACTCTTCTATGCCAAAGGAATCGCTATATTCATCTTGCTGTAACTGCTTATGTTTATTTAGTAGTTCTTTAAAGTGTTTCTCCCATTCTTCACTATCGATATTCTTTTCTTAGTTGTCGACATAACTTGTTATTATTGTTATCATTCTCAACATCATCCATAGTTTTGTTAATCCATTGTGTTTTCTTCCGTTGTACCAGTTTCTTCTCTTTGTACTATATTCTTCATAGTCTTCTTTCGCTTCTGTATTTAACCATTTTAATCTCATTTACTTCTTCCTATTCATTGACCTTTCACATTCAGTAACCATTCATTCCTTTCCTCTGATTCTTTCCTTCCTAATACTTTATCTGCTGCCGTTGTGGTACTGTGTTTTATTTTGCTCCATTCCGCTTCAATATCTTCATTTTCATACCTTTCCACTAGCTGCACTTCCATTTTCCTTTCATATCACTCTCTCGTTTCTTTTACATCCAGGCTTTCCATATTCCATTTTTTCATCCTTGTTTTCATTATTTCATTTCAAATTATTCTTAAGTTTATTTTTGCAATTACTAGATAGTGATCTGTGTCGACATTTGCATCTCTATAAGATCGTACATCTTGTATCATTTTATGTCGTTTTTTACTAATTAAAATATGGTCTATTTGGTTACCAGTTGTTTGCCCAGGGAATAACCAAGTTAATTTGTGTTCCTTTTTGTGTTTGAGTCTTGTGCTCATTATATACATATCCATTCTGCCACCAAGTTACAGCATCGGCTCCCATTTTTATTCGTTAGATCGTATATTGTTTTTCGTCCGGCTACACTGCACAAGTACTCTTCTTTGCCTATCTTAGCATTGAAGTCTCCTATTACCATTAATGTATCGTGTTTAGGTATTTGTTCACCTGTCATTTCTAATTGCTCATAAAATATTTCTTTTTCTTCTTGACTCATATCTTCCGTTGGTGCATAGATGTTTACAATTGTTATGTTCGCTACGTTATTCCTTATTCTTTGGTATGATATTCTTCCATTTATTCTAATATTCTTTTGTTTTTTAATTTGAAATAAAGTTAAGTTTTCTTTGGAGACTGAAGTTAAGTAAAAACTCTAAAAATGTATAAAACGAGTTACCACAATTAACAATCGTATCCTAAATACGGCGTCCACGTATACATTAAAGTGTATACGTGGACGCCGTGTAAAGTTGTGCGCGATTCTACTTCACTTTGATTATTGGTTTTACCTACTGATGATGATAATTTAGATGTCGAAATACGTATTTAGGATACAGTTATTAATTGTGGTAAGGGGTTTTATACCTTTTTTGAGTTTGTTAAACTAAAGTATGTATCGGTTGCGGCATCTTGTGATTCGTTTTTGAACTAACGGTTATTGCGCCGGTCAAAGCTCTACTGTCATGTCTCAAGTGACAGAAATTCAGTATTATATTCCCGGTAAACGAAATGAATCGATATACGCTTGATCAAAGTTGGCAAATATTAAAAACTTATTTTCAGAGTAGTAATTGCGTAGTGTAATTGCGTACACAATTCGGTAGAAATGAAGCGCTAACTGAGAACGGTGTCAGGAAATTTGTAAACAAAGTTTGTTCGACTGGCATGTTAATACACAATAAACACGTACTGCATCGCCAACCAGCTCGTTCGATGGAAAATATTGTAGCTGTAGCTGAAAGTGTGCGTCAATATCCGAGCACCTCCACCCGCCATCGTGTACAAGAATTGAACATCAGCGATAGAACTGTGCGAAGAAAGACCTCAGTACGAAAACCTACAAAGTCCAATTGGTTCAAGAATTGAACATAGTGGACCATCTATCGCGTTTTCGCTTCGCAGAATGGGCCGCTAATCAGCTGGAAATAGATGAGCATTTTTATCAAAAAATCATCTTTTCCGACGAAGCTCATTTTCACCTCGAAGGTTATGTGAATGTGCAAAATTGCCATATTTGGGGCACAGAAAATCCAAACATGACAATCGAGTCGCCAATGCATCCAAAACGAGTGACTGCATGGTGTGGAAGATGGTATAAAGGCATCATAGGGACATTTTTCTTTTAAAATGAGCAAGAAGCCGCACCAACAGTCAATGACGACCGTTATTGTGGCATTTTAACTGACCTCTTATTCCCTACGATTGAAGAGGAAGACTTGGCCAATGTTTAATATTAACAGGATGGCGCTATTGCCCACACACCCAACGCTGCTATCGATGTTTTGTGCCCTATCTTCGAAAATCGCATTATCAGCCGAAGTGCCGATGTCAACTGGCCGTCTAGGAACTGGGATTTGACTCCCTTGGATTATTATTTATGGGGAGCCGTCAAGGACAGATGTTATGCCGATCGTACAGAAACAATCGAGGCATTGAAAAATGCATTTAAATTGCCTCTTGGTGAAATAAACACTCAAACAATTGAAAATATACTGAAAAATTGGGTAGACAGAATGGGCTACTGCAAAGCCAACTGAGGCAGTCATTTAAATGAAATAATATTCCATTATTAATCGGTTGAAAATATCATTTGAAAATATTTGGTGCATTTTATTTAATATGCATTTTTAAAACGAACAACAGTTGTTGCAGCCTTTATAACAGGAGTCAAGTTGACGTCGTTTGTTTAGATTTTCAGTTTTGCCAAGTACGGCAAGTCAGCTTATTTTCTTATCAATCTTCATCCGGAATCCCACAGGAGTCTATCTTTGACCCTTTGTTATTTTTAGTATTTATTAATGACGTGTTGGGTTATAATAAGATATGCGAAACTGACGTTTGCGGATTGTAAAACTATTTTCACCTATACTAGCCGGCATAAATAACTAAACATATCAGGGAACATGTTTTTAATTTGTATTAAGAAACTATGGAAGTTTCAGCAAGATTTAATCCAAAAAATTCATATAAACGCTAATAATGCGTCCATCTTCCTCTGTTTCTTACGCATTCTACCAGTCTATTAGACATACTTGAAATTAGTGAATCGCTGGTATAACGCAGACCGTTATGCTATCGGAAGCTTCTAAAATCCTTTACTTCTGGGTAGTTGTAAACTATTGATTTTCTTTCCTACCATATCCCATACGTGTTCTACATCAACATTACCATTAACCAGAAACTCCATGAAAAGCCTCGTGTTATGTGGCTAGCATTATCCTGCTGAAAAATTGGCTTTACCAGTCGTTAAAAATGTGGTATTAAGACTGGTTCAAGAACATGATATGCCTAACGAATTGCATTTAATGTACCCATCTTGAATTACTAATACAGGAGTAATGAAAATAGATTCATGGTAGATAATCCTCCTTAACATCGCACCTTAGAGTAAGTGTCGTATGTTACTATACAGAAAACTACAAATTTCTTCTTGCTCCAGGGCTTCTTTTAGCGATTTCATGACCATCATGACTGAATAAACAAATATCGAGATCTATTACTGAAGACGACCCGATTCATTCCTTATTCCAGTGCAACTTTTCGTTACACTACTTTAGCCTTTCAATTTTATAGCGTGGAGTTAGAAGTAAATAAAGAAATGGTTGGTACGATATAAGCCCAAAAGATCGAATTCTTAGATATATAGATGGAATTGAAATTGTTTTATTAATTAAACTTCTTCATTTAACATTAATTTCCTTTGTTGACGAGAAACTATCCCTAACAGCCACAAACCGAAGAATACCATTTTCACCATCTGGAACGACCTATTTTCTATGCATTTTCGTGAACATTGTAGCAATTGTAGTCATAGTTTGTTCTACATATGATAGAAACATCACGAATTAACCTACCACGTTCAAACCTAGTTAATTGATGAATCTTCGCACGTTGTCGAATAGAAGACCGAAGGAGAACAATTCACGAAATTTGCAACATTGTTGACTTGTACGGCGTTTCAACTCGAATTCAACTCGCGCCATATTGTTGCGAAGTTTATACCAAGGTTCCTCAGCATTGAACAAGAACGGCACCCTGTGTTCATGCGTGTACAGAACTGAGAGAAACTCCCGAAAGGAATGCGAACAGTACCAGAATCACCACTGGCGACGAATCATGGGTGTACGTCTATGATCCCGAAATGAAGCAGCAGTCATCGCAGTTATTCAGCGAAAATTACTATTACAAAGGAATTATCTTCGAAAATTTAGTTATAAAAAATTACTAATAATCTGAAAACCAAAGAACGCACATTCACGTTCAGTAATGCGTACAATGGTATGAAATGGTTATGAAATATTAAAATTAAATTAATTAGATTGTTTTATATTTTCTAGTGTGATTTTGTGTTCAATCCTCGTATTCAATTTTATTTTATTTCAAACATACATAATTATATATATTTTATAGATTTTTTTTGCTATATTTGGTTTTGTATTCATTTTGTATCGCCATGGATTTTATTTGGTATCTTCGTTGTATAAAATCGTTTAAGAATTGTTAATTGCTAATGTAAGTACATTTTTATATTTTACTTTGTATGGCTAATCTGTAAATATTTTATTAGGTCTGATGAAGAAACAAATACAGTTTCGAAACGTTACGTAGCAATCAATCGTTTTATTTGATACATTGATCCAAATTCTGTTTTTATTAACAGTGAAATTATATATACAAATGAATAACTAAAATAACAAAGATACAATACCTTAAAATCTACTAGATGCAGCACATATGGACATATACGAATAGTGTTTGTTAATGTGAAGTGCATCTTCGTAACTTTAACTAATTTAATCTACAAAAAAGGAAGATTCTAGACAGCCGGGAATTTCAATTCTTTCCCGTGGTGTAATTGGAAGTTCTCGTACTTTCGTTATTTAACCGAGAGACTCTTAAAATACCAAATAAATTACAATGACCGGTCATAATTTAAAGTTTCTCTTAACCGAAAAACCATGAGTAACACAAAGAGATGCCAGAAGAAAAAAAAAAGATGAAGGGATAAAATTTAGAAAGGATTAAAGCTCTCGACACACACGGAATAATCTTCTTTGCTCGATAAATGTCCATATAAATCTAGTTCAGATTCGAGACTATCTGTTACAGGAACGAACGCCCACGTTTGTTCTTTGTCGGTAGATGTATGAGACCGCTAACGAAAATGTAGTTTATTTTTACGATTAAAAGCTATTTATGTATGTCCTCTGATTCGATACGGGAATAAAGATTGTTCGAACACTAAATTTGCAAAATTGCTAATACTTCTTTGCGAGAATTTTTGAATGTTTTGTATTTTATTATTGTCATTCCCTAATTTCAACGGTACGAGCGTAGATCATTATATGTCCAGGTCTTTTTGAATGGAAGATAGTTTTTTCGGCAAAAAAAGTTTTTTCACAACACAGTCGCCTTTGAGCTCCATGTTTGAGCTCTAACGTTTTCTTAATGTTTTTATCCCTTCCAAATCATAAGAGATATTGAGGTTTTCATAATAGCCGTCTGTTTGAGTGACGATTTTATAGTTGAAGCCAAATTTCTTTCTGCCGACCCATTTCTTCAAGTTTGCAAACAGGAAATAGTCACTGGAATATAAGCTTCCAAGAATATAGAGGGTGAAGAAGCTCAATTCATGAAATTTCAACAAGGCGACTACGGACGTATACACTCGTGCGTTTTCTTGTTGGAAGAGCACCTTCTTCTTGGCTAAATACGGTCATTTTTTCTTCAAATTGCCGCTAAACCGGTCCAATAAGTTGCCGTAATATTCACCGTTGATTGTTTTTCCCTTTTGAAGGTAATTGATGTGGATTATGCTGTGTGCATATAAAAAAAATGTTGCCATGATCTTGTTGGACGACAGACCTACTTTGACCTATTTCGGTGGCGATTCGCCCGGATATACCCACTGTTTCGACTGGTGATTTGCCTCCGGTGTGCTATGATATGCTCATAACATTTATCAAGCGTAGCCTTGGTTTGAGTGATGGTTTTCTTCCGCAAAAAATGCTTGATCAACACACGAAATTCTCTTTTTTATTATCGCCAAAATGTTGTCTGCTTTAAATGGCTGTCAAACTTTAACAAAATAACGCAGTTTTCTCTGACTTTAACAGTAGTCTGTCGATATATGGTAATTGACGGGAGTGGCGTTGCTTTTCAATTTACAATGCGGAAAATTAAAAAAATCACGGACATAGTGGACCCACCTTCGTATTATGAAATAAATTTGTTTACCTAGGACTAAAAAATGAAGTAGGTATTATATTAGTGATTATTAGTTAACGATGGGACCCATAATTCCCGAAGGGAATAATGAAATACGACCGTTCTTATTGGTGCAATGCAGGGAATAATGATAACGTTATGCCTCATTATTCTCGTCGTTTTACTAACTGTCAAAACGTCAAGCGTCATATCGATATTATAGTATAATGTTTGTTTTTATTTTAGTAGTAGTACTAATAGTGCTACTAGTAGTGTATACTAACTCACAATAATAACTATTAGTCCCTCGAGCTGAGTTACTCCCTCGCCGCTTCGCGGCCCGGTTCGTAAATTCAGCTCTCGGGGATAATAATCGGCATTATTGACTCGTTGTATAAACTACTTTTGTTTTGCATGTTAGATACATACAGTGAAAATGTTTTATTAATAATCTACTAAAAACTATCCAAATTTGAAATCCCAATTAGTCTACAACATTTAATGTTATGTGCCGGGATTTTGTCAGTCAATTAACGTGTCTTTTCCGACAAATTTCTTGATCGCCGAATCTCGTCCTTGACCTGTTGAAACCACATATGTATTCACCTTTCAATTCATCCCATGAATTATTTCTCGAGAATGTTTTATCTATATATTCTGAAATTTGTTTGCTTATCTATCCATCAAGACTGAGATGAACCTCAACGCTAAAAATTACTTTTACAGAAAAACGCCACTTTTCCTAAGTCCTAATTAACGCTTGGTTTTAATTCTTAAATCAACTTGTATCTTGAAAGATTTCAAATGACGATTTTTCTTAAAATGTTATGTATCAGTGAATTTTTAATGTTCGATTGATAGAAAGCTTACGAACTTATGTTTTTCAGTTTGCATTAGCGGCTAGGTTTTCTTCCGGTGAACCACCATGAATATAAGCGTACTTAATAGATTCTTTAAATTAATACACACATTCTTCAGTCAAAAATGAGTCCGTAACTGAAAATTTCAAATTGTTTGCTTAACGTCTTTCATTCAAATACAGCATGCTATCATAATTATAAATGGCGACACAACAATGTCGTGTCAACAATTCGCAATTAAGAATGACTTGAAGCTTAACAGAAACAAGAAAAACGAAAATAAAATTATTTTTGTAGTGGAGCAAAGTTAATGAAAACAATGACTTTATTTAATTTTAAAGAAAATTTGGATCTACTCAGAATGCTGTAATAAAACAATTTTTCAGTATTAAAAGTCATTGAATATTAAAAAAATTAAAAATCTCGTCTTAAAAATCGTTTAAAAGCAGAACGTTAATAGACAGAGAGTGAGTCATCATCCTAAAGTACTACATGAATATTTAATGTTGGACACCAAAATGTTCTGACACTTGAGTGTCATACTTGTACCACCCCTAATAAGCCTCTCATTCCCATTCCTTTAGGCTAAAGGCCATCTTCCTCAAGAAAAGCTTGAGTGCTCTCGTGGATACCAAGTTTCCTGCTCAAGTACTTCTCTTGGGTGCTTTCAGTTCTTCAAGAGAGTAGATTATATGTAGGATAGCTTCCTTTTATAATTCACTAAAGTAATATATGTAGATGCTTCCTCATCCGGTTACTAAGGCGGTAATGATTCCATTTTTTTCTACTTCTAATTAGATTATCTAAGAACTTAGATCGACTTTCTCATTTCTCTGCATGTGTCTTTCTAGTTATGATCAGATCCAATTTCTGGTAGAATCCTTAGTGATTCTACGTACAGATTCTGAACCTATAAAGCTTCCTTTTAAATTTCATGCATTGCATAACTGATGAATAGTAAATAGTGAAATAGTGTAAATTACTACCTACTCACCAAGCTAGCGCAGCGAAGGCGTCTGAAGATGGTCGAGATAAAAAAAAACTGTAGTTGTATCGCACAACGTATGGAAGCTTCTATTTATTATATATACCCTTAATCAGTGGAGATGGGTGTGTGTGACTAAAATAAAAGTTAGAAGGTAGCGCCACTCAGTTTTGCTTACGGAAGCTCAGACTGAAAAACTGAGAAAAGAGCTTGCGCGTTGTTCGGCGCATGCATATACAAACTATTCAAACTCACGCTATATATCTAGACTTACTAAGTACCTACGTACTAACTCCATAATTGCTGCCCAGAATCTGAAAAGAAAATTGCTACGGGGAGTGCCAAGGTAAAGAAAAAAACTTATTAACAAATAAGTCGTATATTCACGATTAAAGGAAAATAAATGATTATAATATAATTAAGTAAATGGATGTATTATATTTAAGCATTGACTAAAATCAAATAAAGAAATATTAATCAATTGAAATCTTCACCCTGTATAATTATACCGACTGTATATTAAGGTAAATAAAAAAAATATATGTAACTCTATACAAAACCCAAAACTAGATATCGCAAAAAGGTGAACACAGTACGGTAAACATAATATCTCAAAAGTTGAACGTAATAATACTGTTAATGGAAAATGGAAAATAATTACTTAAGTTAATTACATAGTTTATCCCCGCAGAATTAGAGATAAATTCACAATAATTTTATAAACGAAATAGCGATGGTTAAAATATCTTACTCACAAATACAAATGATTTAAATTCTAAATTCAAAATTATGAAATTACAAAAATGCGTCGTCATTTATCGACGCCTGCATATATGGAAAAAAAACATCTGTGGTCACGCACAACACGGCAAAAACAATTGTGGCCGCAGAAGAAATTACTAGAAAATATATCGATATCGGAATATGCTACAAAATTTAGATTTTAATTTCCAAGATACGAAAGAATAATGCAAGTAAGAAAAATACTTTAATTCACAAGAATGAATTATTTTAAGTTATACTATATAAGATCTATTAAATTTTAAATGAGTTGGGCTCTAAGCCCAACTCATTTAAATTCAAATTAGTTGATATTGCATTAAAAATGCTAAAAACCTACAAAAATGAATTTAAGTTATGCTAAAAGAAGCTAAATTTAGTACGGCAAAATATGAAAGCAATATATATAAAAAATTGTAAGACTTAATTTAAATTACACAAAAACTTTAATAATACGAATTACTTGATATCCTGTCCTTGTCGGTCGAAGGTGGTAATCAATTCCTCAGGTCGATCGTTGTTCGGGGAATTAGACGACCATAAGTTGCCCTTGAAGTATAGGCTGCAGTGCTCGTGTACTCTTCAGCAGGAAGCTATTTTTTTTCCGTTTACAAAGACGAAATGGAACGCCACGCAAAAACCAAGGTTGGGTTATATTTTTCTCAAACCTACGTAAGTCGCAAACGGCAAATTGGCTGTTCCAAAAATTAAAATTCACCCTTTGACATGATCCATTTATGAACGAAGAATTAACTAGAGGTCGAAGATGCGTGAATTAACTTCCATTAAGAGTATGTGCTCGTAATTTTTTAAACTACTTTACACTACCAAGGTCTGTCTGCTAATCCTCGAATCTCACCACCGTGTTCGAATGAACGTATTTAATATAAGATACCAGGACTCGTCAATAAATAATGAAGACTATTAATCGATATTAAAAAGGAAAATTAAGTCGTAACAAAATCCTATAGATACCCCTAAGATTATGTACATACATATTACTTATTATTTCTATGTGTAGATATAATATCAATTATAATATTATATAAGATATACAAATAAAGAAGAACTGTAGGAAATGAGTACAGACCATAATTTAATTAATCGATTGCCAAATATATTACAAACGGTTGTGCATAAATGCAAATGGAGAAACGATCAATAATTCATATTTTTTTCATAAACCGTTAGATAATTTGTGTTTATTTTATTTATTCCTATATCTAAATATTTTCTGTGAGTCATCCTTTCAGTACGTTTTCTTGTATTTGAGTTTTTGAGATTTTTTAAAAATATTTCTGGTTTAAAAGTAATGTAGAATAATTTCCAGATGATGTGGTGGAAGTACTATATGCTACAGTTACACATATCTTTGCTGGGCAACTTTACATATGAACTGACTTCGCTTTCATCACATTTTATTTTTCATTTTATTTCTTTCTGTGATATTTATTTATGAATATGATCACTGTATCCACAAACTCAAATGTAATCTAACATCTGGTCACGTCTGTCTTCCAATTTTTTTCGTTGCAGGTTCTGGATCTGTTTTATGTGAACCCTTAGTCATCTTTAATTTAATTATGTCTACCAGTTTTTCTTGTAAATTTTGGAAGGATTGTGGCTGTGTATGAAAGTGGCAATCGTAGTGATATCTACAATTACAGACTAAATACCATATTAAGTAATTTTGGTAAAATTCTGCTGTCTCTTTGCCAACATTAACTTGTTAATAGGCACTCTACCACCACTAGTTTAACAGAAATAATGCAATTTATTAGCAAAGCTATCGATGAGCTGTAGTCTTCAGCTTGGCGTATTATACAGGCTGTTCCCTGAAGTAACCGACAAACTTACACAATGTGTTCTAGAGGTGATTCTGAACAAAAAAGTTCATATACACTTTAGCATATTTTTTTTTGTTCATTAGATTTAAACAAAAGAAGAAACTTGTTTCAGTAATGTATGTAATCATGAAATTGCACAACAAACTAATAAACTAATATTATAAGAATTGCTCTAAATGTTCGCCTCTTTTTATGTGTTTTTATATGTTACTAGTCTTTGGGCCATATTCTGTTTCCAGTTAATATCTGCTGGATATTTAATTTTGTAAGGAATCTACACCTGCAACTATTCTTTCGATCAATTCTCCTCGAGTGTTTAGACAACTCCAGAAGAAAAAATCCAATGGCGAAAGGTCAAGAGAACGCGCAGGTCATAATACAAGGCCCTCTCAACCTATCTACCGCCTGGAAAAATTTTGATTTAGAAAGTCCAATATCTTGCCTACTAAAATGCGATGGAGCGCCGTCATGTTGATAAAACATGCCGACGCTCATGATACATATTTGACATTTTATAAAATGACTGGCAGCAACGAAGAAGAGAACATTTCGAGCAACTATTATAATATATAATAATAGGTTATTAGTTTGTTATTTAATTTCATGTTTAAATAGTAATGCATTTAATCATGAAATTAAATAAGCAATAGCAACAGAAAGAAGAGGCGAGCAATTGCTATAATAATAGTTTATTAGTTTGTTATGTAACTTCGTAATTAAATATGTACATTACTGAAACAGTTTTCTTCTTTTTTTGAAATCTAAAGAACAAAAAAGAAATTAAGCTAAAGTGCATATGCGCTTTTTTGTACAGAATCACCTCTAGAACGCATTGTGTAAGTTTGTCGGTTACCTCAGGGAACATGCTGTATACAGATTTCCCCAAACCTTTCGATTCTATCGATCACTGAATATTATTAGCTAAATTTAATATCTTTAGTTTCTCTCCCTTGGTATTGACTTTGATTCTTTCTTACTTAAGTTCTCGCTTATGTCATTTTTGTTTTAATGCTTTTAACTCTCGACGATTCTATCCAACATCCCGTGTACCTCAAGGCTCTAATTTAGGGCCTTTACTTTTTAGTATCCTTCTGAATGATCTTCTCTGTCCAATGAATTGTGGAGCTTTCGCTTACAAGATTATTACGAACTGGCTAACAACTTGAAGTTGGTACAGAAATGGTATAATAAACATAATACCTTTCTAAATAATGACAAATGTGCCATTGGGACATATTCAAGAATTACGAATTCATATCACTTTCCGTAAAGTGTAAACCAAACAGAAATTCTTTGTAGAATTTTGTTTGATGTCTGTTCAATGGTAAATTGAACAGAAAAAATATGGGCGGTAAGCCCATATTTTTTCTGTTTGTAATGCTGCCTCGAAGTCGTCGGCTTCTTGATAGGGTCTCGGCAACCTTTCAACTTTAAAGTATCTGTGTGATATCCATTTTACGTCTACTAACAGATTGTTTTGAAAGGATTCAAAAGCATTTTCTTAAATACCTCAGCTTCAAGTGCGATTGAATTAATCCTGTATGTAACTCTTGGCTTGACAGACACGGTTTGGATACTCAAGACCCAAGTTTTGAAAATAACATTGTATATCGAAGCTGTAGTCGTCGGTTTAGCTCAATTTATTATTTATGACATAATTTTTGTTTGCATGAAACCCTAATTAGCTTTCATCAGATACATAGAGTAATTTTTACTTATTTAGAAAATGGCGTTTTTCGAAATTGCCGATAACCAAAAAGTACTGTTTTCGAAAATTATTAAGATTTAATCAAGACGTTCTTATCACATGTTAGTTTTAGATTACTGCCTAATCTCAATGCCAAAAAGCAATTTTTTTTTTATTTTCAGAATAGTGATTAAATCTGTAATAGATCTGTGTAGATAATTGGAAAAGCTGTAGGAAATGTTTTTTACTCCTTTTAATTTTCTTTATTTACCAAAAAGTAATAAAAAGTATATAAAAAGTTTTTTAAGGTTAAATATTTTTCAATGCTAGGTAATATCTATTTAGAAAGCTTCAAAAACAACTAATCTTCTTCTTCTTCTTTCTGTTTACTTAAGACTTAGTCTTGTTTCTTCTACTATTTCAATTTTGTTCAGCCTCTTGGGAAGCAGATGTCCAGCTCTCGCACCATCTCTTGGGAGGTCGGCCTGGAGGTCTCCTTGAGTTCGGTTTTTCGTTCTTCCATTCAAAAAGCTTAACAATCCAGTCCTCAAGAGGTTTCTTATAAAATATACTGATCGTCATATACCAGATGAATCTACTTTACGTAAATACCACTTAGCAAAATATTATTTGGGAACCATTGAAAAAATACGAACCAACCTATCTGATCATTATCTTTGGGTAAGTGCAGACGAAACAACGGATGAAATGGGATGGTATGTGTTAAATGTAGTTGTTGGTATTCGTCATCCTTCATACCAACCATATTTAATTACAACTAAAATATTGCCAGTTGTAAATGGTAAAACAATTGCATAAGTAATTGATCAATGTATTTATAATATTCTGTCATCGGATGACAACTATAAAGACAAGATGCTATTATTTTTTACTGATGCGGCAGCTTATATGTTAAAAATAGGAAAGTTATTAAAGCAATCTTTTCCCAATATGCTACACACTACCTATGCAGCACATGCACTACACAGAGTATGTGAATATATCAGGGGTCATTATCCAAATGTTAGTAAGGTAGTTTCATCATTTAAAAAGATATTTCTCAAAGCTGATACAAAAAGTTGATTCCATATTTAGCAGAAATCCAGATTTGAATATATAATATCAATACTGCACCAAGCCGATTGAAAAATCTATACATTCGAAGTATGGTACATTGTGCAACATTTTAATCACGCACCTATCACCAGTTGTGATGTGGAACGGATATTTTCTATTTTTAAAGACGTTTTACCATCTAAAAGAACTAATTTAACACAGGAACACTTTGAACAAATTTTAGTTGTTAGTAATGTTTTACACTTTCAATATTTCACAGAAAATACATAGTTTTGAGCTTTGTTCTTTGTAAATTATTTTTATTCAAAATTCGATACCCAATTCGCTTGTCAGCATTGCTTTTGTTTCAGCAGTAGTTGCTGCCGGTTACCAAACCGTTTATTACATTCACTCTGTTGTGCATTGACAGATACATATTAACTGCATATGTAGGTATGTGCCACTTATGCATTTGGCCACACGTATCAATTTGATCGAAACTCACGAATCGCTTACGGAAACAAACCTATTGCGAATATAAGGCAGACGCCAGCTTCAGGTAAAAGAGACTATTGTCGAAACTTTACCAACTTATGAAGAAAATCACGCACTACAACAATATGTATCTAGCACAACGACCAGCAAAACTTTGAAATCGAATAAATTCAGAAATTTCCCCACAAGACACAAAGGCTGAGATTTAATTGGTGTATTATGTTATATTAGCTTTTGCATTCATGCATAAATAGAGGAAGATCAATAATTGATTAGGCATGTGCTTTTTAACAACGAATATACATTCCGTCAAATTGTCGTTGCTGGACTGACGAAAATCCCAATTTGGTAAGGCACACGATCAATACTCTTTTGAAACTAATGGTGTTGAAATTTTAATTTTTGTTGTTGTACGTTGAAATAATTTTAAAATCCGACTGAATTATTCAAGTTTCATCAAAGAGAAAAGTTATTTAATATTTCAAAGCAATATTTGAATGCCTGTATTTAAAGTAACAACAAAAATTACTAACTTAACATAGATTTTTTTTCCATTCCGATGTATCTTTCAAAATTTCGTGTTCAGATAGAAAATCACTTTTTAAACAACTTTTCTCAGTAACCATTTTTGCTATTTTATATATCAAACACACCTTTTGCAATTATGTTTTAAAAATTGCAAAATTTGAAAGATAACATCTGATCGCCAACGTTTGATATTCCAAAAAACTTTAAATACAATTTTGTTTGATGTTAACATCATAGTACCTATATTCTTCATATTTTTGGTTAATCATTACAATATTTAATTTAAGAACCAGAAAACAAGTAAAAAGTAATAAATTATTAATTCCCTATTGTTGCGTGCGTGCCCGTTGTTCCTACAAATATCACAATATCACATTAACTAAATCTTCAGACGATTAAATTATGAAAACAATTTTTTAACATCGTTATCATCATTATAAGTATTATCAGTAATTCCTTTGAAATTCTTTTAAATTCTAAAAGCTTTAAAACACAGATTAACAGGTTAAATATCTGAGATATTGTTACATAAGCAGTTGCAGCTTCACGTCAGGGGGTCAGGTATACCATGGTGCCTCCAAAGGTGGGGATTTGAACCATGGCACATGGTCTGACTCGCTGGCGGTCCTCGGTCAGTCCGCGGGTTCTCTCGCACATGTTGAGTCGATTTTAATTTATTGTAATCCGTCTTGCGGTTTATCTGTAACAGTCGCTAAACTTTGATACACTCATAAGTTTAGTTGGAATTCATTTCCATAGTTTTTTCGCACTGCTTCCCATATAAGTTCGTCTCACGAACGTTAAAAAAAATCAGACTTTCTATACCTGTTGAATTAATTAATTTTCGTCGTGTTTTGGGAGGACGTCTGTGAGTTGTGAGTTTGCAATTTTACCACAATCGGGACAGCCTTGAACGGAATGTCGTATATAAGGTATTTTCATTGTCTGACCTATATTGTACTTGTTTTTGCAATTATCGCATTAATTCATTAATCCGTGAATAATTTTTGTTCAATCATTACTAGTGTATTGTAATATTAATTACATATTTAAAAAGTGTATAAATTGCATATTAAAAAAATTAAAATATTAAATATGTATAGTTTTTTTTTCAAATCCTTAACCTAAGAATATTAGAAAGAAATGTAGTCGTCTTAGGGAACATATGTTTTCTTATTTTCTTGTAGGTTTTTTTAAAGCATTACTTTATTTATTATAAAAATTATTTTAAGAAAATATATTATTAAAATATGGCAAAGATTTTAAAATAATTTCTCTTAGATATTTTTGTACTAATTTATATTAACTATTGCCAAGAAATGATGGCAGATTTAAAATGTATTTACAAAAAATTAATATTTTTCAATGTACTTTTAGAAAATAAGTCGATTTTATGGTGCAGTTAATTTTTAACACATTCCGTATTATTTTTTCTGTTAGTGATGGGGGTGGCATTTGGAAAAATTATAATTTTTATTTAATTACAAATATATTTCTTGATATCAGTATAAAATTAGATTCAAGTATAAAAACATGGGAACTACTCCCTGCGTCTAGAAATAAGTGTCCGACTTTAAATTTGTTTTCGTCCATAAATAAGTTTCCATTTTCTCTAAACAAATTTATTGCTTATAAATCAAAGTACAAATTTTATAGTTAAGCTTACTAAACCAGAAATTATATTAAAACGACCATATTTTGGACTTTTGTCACAAGATCAATATCACAATTAATAAGAAAAGGCAGCATCCCATTTCTATGTGTTATTACAACCATCAATTCTCATAGTTTCTACCATACAGTGGTGGTGAGTCAAGAAGATTTTAGTCAGGGTAGCACTATCTAATTCAGCGTAAACATTTATAACGGCATTGATTAATTCGTTGACTGTTTTGGAAGCGGCTTTATGATGCAACGACTGAATGGCATTGAAAAATCCCAGATCGAGGACGTGCATATCAGCCCCGTTTTATGGCTGACGGAACATTTTAATATTTAAGTTAGGTCTTAGGCAAGCTTCCTTAAAACCTATATCTCAGGGTCGATACGCTTGGCATTATCTTGTTGAAAGACGATTCGATGTAGGCCTTTTCTGTTCAATTGAGATTAGCAATTTTTCGATTATCATTTTTCTGTAATCTTCTCTAGTCACATTCGAAATAACTTTAGTTTCCATTGTATCAGCAGAGCGATTTTTGGTGCTTCTCTTAGCAGGTTCTTCAAATACGAAAGCCCAAATGCCATGTTTACCATAAAAATGCTTATTCTGATTGATGCTTATTGATTGCAGCGAGAACGACTAACAGCGGCTAGAAACATTACTTTCGTAAGGAAGGGTTTACCTTTACAGGTTCCGTATGGTTTCTGTTTACCATCTACTAGGTAACATGTATTGAATGTTTTCGTGATGTAAAATCACTTTCGTCTACATGGATTTGATCAGTCATATCCTTGAAATGAGTTGTACTGAGGTGTACTTTAACTGCGTAGTCTTATTGACATTCGTCAAATGTGCATTGGAATTTGTCCTGATTTTAATCGATTATGAACTATACTGTTACTAATGCCAATAAAATGTGCAAGAGAACGAATAGTACGCCGATTATTAAGTGGAACTGCTTTAATTGCTTCTATATCAGCCATTCTTGGTTTTCGGCCAACACGTCCCTCTTTACGAGGATACATCAGCTACTACTAATCCATTGTTTAACGATTGCTTTACTCGATGCCATATTCTGCTAACAGTTTTCTCGGATACTCTGAATTTGCTGGCAGAAATGTAGATGGAGCCACGCTTGAGTTTGCCGTTGTTACTGAATTCTAACAATGAATGGTAGAGAGCTTGCCGTAAGTTTGAAACCAAATTAGGTTTCTTTTGTGAAATTGCAGCCAAAACATTGATTAAATTGTCGATATTTGACACAAACCAGTTTGAAATTTTCGTTAACAAAATGTTTTTAAAGATACACACTTTTATTTTACAAATAACGTAGAAAACTTAATATGTTTACAAATTACGTATTACTCTCTACTCTTAACTTTTAACGTCAAATCTAACATTTACTTATCAGCAGTCAAGGCACACTTTTCTTAATTTTTCATTAAATTTCAAATCGGACACTTATTTCTGGACGGAGGGAGTATTAAAACTTTCAGAAGAAATATACATGATTTTTCTTAGTTTACATAAAAAATTTACTTCAAAGTTTATTGGTGGCATTAAATACATACAGTACATGTTCTTATACAGTGTATCCACGTATTTAAAGTATTTTATATTTTATTTTTTATTAAAGATATTTCTGGATATAAAATAATTTTATAATAAACTGGTTAACTAAAAAAATTCCTTATTATAGATATATAAGATTTTATGAAATATTTTCTATTGTACATAAATTCGAATGCGGTAAAAACAATAAATAATTTATTCAACGTAACCTCCTCCTACTTTCACAGACTTTTCGACTAAATTCTCTGCAAACGTTCCTAAATGATCAATCTCACTTATTACTATTCGTATTTACTTTTTTAGTGCTTTCAAATTCGCACCAAAATTATTATTTTCGTACACTCTTTGCTTAACGTGTTCCCAAAAATAAAAATCCATCGGCGTTAAATCGGGCGAGCGAGATGGCCAATGAATGGATTCAAAACGACGGATCCATCTTTCTTTCAGGAAAATGGTTGTCAATGCAGTTTTTAATTAAATTAGTTGAATGCGCAGGGCATCCATCCTGTTGAAAGTAGACAGCATCATCTCTGGAAAACTTGATCGCCACATAACATTTTCTCCAACCCAAGTACAAAATTCTAATCTAATCGCTTCGTCCTCGGAATCCAGAGTAAACGCTTTTTGCGTTAAGCTCTAGCTTACATTAAACTCCGCCGCTCTGCTGGTAGGGATATTTTTGGATCTTCTAGTACAGATCCCATAACTGGAACAGTTAATGCATATTCATTCTTTTGTTTTTGGCCTTATTAACAAGTTCTTTCAAAGAATTTATAATGGATATTAATTCCGGTGAATTTAACATTAAATTTGTTGATCGTTGTTTGATATGAAATATCACCAATTCCATGACACTTAGAGGCTTAGAGTAAAGGAAACCTTCCTATTTTCCCATCATACATTTATTCAAAATTATTATTATTTATAAATATTATGCAAAATATTTGTTTCGAAAACAATTGTAACTACTTTGTTGCGTGTTTATTTTGTATTTGTGAACTTTTAAATTACCACATAAATATTAAATAACTTCATTGTCTCTGACTGGCGTTTTATTTACATTTGGAGTATTATATCGCCGCAATCATCACATAAGTCACGTTCGAGTTTAAAATGGTATTATCCGAAAATTGAACCTGATTTTACAATAATCAGTTTTTCGAATAATAAATAAATTAAATGTATTTCCAGTTACAGAAAAATTTGAAACGTTTATATTCAAAATAATTCAAAAAGGTAAGTATAGTAAGAATAATTTCAAAATGTTTTATATACATTTTACCAACTCCATCAATTATAATTTTTGAAAACGTTATTCAAAATATAATTTATTTTCTAAATTTAAACTTTAATTTATGTTTATGTCATTATTATCAGTTAATAATCATATTTACATTAACATAATTAAACATTTTATAGCCATCGCATATTCTTATTCTTTATTTAGATCAATTTATTTATTTGATCAAAAATTTATTTTAAGTATATATATATATATATATATATATATATATATATATATATATATAGTAAATTCAATTAGTCGACTATTTAAGGTCTGTTTTACTTTAATATGTATATATTTAAAATAATCCCTTTGTCAAAGAAATTAAAAATATATTTATATTTTAAATTTCTTTGACAAAGGCATTATGTGCCGAAACATGTAAGATTATTTTAAATATGTACATTCATATTAAAGTAAAACAGACCTTAAATCGCCAACTAATTGAATCTACTATAACAAAGCATGATCAAGAAATAATTATCTATATGTATATATATATATATATATATATATATATATATATATATATGTGTGTATATAAATATAATATTTTCGTGACCTTGGTATGATATGGTAAACTTAATAAGTCGGCGATTAAAGGTCTGGTTTATTACTTCAAAGTATATATATTTAAAACAACCCTACATGTTTCGGCAATGATGCCTCTGTCAAGGATATAAAAAATATAAATGACAGAATATAAATGTCAAATAATGACAATAATAATAATAATAATAATTATTTGACATTTATATTCTGTCATTTATATTTTTTATATCCTTGACAAAGGCATCATTGCCGAAACATGTAGGGTTGTTTTAAATATATATACTTTGAAGTAATAAACCAGACCTTTAATCGCCGACTTATTAAGTTTACTATATATATATATATATATATATATATCAATTGATAAATTCTTGGATTTTTCGGCTTTTATATGAAATACATATTTACAAATATTATCAAATGTTTACAATCACATTTACTTCGCAATTATATACTAATTTGATAATATTTGTAAATATTTCATATTAAAGCCGAAAAACTCCAAGAATTTATCAATTGATGTATTTAATGAACGGCTAAGAAATTATCTAAGCACATATATAGCTATGGAGTAATAATTAGCAATTTCAAACCTTCAGAACTAACATCTGATTTAAAAACTGACATCTGCTTTCAAATAGTGACATATGCCTTCAATAACTGACACCTGCTTTCAAAACTGACATCCTCTTTCAAAAACTGACATTTGTTTTCAAACCTGACATCTACTTTCAATAACTGACATCTGAATCATTGACACTGTTACTTTATAATGCATTTCTAAATAGCTTGAACCAAGGTCTATCGTGGTTTAAGTGGTAAAGCAATGGTCCGGCAAACCGAAGATTTGGGTTCAGGTCCCAACGTAGACAAATTTTTTCAATTAAAAATTTCGTATGTAAGTTAAAGCATAGTGTAGAAGCCTACTACCCTACACATGACACATGTATTAATGAGATTAAAAGAATTCAACCAAAATTCATAAGTTATCTAAAAATATGCCGAAACATGTAAGATTGTTTTAAATATATACATATTGAAGTAACACCAGACCTTAAATCGCCAATTAATTGAATCTAGCATCACATACTAAGGTCAAGAAATAATTATCTATATATATATACACACGAGTATAATGCCTTTTCACTCCCTGACGGAGCATTGGTAGTTTTACGAAGCATCTCCATTAGTGCCCTTCTTTCACTGAGGTTGTCAGCACTCTGCTGATCTTCGTCAGTTTTCTTTCTCCATGTTAATTGTGGTTTTCTCTTGTGTCTTCATCCAATCGCATTACATTTAATTGGCTGTTTTATAATATCCTCATTGCTTTTCCTCAATGTATGACAGATCGAGTTCCACTTCCGTTCTAATATTATAGTAGTTGTTAGATATAATATTAGGCCTGAAACTTTTAGTATTCTTCGAAGACATTTATTTAAAAACAATTCGATTTTTTTCTAATTTTTTTGGTCATAGAGTAAGGGTGGTGTCCATCTTGTGGTTTTCTGCCTAAATGATGTCCTTATCTCTTTCATACACTTATATTTATTAAATTATATCATATATATATATATATACAAGCGTCCTTGAAATAAAAAGACAACGTATGAGAAATGAAAAGATGTAATTATATAGCATATAAATCCAAAATATTTTCCCAGAATGCTCTCTCATAGCGAGAAAAATATTCAAAAAATTTTTGTCACGCGACTGTGCGATTATAATAAGTATCAGAGACGATATCTGAAAGTTGACAATAACCAAAATAATAATTTTGTTATTGTCCATCGCATCTCTGATGGGGTATTTATTATTTATACACATTCTGAATATTTTGAATTCGTAGGCGTCACGTAATTGAGTCACAACATTTTGAATTTATATTCTACATAACTACATCTTTTCTTTTATCATATGTTGTCTCTTTATTTCAGGATACCTGTATACATTATAAAAATTATAGTTAAAATTATAAATATAGTTTCGAAACCATCACTAATATTTACCGAAAATTAAAATAAATAAATAAAGTAAAGTAAATGATCCCGGGTGAGTTTCTTGCATGTATATATGTATATATATATATATATACACACCCAAAAAACTCGCACAAGATCATTAACTTTATTTTCTTTAATTTAATTTTCGGTAAATATTGGTGAAGATTTCGAAACTATATTTATTTTTCACTTAAGTAATATTTGTTCATTTCACCTTGGATACGGTTACCATAAACACGGTCATATCGCCCATGGGCGTTATGAGCCATATCGCCCGGTTATTTGTTCACAGTTTTTAATGTTGTGTGAGTATAAATAATGCCCGAGAAGAAAGGACATACATTTTACAGAACTAATAGTTTTAATTTTTAAGAAAGTCTAAAGAAAGAAACAAAACTTTAGCATTCTTTATTAAAATTAAGAGTATCTAAACATTGACAACTTGAAAACTTCAAAGTGTCAACAAAGTGTCATTTAAAATAAAATTAAGGTTAAATCGTTGATTCCTGATGACGACTGTCAACAACATGACAGTTGACAGAAATCTCGGAACTTTTCCAATGTAATTTGAATTTTCCGCTTAAAACATTAATTCTTCGTGAAAAATAAAATCTTGTATGAACCACTGGCGTGATGGCAATTATATTTCCCTCGGTCGACATTCATCTCTCGGGTCAGAGGCCATCAGGCTGAATTAATGTCGACCTCGGAGCAATATAATACCCATGACGCCCTTGGTGCATAAATAATTATTATGATTTTTCATTATATATTCATTATATATAGTTTTGAGTATTTACAACCGATAGTTTATATCAAATATTAAATTACAGCAAAGGGTGTAGAGTGTAAGTAGCTAAAACCACTATGAAATTATAAATATAATAACTATACACATGACTAACCAACATTTTCGTTACAAAAAGACTCAAAATTAGTTCGTAATAGGAATTTGAAAAATTATTAAAGACGCTTATAAAAATTTAAAACTTTTAGTTGTACCTTGGCAGTAGGTCATAATCCTGAGTTGCTGTTTTAAGTAGGCAGGGAAGGCAATTATCTTAAGACATCGGTTCTAAAAGAAATTAACTCTTTATATATACTTATCTACTCTACATCTTCCACAATGTAATTAAAATATCTGACGGTTAGGTACCTAACGGTTTGGTTCTTTTAAAATCTGCATATAGTTAAATGCAGTGTAGACCTTTCGCCTGTATTCAGTAATTTTGCATTTAAATACGAAATACTTTCGTAATTTCCTTTTGTTTAAATGCTTTCCTAATTGCCTTTGTATTAAGTTCTGTTTCTGAACACTATTTTTAAATGATTTTAAATAGTTTGTAATGACAACGTCTTAAAGTAATTTTGTAAACGAATGCAGCTTGTATTTTAATATGTGAATGGTAACATAATGTACAAAAAGAGATAAAATAAAGAAACATTATAAACTGACAAATTATTATGACAAATCATATTTTGATTTATCACAAAAGGGGTGAAATATTATAGTGTTCTCACCTTTACTAAGGAATCAGTTTAATTAGATGTAAACTGATTCCTTGGGCGGAGAGATGGATCCACTCTCTTCAATAGTTATAAAGTAACGCAACACGTTCGAAAACCTTCAAACACTACTTCGAAATGTTCAATCTTTGATGGTTCTTGTAGATTGTTAGCAATAGACATACCCATCTGGCTGCAAGATTTTTAGTATGTAAATATTCGTATAAAATGTATTTTGCTTGTTCGTCTTCATTTTTCATTCATTTTTCTTTCATTTTTCATTCTAATTTTCTGTAGTTTTAGAAACACCACCTCAATGATAATGTCCAGTTGACGGGATTATAGTTTTATTACTAGCAGATCTACAATTACCAACTTGACTGCAATATTCCAGTATATCTTCCAGGTTTTAGATAGACGTAGGCAAATTAATGGTATTTACATTGACCTGTCCAAGACTTTTGACCTAATTGATCATAGGGTTCTTTTGAGCAATCTAAGCTCGTTTGATTTTGTTCCAACTTCAGTCAATCTTTTTAAATCATTGTGTCAAAGGAGATCATATGTAACATATCGTAGATTTTCTTCTACTGACTTCATTCCTACTTCCAGTATCCCTCAAGGATCCAATTTGGGTCCATTACTGTTCATTTTATTTATTACTAATCTTTACTTTTAAAAGTCGATGTTCTAGAATCCGCAGTTAATATTAAAATATTCTCCGAAACTAAAAAAAATTATTGCGTAGTCTTTTAAACTTGTGTTTCCTCACCTTTTGCTTTATCGTATTTTATTGAATCAAATAATAGCGAGGATGGAATTTAAAGTATTGGGAGTTACGTTTTTTTCTAGCTTTTCTTTTAAATCGCTCATCACAAACATATATCTGAGTCATTTAGATCCTTTGGCTTTGTCATGAGTGTTTTTAAATATTGTAAAAATATTATTGTCGAAGGCGCTATATTTTTCTTATGTTGGAAGTAGACTAAAGTATGTTGCTTTAATATGGTTTACTTTGGATCGTATTCATCGCAGATTCCCCAAATTCATGTCTTATACCATCGAAGACAGTTCTCCAGAGAGAAGCATTTCTCAACATGTGCACGAAAAGATGCTGTATGTGAAAAAATTCTTACTGAAACTAAAAATAACGAAAAACATTATTGATTGTCCCTTCCTATTGGAATGGTGTGTTTTTTGTACCTCGAATTAAGTTCAGGCATGCCAACGCTATGAAACTAAAACTAATGAATAATATTATTGATTGTCTCTTCCTACTGGAATGGTGTGTTTTTTGTACCTCGAATCAACTCCAGGCATTCCAACGTGATGAAACAAGCACCAGCTTATCCTCTCTCGAGGATTGAAAATAAACATTTGGATTTATTTCTTTAATAATAATATGAAATTAATTTTGGAACAATTTTTATTTCATTTATTTATTCTTTTCACTTTTTATTTTTGATTCCCCTTTTTGAATATTATCCTGAAATTAGGCCTTGGCCTATTTGGTAATAAGAATTTTTATTACTATTAGTTGATTTTTATTCAATAATGTTTCTATTCTAACTTTAGTGTTGTTATAATAACAGTAAGCATAGTAGTAAATATCTAGAGAACGGATGCAATTTCCATAAAACGCAATCGGCAATTGGAATTGTGTATAACGTCGCACAGTACATCCCGGCGTAATTCAATGAAGTATTTGTTTGACATACTCGGCCACCTGGTCTCGTAGCGATAACAATGGACAACTGAGCTATTGTATTCGGAGAATATAGTGTTTTTTAAAGTGTTTTCATGAGCGTAGATAGAAGCGGGGTTTTTATAATGTATTTTATTTATTAGTTTATATTTCGTAAGATAAATAAAGTGCTGTGAGTAAGTTTCTTGTTTTCATCGTTTTAACTGTTAATTACATCGTAATTTTTGTGATAGATCCTGTTTAATATCGTTTGATTGAATCTATTTCTACCAATTATTTCGACGTAAGTGTGCATTGAATTTCGTTCAGTTTCAATAACTTACGCACACATTTTTAGTTTTCATTTATTTAGATCTAGAGCATTGTTTAAGTTACTTTTTCAGACATGATATGGAAGAATGTCGAGAACGGCATTGTAAAACAAAATTTATTACAAAATCCGTAAAATATCGTCAAAAATTCGTCACTTAGGATCGCAAACACATCTCAACTCGTAAAACTTTTATGGCGGCTAATATTCTATTAAATAAACTTAGCAATCCCACTTTAAAAATATTTCTTCAAAAATATACAGGTCGAAATGTTCCTGATGAATCAACTTTACGCAAATATTATGTTTCTAGGTGCTATACGAGAACAGTAGAACGCATTAGAAGCCATCCTTTACATCAATACATATGGATAAGCGCCGACGAAACGGTGGATATGTTAGGACGCTGTGTGGTAAATGTTGTAGCTGGTGTACTACATCCAACTATTCCCTATAACTCATATGTAATAGCAACAAGTGTTATAAATAGCGTTGATGCGGAAACAGTTGCTGAAACCATTATGGAGAATATGCAAAAAATGCTTCATTCGGACGCCACGTACAAAGAAAAAATACTTTTATTTGTCAGTGATAGTGCTGCGTATATGTTAAAACAGGCAGACTATTGAAGAAAACATATCCTAATATGCTGCATATTACTTGTGTAGCACATGCTCTCCACAGAATCTGTGAATATATCAGAGACACTTTTCCGGAAGTTGATAGACTTGTATCAGCTTTTAAAAAAGTTTTCAGAAAAGCACCATTGGGAGTAGCTCTTTTCAGGGAAAAATTTCCATCTCTGTCACTGCCTCCCACTCCAGCAATAACTAGATTGGGAACATGGCTGGAAGCTACTAGTTATTATGCTGAGAATTTCGATAGTCTAAAACATTTCGTAACACTACTAAAGGAGGATGCTAGAAGTACTGGTGAGTGCAAGGAGCTCACACAAATCCCAAATTAAAAAAATCAGTTGTACTTTCTTCACGAACACTTTGGAAAATTGCCAAAACTAATCACTTATTTTGAAAATCGAAATCTCAAATTAAATGACGGATTAACCACATTAGATGTGGCTGTTAATAATTTGAAAAGTATTCCAAGTGACTTCGGATGTGGTCTTCGGCAAAAGTTTGAAGCAATTCTTAATAGAAATCCAGATTTAATTGCATTGCAGCAATTATGTATGGAGACAATTCCACAAAATCTAACGGCTAAATATGAAGAAATAAAAGAATATTTCCAGTATGCACCTATAACCAGTTGCGATGTAGAAAGGACGTTTTCTATTTATAAGGATGTACTTAATTCAAAGAGAACAAAATTGACAGAAGAAAACCTTGAGAAACTATTGCTAGTCAATATTACTCCTTTACTCAACTTGAACGACGAAATGAACAAATAAAAATGTTCCAATTATAGAAATAAAATTAAAAACTTTAAAAATACAACTTTTCAACAAATACATATGTATTTCGAAATTTTATAAATCACCACCCGTTTGTTTTCCAATTACAGTAAAACTCGGTTATATCGAACGCGCAAAAGGAAAAAAAATTGTTCGTTCAAAGCAAGTGTTCGTTATAAACGATTTTTAGTATTTTTCATACTTTGTATTTAAAATAATATTCACTAGAGTTTAATTCATATAAACATATTTAATTTTCACATAGAACTAAATAAACATAGTAAATACATACTTACATTAAGAAAGTATAACTGTAGTATTAAAAAACATCATTCAGACAAAAAATAATTCGTGATTTTTAATTGAGTAGATTTTTTTGTTAACATATCTTTTTCAATCTTACTTTTTAACAGATTAAACATGTCTTTTATACTATGATCTACATCTGTAAAGGTAATATAAGTTGATAAAACATTCAAGGCATTATACACTTCTCCAATGGTAGGTAGTCTCGCTGCGTTTTCTTCCATATCTGAATCTTCCATGACCTCTTGTAAATCATCTTCAAAAGAATTTATTATAAGTTCTGCATCAGATGGAGCTTCAGTAGTTATTAATTCGCTGTCAACATTTGTATATCTGGTCAAATCTTCATTGTTAAATGGATTATTAATGTTATTTCTATCTATCCACGTTGAAAGAGGAAGGTTATCATCATCTTCATCACCAGCATATTTTAAAATCCATTGTGATAACGGAAGATCATCATCCTCATCAAATAACGCATTACGCAGAAAACCAGCATGGCGGAAACAGTTTTCAATAGTTTTTGAAGTTACTCGTGTCCAAGCAGTATTGATCATTACTATAGCGTCTAGTAATGAAATGTTTAAATTCTCTTTCTCTTTATTTTCAAGGCAGTTAAATAACCGAGTCAAAAGAATTCTTTTGTAATGTAATTTCAGGCAGTAAATTACTTCTTGATCCATCGGTTGTAGTATTGCTGTAGTACAAGGAGGTAGGAAGACCAGCTTAATGAATTTTAAATTTTCTATATGGGGATGCGCTGGGCAATTATCCACCATTAATAAAATTTTTCTATTTTTGTTTTTTAATTCCTTGTCCCATTGTCTTAGCTCATTTTCAAACAATACAGACGTCATCCACGCACTTTTGTTTGATGCATAAGAAACGGGTAATTGATTACAATTTTTAAAAAATCTAGGAGTCCTCGACTTTCCCACAACTAATAGCTTTCGCTTTTCCGATCCGGTCATGTTTGCACACACTAATACGGTTATGCGTTCTTTACTATGCTTACCGCCAACACATTTGTCGCCTTGATATTTTAAAGTTTTATCAGGTGTTACTCTGTAAAATAGTCCTGTTTCGTCTGCGTTAAAGATATCAACATCTTCATATCCTCTTCTTAAATTCGGCCAAATGTCTTTAATCCAGGAGCTAACAGTATGCTTTGACACACTTGCGGCTTCGCCATGTATTTTTCCTGCAACGATATTATATCTTTTTTTAAATCTGTCTATCCAGCCTCTGCTACATGTAAAATTAGTATTCTGGAGTTTTCCTAACTTTTCTGCTTTAAATTTTAACATTTCTCCAGTAATCGATGCACGTTGATTTCTTTGGTAGCTAAACCATCTTATTAAACCATTATCCACGTCTTTTCTTATAGGTTTTCTAATTCTTCTTAATTTACTAACATTTAAATTGATTGCTCCTTTTAACTTTTCTTTATTTTTTTTAATTGTGGACACTGTTGATTTTGGTAAATTAAATTGCCGGCTTATATCTGAATTTGAACGCCCTGCTTCTAATTCCGAAATAATAGATAATTTTTCTTTTATCGTTAACACTTTTCGTTTCACCATTATTATTTATGTATGTATAAACGTTAGCATCTATGTATGTATATCAGATCACAGTTAGACTACAACTAAAGCAAGAATAACATCTCGATCCTACGATGTATCTATACATATACAACGGGGAATTACCGAAGAATAACCGTCGCGATAAGGGTATGGTTCGTTATATCCAAGCGTCATTGCAGATATTTCTCTTAGCAACTTGAACTTTAAAAGCGAGAGTTCGCTACAAACGAGTTCGTTATAAGCAAGCGCAAAATATATTGCGAGCATAGGATATTTGATCGGGGAAATTGTTTTTGTTCGTTATCACCGAGCGTTCGCTATATCTAGGGTACGTTATATCCGAGTTTGACTGTATATAAATAAAATTAAATATTTTAGAAATACAGCCTTTCGCCAGTACTGCACTGGGCTTTGCGTCATGTGGTAAGCGTGTCCGTTCTCTATAAATAACTAATCAATAGCCAGTCTTCCATACGAATAATGTTAGTAAATAAATTCTACTTGCATGTATACCGTTCCCATTCTAACTGCAAGTTAAGAATATGTTGTATAGAATATAATTGTTCTTTCACCTAAACAGTTTAAGTAAAATATACAAACATCTCTTTAAGATAAAGCAAAATAGTCAAATTAAGCAAGCATCTTTTTGAAAACACTAAACACAGTAAAATCTATCAGTTCAAACGTAACTTGCGTTTTCTTGCAAGTTGTTCCGAATTCGTTAAATAAGATCTATTTTTAGATTTGTAATAATGCGAAATTAAAATAAACAATAAATTATCACGTGTCAAGACGCGAATAACATTACGTAACATCCTACCTAATTAGTTACAAAATTAGAACTCCCTGCTTTATGAGAAAACTTGAAAGTTTTAAATTCGCCCAGTGATTTTCGTTTTACGACGATCGCTTTAAACACGCGCATGTATAGAGACACACGTTCGTAGGAAGTTTCTGGAGCTCAACTTGACCTATTTACAATTTAATATGTATGTATTTCTGTAGTTTCATAAATTGAAGCAGTTCGAAATTCAATTTATGACCTTAATGTTGAGCGCAGTGGATGTGAGATTTAGGAGACATTTGAGAAATTTATTTATATGCACTATTCTATCTAATATACAGGGTTGGGCAAAAGTAACGCATCAGTCGAATAATTCCGTAAATATAAACTTTAGAACAAAATGTTGTTAACAAAAGTTTTTTGACGAGTTATTTTGTATTGGCTTCAATCATTTTTTTTTCATGATGATTACATATGACAGCCATAAAATTATTTTTTTTTTTAAATGGAAATAATATTATTTTTTGGACAATTCGGAATCTTTATTAAGTTCTGAATATGAATGCGTACTATTTTCATGGGGTTAGATAATAAAAATATTGAGAAAAAAATAAAATTTAATAAAAGTAAACAAACTACAAAATTAAATTAAATGCTCAAAGTGACGTCCTTCTACGACCTGACAGTGTCCTAAACGGTCCCAAAAATGACGAATTGTATTTTGTAAACTATTAGGTGGTATGGCTTGTATCTCAGGAGTAATTTTTGCTCTCAAATCCTCTAGGTTTCTAGGTTTCTCCTTGTATAAAGAAATCCAATTGATTTAAATCGGGAGACCTAGCGGGCCAATCAATAAAACCCCGACGTCCAATCCAACGACCGGGAAAAATTGTGGCTAAATACTGTCGAACATTAATAGCATAATGTGGTGGTGCTCCATCTTGTTGAAACCATAGATTACGGTTTGGCATGCTTGGTTGATTGTCGTTAGGAAATAAAATCAACAGATCTGGTACAATATGGTTACGCAATAAATGTAAGTAACCATCACCATTTAGGTTGTGTTCCAAGAAGTACGGACCTACGATGCGTTGCCCAACAATGCCAGCCCACACATTAAGTTTGTGGCGATGCTGTATATGATTTCCTCGCATCCAATGTGGATTCTTAGTCACCTAATAACGGCAGCTTTGCCTATTTACAAATCCATTTAGACAAAATTTAGCTTCGTCAGAAAATACGATGTTGTTTAAAAAATTTGGATCGTTGTTGGACAATTCCATTATTGTTTCACAAAACTGTAATCTTCTGTCCGGGTCATCTTCGTTAAGTTCGTGCAGTAAGTGTATCTTATAGGGCTTGTATTTGTTCGCTTTTAATATTCGTCTAATAGATCTGCTACTCATATCATTTTCTAATCCTAGTTGAGTGGTTGACGTAGTGGGATTTTCCGTTACAGCAAGTAAAACATGAAGAGATCGGTCTTCATTAGTGATTTCTTTTGGTCGGCCAGCTTTAGGTATATCTCTAACATCGCCCGTTTCTCTAAATTTAGTAACCAATCTCGAAACTGTTGATTGAGCTATAGGATCTCGATCCAAATAAACATTATTGAATAAAGTGCAAAGTTCGTGATGTGAACGTTGCCTGTCACCATATCCCACCATCATAAGAATTTCTATTCTTTCTTTAGTAGTTAATTTGACCATTTTCACACAAAACACGTATTAAAAAAAGCAAGTTTTACGATGGAAACTATTTTATTATGAAACGTCAATAATTTAATGACAGTCAAAAAATCTACAATTTCCAAAGCAATCTACAAAACACTGCGCTAGTCCAAATGTACATTTATTAAATTTTATTTTTTTCTCAATATTTTTATTATCTAACCCCATATTCAGAAATTAATAAAGATTCCGAATTTTCTAAAAGAAAATATTATTTCCATTAAAAAAAAAATTTTTTTTTGCTGTCATGTAATCATCATGAAAAAAAAACGCAACTGATTGAAGCCAATACAAAATAACTTGTCAAAAAACTTTTCTTGACAACATTTTGTTCTAAAGTTTATATTTACGGAATTATTAGACTGATGCGTTCCTTCTGCCCAACCCCGTATATGTAAATACCTACATTAATGTATGCAATATATACAGAAATGTTCATAATCAAGTGATCAGTGACAGTTTTTAAAGTATCTGTTTTTTTTTCCAGAATGGATTCTAAATCGAGCGAATACAATACAGGTCCATATTTGTGTGAAAATATCTTGTGAAGATATTCTCACACAAATATGAACTTGCATTGTGTTCTCCACGCCCGATTGTTTATAATATTTTTATATTATCAAAAGTGCTTTTATTTTATACAAAGTATTTTTTATAACATTTTTGTTAAACTTTAGGAAGTAATTATTATGATGGGAATTTAAAAAGATCAAGGAACGGTGCTAATAAATTTCCACGTCAATTCAGCATAACGTCTTCAAAACCAAAGACAGCCTACCTTTAACTTAAAAAAGTATACAGATTAACTAACCAATACGAGAAAGAACTACGTTGGAGAAACTGAAAGTACAATTAGTAGAGGATAAATGAACACCGGAGACATAGGATGAAAAAGAATAGGCCAATCAGTGATTGCAGCACATGTGTACAGGAACAGACATAAAGTAAATTTTTAAGATGAACAGTTCTCCCTGATTCTTATGTACGAGAGCACCTCGAATTTGGCCTGCATTTACTTTTTTCTGAACATAATTGCAGTGTATCGAAGTAGGCATGTTAGCTACCGCTGTAAACAGCTGCAACTTGATTGTGCAAAAATGTGTCGAATTCTGTTGCATACCGTACAATTATTAAATATCTTTTCAACGAATGTATAAAAGCGACTGATATTCATCAGAGACTTGGTGTAAATCCTTCTGGGATGGTCATTATTGTGCGTCGAACTTATCGCATGCTTCCCGTCCAGCGTCTACTGTAAATCTTGACAAGATTAAAAAAATTGATCAGCTAATTTGGAGCAGCAGGCGAAGATCTATGAAAGAAATTGCTAGGATTTGGAACACTAGTGTTGTAAGTGTTCACACTATTCTCAATAGCGAGCTTGAATTTAGTAAAGTTAGCATCAGGTAGGTTACAGAACAACTTTCCGCGAAGCAACAGCAGAAACGACTTCACGCTTGCAGAGAACTCCGGCTTCGTAACGAGTATGAAGGCGATAAGTTTTTGTCATGTATCATAACAACTGACGAGACATCTTTGAATTTGTTAAAAATATTTAAAATTGTTTTCGCACAAGGTATAGGCCTGTCAGGAGAATTAACGGAAAACATGTTTGTAATCGTCCTTAAACTATTATTCTTCTGGATTGCTACCTTTTCATCTTTCATGATATCTACTTTTCAATAAAATGTATTTAATTTAAGATTCATGTATGAATAAAAGTTCAGAAATATTTGACATAAAAAAATGTTTTTTTCTCTCCATGGCAAACTAATTTAAGAATTAAGCTATAGATAAATCCTTCACTGGTGTATAACTGGTTGCCTACTATGCCGCTAATGCATTGACAATTTTCTTTTTAATGTTACACATAGTAAAAAATGTATCAGTATAATATCCCGTTAAGACCGATAGTATCAATTACAAGCTCAAGCGAAAAGTACTCAAACATACAGTACCGCCATGGGTTATTTTTTAGCTATACCTTTCATAAATCTGGTAATGAAACATTTGGAACAAAACATCATCAATTCTCTGCGCTTCAAACCCATTTTCTCTAAAAGATATGTAAAAGGCATACAGCAGTATTAAGTTTCTTGATGCTTCATAACATAAGTTAGACAGGGTACTATTAATATAAATTGATACAACAAACCCACAGCTTCCTTTTGCTATATGAATTAGAACTCAGATGCACCAACAGTGTTGAAAAAATGGTTATAAATAATTTAACCGACAGAGCTACAAAACTAATCCTTGCTCAATACAGAAAAGGTAACACTAAGAAGATTAAAGTGATCCTAATAGTAATAATAATGTTCCCTCCAAAACTAATAGAACAATCAATCAAAAAAAGAATTCGCAAAATATAGAATACCACAGATATCAATAATAGCTCCAACAATAAAACAACATCATGATTCCATGTTCCATCAATATCAGAAAAATCAAATATGCACTAAAACAATATGGCATATCTATGACCTATATATAGCAAGCGCCAAATAAGATGGCGAGCGATGGGGGGTGGTCGTTTTTAAAAACGCGCATGCCCAATTACCCACTTTATGAAAAACCAAATACAAAGTTTCCCACTATTTCTAAACCTGCGCGAACTTACTCCCACCGCTCGCCATCTTATTTGGAGCTTGCTGTACTTGGCAATATGATTAAACATATATTTTCTCTATACTCTGTATAGAGAAGTCAAACAAATACATAATTTGCAAAATACCACGTAGAAACTGCAACAGCTATTAAATAGGTCAGACTAAACAATACCAGTATAAAAGAATCCAGCCCCACAAATATTTTAAAACAGATACAACTGCTTTATCAACCCACAAACGGCAGTACGATCATGAATTTAATTTTGAAACACCGAATAAACGGGAACGAATATTATATGGGTAGGTAAATTGAAGAATTGATTAGGATTAACCAAGAAAAAAACATTTTTTTTACAAAAATCTAAGCAATATACAGATTTGTTCTTGAAATAAAAAGCAATGTATGAAAAATGGAAAGAAGTAATTATATAGAAATCCAAAATATAGTCAATTACGACGCAAACCCCAAAATTAAAAACCCTCTGAAAATAAATTAAGCCACCTATGAATAAGAATGTCTATAAAAAAAACTTCGATGGAATTTATACGTAAACATAACTCTGAAATGTTTGTTTATAAAAATTATAAAGGGTAACATTGTTTAAACGGTGTGCACATCATTATATCCCAGAAAGCAAGAATGTTAGCATGGAGTGGTGTCATTCAAACTTACTTCCACCCAAAAAATTCAAAACATAATTTGTTATTAAGAGTATTAAAGAAAACAGGGAGATTAGTGTTGTTAATGTCACATTTATGGTGTATGGCTACTATACCATCTGATACACGCGTTATATTGGCGTGTTCGCCAAAATATTAATTCTTGTCATACAACAATAAAATATGTTGCATAATCGGTTACTATATTGTGGTACTACAAATTGGATATTGTTCAGCAATGTTGGTTCATTTGTGAAACAGATTGTACAAAAATTTATTATTTTGACGCTCAAAAACTTTACGTACTGGGAAAATCTAGAAAACAGATACTGAATAAGCAGGAAAAATTCTATAAAAATCATCTTCTTTAGCTTTTGTTTAAATTTTAACTGAGTTGTAAACTTCTTACATCTGACGGAATTTACTACGAAGGGCCATCGTGGTTAATTAAGCACAAAACCTACTAAGCAATTGTCGTTCAATATACGTATGTATAAAGAAGAACAACAAAGGAGAGAATCAATCTGATAACAGATCCCGAAGAAGTTAGCTAAATATCAATTATTACAACAACCACAGAATGAAGCCCGGCTGTACATTAGGCGATTGTTTAAAAAAAATAAAATGGTGTAAGAAAATCTTTTGTTTTATCAGTAAATTTTGATAACAATACCGGAAAAGACGATATTTAGCAACTCGCTTGCGAACGACATGTAGTCGTAACGGACGCTTCTGTTTGTATGGGCTATGTAGTAGCAACAGATAAAAACTACTTTTTGCTAAAATTGTACATTATGTTTCAACTTATAGGTACATATTATGATGTATATAAATGTAGTCGATATTTACACAGCATGGCACCATTGTTTTCAGTGTTAATTTTGTTCATTCGCGGTCCATAGTTTCCATTTAGAATACATCTAAAAGAATTTCGTGAAACCGGTCACGTCAATAAGTAATATAAAAACGCGACGAAGTGGGGGGCGTTTTAAATGCATAGGAAGTAAAGTACAGTAAGACTAACACATGTTCATCCTACACTGACAGACACACCGTTTTCTATTTATAGGTCAATATTTAAATTTTTAATGTAATAATGCGTTACATGGAACGTGTTTGACTCATAGAACGGAAATGACTGTTCTTCTCTTAAAAATACGATTTTATCTCAAGTAGTGGAGATACTCCTATATATACCGAGTAACACCGCAGGCGTCTTACCAAATGTTAATCAAAGAAATTGATTACACAGCAAGACATAGTAATTGTTTATTTTTTGTTAGACTAGATGTTCTCAAGTTTAGTAAACACATGTTTGAATGAATATTAACAAATAACTGATTAGCATTTGCCCAAATATCAATACATTTCCATTCATAGTATTTTGACTTAATTTAGAAGCTATGTGCATATATGTTCGAGCAGATGTAATAGAAATGAACAATTGCTTTGGGAAATATTCCTATTATTTAAATTTTTATTACGGAATTATATACGTTTTGGATTTTTCAAAAATAAAAACCGTGTTTCTGAATTGAATGTAGAAAATAATACATACACCGAGAAAAAGGATAATATTCAATAGAATTTTTTTAGTTTTTGACTTTCTGTATGTTGACATATCAACCTAAGAAATAACTCATTTAAATTTACTTAAAATTTTAATCGACAATGTTGTATGCACTAAAAATGGCCAAAATATGCACGCAAATATGTACTTAAGTATCTAGTTAATTGGTCACTTTCGCTGAAGACTTGCGACAAAAATCAAATGCACTTTTATAAAATTATTATTGTAATTTATAATTAATATATATATATATATATATATATATATATATATATATATATATATATATATATGTGTGTGTATAATTATAAATTATAAATATTCCAAATATTTCTCTAAATGATCAACTGTTAGAGATTCCTGCGGTCACCTAAAATTTATTTATAATCCGAAACTACTAGAAGCAAATTTAACTATGTTAATGAAATGCGATTTCAAATCTGATTCAGTTGAAAAGTTACCATTTAATTTACCTTATTAATTTAGTTTAATTTTTTAGAGCCTACATTTTTTTTCTATACTTAATCAAAATATATTTTTAACATTAATCGACCCCTTTAATTTACAAATTCCACCTTTATTTACAATAGAAAGAGATTGATGCTTTAGTTTCTAAATTTCTTATTGGAGCTGCAAATCAAACAAAATTGCTGTGAATATATAGTAATTGATTTTTTTAATGATAGATTAATAAAAAGGTTTACACAATACCTACTTATTCTCACTAAAATCTGATAGTTTGGGCAACTCTATTTAAAGCATAAGCTAAACAACTAGAGTCAATTAATTAGATATAAAATTTTCTCTATTGGTATTTTTTTAGGTAAACAAAAAAACCATTTAATCACTCATTGATAAACGGACTGACTGTCAAATTGTTTGTTTTGTGAAGTTCTTTTACATTGATGAAATAACCGTTACTTCTTAGCTGCCCTTAGCAAAATTTGCACTATGTCGTCCTTTGACATCAGTGGTTTCATGAACTGAAAACCAGATCCAATAAATAAATAGATCCATAGAAAACCAGGTAAATAATTTGAACCAACAAGTTTCTTACGCAATATTGAAGAAATAGGAATTTAAAAATCCAGAGAATAAAGGTAGCCGAGTTTTTGCAAAGGAATATTTAAACTCATGAAAAATTTACTCAAATCCCTAGAGATATCCTCCTAAGGGAATTTTTCATTTCATTCATATTTGTAAACAACTCTTGAACCATTGCGTGGTTAGGTTTGCTACTTTTCATCATAAATTTTAGTTCCCAAATGTTGATCCACTTAATCTGCGAAAAATATATAAAAATTTTTTTTCCGAAAATGTACTTTATTAAAGGGCGGATTTGCATTGCTGTTAAATAAAATTATTTATAAAATAATAATAAACTTACCCTCGTTTCGCAAATGGTGCAAAAAATATAACACGATCACTTACTTTCAAGTCCTCTTGCTGTCCGTCTCTTTGGTAAGGTATTTTTGTCTCTGACTTGCTTAGACATTTTAGCACACTTGGAAAACCAATGCATTTGAATAAATGGTAAGAACAAGTAATAAATTGAATAAGCATTAACCTCAATAATTTACGTATTATTTAACTTTATATATGTATTACCTGGTGTATAATTTATATTTTTATTTGTAATTAGACACTTCGAGACTTTAAAATAATTTTTATAATCATTTGGGGTTTTGTTTGGCTCTAGGCATCGGCGGCATATTTTGTAAAAATCTAAGAATCATCAAATTTTCAAGCGTAGATTTTACTTCTTAAATAAGAGATTCGCAGAAAAGGAAAACAGCACTTCATCGGTCATGGGGTCGTACAAACCTACCAAGTTTATTCCAAATTAGTGAGCTCAAATTCAGCACTCAGAACCTATCCTTGTCAGTGTCATTGTATGCCTAATGAAGCAATAGCGATTAAGAGCGCAGAGTGATATATACTGACCGGCATAAGAAAATGAACACCCAATAAACGTAGATATATTTTAATGAAATTTACAGGAAAGACGTATTTTATCCGTATTAAGAAACAATGAAAATGTCAACAAGACACAACAGAAGAATAATCAAGGTACCACACAAATAATAATAAACAATAGCTAATGTTTTCTTTTGACATTTAGTTGGCATTGTTTACTTAAGTATCACTATAAAGCATAAGTGCAGGTTTAATTAGTGTCACAGTGAAAAAAAATGCCTCCTATTCGACGACGCGCAAATTTTCATCAAATAACGAAATTTGAACGTGGTAGAATAGTCAGTTTACGAGAAGCCGGATTATCAATTTGTAATGTCGCTAATTGTGTGAGCCGCAGTATTGCTACAGTTGCTCTATGTTGGTGAAGATGGAGAGAAAATAATGAGGAGCGACTACGTCTACGGCCTGGACGTCCTAGGCTCACCACCGGTGGTGAAGATCGTGCTCTTCGTCTTTTGGCTCTTAGAGACAATTTTTCCTCAACAAGAGAAATTGGTAATAGATGGAGAAGTTTAGTTCATCAACAGATCTCCATATGATCTGTATATCGAAGAATTCGATCTTTTGGGCTTAGATCATACCGTCCATTTCTTTGTTTACTTCTAACTCCACGTCATCGAACTGCACGACTGGAATGGGCTAATCATAGGTTGCTTTGGAATGCAGAATGGAATCGTGTCGTCTTTAGCGATGAATCTCGATTTTGTTTTTGGTCAGAATGGCCAGAAGACATCCTGGAGAAGAAATTTGCTGTTTTTTCAACGACATACGGCTCTAACTCAAGGTGTAATGGTGTGGGGCGCTATCTGCTATCGAAGTAGATCTCTTTTAGTAATTATTCAAAGAACATTAGATGCGAATCGTTTTATAATTCATGTGTTGAGACCAGTGTTAATCCCAAATCTGCAAGAGCTGGTAAAACCCATTTTTCAACAGGATAATGCGCGGCCAGATACTGCAAGTGTTACTGTGGAGTTTATGAATAATGCTAATATTGATCTGCTTCCATGGCCGTCGCGGTTGCCAGGCTTATCCCCTAGAACACGTATGGGATATGGTGGGAAGAAGGATGAATAATTTACAGCCACCCTCAAACAGTATAAAAATTCTCCGACGACGGATTTTAGAGGTTTGGTACAGCATACCACAGGCTACCCTAGATGCACTTATTGTTACAATTATATCTTGTTGAAATTTTCATCGTTTCTTAATACGAATAAAGTACGTCTTTCCTGTATATTCATTAAAATATATCTACGTTTACTGGGTGTTCGTTTACTTATGGCGGCCAGTATATTATGGATTGAGAGATTGTTGGCGCCATTTTTTTCTAAATTGGCAATGTACATTTGCGCTCGCAATACACACATTTTTTTTTCGACAATCGCAACTACTACTACCTAATATTTAGTGGGACTAAAACAATATGATAATTTATTTAAATCAGAAATTAGTTATTTACAATGTTAACATTAAAAGTACACTTATTACAGTTTTTGAAATGTAATCCATGCTGTAGAGGTGTATATTCTGGTTTTGGTGCGTATGCGATTGATTCAATTTGCACCATTGTCCTGCTAGGTCTCATAATTTTGTGTGGCGTTTCAATTTTGTTGATAATGTTTTCTTCAACATAAGCTTCTTAATCCTGTAAATGTAAATACTGTGCGATCTCGCTGGGTGTGTTGCCAATAATATTCATGCCTACTACATGTTTGGTACATTTTCTATTACAATATCGTAAGAATAATCGAGAGGGTGTGTCATCGTGTAAAGGTCTCAATGCAACATATCCTCTGTAGAACGACAAGAAATCTATTAACTGTCTGTCGTTGCTAGTTACAGTAAAAATACGACTTTATTTTGTCTTGATATCTGAAATCTCCACTATTGGCAGGGAGTTCTTACCTTCTATTTCATTGATGGTCATTTTAACCAGCTCATCACGTCTGCATACTACAAATATTCCCAATATTATATAACCTGTTACCAAATTAAATTGTATGAAGCGAACGAATGTAACCGACGAACTGTCGTTTCAAATAAGTAATTAGTTTTTAATATTGATTAAGGTTGACATTGTTCTCCATTGTTAATTTTGATCTGAGCATTAAACAAATAGATCATAAGACAGATAATTTCATAGTTTTAGCTTTTCCAGAAAAATAAGGCACCATTACATTCTCCGTATATCTTTCAACCTTCTTGATCTTACACTACGCTACGAAGAACTCGTATTGTTTTTCATATTTTTTTCACATATATGCCCTTAGTCAGTTGAGATGGGTGTGGGTGACTAAAATAAAAGTTAGAAGGTAGCGCCACTTAGTTTTGCTTACAGAAGCTCAGACTGAAAACTGAGAAAAGAGATTGCGCGATCTTCGGCGCATGAATATACAAGCTACTCAAACTCAAGCTATATATCTAGACTTACTATGTACCTACGTACTAGCTCCAAAATTGCTGCCCAGGATACCTGAAAAGGAAAGCTACGGGGAGTGCCAAGACAAAGAAAAAAAACTTATGAACAAATAATTCGTATATTCACGATCAAAGGAAAATAAATGATTATAATATAATTAAATAAATGGATGTATTATATTTAAGCATTGGCTAAAATCAAATAAAGAAATATTAATCAATTGAAATCTTCACCCTGTATAACTATACCGACTGTATGTTAAGGTAAATAAAAAAAAATATATAACTAAACAAAATCCAAAACTAGATACGATATCTAGTTTTGGATTTTGTATAGAGTTATACATTCTTTTTTATTTACCTTTAAGGTGAACACAGTACGCTAAACATAATATTTCAAAAGTTGAACGTAATCATACTGTAAATAGAAAATGGAAAATAATTACTTAAGTTAATTACATAGTTCATTCCCGCAGATTTTTTTCTAAAGGTACCATTAGAGATAAATTCACAATAATTTTATGAACAGAAATAGCGATAGTCAAAATATCCTACTCACAAATACCAATGATTTAAATTCAAAATTCAAAATTATGAAATTAAAAAAATGCATCGTCATTCACCGACACCTGCATGTATGCAAGAAAATAACATCTGTGGTCACGTACGACACGGCAAAAACAATTGTGACCACAAAATATATTACTATAAAATATATCGATATCGAAATATGCTACAAAATTTAGATTTTAATTTCCAAAATACGAAAGAATAATTTGGCTTTAAATGCAAGTAAGAAAAATACTTTAATTCACAAGAATGAATACTTTTAACTTATACTACACAGGATATATTAAATTTTAAATGAGCTGGGCTCTAAGCCGCTATGCAAATTGATTAATATGCACTAAAAATGCTAATAACTATATTAATATTACAAAAATGAATTTAAGTTATGCTAAAGAAGTTAAATTGATTACGGCAAAATATGAAAGCAATATATATACATATATATATAAAAGTATAAGACGAAATTTAAATTACACAAAAACTTTAATAATACGAATTACTTGATATCCTATCCCTGTCTGTCGACGGTGGTAATTAATTCCTCAGATTGATCACTGTTCGGGGAATTAGACGACCATAAATTGCCCTTGAAGTATAGGCTGCAGTGTTCGTGAACTCTTAAACAGCAAACTATTTTTTTTTCCATTTTCGAAGACGAAACGAAACGCCACGCAAAAACCAAGTAAGTCGCAAACGGCAAATTGGCTGTTCCAAAAATTAGAATTCACCCTTTTATATGATTCGTTTATGAACGATGAATTAATTAAGGGTCAAAGATGCGTGAATTAACTTCCATTAAGAAGATGTGCACTCGTAAATTTTTTAAACGACTACACTACCAAGGTCTGTCTGCTAATCCTCGAATCTCAGCCGCGTGTAAGCGGAAGGGGTAACATGTTACCAAAGTTAACCACAGGCAGCGGAACAAGTATCCGAATGAATGTATTTAATATAAGGTACCGGGACTCGTCAATAAATAATGAAGACTATTAATCGATATTAAAAAGGGAAATTAAGGCGTAACAACATCTCTTGCTGCGCTTACAATTTCGTGTGGTGTACTCGAAAACTCGCTTGTATTACATTCCTCAATAGTTTCCATTTTAATGTTTTTACACAAACAACGCCAACACAATGACTCAAACTGACACAATTGTTTCTATTAATCGCTGTCACTAAGACATCTGCTTTAAATTAAAAAAATCGGAAGGCAAGCGTTTTTCCAATTTTGTTGCTTTAAACCAACAAAGTGACAATTATCGAAAAACATCTACTTTGTCTCGTCAACCATGAGCGTAAATGTCTATTTTGGATAGCAATTAGAGAAGAAACCATTTAACCATGCGCAACAAAATAGACTAATCTTAAAAATGAATTGCTCATAGGTAAGCAATAGTCCTTTACATATTATTTGTATGTAAAAGATGCGCGTGTAGAAGAAAGAAAAATTTCGAAAGAACAATAAAAAAATATAATTTCTTAATGATAAATACATAAATCTGAAGTATTAAGTTAACAGTAGTATATAATGAGAATTGCATTATCTACTGGAGATAAGCATCGTTACACCGCACGCTTCTGAATTCTAAATATGTAATAATACTTTTATCATTGTTCTGAAGAACGTTCATATTCTCATATTACATAGTAATGAGCACATGTATGCAAATGAATAATTGTACACAAATCAAGTAAATAGAATAACATAAAGAACTATAAACTTGTAAGTAGCACAACTAATAAAACACACTTAATTACAGATAAACTGCATTCTAAACATGGATGTTCATGTATTTAATTAATTTATAAAATGGGTTACTAAACACGTACTATATTTCGAATAATTTAATGCTAGGTGATGGCATAGATTATGACAAAATATTATAATACTTATGTAACGATGTAATTGAAGTTACTTCAGCGTATAATTCGCTAGAGTTTTTTAATATTAGAGACTGAACTCCGAAACATTATACAGTAGCACCACGCAAATTAAGTAAAACGATAGACAGATTACGAATCTACATTGTTGCGGAGATTTTTCAATCCTAAGAGCGATGTACTACAAATTAGATTCTAAATTCAATTTTAACATTGAACCTAGAATAAACGTTAAGAAGTTACATTATCATTAGCTAATTTTCTTTCGTCATTAATTAAAACATTTAAAGTATCGATGACTCCTTGTGGTTAAAATTTACAATATTTTAGTTTCAAATTCATTTAGTTTAGATGAAACTAAGCACTTAAATATTAATATCCCACTAACACTTGACAGTTGCTGCACTGTAAGCAATTCCAATTGAAGAATCGGATATAATACGATTAATATCATCGGCATATTGATCTAATAAACGTGAGGACTCGAATTAAAGATGAAAACATTGATGCAAATTAGAAAAAGATGGTATTTTAAAATGTATCTAAATAGAAAGATTTAGCTAACAACATTTATTCATAATTTTATTATCATTAGCCTTCCTCCTTATATAACAAAATAATTTGAAACATACATGAGTGGGTAAAACCACACCAATTTGTATAATACAAAAGTATTTTTAATAATATAAAATATTATTAAAAATGGGGTGTGAAGAACACAATACAAGTTATATATTTGTGAATGTATCTCCTCTCCAGAGACGCAGATACGTATTTCACATTTCTACAGGATCGTCGGTACGCCCCTGCTGGAGAAGAGATACATTCAACCAAACATAACTACCTTGCTATCAAACAGAAATTATTAAGACAGAGCGTGAAAGATTATTCAGCGCTGTCTACATAATAACTGCCGAACTAAGCAACGTGTTTCTATAGACGGTAACAACCATATCTATAAAAACTATATTATCGTGTCTTCACTATTTGTCGGGCGAACCGAATGCGTATATAACAAAATAATTTGAAACATACATGAGTGGGTAAAACCACACCAATTTGTATAATACAAAAGTATTTTTAATAATATAAAATATTATTAAAAATGGGGTGTGAAGAACACAATACAAGTTATATATTTGTGAATGTATCTCCTCTCCAGAGACGCAGATACGTATTTCACCTTTCTACAGGATCGTCGGTACGCCCCTGCTGGAGAAGAGATACATTCAACCTAACATAACTACCTTGCTGTCAAACAGAAATTATTAAGACAGAGCGTGAAAGAATATTCAGCGCTGTCTACATAATAACTTCCGAACTAAGCAACGTGTTTCTATAGACGGTAACAACCATATCTATAAAAACTGTATTATCGTGTCTTCACTACTTGTCGGGCGAACCGAATGCGTATATAACAAAATAATTTGAAACATACATGAGTGGGTAAAACCACACCAATTTGTATAATACAAAAGTATTTTTAATAATATAAAATATTATTAAAAATGGGGTGTGAAGAACACAATACAAGTTATATATTTGTGAATGTATCTCCTCTCCAGAGACGCAGATACGTATTTCACCTTTCTACAGGATCGTCGGTGCGCCCCTGCTGGAGAAGAGATACATTCAACCAAACATAACTACCTTGCTATCAAACAGAAATTATTAAGACAGAGCGTGAAAGAATATTCAGCGCTGTCTACATAATAACTGCCGAACTAAGCAACGTGTTTCTATAGACGGTAACAACCATATCTATAAAAACTGTATTATCGTGTCTTCACTACTTGTCGGGCGAACCGAATGCGTATATAACAAAATAATTTGAAACATACATGAGTGGGTAAAACCACACCAATTTGTATAATACAAAAGTATTTTTAATAATATAAAATATTATTAAAAATGGGGTGTGCACAATACAAGTTATATATTTGTGAATGTACAAATATATAACTTGTATTGTGTTCTTCACACCCCATTTTTAATAATATTTTATATTATTAAAAATACTTTTGTATTATACAAATTGGTGTGGTTTTACCCACTCATGTATGTTTCAAATTATTTTGTTATATACGCATTCGGTTCGCCCGACAAGTAGTGAAGACACGATAATACAGTTTTTATAGATATGGTTGTTACCGTCTATAGAAACACGTTGCTTAGTTCGGCAGTTATTATGTAGACAGGGCTGAATATTCTTTCACGCTCTGTCTTAATAATTTATGTTTGATAGCAAGGTAGTTATGTTTGGTTGAATGTATCTCTTCTCCAGCAGGGGCGTACCGACGATCCTGTAGAAAGGTGAAATACGTATCTGCGTCTCTGGAGAGGAGATACATTCACAAATATATTCCTCCTTATACTTTTTGCCTATTTCGTTTTATTTAAATACTTCATAAAAATGGTATTGTATTTCCGTATGTGTCCATTAGTTTTATATTATTTAACAAGATATTGTAATCGATAATGTCACGAGTCTTTGAATGATCAAAAGGCATTTCGTATATAGATCCACGTAAACTTTATGTTCACTGAAAATTTTTTTCTATAACAATAACGTGGTTGCAAGATACTCCTGGTTATTTCTTCTTCAACTCTCCTTTTAAAATCTGAAATAGTTGGTGCAAGCATTTCGAAAACTTTAATCTTTAAATTAAATTTGCTCAAATCGAGAAACAAACTGCGTACAGTATTTATCAACATTTTAGCGGCATGAGATATTATTCTAACGAAACTACATGTCACGCATTCTGTTTTTTTATGCTTCATTATTTGGCATAGAATCCAATACGAAACAATTTTTTAACAATTCAGTTTCACCTCACAAAAACAACAGAAATAAGAAGACAGAAGGCCAATGAATATGCTAATGACCCAGTCAAGAATTAGAAGAAAAGAAGAAGTCACACAGGTTACTTTCCTGATTGATTATTGTCGTTCTGTGGTGAACTACAGCTCCTAGGAAATTCCATCTGTTGATACTTCTCTGCGATAGCGTTTTATCTCCAAATGCAATTGCTGCATATAATGTTCTTCAGATAAACCAATTTTCATTGGAAACTTTCTTAATTATTACACCAAGAAAGTTAACCATTTGGATATATTTTTACAAGCCACTGTGACTCAATTTTTGTTTTTAAAGGATACATTTGTGCTGTTGAGGATACATTTAATACCCTTTCGTAATATTTTAATTTCAAACATTTTTTATGGCTAAATATCAGTAAATCTAGGATATGCAGTTCAAACATAAGATTTCCAATTTTATAAATATTTAACGTTCATTTTCGAATTTTAACCACCGTATAACATACTTTTATTAGCACATTCAAATGGTAAAGCTTTCTTTAAATTCTAAGAAAACGATATCTTTTACATTTACAAATTTATTGATTTTTTAATACATCAGACCGCTTGTTTTATTGCCTAGGGTTATCAGTGAACGCATTCAATAGACGATATTTAATTTGACCATCTATTGTTAACTAAATATATGTAATAGGATTCCATTACTGTACAAAGGAATATACCAGAACTACATACTTATTGATTTCTTAATACATCAGAGCGCTTGTTTTATTGCCTAGGGTTATCAGTGAACGCATTCAAGAGACGATATTTAATCTGACCATCTATTGTTAACTAAATATATGTAATACGATTCCATTACTGTACAAAGGAATATACCAGAACTACATACTTAGGTTTATGACACCTACTAATACTTAATTTATTTAATTATTTATTTATTTATTAGTAAGATCTTTAAGACGCTATCGTAAATCTTGGGTATTATTGTTTGTAGGCACAATTTCCAGGAAGTAATAACACAAAAATTCCCCGTTACGACATCAAACAATACACTGTACAATCAATCCGCGTATGTTAATATGTAATAGTTAAGGGTAGTGATATATTTTTAACTACTTGTAAAACAGTACAGCATATTAATTCTCTTCATAACATTCATATAGATTAGTATGAACTCAAACACAGTATCAACTCAACATCAGTACAAGACACACAGTCTTCTTCGTAACATCATAATAATCATACTTTAACAAGAGACACCAGTCTCAACAGCAGTTTTATGTTAGTATAAGTCGTAAATCCAAAATGAATGTATATAGTGTAAATAAATATATTTAGATGAAAGTACATTTATTCATTTTGACAGTCACCGAAGATTTAAATAGTGAAGTGTATACAGCCTACAACCCGTGCACGCTAAAGGAACATCGGGTCGTGATTCTAGTAACTGCCGTTGAAACATCACAGCCAGAAAACGGAGTCAATGCAAAAATTTGGTCCACGAGGCAACATCAATAATAACATTGGTATATCAAGCCCGAAAATGTTGGTCCTTCGAGTCGGATCAATTTGGTCTTCGAGACCCATCATAATATTGGTCCTTCACGAACCCGACTCCCCAACATATGCCAAGTTATAAAATTGCGTACAAAGTTACTATAGCTCTATGTAATAATTCTTAGTGCTTTATTCGACAGTTCCGATTATTGATAAAGTTACGTAGCTGAAAACTGCCCTTTTCGAATCATGTTTTCATTTTCTCTAAAAAGTACAAAAATTTTGCGATAAAAGTCCCAAGGATTAGTTATACCACTGTTTTGCATCTTTCAATCAATTTGAAACTTATGCGGATGAAAATTTAATCACAACCAAAAATTCCAGATATTTACTTGTTGGAAATACTCTGGAAAAGCAGAATTCCTTGAAGTATTTGCAGCTGTAAATTTAGCGATCTAGCTATCGTACATTTTAAGAACATTTGAAGATTAAATCAGTCTCTTCAAATTGTTGCATATATTGACAATACACAAAATGTTATGCGACATTATCGGAATTATAATTTTTGCAAAACTTTAATTGCAAATATACTCTGTTTATCTAACGATTGTTTATTAAAAAGTTAACCGAAATAATACACCATTATTATCTTCTGTCTTATAGGAATGAAACCGAGATTAACTGGTGCTTAAAACTTCCTAGACTTTTTATATCTTTTTCACTAATATGAAATCCTACTGTTTTAAAGCTCTTTTAATTAGAATTATTTAAATAAAATGTCTAAATTTTTTTCAATTTCGATATCATGAAATAAAAAAATCATTTTTATTTTTTAATTTTATTTTTATTTAGCTTTCTCTTCCAAAAAAGTAACACAATAATTTGCCTAATAGGTACGTATACATTAGTTCATTCAGTCGGTATTTTTCAACAAACATGTTATTTATATTATCTGCATTGATGTCTCAAAAAGCTAGCTCATTTATGTTTCATCTTAAAATAAACATTTTATATAAATCATGGAATTTGTAATTGCGTAAATGGAAAAACCAATAATAGCACTATAAATAATCACGTAAACATTTTTTATTGCTTATTCTTAAATAGTTAAACGAAAGTTCCCCAAATTTTTCAAAATAGATATAAAATCACATTTTAAGAAGTTCATTTATTTTAGTGGAAATAAGATTTAATTTGAATCCATAACCGTATTATTTGTACTTTCAATTAGTGCTTCCTTTTTCATATACAGTGACTCACAGTAAAAATGTACACCACGTGTGAAAATAAATTGTTTAAATTAAACATATTGTAAAATACTTGTCTTTCTGGGTTCGTTGTAAATAAAATAAAACTAACGGTAATTTAAACACACATTATATTAATAATAAAACAAATACACTAAAAACATTTAATAACTAATAATAACAGTATTTATATATCAATATTTATATAACAGTATCAACACGACGGCGATTACTCGTTGAATGAATCTTCTATTTTCTCGCTCCATCAGTTGGCGTTTTCTCTAGACGGGTCTAGGCAGTGGTAACGTCATTGTATAACTTACATCAGAATATATTAATATCAATGGTTTTATTAATAATATCATAAAACGTATTTAGTTACATATTTACACTAACTAGAAAAGTAAAAACTAAAATAAATTTAAGATAATTTTTGGAAATAAGCAGTTCCAGATCACAGTGAAAGTCCATGCATTTATAAAAATATTGGAAAACACACACATATTAGAAATCGTTTGCATTAGTTTTGGTCTATAGATGTTACTTATTTCTACCGATTCTTTCTTCAAAACATTCTTGTTTGAAACGGTATGGAGATCTAAAACGGTAATCTAATTTGTTCCGTATTTTTCTTATCATGTTCAAATCAGAAGATTGAGCAGGTATTTTAGCAATTTTTAGGCAACGATAGCACAACCATTTTTACGTGTGCATCGTGTTTCGAGTCGTTGCTCTGATAAAACTGAAAGTTTTCAGTAATTGCATGTTGGGAGTTAATTTCTTTTTAATCTCCATAATCTCATTCATCTATTACGGCATCGAGTGTAGATTACCTAAACCAAATGCACCCATGCAGCCCCCCATTAATACAGAGTTATTGTTACGTTTAACAGTGAATCTAGTATTCGTTCTTCTCCCCAACATTATCCTTCCACCCGACCCGGACGCATTGAATTTGCATTCATCCGTAAATAAGACAGATTTCCGACATTCAAAATATTTGTCACCAGCACAACTTATTCGTTCCTTTTTGTTTTTCTGATTGGTGTATGCGCCATGCAACCATTATAATCGTATTTTCATAATAGTGTTCTTGCACATTCGAGGCCAACCTATTTTAAAATTTTCCTAGATCTAATGGGTGATTCATTTGGAGGTACGTTTTTAGGTGGGGATTTGGCTGAGCGCGCATGCGACGCGTCAGCGGACTGCGCATTCTGGTTCAGTACTATTTGACATTACGTAATGGAAAGACTTAGCTCGGCACAGCGTCTACAAATAGTACAGCTTTATTACGAAAATGGGCGTTCTACAAGGAATGTGTATCGTGCGCTTAGAGCAACATATGGGCCACATAATCGGCCTACCGAACGCACAATTCGCTATACCATCAATAAGTTTGAAACTCAATTTACAATAATGGATAATACGCGACCACATAGACCTCATCCAGCACGTAGTGAAGGAAATATAGCGGCGGTAGCAGCGAGTGTACGCGAAGACCGGGAAGAATCAATTCGTCGCCGTTCTCAACAGCTTGGTTTGTCGTATGCAACAACTTGGCGTATTTTACGAAAGGATCTTGGTTTAAAAGCATACAAAATTCAACTAGTGCAAGAACTAAAGGCGACCGACCTTCCGAATCGTTTCCGTTTCAGCCGTTGGATTCTTGATAAACTTGCAGAAGACCCACTGTTTTCGTCAGAAATTTTGTTCTCCGATGAGGCCCATTTCTGGCTTAATGGGTACGTGAATAAGCAAAATGCCCGTATTTGGGGTGATGAGCAACCTGAAGAGATTGAAGTGCTACCATTACATCCAGACAAAACAACTGTTTGGTGCGGATTATGGGCCGGTGGAATAATTGGTCCATATTTCTTCAAAACAGAAGCCGGCCGGAATGTGACTGTGAATGGCGACCGTTATCGCGCCTTGATAAGGGACTATTTGCTGCCTGATCTTGACACCCGTGGTCTACAAGACATTTACTTCCAACAAGATGGCGCCACTAGCCATACAGCTCGTGAAACTATGGCTTTACTGCGAGAACGATTTGGTGAACATTTAATTTCACGCTTCGGACCAGTAAATTGGCCGCCTAGATCTTGTGACATCACACCTTTAGACTTTTTTCTGTGGGGCTACGTGAAGTCTAAAGTCTACATGGATAAACCGGCTACAATTGAGGCATTGGAGGCCAATATTACTCGGGTCATTGGACAAATACCACTCGAAATGCTAGAACGCGTCATTGAAAATTGGAACAGCAGAATAGACTACGTTAACCGCAGTCGCGGCCAACATTTGAGAGAAATAATCTTTAAAAAATAATTGTAAAGAATGGTTCTTTTGTATGATAATCAAGTTTCTTAAATAAGTTGGCCTTTTTCATTTGTTCTTTGCTTTTGGAAAAAGTATCTCTAAATGAATCACCCATTATACTACGAGAGTCAAAACAATTTTTATGGGAACAAACTATTTTATTGTTTTACAAAATATTCGCCTCTATGGTCTATGCACTTTTGCATGCGTACGAACCAGTTCTCAAAATATTTTTTCCACTCTGAAGGTGTATCTCAGAAACATGGTTTTCAAAGGCTTCGACTGCTTCTTGAGGTGTTGAAAATCGCTGTCCACGCATTTTTTGTTTCACAGTTGGGAACAAAAGAAATCATTCGGCGGCAAGTCAGGTGAATATGGACAAGGAGACATTATTTCAACGCATTTCTCCTTCAAATAATCAACTGCTAGACGTGCTGTATGGGAACTCGCATTGTCGTAATGAAGAATAATGCGACGCTCTCAGTTGTTCTTCCTGATTTCGTCTATAACTTTTGGCAAACAAATTACTATATACCATTCAGCGTTAACAGTTTTTCGATCCTCTAAAGGAATTATTGCGATATGTCCTGTACAGCTGAAGAAACAAGCGATTATTTTCTTGGAAGTGCTCCTTGCATGAACAACTTTTGTGGGATTCGGTTCATCTTGGAATACCCATGCAGTAGATTGCTACTTGGTTTCCGGCTCATACGCATATATCCATGTTTCGGCATCTGTGACGATGTTGTATTCGGATTTTGCGGTTCCTATGTCGAATTTTTTGTTCTCTACACCTATTGACACGAGCTGCTTTCTGTGTTTCGGTCACGTTATGTGCAATCCATCTAGAACATATTTTTTTTTACAAATAAATGTTCATGCGAAATCGAAGAAATTGCAGTCTGCGATATGTCAAGAGATGCCTCTACTTCACTGTAGGTCACATGTCGACCTTGTTCTATAATTTTCCGCACAGCATCGATATTCCGATATTCCGATATAATGAACTTTTTGCTTAATTAAAATTAGGAAATAAGATTCCTAATATAGAATTACATTAATATTGAATTCAGAAATTGGTAGTTACAATTCAGTGTAAATAACGAGAGTTCAATTAGTCTTTACGTTCGGGGTAGCTATGTATTGTAAAACGCATGTCGTTACTAATTTATAAATGTCATGAATTACTACTTACTTGACAGAAGTTTGACTTAAGTCAAAACATACATTACCTATTTTCTATGTGTCACTTAAAAGGTTACACTTAATAGGTTATAGTAATAATTTAAGACAAATCCATGACTGCCCAGGACGTAAAGATTAATTGAACTCTTGTTATAAAGAATATACACTGAATTATTCCTTCGCATATGGACAACTATCCTTGATTTTCAATTGTATATAGGTCCTCAAGCTGCATTAGAAAACAAGTAACAGAAGCTCATGGTTACGCAAATACTCTTCATCTCTAAGATTAATTTAGTTGTCATGAGTTCAAAATAAGATTATCGTCATTGTATTGCAGAAAATACTACTCTAATAAGAAATTCATCATCTAAATTTTGTCGTAACAAATATATTTCGTGGTTTCTTTTCAAAACACATTAATTAATTACATGGCTGGCTTTTGGTGAAACATTTTTATCTGTAATTAAAACTAAAACTTGAAACATTTAGTATTGTTACACAATTTATATTTCTCTATGTACATCTTGTCTTACGGTATTTTCAAGAGAATACAAAAGTAAACAGTTTTGTATTTTAAAATTTAAAGCACTTAAAAAGTAAACTCCTTAGTTTACTTTTGTAATCTCTTGATAATACCGCAAGGCGAAATGTACATAGAAATTATTATAAATTGTGTAACAACATCAAACGTTTTTTAGTTTATTGAAAAATTTATCAGCTATGTACCTATACATTTTTTTGCGTAAAAAAACTTCCTTGTCACTTCTTTCTATATTTATGCATCAATAGCTGCGCTCTTCTTGAAACAATGAATTACTTTGTGTTTATTATATGTATACATTCTTGCAAATTTATTGTTTCTTAAAATGAACTATTAACACATATTATCCATTAAATTAACCACAACTTTTGATTTGAAAGTCGTCATGTTTCTAGTTTTGTCTGGAGTTTTTTTTAAAATTAAGTATTGTGGCCATCACAATTGGCGACTAGCTTAATAAGTTTCGAGAATGAATAAAAGTCGGTGTCTTTTTATGTTCAAAATTGTGGTCACCAGTGGCCGCCAGTCATATTTGAATTTACGAAGATGCACATGTGAAATTAACGACAAGAATATTATCAGAATATTTTTATTTTCTTAGTTTTTAAAGTACAAAGAGAAGCTTTTATCTGGAATTATATTACCACATTTTTTCCTTCTTTTAAATACGCTCGGCATGAAGGAATTTCCTCTTTTATTATTTGCATACTGTCTTGACTGACATAGTTACACTTTCTTGAAATATATTACATTTAAAATAGTTACTGAACAAATCAGCAACAGCTAACATTTCTTTTCAATTCTGACAATTTTTCAGGAAATGTTATTATATGGTTTCTTTGACTGCTAACCACTATAAAGCACTGGTTAAGAGTTAATACGTTTTGGCGTCTGCTACTTCGAACACTTGAATATCCTGTTTATTTATTTGTGCGAAAACAATACAGCAACAATACAACAATACATATTATAAATATACTGGCCGCCATAAGTAAATAAACACGCAGGAAACCTATATATATTTTAATGAAATTTGCAGGAAAGACGTATTTTATTCGTATTAAGAAACGATGAAAATTTCAACAAGATAGAATTTTAACAATTAATAATAAAACTAATAATGCGTAGGCCATCCTCTACTTCTTACGCCTTCAGCTACTCGATTAGGCGTTCTCGAAATAAGCGCATCTATGGTAGCCTGTGGTATCCTGTCCCAAACTTCTAAAATCCGTCATGGGAGAATTTCTATACTGCTTGAGGGTGGCTGTAAATCATTCACCCTTCGTCCTATCATATCCCTACGTGTTCTATAGGGGATAAGTCTGACGATCACGACGGCCATGGAAGCAGATCAATATTAGCATTATTCATAAACTCCATAGTAACCCTTGCGGTATGTGGCCGCGCATTATCCTGTTGAAAAATGGGATTTACCAGCTCCTGCAGATATGGGATTAACGCTGGTCTCAACACACGATTTATAAAACGATTCGCATTTAATGTTCCTTGAATATTTACTAAAGGTGATCTACCTCAATACCAGATAGCGCCCCACACCATTACACCTTGAGTTAGAGCCATATGTCGTTGTTGAGAAAACTGCAAATTTCTTCTTTGTCTAGGACGTCTTCTGACCATTCTGCGACCATCATGAGACCTTAAACAAAATCGAAATTCGTCGCTAAAAACGACTCGATTCCATTCCTCATTCCAAAGCAACCTATCATCAGCCCATTCCAGTGGTGCAGTTCGATGACATGGAGCTAGAGGTAAATAAAGAAGGTACCATCTAAACCCAAAAGATCGAATTCTTCGATACACAGATCGTATGGAGATCTGTTAATGAATCAATGAATCAATCACCAATTTCTCTTGTTGAAGAAAAATGGTCTCTTCTAAGAGCCACAAGACGAAGAGCACGACCGGTGGTGAGTCCAGGACGTCCAGGCCATGGACGTCGTCGCAGCTCATTATTTTCTATCCATCTTCGCCAACATAGAGCAATTGTAGCAACAATGCAGCCCACACGATTAGCGACATCACAAAATGATAATCCGGCTTCTCGTAAGCCGACTATTCTACCACGTTCAAATTTCGTTAATTGATGAAAATTTGCGCGTCGTCGAATAGAAGGCATTTTTTCCACTATGACACTAATTAAGCCTCTACGTATGCTTTATAGTGACACTTAAGTAAACAACGCCAAATAAATGTCAAAAGAAAACACTAGCTATTGTTTATTATTATTTTTATGGTACCTTGATTATTTTTCTGTTGTATCTTGTTGAAATTGTCATCGTTTCTTAATACGAATGAAATACGTCTTTCCTGGAAATTTCATTAAAGTATATCTACGTTTACTGGGTGTTCATTTACTTATGGCGGCCAGTATATATAAAAATACTAATTAAACATTAACCCATATAAACTAACATAAGCTTGTAAACGGAGATCAAATGTAACGGAGGAAGTTAAAATGCTGTTATTAAATGGAAGAATATAATAAAATGATCAACATTTTTAAGTGGTGTACAAGTGAGCAAACGGTGTATAGAAATGTAGTAATCAATTTCAACAATAAAATTTTCCCCATATATCAAATAAGTAATAATAATAAAGTTTATTAAAAACAAATATCCTATAGTTAACCCAAATAGAGAAGTACATATTACGTCACTTGTAGCTGTACGAACAAAAGTTGCCAGTGGCGTAGACATTTTGAATGGTTTAATGTATTTTATGGTGTGGAAAAATAAAACAAAGTTTGAGGCATTTTATGTAGTGGAAAAATAAAACAATGCTTGATGTTATAAAGACACTTATTTTGGTTAATGTGAACATTACTGTAAACTATTTATTATTGCGACGTAACTACAGCTTGGCACGCTACTGACGCCTCAGCTGATATCAGGCTAACCCTTGGCGCGCAATAATGGACTCGACCGACGAAAATAAACGATCTGCGCATGTGACGTAATATTCGTCACTTCTTTATTTGAGTTATGTTTACCTATTTTGTGCTTAAACTAAACCACTGATGTGTCCGGCCAGCTTATCTCAAGGTGGCAGGATGTTACGTACATGCAGTAGTTAATGTAATTAAACCAGAATAAAATCAAAACTCCTGATTTTAGTATAATTTTGCTCATACAAAAATGGTAAAAATGGGTTAAATAAAACAATTACTGATTTTTTTAACGAGAGGGTTTAATGATTTGAAAATATATTAAAATAGTACAGTTTATTATAATATAAAGCGTAAAAGAAAATAGTAGCATATATAAAATTGTAAATTTGAAGTGAAATTGAGGTTATAGTATTTGACACAATTAAAATGGTTAAAAACAAAATTCATGAATTTCGCTTACGGATGATCTACATAAATTTTAATAAGGCCTTAATTAAATTGACATGACGATTATTGAGTATATAATAAATAAATAAATAATTAAATAAATAAGTAAATAATTAAAAAAATTGAAGTTCAAAAAATATTAAAGTTCATAAAGAAACTTTGCCACTTGAAGCAAGTCAAGATAGTTGAAATTGATGTCCCTGTAGATTAGGCCAGGCGTTAGATGTGTCAGTGGCGCAATAATGGCGGCTCGACTTTCAAATCCTCAAACCAGAAATTGCAAAAGGAATTGAAAGCAATTAAATTGAAAAATTTCACACAGTGGACTAAAACTTTTGTTACCTTGTCGTGTTTACATAAAATCCTATTAACACATCGTGTCCGTAATCCACGAGTGGAATTACTTAAGCAGCGGCACACCGGCACAACGGGTTTTCCCTGAATAATATGTATTACCGAGCAATAAGTTGACAATAAACATCAGTGAAGCGAAAGATTTAACAAATATAGAAACTCAATACTGAGGGGAAATACTTGAATTTGAATATAACCAAATTGTGCGAATTCGCGATGTAAAATGTCGCAATAAGAAAAAACGCTTTTCGAGGGAAACAAGCTTCTTTCTATATAGTTTAGTTTGTTATTCGAATGAACTTCTTCAATAATAATAATATCAATAATAGCAATCAACAAATTGAACAAAAAACGCACTTAAAAATGTATGTAGTAGAATATACATACAACCATGTAGGATTACAAGATAAAATAGCAAATAAATTAACTAATGTTTGCTTGTTACAAAAAAAGGTTTAATTTTACTACGTTACTAAAAATAGTGGAGCTTTTGGTTGAAATTTTGAAGTCTCTTTGTCTCGAAAGATTTTTTAATGCTTCTTCGATGGTAATTGTTCGTAGTAGTTAATATTTAAACTCTCAAAATTTAATCTGGCATGACCATTTCTGCGCACATGCTGTGAAACCGTAGTTTGCCCGATTGTTTTTCTTCTCATGTCCACTCTTGGTGCTCTCTCGTCCTCTATTTACTAGTTTTTCCAGTTTATCTAACATACAAATTAACTTGTACACTTCTTTTCCTCTTAAAAAGCGTAGTTTGCCTTTTGCTTTGAAGAAGTTTCCCTGATGGTATTGGTATTTACACAACGATTTCAGACTCTTTTGAAATCTTCAATAATCCTATCGTTAAAGTAATGGGTGAAGGCTAATGTAATCATTTCAAACATTATTTATTCTGGCAATAACATTCACAGAACATTAAAGACTTCCTGCAATAGAATCGCTTGCAGGAATATTAAATCTACAAAATTAAGCGAAATGGCTGAGAAACTAGCGTAATTAGATAAATTGTTTATTTAAGCAATCGCATTTCCCTTTAGTAGGCATTCAATATATTTTGACATTATAATATATAATACTTTAGATTCTCGTATATTTAATACTGTTCTTGTAAAATACTTAAGTCCACTTTTACATATACGGCAAACTGAGGTAATCACGCCAACACATTCGAGCAATAGGTCAATTTAGCTTGATCAGAACTTGTCAGAATAATGATCGGTAAATTTGTTTTTCAATTATATTTTACAGACACAAATAATTACATCTAATTTTTTGTGGCTAATGCTTTTTATGTGGCGGATTACAATTGTAAATGAAACCAAGGTCTTCATGGCCACTTCACGGAACGTATTATTCTTTTTTCCTTGAAATAAAATCAATAAAGACAGATAGGATAAGCTACGCTTTCTGTTACACTTCTGTGATTACTGCTTTTCTAATGAATATCGTTAATATCATATTACCGAACGGAAAGGATGCAATAAAAAATTGCAATTGATACTTGAACGTGCCAGAGAATTCAATAGATTTAGTGTGAACTTATTGTTTTAATATAGAAAGTGCAGATTATTAGTGCATTGACGAACAAAAAGAAACAATACGAGTAACTGCATTTTTTAGATAAGTTGGATGTATTCTTATATTATTCTATTCTTATAATTTTGGATTGTAAACTATGGATTACAATTAGAATGTAGATGCTGTATTTATCGACAGGTCAGTTGTTTAATTTTTTTTAGAAAAGATTGTCGTTCTGTAATTAGCACAAGAAAGTGAGAAGGTTTTAAGTTTTATTTGGCTTGAATTTATTAAAAATAAATTTAGGAAGATAGCCTTAAGTCTTTTTTGTCTTCTCTCACGACTAAACTGTGGCGCATAATTAACGCATAATTATTAATGAATAACTGTTTTTCTTTTAATTTTATTTAACTTTAGCACTTAGTAACAATTAGTTTTGAGTTTGGAAATATGTTTACATTATGTTTTGAATATAACATCCGGCAAATACCGTCCATTGTTAGCTTCGACCTGACGTGCTCTATTCATAGTATTTTCCATTACTCTTGTTAGAATTTCAGGTCCCAACGTCCTAGCTTCTTCTCGAATATTAGCCTTAAGCTCTTGTATGATTCTTGGTTTATTTGCATATCTTTTAGATAACCCCAAAGAAAAAAATATTAAATCGAGCGAACGCGGTGGCCAGTTGAAATTAAAAAATCACGATATTATTCGATCGCCAAAAATTCCCCATAGTTTGACGGGTTATGTGAGTCATGGCTCCATCTTGTTTGAACCATAATTGTTGATGTCCATCCACATTAACCATATTTTCTTCGTCGTTTTCGAAAAAGTATAATATTTTCTGTGGTTACACCACACCAAACTGTGTACTTAACCGGATGCATTTGATGTTTGAACAATCACTCTTGGATTTTTGATGCCCGATATCCAGCAATTTTGTTTATTCACGTGGCCATTTAGGACCTCATCGCTCATTTCGTTCTCGGAACGAATTCTTGAAAACGCCGAACATGTTCGATGCAACCTTGTAGATTATTTTCTTTTAACTCATATACTAATTTACCAATTGCATCTTATAGGGAAAAAAGTATAATTACCATAAAATCCTTTGCAAAGACCGACTAGATATCTCCAACTGCTGAGAACGTTGCCCTGTGACAATTTCGGAGTTTTTCTCAATATTTTTTCACACCAGAGCAATGTTTTCCTTATTTCGAAATCTGCGATGTCTGCGAGAACGCAGATCCCCGACAGCCTATTGTTGGTATAAATTCTGAACCAATCGATAAATTGCGCCAGGCGCATTTCGAACATTAAAGGTATTACGATATGCTTGTTGTGTCAGAATAATCGAATGTTCTTTCTCAAAATAAAATTAAACAACTTTTGTTCTTTACTCTGTGTCGAGTCTCTCCAGAAATTTCCAAAGTTTTTCAAAGCCAATTCTGGAACAAGAAAGAAAAGCTTCTGTATACCAATCGGCATTTACCGTTTTACGATCTTCAAGACAAATTACTGTAAGGCAAGCGCTGTACCTGAGGAATACACCAACCACCTTTTTATTCCCACTTCTGCCGCGAATATTTTTTAAATACTGATTTGTATCGGGGTTATAATTAGTAATGAAACGATTCCGATTACGATTAATCGTAATCGACGAGTATCAATATTTAGCGATTAATCGTTATCGTCGATTATCATTGCGATTATTGGCCGATTATCTGCCAAAAATATTTTCAATAGTAATATCACAAGAGAGTGAGAATATATTGAAAATAATTCGACAAATTTTCGAAAACTTGTTGCTAGGGAATAGACACGAGAGCCCGTAGGGTAGCCCGAGTGATAGGGCTCGAGTGGCTATTCCCGAATGGCAACAAGTTTGAGAAAGACTGGAGAATTATTTTCTAATTATTTCTCACTCTCGAGTGGTATTCGAAAGATTATTTGTTAATGTTTAAATAAAAAATACAGCATAAAAATACAACTTTTTAATATTATTTCTGTACATTTACAAAATTAATTAGTGTTAAAAGTTTGTATGTGAAATACACAATTATTGTAAATGTTTTGTCCGTGAGTGGTGGATTTTGCAACATTCTTCTGTTCTGTTGTGTTAAAAGTTATAACTTCTCCCTTGTCTCTTAGGTTATTAATCAAACTTGAATGATGTTCATTATTCAACTGGAGGTACTGTTTCAATGAACTAAATGAGCTGTGGCCCGTAATTTTTATTATTTCCTGCTCGGTAACACCTGCTTTCGCTAGATGAGACACTGCACTTGACCTTGAAGAATGGTTCGTAATTTTTATTTTTTTAGTGTCCAGCCCAATCATGTCCGCCGATTCTTTCATCCACTTCGACATTATGTTCACCCCCAACGGCATATTTTTGTACCATCCTGAAGAAGGCGGTTTATCCCAAGCAATGTTTACTGTTAAAAAAAGTCTGTCAGTTTTTATATGTTCGTTCCTCTTGCTTAGCAATTTCTTGAGCAGTCGGACAGGACACGCATCAGGCTTTTCAGTATTTGGTATTAACCATTTACTATCAGTCAACTTTTGTGCCCCACCTTGCGCTGTTTTAGAGAAAACCGGATTATACTCTACTCTCCAGTGGCCGAACCAACATTGTCTGTTTCTTCTTGAAAATAATGCACTAAACATTGACAACCTTCTCCCCCACGCCATGCTAGCTCATATGAAGCAATGTGATAAAAGCATTTTTGCAAACCGAAGGGGGTCTCCTCGTCGTAGCGTTTTATTATTTCCATGATTTGTTCATTAGTTAGAATTGCAGAACTTTGCTTCCTTTTTTCTGGCACCTGTTGTAATATCTTACGTTTTGTATTTCTGGCTTCTCTCGCAGATTTAAATTCGATATCTTTAAAGGGGTCTAATTTTCTACTAAATTCGTTGTAGTACAACTCTTGCATTAATTTGGCGGTTTTATTCCACATTGTTTTAATAACGGCTTCTTTGTAATCTTCTCCATTGCACCTTTTCATATTAAATCCCCAGTTTTTCAAAATGTTTGCCAGTTTTGTGACTGGTGTATTTCCTTCTAATTTGTAACCCCGTTCGTCGCAAAATGATTGGAATTGTTTCCATATTGAATTATTACTAACCATAGTATTTTTGCACGAATTTTCTTTAATCTGTGCGTTTATATCTTCCACTGATGATGAACTAAATCGCTTATGGTTCATTGCTTCCAATTTGCAATAATACTGGTGACAGGTGTCAAAACTAGAAAATACGTTGTCAACAAACAGAAACAAAATACTAGAAAATATTCTCGGGAGAATAATGTACTAAGATTATTCTCACTATAATAATATTGTGATTGCACAGAATTAAACACGTGTCCGCAAATACTGCTAAACGATTGGTTAATAAAATTATTAAAAAATAATCAAATAAATTTTGTTTAAATTCTCGTTTAACAACCTTTATAAACGCGTTTTATAGATTGCATGTTTATGTGATGTATCCGAAAGCAAATTTTGGGAATTCTTCTTTGACTGCTTGGGGAGTCCCAGCCGCGATCGTAAGTGAATACAGGAGACAGATAGTAACAGAATTGAATACCGCCGGTGCAAGCCTGTTTTGTGAGAAAATTGGTAAATATTTAGGTTTTGTTTGGCGTTTTAACTTATTAGTACTTCTAGTGTCATCAAAACGAAAGTTGATTAGTTATAGTTGGCAGCATTTTGAAAAGACATGTGAAACCCTACAAGAATCTAAATGTAAGTACTGCAATGTTAAAATTTCTTGTGTGGGGAAAAATACCTAAAATATGTGGAACCATACCTCTATCGATATTCAAAAACAGTCAGATGTAGTTCCTAGTATCCCTAGTACACCTACCAAGCCTCCGGAAAAACTAGATATGATTGTATATCCAGAATTATTTCTAATAATTATAAAAGAAATTTTCTTCGAAAATCCTCCACCGAACTTTTCTAAGATAAACCTATATCACTGAACTCCTATTTGTTCTTGTTCTTTGGTTAATAAATGTCCACCGATTTGCCAGCTTGATGTGATGATGTATGGTGAAGATCAAAATACACACCCAAATTCCTAATTAGAGAACATTCGAAGAAGTAATAGACGAACTGTAGATACTTTCCATTTGGTCGAAAAATAAACAGGATTCTACAGTCTTGGACTACAGGAAAAAAATTATTTCCCAAAAAGCATTTTGCTAAATTTCAATGTTGCTTGACGATAAAAAGTTTGCATTTATATATTCTTTAACTTGGAAAATTGCAACTGCAAGCTCTCAAAAGAATGGTCAGCAAACATATACATATGCTTGTGCTGTGTGTTTTATCTGCGTCCTTAGCAAAAAATAAACTATGTTTAAGTACTTTATTAACCTACTGCATATGTTTTCATAGGATGGATATATCTAAGATTGAGATTACAAGAGAAACCGATTTAGGATTTAGGATTAATTATAATATTGAATTTTTATTATTAATTGGGTGATTAATTCTAAATCCTTCATTAGACATTAGGTGGATAGTATAATAAAATATATACCATATGCTAATTCAAAATAATTACTGTTGAATAGAATATTTTACATTTTAAATTGTATATTAAATAATTAATAATCGACGAAGGAGATACTTGTTGAAACTTCATTATATAGATATAATAAAACACAGTTGTATAGTTTCAAAATAATATATATGCACTACATATGTTTCACCACACTGTGGCTTCATCAGGTGGATGAATATACTAATTCAAAATATTTTGAATTAGTATATTCATCCACCTGATGAAGCCACAGTGTGGTGAAACATATGTAGTGCATATATATATTATTTTGAAACTATACAACTGTGTTTTATTATATCTATATTAAATAATTTTTTGTAGCCCCTTGTAGAATGAGACTGGTTAAATTCCCTTTGAATGGCGACCATTTCGACATCAAATGAAATTGCATAAATTACGTCGATTAAAGATATTTAATAATTATTTCTATGTTTTAACGCATTTCTAATATTGAATCAAGAAATGTAATATCATATAAATGAAAATACCGTAATCGGTTAGAAAAACATTCTCGATTTAAAAACCAAATATTTGGCTTGCGGTTTGTTTACTAATATTTAATATGTGTGGTTCTCAGAAGCACTGTCTGTGTTTTTTCTTCTCTTTACGGTTAGTTCTTGCTTTGAAATCATCTCGGATATCAAATCGAATTTGCTTTTACTTTCAACTCTCTCACAACTCCATAATTATATTTACATACAGAATATATAGCGTGTAGGTTTTGTGAAGATTTAAAGAGGAACTAACCGCACATGTAACTTGGAAATTGAATATTTGTGTTTGTTTGTACTCTTTAAAAACAAATTGAATATATGTATTTAAAATTCTTTCGGGACATTTGTATTTGTAGCAAAAAGTAGGTGACGACAGAATGAACCAGAACTTACGAAACTCAGACAAAAATATTGTGTAACAGCAGTAAAGAAGAAATTCACTATAAACAAAACAGATAGTAATTTAAAGTAAAAATAAAACGAATAGTTAAAATCTTCACTTTAGTAATATTTGTTAAAACGACAATTGCTTCGCCAACATCAGGTGCTTACAAAGAGCGCGTTACAAACTTTTTGTTTAAATTAGAATTTTTGTTCTTTTCAAATTTATTATGGAATATTCGGTTTGTTAAATTTTTAATAATGAATGGATATCATTTAGAATATTTATTTAAATTAACGAGATACTTATGGACAAATCTGTTGACAGCAATGTGCAGAGTTCGGGTGAAATGAGAGATGAAAAATTGTGTGAAAATAAAATAATCCAATTAATCCAAGAAAAGGATATTTATTTGATTACAGGAAACTTTCTGAATTTGTATTTCGGGCAGTCATCCTTTGAGTAATAACATTATATATTATATAATTCTAATTTAAAAATTACAAACGTAAAAATGAAACGTGTATACATATGTACTCTTCATTATATCAGTTAGCGGAATTACACTCCATCAGTTCTCTAAAGGTCTCAAATCATTAGAATTACCATCCAAAGTCCACGAATTAATGCAGCGGTCAATAATATTCAACACATGTAATATAGAATTATACAGAAGTTAATCCAATGTTAATAAATAAAAATAACCTTTATCAACGAAGGTCTTAATCAACTAAAAACAATTATCGTCCGAAACCATAAAGAAGATAGAAGCATATCAAAATGCAGATAATACTATTATAAACTTGAATCATAATAAGAAAAGTTTTTAACATCCCTTGGACAACTAAATTTGGTCTAGCAAAACATCATAGGTCCTGTAGTAGATACCATTCTATGATGTATATCAGTACAGCATAACCAGCTGCGTGCAGCCAAGCTCAAACGCACAGATATATGGTTTGAGTAAAGTGTTTCCCTGTGACAGGCTGAGAAAGTGATAAGTTGACGTCATACTAATACTAATTATAATACCAACAATAAATTATATCATAGAACTTATAGTAAATACCGTTTTATCATATATACGAACACCGCAACATTAACCGCGTATCACCGAGCTCATACCCACAGATATGTGAGTAGACTAAAATGGTTCCCGCCTACAGGCTGAGGAAGTGTGAAATACCAGGGTGATTAGGAAACTGCTTGGTCTAACAAAGAAATCGCAATGACCAAAATATTTTATTTTCTAAATATACTCTCCTGCTCGCTCAATACACTTACTTCAACGATATTCCAAATTAGTAATGCCTTCATTGTAGGTCGATGATCCAAGTCCTCGAAATTGCTATTTCTCGTTTTTTTCTATTTTAGGTTTTAGTTTTGAAAAAAAATGTTTATTTGTATTGCTAAGTTTATATGTTGTAGCTATCTTTTTTAAAGTATATTTGATTTTTTCTGATTATTGTGGAACATATGGAATCGTGATATATATTGTTTCATTGTTTAAATTGTTGTATTGGTGTCTGAAATGTTGTATTCTTTTTTTAATTGTTTGTTCTATAAGTTGTGGTGGATAGTTATTATCTGTTAAGATCGTTTTAATTTTCTTAATGTTATCTTTTCTGTATTAAATATGTGATAGTTTTACTGCTGTATCAGTCGGGCTCTCCGATTTCAACCCGGGGCTGGGCTGTCCGAGTAGGTTTTCGAGGCTTTCCTTCTCGTTCTAGGCGATAGCCGATAGTTTAACATCATAAGTCGCTTCACGGGCGCAAGTATAATAATAACTAATGACTAGACTGCGAAACCGACGCTTTCCTCTAATGAGTCATTCAGGCGTAGACAGAGTCGGTTTCCACTTTTTGGTAGTCATTGCGCTAGTGAACGCACATGGAGTGTCTTTCACATTTAGATACGTGTTGCTTACACTTTATTATTTCGATAGGTCTAGAAACACTTCTTTTCAATTGTTTATATTAGTTATTCATTTCTGTTATACCAGAAATTCTTTTATTTTTATTTTAGAGTTTCTTTTAATATTTTTTTATAAAAAAAAATTAAATTGGGTTTTATCATTACTTCTTCCATTTTTTAAATACATACATATATATTATCGTTTTGTATATATAGCATTATACAATGGCCCCTCCGAAACGCCCGCATGAGGAACTTTTAGACAGCTGGATTAAAGATTTTGTTTTTTTTGAAATTATTAATTAAAATTAATTAATTAAAAAATTTGCACAAGTACATTTAAATGTTTAAAAAAGTCGAGACTAATCTAAATATGTACTAAAATGTATCGCGATCAACCGAGTACATCAACAGACAGTTTTTATACAGACCTCTGTAAAGACTTTGTTGCAGCAAATATACCTTTCGGAAAACTGGACAATATCGTCCTTAGACAGTTTTTAGCGAAATATACATCTAAACATATTCCTGATGAATCGAGTCTTCGAAAAACATGTTCCAAAAATATATAAAGAAGTTATTAATAAAATAAAAAACGAAATAAAAGACCATTACGTCTGGATGAGTGCAGATGAAACTACAGATTTACTAGGTAGAGGTATAATTAATATTATTATCGGTGTATTACATTCCGACATACCCACAGAACCCTATTTAATTGCAAATAAAGTAATCAAGCACGTAAATGCAAAGCTGGTAGTCGAAATTATTGTTAATGCTGTTGATAACATTTTTTATGGTGATGTGAACCACGAAAAAGCCTTGCTGTTTATGAGTGATGCAGCAGCATATATGATAAAGGCTGGTAAACTAATGAAGGAAAGATTCCCCAATATTTTACATCACACATGTACCGCACACGCATGGTATAGAATTGCAGAGTTTATTAGAGAGGAATTCCCTAATGTCAACGAATTATTTAGTACCACTAAAAAGGTCTTTCTAAAAGCGGAAACACGAATTTCCTTGTACAAACAAAAATATTCGCATCTTTCAATTTTTCCTTCTACAGTTGTGACTAGGTGGGGAACATGGTTAGAAGCATGTTCGTTTTACTGTCATAATCTGAAAAATGTGGCAAGTGTAGTGGACAATTTAGAGGAGGATGCGCAAAGCCTTATCAAATGTAAAACTGTTATAAAGGATTCTTCCTTAAAAAATAATTTAAATTTTATCTATAAGCATTTTCACAACTTACCTAAACAAATTGAATATTTTGAAACGCAAGCGACAAAACTAGAAGATGGAATTAAAACTTTAGACAATATTCTAAATAACTTTAAAACTATTTCTGGAGAGTTTGGTGTTCGCTTAAATAATAAGATTGATGCAATATTTGCTCGTAGCCCTGATTTTAATGTCCTGAAAGGCTTTTGTACTAATGTTCAAAAATATGGAAATCGATAAATATATTAAATTTAAAGATTATTATTTCTATGCGCTCATTAGCTCTGATGTTGAGCGAAGTTTTTCTATATTTAAAGATATACTGTCTAATAAAAGAACGCACTTTACAGAATAAAGTTTAGAATATATTGTAATAATTAATGTGAATAAAAAATGTTTACTGTGGTGTGACTAAGCATTCATTTTAATAATAGGTGATATAATTCACTTGAAGTATATACTTTTTCAATATTTTGAATTTTTTCACTGTATAAAGTAAATGCATCTTGTATATACAGACTGTCCCGTAAAAAACGCCAACATTCATAATTCCGTTATTTATTGTCCGGTTTTATTTAAACAAAAAGTAAATTTAATAGCATCAAAAACACTATAAGATAGGAGTGTTTTATTTGTTTTCAATTGTTTTCATTAATGTCAAACGACAGTCAAGCTTTTTATTTTAAATGGCAACATATATATTTTTGGCTATATTGGGATTGTATTTTTTTTTTCTGAATTCAACGATGTTATAACATGTTTATTTTTGATAAACGTTTATTGCAAAAAAAAAACTATAAATTTCATCTTTGTCTTCCATTATTTATAAATATTCGAATGTGTCATCAAACATTTGAAATGTAAGTATTATAAATATTATTATAAGAAATAAAACACTTTACAATAAATGTTGAAATTGCCCGCCACCTTGTTTAACACATATCGCACATCTAATAATAAAAAATAAAAAAAAACTTTATAAATTTCATCTTTCATTATAGTAGACTTGGCCCAGTCCATTAGCATTATGTCAATGTGCCTTAAGTGTCAGTTTGACTTTATTAAGTTTTCTGTATTATCCTGTTCGAACGTTTTGCCGCAACAAAAAGCGTATTTTCGTTAAAAATGAATAACAATGAATTAACGGACATGTTACAAGTGTTCTTTGAATGTAATAAAAATCGCCTTCAAGCAGTTCGTCGGTACAGTGCTCGTTTTCCGGACAGAGAAGTTCCAGGTTCGACAATATTTCAGAGAATTGAAAAGAATTTAAGAAATTATGGATCATTTACCAAACCAAAAACACAAAAACGGAAATTCTCCGAAGATAAGGAATTAGATGTTCTTCTTGCAGTACAGAAAAATTCACGAACTTCGATTCGCGAAATTGCAGATAATATTGGGGTATCAAAAACTACAGTTCATGGTATTTTAAGAAAACACAAACTTAAACCGTACATAGCTCGAAAAGTTCATGCATTAGAACAAAATGATGCTGGCCGAAGAATCCAGTTTTGTCGTTTTTATTTAAATGCATTAGAACAAGACCCGAATTTTTACAGAAGGATAATTTGGTCTGATGAATGCACTTTTAGCAACAACGGTATTTTTAATAGAAGCATACATCGACAGTGGAGTGCAGACAATCCGAGATTTGTAATTGAAAATAATTTTCAAAGACGTTTCAACGTAAATGTTTGGTGTGGCATTTTAGGTGATCAATTAATTGGGCCATTTTTCAGAGATGGCTGCTTAAATCAAGAAAAATACTACACTTTATTACACGAAAATCTCCAAAACTTTTTAGATGAATTACCTTTGGCAAATTTAAATAGAATATTTTTTCAACAAGATGGGGCTCCCGCGCACAACGCCAGAGTAAATACTGATTTGTTGAACACCCAATTTGGAAATAGGTGGATAGGAACATCCGGTCCTATCGAGTGGCCTGCACGTTCACCGGATCTTACGCCCCTCGATTTTTGGTTTTGGGCTTATCTACAAGATCGAGTTTATTTAACAACTCCAGAAAATGTTGACATTTTAAGACAAAGAATTATTAACACTTGTCAAGAAGTACCTGCCGCTTGTCTTTTAAATGCGACCTTTGGAGTAATTAGGAGATGTGCGATATGTGTTGAACAAGGTGGCGGGCAATTTCAACATTTATTGTAAAGTGTTTTGTTTCTTATAATAATATTTATAATACTTACATTTCCAATGTTTCATGACACATTCGAATATTTATAAATAATGGAAGACAAAGATGAAATTTATAAAGTTTTTTTTTTGCAATAAACGTTTATCAAAAATAAACATGTTATACATCGTTGAATTCAGAAAAAAAAACCAATCCGAATATAGCCAAAAATATATATGTTGCCATTTAAAATAAAAAACTTGACTGTCGTTTGACATTAATGAAAACAATTGAAAACAAATAAAACACTATCTTATAGTGTTTTTGATGCTATTAAATTTACTTTTTGTTTAAATAAAACCGGACAATAAATAACGGAATTATGAATGTTGGCGTTTTTTACGGGACAGTCTGTATATATACAACGTGTCCAGGAAAGTATGCAACAAAGGGAAAACTTTTTTATGGTCTATTTCTCAGGAAATTTTATTCTTGATAAAAGTTTTTCCTTTACTTAAAACCCGTTTACCCGTTAAAACAAATGAAATATCGCTTTAAATAATGCAAATATTCTTTAATAGCTTGAAAATACAAAAAATGTTATTTTTATGTTTTAAACAAGCATCATTCTATATGATGCCCCTCTCGGTCAATACATAAATTTGTACGTCTACTTAAGTCCATGACGACATTTTGCAGGAAATTGGGATTATTATTTAAATGCGTTACCGCTTCCCTAATCCTGTTCTGCAAATCTTTTTGGTTTTCAAATGGCCTGAATACACATCTGAATATCTTCCTATTAATTTTTTTTGAAATTTTTGGTTTAAATACTGCACGACTCGACGAAAACTATGTGCAGGCGCAGCATCCAGCATAAACCACAAAGAGCGTCTTATTTGTAAAGGCAAGTTGTCAAATGCATCTTCTAATTCAGCAGTCAGAAATGCTAAATACCTTTCAGCATTTAGAGTTTGCTGAAAAAAAAACGGTCCGACCACACCTCTCTCCAAAATTCCGCACCAAACATTTATCTTTCGTGAATATCGATTTTTACACTCCATTTGGAAATATGGATTCTCTTGAGACCATCAACTACAGACTACACCATTTGTGGTGAATGTCGCTTCATCGGTAAATAAATTTTTTTGGGGAAATGTTTTGTCCGTTTCTATTTCACCTTGTATCATGAAGAGAAACTATAAACGCTTGTCTCGTTCTTGCAACGTTTGGACATATCTTGGTATAAATGGAGAAAACATGTATGTTTTTAATATTTGATGTACTGATGATTTACGTAATCCTAAATTAGTTGCACATTTTCTCACAGATAATTTAGGACCCTCAATCACACTTTGTAAAACATTTAAAGAATTATCTAAATTTCTTACTGGTCTGTTATGTAAAATTAAATTCCAAAGAGCTTGTTTTTTTAAATTGTTGCAAAATTCGGTATACCGTAGACCAACTAACATTTTCATTGAGATGCCTTTTTGTATTTTCAAGTTATTAAAGAATATTTTCATTATTTAAAGCTATATTTCATTAGTTTTAACGGGTAAATGGGTTTTAAGCAAAGCAAAAACTTTTATAAAGAATAAAATTTCCTGAGAAATAGAGCATAAAAAAGTTTTCCCTTTGTTGCATACTTTCCTGGACACGTTGTATATATATATATATATATATATATATATATATATATATATATATATAATAAAAAATTAATTAAAATTCGGGTAAGCGGTCAATTAATAAAAAAAACTCTTTTATAACTTTATTTAATAACCCTATATTTCGCAACAGACTTTGTCGCTTCTTCTGGGGTAAAAAATGTAGAGTTGAAAAGTAATAATATATATATATATATATATATATAAATATTTTTTTTTGGTTTTAGCGACCTTTAATGAAATCAAACAAATTTATTTATGAAAACGACGCTTCGACTTTTATTAATTATATTATTAGTGTTTGTCAAGTTTGTAGATATATATATATATATATATATATATATATATATATAAACTGTAACGGAAACAAGAAATTATGTTTTTAATAATATTTTATATGAAAATTTTTGGATAACTAAACTCACCAATTGTTCTATTCGTTAATTAATGCATTTCATGAACTGAACTATCTTAAACTATACACTTCACAAGTTTTTTTTTTTTTTTTTTCATAGTTGTTTTGGAAAAAGGATATGTGTTTCAACTGAGATATTTTGTGTGTTCCTTTCTGTAAGTGGACCTAACGGTCTTGTTTTACTGCGTTTTTGTGTGAATTATTTTCTTATTATGCTCTTGACTTATTTTAAAATTTCATTTTGGTTTTTTAACATCTGTTCGGAAATTGTAAACGGGGGTATATTATTTGATAAGTGGGTAATAAACTTTTGAAAATCCATCTACTTCGTTTCGATCATTAACTGTGTTGTTATTTTTTAATATGTGTATCATTTCCAAAATTTCCCTGGTTTTCGTGTTATTATGTTTTGTTAGTATTTTTGTATTATCAAAATCAAAATTGTGTTTAAATGTTGCTTGACGTTTTTTCAAGGCTGTTTAATTTTTTGCATATTTGTGTCCTTTTAATCTTTCTTGAATAGCTGTTTTGTTTGGCCTATGTAAACTTTGTCACAGTCTTTGCAGGTTATATTATATACTGTATGTGATTGTTTAAGAGTTGATGTTGGGTCTTTTAATTTTGTGTGTAGAAATTTAAGGTTTTTTTCGTTTTGGTGTGCTAATTTAAAATTAAATGGTTTGTTTATGTTGTTTAGTCTTTCGGATAATCCAGTTATATAGGGTGTAGGGAAATATGTTAGTTTAATTGACGTTGTATTTGTATTTTGACATTTAGTTTTGTTATATATCTTGTTAAGTCTGTGTTTTATAATGTTTTGTACAAAATGTGGTGGATAATTATTTTTCGTTAAAATAGTTTTAACTTTATTTAGTATTGTTGGTCTGTGAGGTTTATAGCCCTATCTACTAAAGCTGTAACTACATTTCTTTCATGGGATCGAGGTTGGTTTGAAAAAAAATTAAGGTATCGGCCCAAAGTAATAGGTTTTGAGTACCATTTCGTTTGTATGTTGTTGTTTACTTTTATTAGTATTAAGTCTAGGAAATTTATAGTTATTTTCTTCTATTTCAATGGAAAATTTTAAGTTAGGGTGAAAATTGTTGAAACTATCTTGTACGTTGTTTATTTCCTTTTCTGGCAGCATAATTATACAGTCGTCCACATATCTTTTAAAAATGTTGGTTTAAAATTCAGGTTTTTGATTACATTTTCTTCAATGTACTCAAGTACTACTTGGGCTATCGCACTCGACATCGGTGCTTCCATTGCTAAGCCTTCGATTTGTTTATAATACGAGTATTTCTTATCAAACTGAAAATATATGGAAGTTAGCGTTAATTCTATTGCTTCAAAGAAATCTATTAGTTGTATATCTGTGAATTTTGTGATGGAATCCCATTTTCCTGAAATTACTTTTTTAGCTAATGTTAATGGTATGTTTGTGTACATCGATTCTACGTCCAAGGAAACAAATTTTGCGTTTTTATTTATTTTGATTTTATTAATGTATTGTTTAAAAATTTTTTCTATAAAATTCATTTTCGCCTATGACATTGGTTAGTATTGTTGTTAAATATTTAGATAATTCATAAAAAGGTCTTTGAAAAGAGGATACAATCAGTCTTAGTGGGATGTTGTCTTTATGTAATTTGGGTAAGCCATATATTTTGGGTGATAATGCATTATGTATCTTTAATTTGTTTGCTGTTTTCGGTGAAATGATTTCTTGTTTCCGTTACAGTTTATAAATATATGTACAAACTTGACAAAGACTATACTCTATTTTTAAAGTAGAGAGACGAATTTCTGAACAGACCACTTTGACAGTGAAATCTCATTGGTTGAAAGCAAGGCCAAATTGCTTTCAACCAATGAGATTTCACTGTCAAAGTGGTCTGTTCAGAAATTCGTCTCTCTACTTTAAAAATAGAGTATAATAATTAATAAAAGTCGAATCATCGTTTTCATAAATACATTGTTTTATTTCATTAAAGGTCGCTAAAACCAAAAAAAATATTTTTATTTAGTATGATTATACGGCCAATAAAATAAATAAGATACCTTAGATTCTTATTAATATCGAATATATGTACATATATATAAAAAAAACAAAAATCGCCAACAAATTGAATTTACCATATACATATATATATAAAATATAACAAGTGTTCATTTGAAAAGGCAATCTAGTAGTATGTGGTTTACTGAGGACATTTTGAAGTATTTCGTAAATTAAAATTTACTACTTAAGCTACGAAGTCGTATATTTTGACAGTTTCATACATACAAATAATAGGTATTTATTGAAAACTATAACAAATGTTGTAAATGTTGTCCTTCAAGTTCAATGCACCTTAAAATCCTCCGTTAAAAATTTCTGATGATATTCTGCAACATTACTGGATTGTTATTAATTTCCATGCATTTCTGTTCGATTCTCTGTAGCATATCATTCAAATTCAATATAGGTGTTCGAAATATGTTATTTTTTAGATAAGACCACAAAAAGAAGTGGCAAGGTGTTAAATCGCATGAACGTGCAGGCCAGGCAATTTTAGTATTTCGACTAATTATATGCTCATCAAAAAATTCTCTTAAATAATCCAAAGATTCTGCAGTACAGTGACAAGGTGCTCCGTCTTGTTGGAAATATGCACTTTGAGTTCATCATCATGCAACTGATTGACAAATGGTTGTAAAATTTCCGTACGGTACCTTTGAGTATTTAACGTTCCCTGAAAAATATTGGTCCAATGATTCGCCTTTGGCTTATCGCTGCCCAAACACCAATTTTCTCTGGATGCAGCGATTCTTCATTAATTGCATGTGGATTTTCACTACTCCAAATTCTTGTATTTTGTGAATTTAGGTATCCCATTTTATAAAACCATGCTTCATCAGTAAAGATGACTGTTTGCGAAAGTTCTCCATTACTGTTCATATTTACAAACCAATTACAAAACTGTAGTCTACGTGGGTAATCAATTTCTAACAATTCTTGTACTGCTGTGACACGGTATGGATAAAGTTGCATATCTTTTTTTAATAACTTGTGAGTTGTACCAACAGAAAGGTTTATTTGTTGACTCAAATGTCGAACAGATGTTTGTGGTTCATTTTCCATTATTTCTTCAATACGATTGACAACTTGAGGTGTACGTTTCTTAACTTCTCCGCTGCCTGATTTTCTTAAGAGACTACCAGTTTCAGAAAAAAAGTTTTAAAGTTCTATCCAAAGTAATCTTAAATTGTATATAATCTATTACAAAATGTGGAAACTCAACTTGAAATTCTACCATGCAATCTTGAACTGAATAAACCCATAAACCATCAATTTTATTACCACTTCGAAAATAAGCCTGGATTAAAAAAAAATTATGTTCTAAAGTGAAAGCCATTTTAAAACTGAGAAGCAATTTATTTAAACCAGAATCGACGCACGATTATTTTATGCACTAACTGATATTTGTGATTGATATTATCAAATGTCATTTACGTTTACGGAACAACAAACACATACTAATATATATGCGTCTTTTTCTATCAAAATTTCAAAGTAACCTAGATTGATATTTCAAATGAACACACGTTATAAAAAGGCATCACTTGCCGAAACATGTAAGATTGTTTTAAATATATGCATTTTTAAGTAAAACCAGACCTTAAATCGCCAACTAATTAAATCTACTATATATACATATATATCTGGAATTAATTTAAATTCATTTAACTTCAGTGTTTTATTTATTATCGTAAAAATAAATTTCCGTATATACATTTCATTGCCTTTATTATTACCCTGGCGAAATATATTTCACAACTGCGTCAGCTTACATTAAAAAACGTACAATCAGACAACTTTTATCAATACCATTGCGCTATAACATTCTTATATACATGTTAAGTTGATATTGTACATTGTCGACACCGATACGGGATAGCGCCGGTTCCGCAGTCTACTGATGACTTAACAATCCCTTTGTAATTGGCGTCAAGCTGTCGGGAATGTTAGGTCACGAATTATTATTATTTGGATGAATGTAGAATGTATTTATGAATATGTATTTCTCACCATGACAACATCATTTATATAACGTTGACATTAATATATATATATATATATATATATATATATATATTTGCTTTACTATATTGTTCGGCTTTCTATTCGAAACACCATGCTTTAATAAACTTAAAATTTAATATAAATATTATATTTACTAAAAATAGAAATTTACATTCTGGTTTATTTATTCAGTTTTGTTAAGATTTCAATAAAAAATATAAAATACTGTTGCTCCGGAAACAATTGTTAGAGCAATAAATAATTGATTTACCTTCATTTAGTCTCAAGCAAAAATGCAGTAAATTACTATAATTTGAATATAAATTGCTCAAAAGTTGTTTTGTATAAAACTAATTAGCGAAAATATCTAAAGAAGACCTTTTTATTATTTCCCATTGTTTTTGATTAAAGAGATTTTAAATCGCGGCAATAAAAAATCAGTTTATGAGCTACACAATGACAAATTTTGAGGTGCATACATTTCATGCTTATTAACTAATGACATCATGCCGTCATAACAATAACAATTTCTTTAAATAATGATGACAACGTTTGCTTTCATTTACTTCTCGGAAGAAAAACAATAACGTTTCAGTTTCTCTATTCTCCATTTACTTACATATATTATAAATTAATGAAATAATGGCTCGTGTAGTAAATAATTTTTTTAAACAAAATCATATTATTACATTTATTGTAAGTTATCCAACCAATAATTTAAAATGACAATTCCATTCTCTAAATATTGCTTCGCACGTTTAATAAATACCCTTACAAAATCATTTCTAGAAACCATCTATTAAGAGATGACTAAGAGATTGTCTGGAAATGGAATTGAGCGACCTGGAACCAACTAATTATTAAGGGCAATTTCTAGAACAAAAAAAATATCGGAATTCCTAAGAAACGGAAGACTATAATTTGTTTTAATTAATTAACGTGTACAACCGCAAGCCTTACCATAAATCATAGACAGAATGTTGTTTACGATTGTGCCAAACAAGGAAAGTATATGCAACGGTAAATAACGTTTGTATTGTTTTAAGACGGAAGAATTCATAGTGTAGATTCGAATCGTATTTTAATGGTTTGATAGGTTGAAGGTATTCCCATAATTGTTTCTAAAATATAAGAATAACTATTAAATGAACATACAGTCCCCCACAAAATATGGACACAAGCCAGTAGTAACGTTACTGTGCATTATTTGACAAAATGCAAAGATATGTCGATTAAAGTTTTTTATTAGCTATATTTAGATGCTACCATTTTATTTTTTTATTTTTTCCAACCCCATTTTTTTTATGGATTTTGAAAGCTTTTGCAATTCTTTATTCGATGATGTAAAAATTTTGGTATGTTACATTAGAAAATTTTTGAGTAAATTGTGTTCTAATTCTAAGTTTTATTTTTGACATTTTCAGTATCAAATTTATAATAAATGCTCAAAATGTTTTTCTTAATTTTGTTGACAAAATCCTAAGCGATGATAAATTCCATTTCGCACATTCTGTAATATTTCGGGAGTGATTAGTCTGGTTTCCGGTTGTGTCGCATAGAATTTTAAGTAACCCCATAAGAAGAAGTCCAACGGGGTTTAATCTAGCAATCTAGCTGGCCATTCCATTGCCCCTCTTCTACCAATCCATCTGTTAGGAAATATATTATTGAGATATTGCCTTAGTGGTAGCGTATAGTGCGGAGGAGCATCCTGTTGATACCAAATTCTACAATCTGGCAAATGTGGATCCTCATTATTTGGAAAAAGAACCGCTAAAACGGGTACCAGTTCATTCCTCAAAAAATTCAAGTATATTTCCCCAGTCAAGTTTCCATAAAAGAAAAACGGTTCCACAATGCGATCGAGGATAATCCCTGTCCATACATTTAGTTTTTGCGGGTATTGGGTATATGTCTCTTGCATCCAATGAGGATTATCAGTCGACCAAAATCGGCAATTTTGTCTATTCACAGTGCCATTCAATGTGAAAGTAGCTTTGTCAGAAAACAAAATGTTGAAGAGAAATAAAGGGTCATTATCACAAATTTGCATCAACCGTACACAATATTCCAAACTCCGATCAAAATCGCCCTCAGACAACTCTAAATTCATTTTATAGAGATGATACTTTGATTTATGCAAAAGTATCCCAACTCTACCCCTTGCTACGCCAAATTCTCGACTAAGTTGCCGTGTGCTTGTGTGAGGACGTTCTTGAACTGTTAACAAAATGTCAACTTGAGTGTCTAAGGCCGTTGATGGACGCCCACTTTTTGGTTTATCTAGAACGAATCCTTCCAAAAATTTTCCGTGGATTTTACTTACAGTTGAAAAACCGATAGGGTCCAGTTCAGGATGCGTTTCATTAAACAACTCCACGACTTCCCTAACATTTCGACGTCTATCTCCAAACCCAATCATCATGAGCACCTCAATGCGTTCCCGTTCAGATAAAAGCATCTCAGAGAATGAATAATTAAAACACTTTACACCAACAATTAGGATTAAATAAAAATGTTGTGATTCAGATTACTTACACTCTGTCCAAAAAATTACCGTATCACTTGGGAATGACAGAAAGTTGAAAAATTATTACTTAAAAATTTTCTAATGTAACATAACAAAATTTTTACATCATCGAGTAAAGAATTGTAAAAGCTTTCAAAATCGATAAAAAAAAAGGGATTGATATTTAAAAAAATTATCAATGAAGTCATAACTTATTCAAGGTCGACGGAAAAACAAAATGGTAGCATCCAAATATAGCTAATAAAAAACATTAATATACCTGTCTTTGCATTTTGACAAATAATGCACAATAACGTTACTACGGTCTTGTGTCCATACTTTATGGACGTGTGTATATATACGAGAATAAGTAAAATTTAAATGAGAATATAATACGCCATTGAAATGTGATATGACAATGCATCGCATACAGCTACTTTTTATATATCCTCTCTTTTTTTTAATACCCTTACATATTCCAGCGAATGGTTAGCTTTTCGATGGCACTTTTGTTAAAAGATATACATATACTCTATTTGGTTATGTTTCCGCTAAATCATTTTTGAGTATTCCGCACAAATGATAAGGCTCAAATTAGGACCGCAAATATGGCGCCTTTTTGAGCTATAGACGCCGTTCACCTTTACCAGAAGATAGCAATAGTAGAAAGTAGCAAATATTGATTATCTTTCGTTCGGCTAAAAAATCACTGAAAATTAGTTCGTATTCCTAAAATATGGTTGCAAGGATCTTCTTTACGAGTAGTTTCGTTTATGCTTCGATGAGAGCAAGTTCATCTTTCGTTCCCCGCTCCACACATTTTCGTTTTGACTCGAGATGATGCGCCCACGTCTCATCACATGTTAGTAATGGATATAAAAATTCCTTTGCCTCCCCCTTGTAACGACGGAAGAGTATCTGAGAAATCTTAGGTCACGTAGCTATTTGCTTAGCATTAAAAGGATCACATTTATTAGTGATTGGGCACTACCTTGACCAAATCCACTTCGGCGCATTTTTCACCAATCGTCAGTCGCCGATATCTTTAAATAACTAGCGAATTCGTGTGCTAAATTTTCTACCTTGGCTTGTCTCGTAGCGAATGTTTTACGCCATTTGAAGACTGGACTTTCAATAGTTGGTTTCTGCTGAATTATGGAAGTATTCTGGACATTTTCCCCAACGGTATTAGGTATGTACCTGGTGTTCAGACAACGCGATTACTATTGACAAAACGCTGCAGTAAGTATCCTGGTAAACTAACTTACCACTCACACACACACACGCTAACAACCTCTATCCAATCATGGCGTCCAGTATTAATACATCGATAGTAGCATAAAAATCTGATATTAACGTTAACGATTTTGCTTCAGTGGCGTATATGAATCTGATGAGGCTGACGATTATGAATACGCTGGTATCAGTGCTCCACTGATCAATATGCCATTTGTAAGTGAAACCGAAGCTTATACTGGTTCTAAAAAATTAAAGAACAAGATGACATTCGGACCAGGTGGAATACCAATTTCTATAGTTCGAGACTGTGGAATCCTACTTATTTTTCTACCGTATGTAAAGTACCTAGATCATCTCTAATTAGGGATTTTGGTGCATAATTTGATCTTCACCATGCATTTACGCCTCACTGAAATCACATAACATCATCTACATTAAAAATGTTGGTGTTCGTTATATGAAATTCAACAAAATCTTTTCAAATTAAAGCCACAACCACTTTATGTAAGGAAGAAACTTGAATATGTCAGCTTAATTTGGAATCTTTCTTATACATAACATGTACTACTTGTACGACGCGAGGTTTTAACATTCCTAAAAATGTTTAATATGGAACCCTTGGAATTGTGAAGATAAATTAAAGAAATTGAGCTTTGGTACATGACAAATAATAACTTCTATTGTTAACAATTAAATTTTCAAATATCAAGAATCTTGTTACTTCAAATTTGAATTTTTTACATCCCAACAACAACTAACAGATGTTTAAAAAGTCCTTACGTCCCGGGCAACCACTAACTGCAAAACGCATTTCTGTACTTAAATTTGTCCAATGTGCCATTAAATAAAACGCTATTAAAATCACACAAAGCCATTTGATATTTATTATCGTACAATCAATCAATTAACCCTGGATAGGAAACATGGAGTATATGCACATTGATGGTTACATGGGGTATTGAAAAACCCCACCCAGAAAGAAGACTATTATTTTTAAATAAATGCATATTGAAATACTTTGAACATAATTATAAACTACATCTGGCTAATTGTGGCATAAATTGCAGACATCTAGACGATGGCCAGGGCATACAATTTTGTGACTTAGCACATGAGGTTTTTGATTTTCTGTCCCTTGGCCTAGGGCACAAATAACTTCTAGCGCTTTTGGCCAATTTAGGCGGTGGTTCTAAATTATTAGGCTGCTCAATAGACAATATATCATGTATGTCTTGGCGGAGTTCCCGTGTCAAATTTGTTTGAAGCCTTCTTTCCATGTGTTGTCGTACTAACTGGAATCCAAGTTCACACAGAAATTTTCTGCCAATAACTTTATCTTGTCTTTTAGCAAGCCTGAAAACTACCATGGAATTAATACCAGCTTGATCCAACATTCCGAAAAAATATCGCAAAGGCCGTCTTTGAGTTTTACGCGTTACGGTATAAGAATGTGCCATTTGATCAAAAGTATCAACTCCACACTTCGTGGAGTTGTAAAAGTCAATTATTTCTGTCTTCTTTGTTTCCATATTTACGGTTTTCGTATAATGCATAGTTGAAATAAGGATAACAGATTTTTACTTTTTAGGTGTAAAGGACTCTAAAGTTTTTTTGTCACGAAAAGCAAATTGTGAAGATAAAACATCCTTACTTCTGTTTGGTAAAAACGATTGCGGAATTTCTCTTTTGTTGTGCCGAACAGTACCCACAATGGTTAATTTGTGGTTTTTTAGCATATCATCTGCCAGCTTGATGGACGTAAACCATGGTGATGTTACGAAAAGTTCCATGTGTTGAAGCTGATAATGTTTTGACTAAATAGGAACCAATAGGCTCTTGACTGTCCCTATTTTCTTTTCCAATGTAAGGAATCGCACCATGTAAAAAGTTCTGCTATCATTCCTTGAAACAATCTTTATTCCATATTTGTCTGGCTACCAGACAAACAGGCGAGTTAGCGTGAGAAGAGAAGAACACCGAAACGCGGTCGTCAAGAAAGAAGTAACGTCATCGTTAGCACAACATAAACTTCTGACAGGGCACTCTATCGACTTTGAAAACACGAAGATCCTAGCCAAAAATGAAAACCTAACGACGAGAATTACAACGGAAGCGATAGAAATAGAAAAGCATCCTGAGTGCTTAAATAAACGCGACGACGGCCAGCGCTTGCCGCATACATGGACACCGCTCCTAGTTCACCGACAGATACAAACACAACCAAATCCCAACAGATCGCAACCCCTACACAGACACACGGACCGACCAGGGAACTTACAGGCACTCGGACCAATTACACGAAGCCGCGCACGCATGACGTCAATAGTGGCGCACATTAGACGATCTCCAGCTCTAACCAGCGGCAGACCGACTAGCTCCTGAAGATGACGAGTGCGATCTCGTTGAAACGTAGAGTAAATAGTCCTTTTCAGGACAAAACTCACACGCGGCCAAGAACCCGAGAAACTACACCTTCATCATACGTCCGCGAGAACATCAAGAGTAACATATATATATATATATATATATATATACATATATGTGTGTATTTTGAATTTGTAGGTTTGTAGTGTCTGCACTTATTAGAATTTATAGACAAAGATATAATAAACAATCATAGATTCTAACAGATCGAAGTAGTAGATTATCTGCTTCAAAGGTAGAAAAAATAATCTTTTTAAATTATAATCTAAAGTGGCATAACTTGTATTAATGTAATTTTTGTACACCAGTACTATAGGTTTATATTTATTCTTTATCGCTGTAAGATTCACATGTCAATGATGTCAGTGTACAATTTAATATAAAATATAAAATAAGTACAAATTCTTTTCCTACATAAATATTATATATATACACACACTCATGCAGCTCTTAAATAAATAAATAAATTAAACAAACAGGCAATCATTCCGATCCAACAAAGCTAGATCGAAATGAATGTGTCACTTGTCGGACTTTACAACTCCGATCGGCATTTAACATCGAGATTGTTATAATCGTTCCACGGAACGAATCCTTTGGCCTCATTCCAACTGCAGAGTGGAACGAGAAGGAACGAGTCCACAAAGGGAACGATTTCGCCCATCTCTAATGGCATAGCCATTCAAGAGAAAACGCAAGAGAAAACCGGCGAGTCTCTCTTGTCCGTCTCGATGTCATGAAATATCTCTTGTCAGCTAACCGGATATCTTTGTGATTACTTGCAAAAGCGAACCATAAGACGTCACTTCGCAAACCCGCACTGATAAGATTGAAGCGCATGCGTCTACGGTTCAACTGGCCACATGGCCAGGTGTTAAATACCATGTGTGCTTATGCATATTTGTATGATTTGCTAAATTTAATTGTTGAGATAGTCATTGTGCAGAAATAGTCGGAGGTTCGTGAATTCCTTGCTAGTTTGACAATGTTTTCGTTTCCACGACGTGGTCTTCCCTGTTCTTGGTTTGTGATTTATAGGACTTGTTCTTTCAAAACACTATTTACTATTGAATGCCGAAATTATTCTCTGCAATCATTTGTAAAATAAAAGCAATTTCCATTTTCATTGCGTTTACAATTGCGAATATAACACTTCACTATATATTTCTTTTGTTCATGAATGAACATTTTGTCGAAAAATAATTTAAAAAAAATTAAGATAGACTTGATTTCCACGAGTAGCAAAGAAGCTGTAATTTTGATATTTAAATAAAATATACTATGGATCTATTACAGACATGCATTCCCCCCAGTTCATAGCTGCAGAACCTAAATAGTTTTTGAGCAACCATTATTAACGCGTACATATTCATATAATTCCTGACCTACAAATGAATAAAAAATGAAGTTTAACGTACGTCCAAAAAAATATGACTCATTGCAGTTTAAGGATTTCCCAATTTCTTCACATAAAATTATTTAAGAAGTAAGTTTCATGTGAACTAACCTAGAAATTTTGTAGAAAAAAAAAACGAAAGGTAGCAATAGAAATGAATAAAACAAACTTGTAATATAACTTGACAGCAGTAATTTGTTAATGTGAGTAACACTAATAAACAAAGTTCCATATCTATCTAAGAACATTTTCTTTATCATGACTGCTAAAATACCCACATTGCTACAACTTACATACATATATGTACGAGTATATCGTTTCAATTTAAATCTACTTATTCGGAATGGGGCGAGATAATTCATGTCTATAAGCAGAATTCATGGTGAATAACAAGGCCAAGTGCTCGACATAAACTCTTATCTCGTGTTCATACGTACTGACGATATCATTAAGTAGGTCGCGCTTGCTCCAATTAAGTTTCTTCAAAAGCTCACCTATTGTGTCTGAAAGTGATAACATTGCGCCGCTTGTACAATGTTTGACGGCAGAGGACTATATTATTTACAATGTATTCAGACGGGATAATATTAATTAAGAGTTAATTTACTATTGAGTTGTATCGATGCTATCTTTAGTCATGAAGTAAAATATTAAATTTCACAGCTTATAATGTAAAGTGTAAAAGAAAATAATAGCATATATAAAATTGTAAATTTGAAATATATTGATGTTATTGTATTCGACACTGTTAAAATTGTACAAAATTCATGAATTTCGCTTACAGATAATCTACATGAACTTAAATGAGGCCTTAATTAAGGTGACCTAATGATTATTGAGTATTTGTTTGCGTAACTAAAGAAAATATAAAGGCAGGTAAAATAACTTCATAAAAGAAAAAAACAGTAGAACTTATTGCGAATCAAAGTACCATTCAAGAGAATCCAGGGGAAACTCGAACATTTCGACCACTTAAGCATATTGATGGCCATAATGTTCTTTGGATCTTGTAAAAAAGCTGTTGCATCTAGGCTTCCATTCCTGAAGTATTAGATTATGTTTACGCTAGCAAGAAACTTTCTAAGATCAAAGCTGTAACTGTCAAAATAACAATATGGCTAAATAGTTATCTAATGCATATATTAATAAGCTTTTTACGCAGATATTTTACGCGGTTTAAATTTTGGAATTATTTTTTTTTATATATATTAATTAATAACAAAATTAATTAGAAGTTCTGATAATTTTGCAATTTCATTCTGTTCTAAATATTTTCTATTTCTCTTTCACTAGTAATAATAAAAACTGGAGCGAAGCAGTTCCACTAAGTCCTTTTGTTCTAACATGTATATATACAGTGTGTATAAGCCAAATGGAATAAATTCATTATTTCGGTTACTGTACATATTTATAAAAAATCCCGAAACATGTCATATTTAATTTATAAATTAACATTCTTCAACGTGAAAATGCGATCCCTACCTTCAACCCCCTTCGAATGACTGGTACATACAACCCCATTTTTTTAAATGGGAAGTATAGGCTTGTGATATATCGTTGTAAAGGTCTCTTTATTCTCTATTCAAAAATGTTATAATTTTCATGTTTGTTGCAACAATTAAGATAGAATAAAATAAAATCATGTTGTTATCGAAATTCGCTACAATATACTCAAAAAATAAAATTTAATGCAAAATGTAAAGAAAAATTTAAAACGCCAGAAAAAATATGAATGTCAATGAAGTAGATGCTCATTTGCGTTTATAAAGATTTAATACATACATCAAAGGCATCATTGCATTACTTACTTCCCGTTTAGGTCTTCATAATAAGAAAGTGAGTAAAAACCATACCAATGTGCTTTTTAGATGGTATCCATTAAAAATACTTTAAAAGGTTTCCGTGGCAACATTAGTTTGTTTAAAACGCCTTAGTAAATGGTTTTGTATTTAAAAGTTGTCATTTAAATTGACAGTTTGATAATTTTAGTTTGAATTTCGTAAAATACAATTCTGGAAAATGGTTAGATTAACGGAAATGCATAAAATAACAGTCATACGAATGATTGGTTACGGAGATAGAACCCGAACACAACAAGAAGTAACCCGCCTATTTCATGAGAAATTTCCTGATTTACCGCCTAAAGCTCAAGGAACAATTAGTAAGATAGAGAAGCAGTTTCGAGGGTTTGGTCATGTAAGGCAGATAAAAAAACCAGCTGCCAATGCACTGAGTGATGAAATCAAAGTAGATGTGATGCTTAAGTTTATGGAAAACCCACATACATCGAGTAGACATGCATCCACTACATTAAATGTTAGCCATACATCGATAGTAAACATATTAAAAGAAAATAAAATGCATCCCTATAAAATGATATCTACTCAGGAGCTTATGGAAGACGATTTTAATAGAAGAACTTATTTTTGTGAGCGAATTATGGACATGCTGGATAACAATATTATCAATTTAGAAGACGTTATGTTTTCTGATGAGTGCACTTTTTCTCTTAGCGGTCATGCTAATCGGCAAAATTGCAGCTACTGGTCTGCGGAAAATCCTCACTGGATGAGGGAAGAACACACACAATACCCAGTTAAAGTTAATGTTTGTGCAGGTATTGTTGGAAACCATATCATTGGTCCCTTTTTCATTGAGGGCAATTTGAATGGCGATCGTTATTTGGCACTACTTCAAAATGATGTCATTCCAACTTTGGCAAATTTATATCCTGATCCAGGAAACCCTTAAGTTCCAATGAATACGATATGGTTTCAGCAGGTTGGAGCACCACCACATTACCAACGCAATGTCCGGCAGTACCTCGATGCAATATTTCCCAATTGGTGGATAGGAAGGCGAGGATCGATAGAATGGCCAGCGCGATCACCTGATCTGACCTTACTTGATTTTTTTTTTATGGGGATATTTGAAGAGCATTGTGTACAAAACTAAACCTTTGGATTTAAATGACTTAAGAGAACGAAAAACGCTTGCGATTAGGTCGATCACGCCTGATATGTTAAATAATGTTAGAAGACAGTTTTATTTAAGATTAGGATGTTGCCAAGACGTTCATGATGAACATTTTGAACATCTACTTCATTGACATTCATATTTTTTTCTGGCGTTTTAAATTTTTCTTTACATTTTGCATTAAATTTTATTTTTTGAGTATATTGTAGCGAATTTCGATAACAACATGAATTTATTTTATTCTATCTTAATTGTTGCAACAAACATGAAAATTATAACATTTTTGAATAGAGAATAAAGAGACCTTTACAACGATATATCACAAGCCTATACTTCCCATTAAAAAAAATGGGGGTTGCACCTGGCATTCAAAGGGGGTTGAAGGTAGGGATCGCATTTTCACGTTGAAGAATGTTAATTTATAAATTAAATATGACATGTTTCGGGATTTTTTATAAATATGTACAGTAACCGAAATAATGAATTTATTCCATTTGGCTTATACACACTGTATATATATATATATATATATATTAATCTTAGCATATCATGCCGAGGTTTACAAAATAAGAACAGCACAAAGAGTTTTGGATGAAGTCACCGGCGCGCTATTCGTAACGCCCGTAACCGCAATTTATGCATTTTGATCATAGCCAAGTAACGTTTAAGCATTCACAAGCCGTCACAACTGTTGAAACTCGAGATTAAAATGTGTTCTTTATGAATTATGACTATTTGCCGTTAATTGTTTCTGACACACTTAATTCCTAACGCAACGTTCGCTCGTACGGTGTGAATGTCCAAGACAGACTTACAATAGGCACGGGTACTTAAAGTCACACGGTCGAAGGTAGGGAGTTTTATTTAATCCGCGTGCCCGATGACTGTGGGAAAGCGCGTGTTAAGTTCGAGAGGTTTCCTTTGCCTGTTTTAAAAAGCATTTTTAATGCCAGCACCTCTTGTAACGCAGTAACCGTAAAACGAACTGGTCCCAGACTTATTACTACCAAATATGGAGCGACACAGACCTGTATGTTACATGAATAATTCTTGTAGAATCGATCGTAAAACAATAAAATCTGATTCCGTTATATAAAAAATAGAATGAATAGTCTTTATTATTTAAAGAAAAATGTTACTTCATCCGTCTTCGAAATTAATTCTTGAAGAAACATTCTTCCCGTGATAAAAACTGTAAATGAGTACGCGATAAATAACTTGGACATTATTTTTTTACCTTTTGAACAAGTTGCCGAATTACGGACTCGCCACCACGCTTGCTTACTTTTATAACTGACTGTTTTGAAGAAGAAAATCAGTCTTGGGGTGTAATTTGGGACTTAGCAAGATTAATAACAAATATATATATCCTAAATACACTGGAAAAAATTTTAGTATGACACAAATAAAGCTGCAGTTCATAAAATTTGACTTGTCTCATAGAAACCAGTACGTCCACAGTAATGAAGGATGATGCAATAGTTATTATAAACATATCATTTATAATATTTGCAAAATTTAAAAAAAAGTATTTTTAAGATTAATAGAAATAGGATTTCCAATACTCAAAACCATGATTCATCGCATTTTAATAGAAAAACTTGCCATCAGAATGCAAACTCTAAATTTTTCCACAACGATTGATGGATGCAATAGCATTTCGATGGTTGTCTTTTATACTTTGCATATACAGCTGGAATTAAACTGTAAATAGCTTTTAAAGACTATAACGTTGTTTTTCAAAGTATTCTCCACGAAGATTAATGCACTTTTGCATGCGCTCGAAACAGCTCTGGAACCAGTTATTTCACTCGTTTGTTGGTACAGTCAAAATGGAGTTTTTGAAGGCATCGACTGCTCCTTCTAACGACTGGAATTTTTGACCATATCGTCCTTGATTTTCGGAAAGGTAAAGAAATCGTTGGAACTTAGGTCGGGACTGTACGGAGGATGGTCAAACAATTCGACGTTTTGTTGTGTTAAAAATTCAATTGTCTTGGTGGAGGATGATTCGTCGTTGTAGGTTGGTTTCTCCGAGCTTAGCGATGACTAGCGACAAACAAATGCTTGTATGCCAATCGACAGCAACAGTTCGTTAGTCTTGTAGAGAAACTGTTGCTACATGACCAGCTTTCGAGACAAATGTCGGGACCATCTTTTTGGAGACACTTTGAGAACGGATGACTTTTGTCGGCTTTTCTTCCCCTTGAAACACCTAAACAGACGACTAGCTTTCATTTTATGACTCGTATGAGTAAATCCAAGATTCATCGCCATTCACGATGTTGTACACGTTTTAGAGTTTCCTGCATTGAAGCGGTATAGAGTTTTTTGACACCAATTCGCCTTAGCTGTTTTCTGTTCTTTGGTCAACAGATGCGATATTCAACGGGAAACACACAATTATTCATGCAAAATTTTTGCCTCAATTTCGCGATATGTCACATGTCGATTTCGTTGATGAGCTTATGCACATCATCGACGTTTTCCTGAGTGACTGCCGTTTTTGGTGCACCTGCTCTTGGATCATCGCTAAGACTAATCCGTCAATTTTTGAATTCTCAATACCAACGAGAAATGGTTGACTAATGTGGTGCTTCATTACCGAAAACAGAAACCAACTCGGCGAGACATACACACTGAGATTATAAAAAAAACTATTGCGAGAAAATTTTCACGGTTTAATTCCATTTTTCGACTAACTTGTCAACTTTGACAGTTCATTTTAGCTACAACACTACACGTACCACACTGAAGCTTTGGATTTAGGCTTTAACTAATGATGGAAATTAATTTTTACTACTGGTATTTGATTAGTGGTGCGCTCTATGTCCCAGTATACAAAACATAAAGACATCGCTCGTATTGGGTAATACTAGAAGTGGTGAAAACTTCTTCAAAATTGCTGTAACTGGCAATGAGATGTGGTGTTTTCAATACTAGATTAGATTAGATTTCTTGAGGTGGCCGTACAGCCTAACTCACTGCGGCATTTCTAGATCTATTAAGGTTCTCATACCTCGTCAGAGTACTTCCTCTAGCCCAGCTGTTTTAATTAAGCTTAACAGTTGCAAAAGCGGTACTTTTAAATATAGTTCCGCTTTAGGATATTTATATTTTCCCACTTAGAGGAATCGAAATCTTGCTAAATCTTCACATTGGCTCAATATTTCCTCTTCCTCTTGTCAGAATTTACATCGGGTTTCTTCTGACCGTATTATTCATATGTTTGTGGAGCTCATAATGCCCCGTTAATGAGTCTACTATTATCATAACATACTTTCTGTGTCTATTCAGTAGGTCCATTGTAAACTTATGCGAATATTTCCTCTAGAGATTTGCTTTGCCTGTCTTTGACTTTTTCCTAGATCTCTTTTCAGCCCACCTTTCGATTATTGTTTTAATATTCGTTTTTACCATGCTAAAGGAAGGCACCGATCATATGAAGGTTGTAGACTAGACCTGTTGAGCCAATTCGTCCACCTTCTCATTAGACCCTGCGACCCAGGCTTACCTCACTTTTCTGTGATCACTCGTTTAAGGGACACACATAATTTGGCCACCATGTGTCTGTTCCATAGTTTATCATGGGTCTAATTACCTTTTTATATAGCCATAGAATCATATTGGGACTAAGGCCTTTCTAATTTTTACCACACATTCACCTACCCAAGACAATGGTTTGTTCCAATACTATCCAGAAATCAAGCGTCAAAATGCTTAATGGTGGCGAGCAGATGAATAAAAACAAAAATCTCGTTTGGAGAAGTCAAAAATAAAAACAATGCTCGTCGTTTTTACGATTGCTGGTGAATTACCCATAAAGAACCCATAAGTTAGTTATATGTCTGACGAAGCTCAGGTTTGAGCGAAACGATCGTTACTGTGAAAAGTAAAAAGTAGGAAATTCATTAAAATTTGTTTTATTTTATCTCGATAATAGTCATAGTGAACTCGAATGGTAACGAGTTGTATATTGAAATGTTTGAAGTATCGAAAACATTTGTTGGCAATTATGTTGAAAAATAAAATATATTTTTTACGCTGAAATAAGTATTTCATTGAAAAGTCTCTTTTCTATCAAATCACACTATTTTTAAAATTAGCTATGGTGTTCGTTTACCGTTAATGAATTTGTAAATAATTGTTTACAGTAATACACAACAGATGGATAAGTTAAATTATTTATTTGCACGATGCCGTACGTTGCATAATATTTCGATATTCATCTAACGGTTACTATTCACTTTGCGATACACACGAATTATGCTTTATAGACACACCTAATTGGTTTATAATAAACAGTTGACTAAAATATCAATGACGTTTAATTGCTAAACCATACCGTAATTACAACTAATTACTTCCTGGACTTCTATGTAATGCCAGGATTAATTACAAACTTATTTTCTAAAAACAAATAGATACTGCCCTGAAATATAAAAAACGAATAAACATAAACTTCAAGATTTGCTTTAAAAAGCAAGATTATCATTCTTAATTTTATGTTTGTGAAGTCATCAATATTAATATTAAAAATTGGGTGTATTCCTATATTTGTGAAAGTATCTCTTCAGAGACGCAGACACGTGTTTCATCTTACTGCAGAATCGTCAGTTGGTCACCACTGGAGAGATACTTTCACAAAAACAACACTCGTGCGTGGATTTGAATAATATTTTATATTGTTAGAAAAGTTTTTTTTTATACAAAATTTGGTGAGGTTTTACCTACTCAAGTATGTTTAAAATTATTTTGTTATATGCATTCGCTTTGTCCGATAAAGAGTGGTGGCACGTTAATACAACTTCCGTTTTGGCGTTTGTCAATAAGCAGGGCTGAATGTTCTTGAACGCTTTGTCTTAATAACTTCTGTAATATTGCAAGGGTGTTGTTTTTGTGAACGTATCTCTCCAGTGGTAGCGCACTGACGATGCTGTAGTAAGTTGAAATACGTATCTGCGTCCCTGGAGAGGTACTTTCACAAATTTATGAACACTGGTATTGTATTCTTAAGATACAATTTTTAATAATATTATTATATTATTAAAAATATTTATGTTTTATATTATTCGTCACTTTCCTCAAAGCTATAATTGATTTTTTACACCAGCATTTCCTTGAAAACCAAATCGGTCTTTTATTGAACTCCCATCTGTTATTGCTTCTATTTCCCTGCACATATTTTTTTAGTAAATTTTTGAAACGCGTGAAATTGAGCTGATTATTCTGTATTGTTTGCATTTTTGAATTGCTGTTTTGTCTGTTATAGCTAGTATTTGCGTTATATCATACATGAGTACTTCGTCTAAAGTATCTGGTTGAAGGGTGCTACTAGTATCTTTAGAAATACATAGATGGTTTGCCTAAATCCTATCAAAATTAAAATCATTCTTTACATTGCTTTGGCTTTAGTTATAACGAGCCATCGAAAAAATTCATAATTGGAGTAGACTGTGAAATTGGGTTGATACTTTAGCATCTTCAACATAATGACAAATTACTTGATGCTTGACAGTTTCATTTGGTTTCATTATAAAAAAAGTTTATGGCATTGGAATGATACTACAACAAAAGAGAAAACAAATAATTTATTTAATATCGAAATCATAATCAAAATTTACATATAGCTACAGAAGTTGTTGAAAATCTTGTCCATTTACATCTAAACACAAACAAACTCTAACTTTTTAACTTTGACACAAACTTATAGTTTCAATGTCAAATAATAAATGTCATTATGTGGAAGTGGCTAAAGTACCAACCCAATTTCACAGTCTACTCCATTTATGAATTTTTTCGATGGCGTTATAACTGTTGTGTTTTGGTAACGGTCTAGAAGAACTTTTCTACCTAATGAGCAATTATTTATTTCATGTCTTCTTATGTGAAATATCGGTTTTAAGTAACAAAATCGCAACACAATATTTATATCAAGCATTTATTCTATTAGCAAAAATATGCATTACTTCATAATACTTTCATATAGATTCTAAGCTTAAACTTCCTTTTTCAAAAAAGATTTATTTAAGTCCTCAGTGACAACACCCCGAATTATAAACTGCTTATTTCGAACAAACAATTCCAAACTCGAAAAACGTGTAAGTCTTTTGGAGAACAGTCAAGAATAAGGTTGGTGACTGAGAATTTCGCATTCCAAATCAGTTTCCTCATGGTAATTTACGAAGTGCAGCATCTAGTGTTATTGTGAGGAATCACAGAACCGTGTTGTTCACAAGAAATAGTTGTTATCGTTTAATAACCACTTTTCATTGCAGTTAATTATAAATTTCAAAAAAGGTGACTTTGGATCCTTGTTAAAGAGAGGAACAAACTTTAATTCGACATTTCTAATGCTCTTCACTACTCAATTCGAAAGATATCCACTTTGCTAGTTTGTTTTCATAGATCAGCTTCAACCAGCGCGTTCAACTGTCTATTATCAAATTTTCTGGGGTTTATTGGCGAGGTTCTCATCGCCAGCTTTGAATTTCGCAAATCATCTCTATGTGGTACCCTCATTTACAGTTGCGAAATACAAAAATCCTAAAAGTCGCTTGCGAAACGCTACATCCCAATTTATACTCATACTAGAAATTACATAACTTACGTTAGAAGATACCATTTTCGAATATAGTACCTGAAAAGAATATTTGTTTCAAGTAGAAGGCTAATAAAGATTTTTTCTACTTTGATAAAAGAGTATCTCAAATCAAGCGAAAAATCAATAGCTCTATCTCAATCATTTTCTATCTTTACCATTTCTAATATAGTAATCCTTCATCATAATATTCATAATGATAAAACTAACTCTCGTCAAATGTAACCACATTGTTTAAAAACTGTGGATTATTTTGCAATTGCCTTTTCCACGGCCGACACATTGTCACTCGATTAGCTTTTTGTTCATCGGTCATCACTTTTGGGATCCATTTTGCCGCGACTTTTCGGTACCCTAAATCTTCATGAATAATTTCTTCAATGGAACTATAAGACAAATTAACAATGTCAGATATTCAAGATATGCCGATCATTTTGGATCAAGTCGTTAATTCTGAAATGTTTGTATTAATTCGTGCGGTTGGTGGTTGCTTGCGTCGAGGTTCATCTTCCAAGATTCACAACCGTCTTTGAATTTCTTATGCCTACATCGTGATAAGCTAACATCTAGGTATGCAGTTTTAATCATTTCAAAAGTTTCAGTTGGAGTCTTACCCAACCAAACACAAATTTTAAAGAAAATAAACTACCAAGAACATCAGTGGATGCTTTGTGGTGACCTTAAAGTGCTGTGCATGCTACTAGGACAACAAGGGTTATACAAAATTTGCATGCTTTATTTGTGAGTGGGATAGTCGAGCAAGGGATAGACATTGGACTCAAATAGAATGGCCCTCTAGAACAAGCCTTACACCTGGTAGCAAAAATGTATTAAGAGAGCTTAGTTGACCCCAAAAAAGTTTTACTGCCTCCTCTCCATATCAAACTTGGCTTGATGAAGCAGTTTGTTAAAGCCCTAGAAAAAAATGGACAGTATTTTAAATATTTGTGCGAGACATTTCCAGCCTTATCCGATGCCAAGTTAAAAGAAGGTATTTTTGTTGGGCCGCAGATAAGAACATTATGCCAAGACGAGGATTTTCAAAACACAATGACCAATGTCGAGAAAAACGCCTGGGTTTCATTTAAAGAAGTAATTGATAAGTTTCTTGGGAACTCTAAGGACGAAAACTACGAAAATATTGTTCAAAATATGTTACAACACTTTCATCGTCTAGGTTGTAATATGAGTTTGAAAGTGCATTTCCTGTTTTCACACTTGAACTATTTTCCTGAAAATCTTGGAGCAGTTAGCGAAGAACAGGGAGAGGGGTTTCACCAAGACATTAAGGAAATGGAACGACGATACCAAGGCAGATGGAGCATAACGATGATGGCGGACTACTGCTGGATGTTAAAACGGGATTTGCCCTTAAAACATACAACCGAATGTCCGGACAACGCAGCTTTCTGGCAAAAAGACAATGATTTCACTTAAAAAAGACTGAGTAAAGTATTTTTTTCCACTTTTTTAACTTGTATTCCACCTTTTTACTCAATAAACAAATAAATTTCTTTAGAAATATCGTTTTTTTTTCATTTAATATTTGCAAAAAAAACCTTACGTAATACAAATAAATGCATAGAATTTTTGAAATCAGCCTACCAAAATTATATAAAATCAGTTTTCAAAATAAAAACATCTGTCAAAAAGTTTAATTTTGTAGACCTGTGTTATCGATCATCATAGGCTATTTCAAACTTTAATATCTTCATATTATTTTGTACGTTCAAATATTTTGGGTGTCTGTATATCCATTTTATTATTTCCCGGACTAATTTTTATATATTTCTGCGCAGTCCGGCATTTTGGCAAATTTTATGCGTAGTCATGCTTCGTATATTTTGATTGTTATTTAAATTTTTGTTTCTCCTTTAACAATTCTAATATTGTGTTTTTTTTTATTAGAATTTTTGTAAATTCATTAGAATGCTTTAATTTGCTTGTTTAACCTTTTTTTTTTAATTACTTTTCGTACTCCTTTTCTTTCGCTTATGGCGACATCTTCGCGACATTTAGTTTACTTCCGATTACAGATCGCTTGACGGTTGGGCCAATCTTAAATTGTCTAATTACCCGTTATTGCTGCTAATTAATTTCCGAATTGTTGTTTGATAGCTTCCGCAATCACTCTTTAACCTTGTCAGGTTTTTTGGGTAATTATTTTCTTTTCTTTCAAATATTCCGTCCGGAATAGGTTTTTGTGACTATGACGTAGTTTTATTTCCCGAATATATAGTCTTACAGTCATTAGTAAGATCCTATTTATCGTTCTAGCTCTGAAGTATTCAGTAGTTTGAAAACTAGTAGTCAAGTTTTGAAATTTATAAAGTGTACTTTCTGCTTATGCAGGTTTTGTTAATTTTTGACCTTATTTAATTAAATTCACTGGTGAAGTGTGTTAATTCGGGGACTATTTCCTGGTTCTGATAGTTTTCACGACCACGTGTGCTTCAGGGCTGTTTGTACCGGCTCACGAAAAATTGCTGATTTATTGTCTGCGCGGGAAATCAATCATTGGCCGCATCCCCGCAGAAAACGCTTCCACATACCTCGAGTTGCTGGGACCCAGAATTCCTAAATATTGGAATCTTAAGCAAATAAACACGCAAGGTAGTGTGGATAGAACTATAATTTGTCTTTTATTTCTTTTACGTGACTAAGTTCCCGTAAAATTTGTTGGAATAGTTTTTTTGTAAGGACCGCTTGGAGTCCTAGGACGTGGTGTGCGAACCACCATTTTGCGATAATAGATTTTCTTTTTTTTTATCACTTAAATTTTCATAAATTAACTAAATCACTTTTCTTACCTAAATAGTTGTCTATTTTTCTTTTCTTATTATAATTTTGATATCTTACAAATTGATCTGAGTGGCTTAGTGAGTAAAGAGTGTAACTTTGATTCATTATTTTATTTAATCAGTAACGAATTTTGATGTATTTTTTTTAATATATACATATCCTAACATTGTATAATTAAACTATTTGCCACATTCGTAGTCATTTTCACCACTTAGGAAATTGTTTTTTTTTTTTTTTTTTGTAAACTCAACATATACATTTTACATATACAGGCTGAGCCTTTAAATTATTGGAATTTCCAATTTAGTGAATACATTGCGTATTTTAAATTGTCACATTATTTTTCACTACAGTTATCTAACTGTGTGTACCATCTAAGTCGCTTTGCATATACTGAGTGTAGCGTAAACATTGTAAGGTACATCAAAGCTTTGTTGGACTACTGATGCAAAGATTTATAACTTAATACACGTTATTTTATATTGTCTATTACATGCCAATTTTGTAATCTTTATTGTTGAATTTTATTCCGATTCAGTTGACTAGTACCTAATCAGTTTGTATCATATTTTTTTTTTATTTAATTGGTTTTCATAATAATTTTTTTTTGTTACTGTTTAACTTGGTGTTTGAGTTTGATTACTTTATGTCCTAACGAGCAAAAGTGTTAGTTTTTGCTTGCCAGGTATACGAACACCCCTTTTAGTTTTCTTAAGCCCTTATGGCCCGAGGGTGTTCTACGTTAACCAGGAAACTTGCCAGACCGAACGTAGTGGTGCCCAAATAATATCTATGCGTTGTGTTGGCCCACGACGCTCCCGCATTTTAATTCTGAGCTGGCCGGTAAGTTTTTCGAGGGGCTTTTGTAGACCAGGGGCGGAAGTAGGACTCGTCCTAATTCCAACTGTGGTATTGTTACCTGTACTGTTTAAGGCGTAACAGTACCTAACGAAAATAACTTTTATTCTGGGCAAAAACTACATAATATAAAACATAGTGCATGTAAATACGTAATCAGTTACTCGTGCGAATAAAAATCTGTAATTGCACTTTGTCTCAAATTTTTGAAGCGCAACTTCATCGCTTTTTCTTGTAATTGGCGTAAAATCAAAAATTCTAGGCCGCTTGCACCACTTTCCATCGCCCACCGAAGAGATGTACCAAAACAGCGAACGGCATCTTGGTGACTTATAACGGCCGAATCACTAATTTCATCGACAGTTGTATCAGTGTCTCTATTACAAGCGACACAATCTGCTATTATTTCTTTGTCTGTAAATCCGATTTCTTCTTTTTCTGCAGCATCACCCGAAATCCATTCTTTGGTATGGTTCACTCGTAATTTCCTGAAATTCTTGTTCGGTTGCTTTTAGACTTCTTCTGATGTCCGCTAAAGGTATTATATCGTCTTCGTCATAATCATCATCTAAACTTTTTCGAAATTGGGCCGGCCACAATTTGTTCCATGACTTTTATATTAAGTCAGAGCTCACAGATTCCCACGAAGGGTGGCGGTTGAGAATGGCGTTCTTTAAATTCAAAGCCTTCAGCGAGTCCGAAGGATCATTTTCTTCCGAAACCAAGTGGAGGAGAAGTTGCTTTCTGTAGTGCATTTTCATTGCCTGGATTACGTGCTGGTGCATTGATTGTAGCAATGATGTACAATTCGGCGGCAAATATAACACGGAAATTAGTCTTCACTTCGTAGTTCTTCTTCTGAGGGGTGACTAGGCGTATTGTCTAGTAGCAGGAGTGCTTTGGGAGTTAGACCAAGTTCTTTTAAATGCGCTTGCACTGAGGGAACAAAGTCATCATGAAACCACTGTTTGAAGATGCCTCGCGTCAAGATTGACGGCAATCTTTAGATGGTCTGGGATATGCAAATCACCAACAATTTTAGCTTATGGGACCCTGCCGCGTTCGCACATGACATAAAGGTACTACGATCCTTGCTTATTTTTCGGCCCGGCGCTGAAATTTCATCCTTGTGCACCAAAGTTTTTTTTGGCAAACCGCGCCAAAATAATCCACTTTCAACGGTAATAGTTAACTGTCGAATTTTAAACCTATTCTTAAAATTATCTAACCAACCCAAACTGGCACTACTGGTTATTTTATTGTAAAAAAATTGCCTTTACTTGCAGGATTTCTCCCGATATTGACATATTGCGTTTTTTTTTTTTGCAGCAGGAACTAGGTGTATAATACAGATTCTACTTTTGGGTACTCAGTTTTCTTTAACTTCAGAAATGTTGATTCCTCTTCATGCGATTGTACGTACGCCTTAATTTCTTCTTTCTTGTGTTTGATGTCCGTAATAGTCGATCTTCCTATTTCATATTCCGCAGCAAGTTGTAACAGGTGGTAAAAGGTGGTCGGTCATCTAGCTTCTTAATTACTTCATATTTTTGTTCAAGAGACAAAGTTTTGTGCTTTCGTTTAGACATTGTAACAAACACTGCTGACTTTGTACACGTAATCACAGGCTTATACCAGGCAGCAACACGACTGTTTACGCTGAGATTGAAGACAGAACGCTGGAACGCTGCAGACAGGTTTGGGCACAATTTTCGAATTTTCGAGGTCTAACGCAATTGAATTTCGGATTAGAACAATACGACACCATTTCGGATTGTCGCGATTTCGGAATACCACATGTACAGATTATCAAGGTTGCACTGTACCCTCGTACAAAGAAGTGTAAATTTCAATGAAGGATAATATGTTTATTTAATTGTCAACTACTAAATCTGATAACGAATCTTTGTGGTCTGAGCGGTCTAGTGGCAAAGCGTTTGCAAAAAAATATAAAACAAACTATTCATTAAATTTGTGTTGTCTGGTGTGTTACTGTATTGATTTTCAAGACTTTCCAAAATTGCATTAGTGCATTTTATCCTCATATCGCTTGCTATTCCATTCAATAGGATTAGCAATGAAGCGAGTTTTTTTTTCTTAATATAAATTCTGATCTTATTTTCTACGACGCCACAAGCATATTGGATTGGGAGTCTCTCTTGGAAATAAATCCGATTTCAACCAATTTATGTGTTTCGTCATTGCATTTACATATGTGCAAAGACACAAACATGTTATGTGAGCTCGAAAACACTTTTTAATCTGTCGCAAATGCGATTTAGTAGGCCTGCATGGCGCAAAACACAGCGTCCTTTAAAATATACGTATCTATAATATCAAAACCATAAAGTTCGCTATTTCAACGCGACGTCGAGTTTTTCTCTGAAATTTCACAGCAAAACCGCTCACTGCACTCAACATACTCGAATTAACTAGAAATTTATTGGAAAATCGGAAACATTGTAAATATATCGTGTCTGGTCGGTGAGCTCATGCACACTTATATTACTTTTCTCCTCCCTTTATCGTTTACGTCGCCATTGAAAAATATTTGCGTGTTTCTTGAGAGAAGAATATTTGCAGAATGTGTTGCTAATGCAACCGACAGTGGCGTATTAGTCATACGAAAGTGCTGTACCTATATTGTATTCTTTATATGGTAGCACTTTTATACGCTGCGAAAGTTAAGAAGTTTCAGATGCTAGAAATAAATTTCAAAGTACAAAGTCGCGTATTACTCATTGGTTAGTTTACCAAACGGCTATATCACAAAGCACTGAGAACGTAAAAATTTAAGATATATTACATGGAAAGTTTAGACATTTGCCGGTACTATTGCAAAAGGTCTTATCTCAAAAGGGAATTAAAGCACCGTTATCTAAGTAATAAAGTATTATTAAGCATATTTATACTGTAATTTTTATATTAGAATAATGGAAAACGTGAAGATATGTCCGATAATGACTGTGTAATAATGTCGAAATGTGAACTTAACATTACCGATTATAATTTTGAAAGCGATATCTTTCTCTAGTTACAACAGTCGGTTGATGAAATACAAATGAAAATTTGTAATAAAGGAATTCCAACCATCTTTTCAAATTCAATACTATGTTTCGATAATGTTTATGGACAATTTTCTCTTCCCTTTGTTACTGTGATAAATGGACCAAAGAATTTCATCAAGAACAAACATCATTACTTAGCATTTGCTTGCCTAACTGTCGTATAAGACTTATTTTGAAAATCAAAATCTTAAATTAAATGATTAACCACATTAGACGTCGCTATTAATAATTTGAAAAATATTCCAAGTGACTTCGGATGTGGCCTTCGGCAAAAGTTAGACGCAGTTTTTATTAGAAATCCAGATTTAATAACAATGCGGCAATTGTGTATGGTGACAATGCCTCAAAATCTAACTGCTAAATACGCTGAAATAAGAGAATATTTCCAGTATGCACCTATAACCAGTTGCAATGTAGAAAGGACGTTTTCTATCTACAGGGATGTATTTCATTCAAAGAGAACAAATTTTACAGAAGAGAACCTTGAGAAAGTATTGCTAGTTAATATTAATGCTCCTTTACTCAACTTGAACTACAAAATAAACAAATAAAAATGTATTTCGTAGTTTATAGATCACCATCTGTTTGTTTTCCAATTATATAAATAAAATTAAAAACTCTAAAAAAATACAAATTTTCAATAGTACCATTGTCGACAAAAAAATGGGTACACTTAAGTTGCTCTATTGTAAAAAGTCATTTTTTTTTAAATCGGAAATTAATTTAATAATTGTCATTGATTGTCATTTTGACATCTGTATTTACTTCCGTGTGTCTATTCGATTTGAAAATGCCTCAATATTTAAGCACAGTTAATAAAGTTAATTCGCAAGATAGTATTTTTACCCACATTGAACTCTTGGGCAACTCGTCGTATTGACCACCCGTTTTCCAACATAGTCACCACTCTGACTATGTTGGAAAACGGGTGGTCAATACGACGAGTTGCCCAAGAGTTCAATGTGGGTAAAAATACTATCTTGCGAATTAAGCAGAGATGGGTTAATGAAGCAAGATTAACAAGAAATGTTCGATCAGGAAGAACAAAGATTACTACTGCGGATAACGATGCAGCACTTATTAACTACCTCCGGGATAATCCCTTTTCTACCGCTGTAGCAGCAAAAGAAGAAACTGCATTTCCTGCATCGCATAGAACAGCTCTTCGTCGAATTAAAAACTCTAATTTAAGAAACTATTCTGCTGCTAGAAAAGGGTTTTTAACTCAAGCGCATTAACAACGACGTCTGGAGTTTGCAGAAGAATATCTAAATATGGATAATAATTTTTGGGAAAATGTCATCTTTTCTGATGAAAAGATTTTTCAATCCTGTCATAACGGTCGAGTAAGATTATATAGACCACGCAACAGTAACAGGTATTCACAGGAATACGTTCAACAAGTAAAAAGAAGTGGACGTTTCTCTGTAAACGTTTGGGCTTGGATCAGCGTTCAAGGACCAGGGATTTGTTGGAGAATAGACGAACGATTTACAGGAAATATTTACAGAACTATATTAGACAATGTAATGCTACCTTCTGTAACACAGATATTTGATGCAAATTTTATTTTTCAACAAGACAACAGCTCCATTCATACTTCGCATGTTGCTACGGAATGGTTTGAAGAGAACAGAGTGCCTGTATTACGTTGGCCGGCAAACAGTGCCGACATGAATCCTATTGAGAATGTCTGGGCTAGTATGGTTAAAAAAAATTTATAATACCAATTTTAGACCTCACAATTCAGAAGAGTTGTGGCAAGCAATCGAAAACTGTTGGGAAGAAATTTCACCAAAATACACACAGAATTTAATTTATTCAATGCCACGACGTCTTCAGAGCGTCATTGATCAAAACGATAGTTTTACAAAATATTAGATTTATTTATTTTATTTTTTAATAATTTATTTTATGAATCATGTTAAAAACGTAATATAAATAAATTTGTTTAGAATATGAAGAAATTATTTCACTTGTTACAATAGAAACAAATACTTAAATATATTGAAAGTCCCATTCACAATAGTTAAATAATGCTAAATTCACTATTACAACTTGTCCCCATTTTTTATGTCGCCCATGGTACGTCCGTGGGCGATGAGTCACCGGTCTCTTGTGCCCGGTCCATAATTATAAGTCATATCGGTATAATTACTCCGGAATTTTGTATATTCTTTCATTTTGACGCATATCTTTTTCTAACCATCAACTACCCCACAGAATTATAGGCACACGCGACATAAGAAAACGGGGCACTTTTTTTACCTATTGTGACAGTACTTTGTTACATCGCACTAGCTTAATAATGACAGATGCATAAGATTATATTCATGGCTACTAATATTCTTGCTCTTGAAATATCTCCAAGTGTCTTTCTTTACTTTCACATATTTTAATGGTCACTCCTTAAAGCACAACTTCTTAAACTTCTGTCATCACGTATTTCATAATCGACATGATTGTTATTGTATGCAAGTATGCAATTTTTAATATTTTGGCCTGCTGTTTTGAAACTTGTACGCTCCAAGCGAAACAATTTCTTGAAAATATTACATCACGTTGTTTTTATTTTCAATTAAAAAAATATTATCTCAGGAAATTCTACGTAAATTTGAAGATGTAAATGTTTTAGCCATTAAACTTTGATATATGTACGACATTTGTAATGCAAACAAAGTAAGATTCATAAACAATTTTTCAAGATAATTTATGATAACTTTTATTAGTTACACCGAATAAAGCACTTGATGTCTTTATATTCAATGATTAGAAGTTGTAATATCAAGTAATTTTTAAAAGCGTAATTTCTTTTTGCTTTTTTATACACAAGTATTATAAAGTTTTTCAACAGCTGCAATTTACAAAGGAATACTGGAGAAAAGGTATATTATAATTTCGTTGATTGAATCTGCCGACACTTGCTGGAAATCCATAATAGATGGTATTGAAGTAAAACACATTTATTACGAATTTCCAGTATAAATTACAATATATCGTATTATATATACTATATTTTCACAATGACATGTTTCGCTACGATGTAGCTTCTTCAGATATTACCTTACTACTAACTCACATTCTATAAATTTAGAAATTTCCCACCAACCTTTTCTTTGGGTTTTTCCTAGCTTAATTACTATGGTCTCCTAACCGATATATTCTAAATGTATTGTTAATATTGGTATTTAATGATACCTATTTAAAAGCGAGGAGTTATTAAAGTCTATTTGATCATTTAACAGTATATTTGTATATTTTAGTTAATTTATTTCTAAGGTTTCCAGTAAATTTAACTTTAATCCTTTTTGTTGTGAATGTAGAATCTCAAAATTGCTATTGAAACTATTGTTATTTTCTTTAACAAATGAAGTACGTAATTGGAATCTGTTAGTGGGAGCAAAGGTTAGTGGGAAATTAATAAATTTATAGAAGTGAGTTAGTAGAATGGTAATATCTGAAAAAGCTACATAGTAGTGAAACATGTCATTGTGAATATATAATATACAGTTCTTCAAGTAATCCGTTCGTTAGAAGTTTTCTATGTTAACGCCTTAGCACACTTTTGAAAATTTGTGGCACGTAATCTTGATACTTGATGTGTCAAAATAAAATATTTACACCCATGAACCACTTTCGGTTATACCGGAACTCATAGCCAATATTGATATTTTAAATAGAATGTTATACTTTTTATTGATTTTTTTGGATTCCTTGTAAAGTACTATAACACTTTATGTTAATATTTCTTTTGCAAAAATTTACCGTTTTTGAATGATTTTGATTTTTTTTTACAATTTGTTTTGTTTTTATTTTTCAATATAATTTCCATTAATTTCATTGCAATTACTACAACGATTAATTAATCATTGTATTAGCCTCAAAATATTGTATTACTAGTGTTTGCAACTTAATATCATCATGAGAATGATCTCCGCTTTTTTTTTAATAGGAAAGAAAATAAGTAGTAGCCACTAGGAGCCATATCATGACTAGACAGCGGATGTTCAATTTCTTGAAAGCCATATTTGCAAATTGCATCCTGTGAAATTGCAGCAATATGAACCTACTCATTGTCACGCAGTAATCGAACACCTTTATATGCAACAAATAAACACAATATATGCTGTTGGCAGTTGTAATGCGATCTCTAAATCAGTCAATAAAATGCCCTTACAATCCAAAAATATTGTAATCTTTCACGTTGATTAAACGACTTTTAGTTTTATGGGTTGAGGTTCATCTGGTCGTCGTCATTCCATCCTTTTTTGATGGACGATCATAATACAGAACCATTGTTTCAATGGACTCCAAAATCGGTTCTAGGTCGTCTCTACATATGTTTCAAAACGAGCGTGTACATTGAACACGACTTTGACAGTGAGGAACAGAAAGAAGTTGTGGTACCCATCTTGCACTAACCTTATTCATATCCAAATTGTCATATGCACAAGTTGCCGAAGACTTGTTTTAGAAAAACCAGTACATCTGGTGGCACAAAAAAATCGTGACTGCAGGCGATATATCTATAAAATTTATCGTTAAGTATATATGTTTTAAAAATTTAAATTTTAATTTCTAGTAGATGACTTAATAATTTGGCATTAACAAGACTAATTAGATATCTTAATATGCCCAAAAATGATATATAAGTTATAATAGTAAAAGATTGAATGAGTATAAAATTAATATTTAAGCTTTGCTCAAGAAATTAAATTGATTACGGCCAAAATATGATAGCAATATATATATATATATATATATATATATATATATATATATATATATATATATATAAATTATTACAGGAAATTTAAATTACACATAACAAAATTTAACAATACGAGTTACTTGTATCCTTTCCCTATTCGTCTGAGAAAGAAATTAATTTCGTCCAGTGTATCGTTGTTCGGTGAATTAAATGACCATGAACTGCCCTGGATGGAGAGGCGGAAGTGTGCGTGGTGTCTTCCGCGGAAAATTAATTATTTTTTTCCGAAAACGAAGTCGAAGTAGAACGCCAAGCAGAAAAAAACCCAAACTCGGTTAATAAATTTTCTCCAACCTTCTTGAGTCGTAAGCGGCAAAATTGGCTATTCTAAAATATTCACTAACTCTTGACCTGATCCGTAATTAAACGTGAAATTCTATAAGTCGAAGAAGCGTGAGTTAACTTCCGTTACGAAGATGTACTTCTTGTAACTTTTTAAACGACCTTACACTACAAAAGGCTGCCGACCAGTCTCTCTCTTCCGCGAACCAGCAGACGCTCGCAGAAGCGGATGATAGTTACCCATTCCACCATAGATAGCGATATCAGCACCATAGATAGCGATATCAGCGTACTAAATGATACACAAGCAAAATAAGATACCGGGACTCGTCAATAAATAATGAAAACTATTAAGAAAATTTTAGAAGGGAAATGAAGGTGTAACAGAACTTCTAATTCCAATTCTTCCGTAAATGAAGCCTTTTGTGACGTTATCACTTCAATTGGCCAACCGAGACGCTCATCACTTCCAAGGAATTCTTGCCCAGAATTGAAACATTTTTCCAACTTTTTTAAGTAGAATAGGAAGGAGTTTATATCACCATAAATGCCCTTTAAACATTGCTTAATTATTAGGCATATTCTCCTCCTCTGTTAAAAAGGGATTCAATTTTTGTTAACAAGACATTTTCATGCTTTAGTGACATTACCTGATTGCAGATTGATCTTAGCGGATGTGCAACACGTTTAAACATCTACCATAAGTCTGTTAGGCTGAGAACATATGGTGCTTATCCCGTATATACATACATACATAATCTTTATTTCCATATACCGGTTATACCAGTAAATGATAGTATAAAAAATCACTGATTTTAAGTTTCAAATATTTTAATCTAACTTTCCACTACAATATCGTTTCGTCACACTGTGACTTCATCAGGTGGATGAAACGATATTGTAGTGGAAAGTTAGATTAAAATATTTGAAACTTAAAATTAGTGATTTTTTATACTATCATTTAGTGATGGAGTTTCAACAAGTGTCTCTCTTATCAATTAATTTGGTTATACCAGTATTGGATGACTAAATTTTATACATTATGCACTCTGCAGCTTAGTCTATACATTATAGATAATACAGACCTACTACATCGACTCCAATATTTTTCTCTAAATTGGGGGCTCCAATTTACGTTTTCCATATATGGCCTTACCCCGTATATAAACTTATAAATAGTTTACCTAAATACAACTTTTCCTTAGATTACGTACTATTTATCTGAAACGTATTGACAAAAATAATTTTTATGCTCTAAGAAACGAGCAATATTATTCAAACATATGAAATTCTAATTAAAAATGGAACAGTTATTTTGCAAATTATTGGATGCGACGCAGACTTAATGGCCGTATCAGTATCTGCTAATAATGTACGTAAGCTGCAATATAAAAATACGCTGTCGTAATGGGAATTGTCTGTTCCAGTACAGTTTCAGGCAAAAATTAACGATGCATGAATATATTCCCATCACCCGTGAAAGGGTTAAAAATAGTAGTTCTACAATCTAGTCACCTAATGGCATTCGACTAACACTAAACGAAATAACACTCATTTACAATGTTACATGGCATTGTAAAGCAGTAATTTACTTTCTCTTGAAATAGGAAAGATCCAATTTAATCTATAAAAAACAGAAGAAAAAACATTGATAGGAAATAGATTCCACCTTAGATGTCTACTAGTATTCCATGTTAATTAGATTTGAAATACGTTTTTTTATAAAACAGCGTGCAAGTCAGCATTTTTAATTAAAGCACAATGAGACGTAAAATCGCTATGAAGACTATATTTGCTACGATTTCATTTAGAAGTTAATTTGCTTTTAAAGATCCCATTAATAAAATAATTTAGAGAAAAATGACACGGGAATGCAAGAGATTCTTTTATTAAAAAAATTCTGTATTGCTTCTTACTTTAAACGCAATTCTAATCAAAAAACAGTGACTTGCCATTTTTAATCTTTCTATACATTATGAAATTGTATTGTTATTTCTTAATAAATAATTTTGTTTTTAAATTGGAAAAAATATATTTTCGATCTAACAATAGCACATAATTACATTATGTTAAATCCACCCAACCTTAATGCCTATAAATTCGTATAATAAATACTTATGTAAGTAGATTTTACTTTTAACTTGCTATTGTATATTGATATATTCAAAATATTGATTACATACTCGTACGAAAAAGTTATGTGTGTAATAAGGTCTACAGCCCAAAAGTATATGAATTCTATTACGTAGGTGTATGAAATAACATTTTTCCAATGGTGCAGAAATATGACGTATGCAATATTGTGATAAAGAGAGAAACTTAACTAAAACGTGAAACGAGACTAAACCAACTGAAATTTGTATAGCAGTTACCTCATTCAAATACTTACTTGTGTATACTTTTTTTATTGATAGAAGATAAAAGCCAGCAAAATTTGATCGACAATGATGTTTTAAAGACTATAGTCGAAGATGATGCAAATCAAACTTTGGGAGAACTTAACGAATATATTAAACGTTAACTATACTAAAGTACTACCGTAAAGTTTGTCCTTCTGGGTTCGTTTAAATAAAATTAATGGTAATTTAAGCACACTATATTAATAATAAAACAAAATACACTATATAACACTTAAAACTATTACTAATAATAACAGTATTAATTTCATAGTATAGTATTTATATCACAATACTCGCTGCCGGTTGCTGGTCGTCTGATTTTCTCCCACCATCTTCAAGAGCTTATATAAGCCTATAAGTGTTCCAGAATAATTTAGGGGGTCGCGAAATAGCCTAAATAATAATGAAAAACCATTTTACGAGAAAAAATCATTTATTACAAACATTTTACTTACAATAAGTACACATGTAAAGAAAGAAAAAAAAATAATGTCATGGTTGCATTTGTTTTTCATTTAAAAGTTTTTTCATACGTGGATCTACGTTAAAAACACACAAAAGCAAATTGTTTTCAGGTGATAAGAGATAATTCATATATTTAGTTTTTAGCGCAACCATAGACGACAAATCCTATTCACAGAGATAAGACGTGGCGAAAGGATTCATATTTGTATCTACTTCCCCAAACGACGCCATTACATTTAAATCGCAACTGACACAAAAACAAAGCAACTAGATATCTGAGAGCAACGAGAATTTCTTACCTTTGAAGCCTTTTACAAGATTCCTATACGAAGAAATATCCAGGGGATTTCAATGCTTCTGTGACTAAATTTCCACATTCATTTCGACGAGAAAAAAAAACCTAATTAAATCTTCAGATATAAATTGCAGTTGTAATATTTTGCCGGCAGACATTTCGATGAGCTAGTCGTGAATCTCAACTGGTCACTTAGCAGCGGCAACAACATTTTCACTAAACGGGAAATACTCTGTCAGCTGAGTTTTTTGCTCACGCAAATGCATCTTCATGCAATCCAAACTGTGGTGAATAATAGTGTCTTGTTCATTCAAACTTTTCTCAATATAATCCGAAGTGAGTTGAAGGCGAGTAATCTAGGTATCGAGCTTCTTAATGAAAGCATAAACATTGTCTGTCATTAATAAAATGTTTTTACCACGTCCTTGTAAATTCACATTCAAGTCGTTGAAATGCGAAAATCAGCTAAGTAAGCCAACAATAACATACACTCATTATTCTGTAAAAATAATGAGAATGGCGTTTGTTTATCCTGGAAAAATATTATTAATTCATCTCGCAATTCCAATACCCGGGTTAACATTTTCCCTTGCGATAACCATCTAACTTCTGTATGGAAAAGAAGAGATTCTTTTATTTTCGCCCATTTCGTCGCATAGTCTAGCAAACAGTCTGTTCTGTAACGGTCGGTTTTTAATAAAATAACCATTTTTTTACAGCTTCACAAAGAATTTGATTGAGATTTTTCTGGAATGTTTTTTTTGCAACAAGAGCATGTCTGCGAAGGGAGCAATGCGTCTATTCCACCCTTAGTATAAGACGATCTTAATATTTTCATTAAAACACTATGCTTTCCTGTTATCACCTATCCTGTTGCGTGACCCGCTACTATTTTGCAAAATATCATATATTCTTTGATTGATGTAGGGGCACATCACCTATCACATTCATACTTCACAAAGCAACAGAACTGAGACATGTTTGCTACATCTGTTGATTCGTCAAATTGAATACTAAAAAAATCAATTGAACTCATTAGCTGAATTATCTGATCGCGAACATCGGCAGTCATGTCATCAATTGATATTGTGTCGTTGGAAAGTTGAATTTGTTTCAATTTTCTTGTTTTTTCCGCGCCTGTTAAAACACTGACCATATCACTTGCAGCAGGCAATATAAGGTTTCCCGCGATTGTATGGAGTTTGGCCATCTTAGCTACTCTTAATGAAACGCGATAAAATGTTTTTAAGTACACTTTTATCAGTATGGCTTGACTTACAAATAGAAGTTTGTTGATTTCTCGAGGTATGTAATTTTGAACGCAGGTAAACTGGGTGCAGGAAGAATCCGTTCACTTGCATGTCTAAAAGGGTCTGTTGGGTCTTTAGATAAATTAGGCGCGAGACTTTCTTTAATGACATAAACATTAGTGGAATTTTAAATGATCTGATCATTAATATTAATCGATTACAAATGGTCCGAATATGCAAAACCAAAATTAGTTTGGTTCCCTGTTTTCCTAGTTTAGTATATTTCTTTTTTTGATAGCGAGAAGATCTAGTAGATAGATAGATCTAGATGTGTTTTCTTAGTTTAGTTCTCTTTTTGATAGTGGAAATTTTGAAAATATCGGGATACACTACGAAAATGTCCGTGTCAGTGATAAAAAGTGAACGTGGAAAGGATTTGCTATTATACGAAAATTTCACATTTTCAAAGGACAAAGTGTTAAAAAGTGGTGAAACATCGTGGAGATGTTGCCAAAAACATTGTAAAGCCAAAATTTCAAATACTTCCAAGAGAAAAGCTGAAGAAGATATATCCGAAAGGCTGAAAATTATTAGCAAAGCACTAGCATCTCATTTAGCACCATCACTCACAACTATTGATGTCGGCCACATTAGACGAAACATTTATAACTGTCGCCGAACGATACTACCAGGTCCCATTAACCAATAAAAACATTTTTTGTTTATTAAGGACATAGAAAATAATACTGTTGTCTTTACATGTGAAACAAACATTAATATTTTAACAGAAATGGATCAACTCTACATGGACGGCACATTTTCCTTTTGTCCTAGGTATTTCTTTAAAATTTTCACAATACATCGACTGTAAAATGGCCACTATATTCCCTTAGTTTTTTGTTTGTTACTACTGAATGTTACAAAACTTGTTTTTCTTTATTAAAGTTCAATATACAGGGTGTCCGGGAAAATGTGGAAAATCTCTCGGATGCAGATACAACATGAAAAAATAAGATGACAATTTCCTATAAATTTTTTTCCCTACAGGCCCTTCCTACGGAGATATGCGTCCCTGAAGGACGCCGCTGGAAATCGGTTTTTCTTGAATTTTTTTAAAAAGTACTTAATATAATTTAATAAAAATTTAAGGTGATGGACACTAGTAAGGACCTCCTAAAATAGTGTCCTTGAAACATATTTAGCTTTTTTAGTTTACAAGAGGCGGGCTAATCTTTACAACTGAGTGCATAAATTTTTAACACCCTGTATTATAAAGACTTCAAAAAAATAAAACTGGATAGCTTGAACCTTAGATTAAAAAAAAAAGGTACTCTTGTTTACTGTCGATAAAATGAACCGCTTAGGAGAAAAAGTTCGACCTATGTTTGTAAAAAATGTGCGTTTTAGTTTCTATTAGCACCAAAAAAACCTATTGCTGTTGCAAACGTTACTATGGTACGAAATAAATAAAATATCCGGCATTTTAGAACTTGTCATCTTTCACATCGCTGACACATATCTCCCTTTATTCAATATTAATTTATGATTATGATTGAGTTTTGATGATGAGTTTTTGATTTTGTGGTGAATTTAATTGTGAATTTATTCAAAGTATGGAATTCACGTTTATTGTGTATGCAGATTTGCATCTGATGTACGGTCTTGCGTCTTGCAATTCTTTAGAAGCCAGAAGATTATATCACGAAAGATTTCCTAATCGTGCTCTACCAAGCCAGAAGACATTTCAACGAGTTGACCAACGTCTAAGGGAGAGTGGTGGGCGATTCTAGTTAATAATGTAATACATGTTATTGATCTTCTTCATAATTTTAGGAAAGTTTGGAAAAAATAGTAATGATGCTAATGTGAGAAGAACCATACGTACGCCGCGATTAGAGGAACATATTTTAAATGCTGTAGATCAACGAGCACTCGACAATTATGAGCACAGTTTAATACTTTGAAAACGTATATACATGAAGTTCTTCGTGAACAGCTGTTATATCCATTTAATTTGCAAAAAATACATGAACTGATTCCTGAAGATTATCCTCGTAGAATGCAGTTTGCAAACTGGGTATTGCATCAGCAACGAAATAATGTAAACTTCATAAACATTATTCTTTTCATGGATGAAGCAAGGTTTACCAAAAATGTTAAACCAATTTACACAACACACATGTATGGGCTGATATCCTCATGCCACTATTGTTTCGTATCATCATCATCAGCTCCAACCAATTAATATTTGGACAGGTATCATTGACAATTTTTTGATTGAACCATTCGTATTGACAGAACGATTGAATGGATAACTTTATTTGGAATTCGTGCAGAAAGCTTTTCGAGATTTACTACAGCATTTACCACTTGAAATCCGCCGAAACATGTACTTCATGCACGATGGCGCACCACCTCATTTCAGCGTTCGTGTGCGGGAACACCTGAACAACGTCTATCCAAACCGTTGGATAGGTAGAGGAGGACCTATGGCCTCCTCGATCTCCCGGCCTAACGCCGTTGGATTTTTACATGTGTGGACACCTAAAAAAATTGGTGAATTTCACTCCGGTCGACGCTAGGGAGGAACTTCTACAGCGAATCACGTTTCATTGTGATGTGATGAGGAAGACTGCTGGGTTATTGTTGCGGGTACAACAGTCCTTAATTCCTTGTGCCTGCGAGTGTATCAAGCTTCACGGAGCCCATGTTGAACCCTCTTATGAAATTTTTCAATCCGAGTTATTTTCCCGGTATATGAAAAATATTGTCGCTGGTTAATCCAAATAAAGTTTTTATAGATTTTAAAAAGGTCATAAATGTAGCATTACTCAATATTTGGCCTAATGTTGAAATTAATGGTTCCCGGTTTCACTTGCACCAAGCATGGTATAGAAAGATAAAGTCGACTGGATTAAGCTCAGAATCTGAATCAAAAAGTGAAATTGGCAACTGGCTAAAAAACACATTGGGATCAGCCTATTTAAACCCAAATGAAGTAGAGGATTGTTTTGTGTTCGATATGATGCCGTATAAGCCACACAATGATTTGTTGGATAAATATTGTGATTATTTGTTAGATACATCAATTATCAAAAATGGAGTATTTTCCCCTTCTATGTGGGCAGAAGAAAGTGCTTATGGGCCAGGTAAGCTTCGCGCTCAAATTACTACCGCCGGTAATTTTGTTTCGAAAAATTCCAAGGGTTTGTTTCTATTAGCCGGATCAAGAAACAAGATGAATCAATAAAATGTGAATTCTTTGCATTTGACAAAAACAGTCACGAAACTTTGATAAACTGATTAGTAACATGCTATGCAATGTGAATATCATACTATAGTCATAGGAGTACATCTTAGTATAAATACGTTGTTAGCTATGGCATAAATTTTGGGGCTGGGCGATATCGACGTTTTCGGTATCGGGTAGCGATACCAATCGAGGTATCGATACCTAGCGATGTATCGGATCTGTGCACGGTATCGATTTTGAGTACTGGAATCTGTAAAGTATCGATAGGTATCGATGCTTTGGAATCGATACTCTAGAATCGATACCTTGAATCGATACCTTGGAATCGATACCTTGATTCTATATATACTATATATATATATATATATATACTATATAATATACTATATAATATACTATATAATATACTATATAATATATATAATGCATACATACTTAAAAATTGTTTACTTAAAAAGTTATTGCATTCTTTATGTACATTAAAAAAAAGGTAAGCTACCCGATATATGGCTACCCGATGCATGGCTAGCCGATGCATGGCTACCCGATACAGCTCTCTCCGATACATCGCTAACCCGATACATCGATACTTAGCGAGTACTAGAATCGGTAAAGTATCGATAGGTATCGATGCTGAGGTATCGTGGAATCGATACCAGTTATAGTATCGGGTATTGGACGGTGTATCTATACTTCGCCCAGTAGCTACAGCACAAGAATATCGGAGTATATATATATATATATATATATATATATATATATATATAGTTTCGTATACCACTTCACCGATCGAAGACTAAAAAACAAAACTATCAAAAATTCGCCATCGGATATCTAAACCAAACACTGTGGTGGAAAGTATTAAGAGCTAATTTAATCGTTTTCCCCAAATACATTGTGGACTTTTAAGATCCGGCTTGTACAAATATGGATATCATTTTCATTACTCCACATTGAAAATATTTGCGATCCTTCGCGTTCCATTATCAAGGAAATTGCTCTTGTTTAATCTGTAGTGTTAGTTTATCCGATAGATAGATGCAATTGGAACGAATTAAAAAGCGTCTCTATGCGTTTAAATTTCGAAGGCACCCGACTACGACCATCCGCCCGCGTTTAGAATAATCCAATTAATAAAACCATCGTAACGTCGTATTGCTTAAGTACCACACGGAGCGAGCGCTTTCATTTAGAATAAAGTTTGCCATAAATTGACTAATTGCCTCTTAAACGCCTCGTAGGATACATTTATTGTGATTTATGGCTTTATTCCGCAAATTAGCAGGAATATAATACGTTATTTTTAGCATAAAAGTCGACAAAAAAGTGTCTGTCGCCTCAAGTAAGTGTACTCGTTTAAAGCAACATGTTGATCATTTCATTAGCCCGATATGTCAGAATAAATGGGTGAGCACAATTTAAATGTTATTCTGGTCAGTCACAGTGAGAATTAATCCGAAAATAACTTCCGCAGCCTGCGAATGAAATGATAAAATTAGTAGTCTCATTAAATGTAAAATATAATAATAGTTTATAATGTTTTTAAAAATAAAATTCCGTACACATGTTTATAATAATAATAATGGTTATTTTTTAATTATTTCATTAACCAATCGTTTAACAGTATTTGCAGACACGTGTTCACTTCTGTACAATCACAATATTGTTATAGTGAGAATAATCTAGTTACAATATTCTCCCGAAAATAATTTCTAGTACTTCATTTTAGTTAGTTGACAACGCATTTTCTAATTTTGACATCTGTCATCAATTTAATCTTAAATTGTAAAAAATGAACCAAAAGAGATTTAGTTCAGCATCAGTGGAAGATACAAACTCACAAATTAAACAAAATTCGTGCAAAAATACCATGGTTAATAACACTGGCTAACAATTAATTTTTTTCCTGCTGACTATGATCTGACACTTGTTCTAATTAATATTGGTACACTAATGTCAAACATGAAACCCATTTGTCCCTATCACGTCAAGTTTTCTTTCTATGGCACTTCTTGTTTGCCAATTTCAAAATTCTTGAAAATCGTTAAGTAAATGCAGCAAATTCATAATTTTCCAAAGAATTGAAAGACATTCCAAACACATTTACCTCATTAGCATAATGTCCACTTGTACTTGATAATTTTTAAGTACTTAATGAATTAATTAAGTAATAAACAATTATAAAGAAATGCAAGTCTATTAAGCTAATCCTGTTCATTAAGGGATCATATTAGCAATTAATGAGATTTTATTAGAAAGTATTGATCACTTAGGACTATTTAAAAGTAAATAAGGGTGATAATAAAACTTTAGTTACAGCAGACCGATTTTCATGTGGCCGGTGGGAGAATTTGAACGTGCGCGTCAAGTAAGGGTCAGTGTTAGATAGAGACAGTATTCGGAAAAATGAAATGCAAACTCTTTGTGCGAGTCGTGCATTGGGACGTAGTAAGGGATAAATTCAGAAAATCACATTGTTGAACATGTTTATAATGGTTTGTATTTCACTAAATTAAGGCAAATAGAAGTAAAATAAAACGCATAGTTTCATGTAACATGTTTAATTAAAATGTCTTACCTTACCTACTAGCTAATAGCGTACTAACATCACATTAAGGGGATGACTGAATAAGATTGTTAGCTACACTTAACGGTAGAAAGGCTTAGGATTATGTAAAACTAATTCGGATAATTAACTGAATTATTGGCAAATAATGTTTATGCTAATCTCTTTCTCATTATAAACACATTGTAAACTTTCTATATGTACAAAAGAACAGTATATTCTTCAACGAGCGTAGGCGAGTGTTGTAATAACATTATTTAATAGTCGTGGAGAAAAGAATATTATTAATACTAATATTATTGGAAATAACAATGAAAATAATAATTACAATAAGAAATAATACATAAATACTCAAAAATAATTATAGGAGAAAACAATAATGAACAATAACTAAGTTTCAAAAAAATTACGGTAAATTATACATATAATTATATAGAAAGTTATGCAGAATCACTACCACTGACATCCTCTTCGCTCTCCGATTCAGAGTCTTCACCCAAATTAATAATGAACTGGTCTGTAACTTCGTCTATGAGAGGTTCCGCTTCCAAAAACTTTTGCTCCCACTTTATCGCGTGGTCACAACATTTATTCCATTCAGCAGCACTAAATTCATCAAAAAAGTTATCACATAACTGTTGCACATATCTAATAGTGAATGATACATTTTTTTGTGCCACACATTGTTTAAGAGATGCCCATACTAACTCAATCGGATTTAAATCTGGGTGGTATGGCGGTAATCGCAAAACACTATGGCCACGTTGTGTTAACATTTCATCTATCTCGAACGTTTTAAATGTTGGCTTATGTACTTTAATAATATTATATAAATCGGGCTTGAGCATGTTATTGTCGAAGTAAATATTTTTAGACCTTAACCAGTTTATCATAACTGATTTCCTGCTATTAGAATTCGGTGGTTTATCTTTTTGGACATTATGATAAGGAGCATTGTCAATTACTAGGACAGACTTTGAAGGCAGGTTTGGAATTAATTTTTCTAACAACCATTTTTTGTAATTTTCATAATTCATCTGGTGATGATAATCTCCCGTTGTGGTATTAGACTTAAAAATCAATTTAGCATTCGGAATGAATCCCGTCTCGCAGCCAGCATGAACAATAATTAGTCTTAGATCTTTTGATATAGGCCTTGCTATTCCTTCATTGGAATTGTCACTCCAACAAGTAGCCACGGTATGAGAACTGTGGATGTAAGTTTCATCCATATATATAATCGGTCTTTTTTCATTTCTGTAGCTTTGAATGGTACGCAAATAAGACACTCTTAACTGACGAATGTCGTGCTTTTCCATTAACAACTTTCTGTTGGTTTTTGTTTTTCTCCAACGAAAGCCCATATCTTTTACTACTTTCCGAAGAGAATCTATTCCTCCAGTGTATCCCGTTTCTTTAAATTTTCTTAGAATGTTTGGTATTGTAGGCACAATTTTGTCAACAGTAAAGGTATTTAAAATTGTTCTACGCAGCACACCTTTATCTGCATCGTCTAAGTCGGTTTTGGGCTTGGTTTTTTTTATTTTTCTTTGGCGATGTAAAAGATAAACCGGCACCTGCGTTTATTTCACTTTTTTCTTTAACAATCCGTCTAATACTTCTCTCAGAAACACCCGTTGCGGCAATAACGCGTTCATATAACTGATCCAGTGAAATTTTGAGTACCCCTGAAGTTTTTTCTTCTTGCATATATTTAAATACATTTGAGATCACTTCACGAGTTTGACTGTGTAAAACACATTTATTTAATTTACTTTTAAACTCCATTACTCACTACCTTAATACGGCACTGCACTACTGTGTTTATCGCTTAAGACGATGTAAAACACTGAATGCCAGAGGTTCCCCTACCTATGAATTTCATGCGCATCTCGAGGGCGGTACTTCTAACCGGCCACATGAAAATCGGTCTGCTGTACATGTTAGTTGTTCGGGAAGAGACTACATCATGTCTACTACTCGAAGATATGTAAATAGTGACGATTCGTTCTGCTACATTTGTGACAGCTTCACCATTTTAAAATGTATTTAGCTTATTTTAACGTAAAACTTGTTGATTAGGACAAATCATTAGTTCCGCATAATGTGTGTAAACCATGTCTGGAAAATTTGCGGCAGTGAAGCAAGGAAAAATTCCAGAAATTAGCTTTTGGCGTTCCAATGATATGGCGTTAGCCGAAAAACCACTTAGATGATTGCTATTTTTGTTTAGTTTATAATGAGAATATAATTTCTAATGATGGACCACAACGTTTTACTCAAGCAGAATTGAATGATTTAGTAAGGGATTTGGGCCTATCAAAGGAATTATCGGAACTGCTAGCTTCAAGATTAAATGAAAAGAACTTATTCGAGCAAAGTACGAAGATAACGTTTTATCATAGCAGGGAAAGTGATCTTGTGCAATATTTTAAAGAAGAGTGTGAATTTGTTTATTGTAACAATGTGCCAGGTTTTCTAACTAATATGGCCGTTGTACAATATGACCCTAGTGAGTGAGTGACCTTTGTTTATCGACAGTTCCAGCAGAAGCCTCAAGTGTGTCCTACTGCACAACGCGAATGTTTTCGGTTCAATTCCTATTGGATATTCCGTTCAATTAAGGAAACATATGAAGACATTGAGAAGGTTACAAAGTTACTAAAGTATACAGACCATAACTGAGTTTTCTGTGTGAATCTCAAAATTGAAAACTTTTTACTTGGCTTTCAAAGAGGATATAGAAAATTTTCGTACTTTTATTATCTCTCTGGGATAGTCGAGCTAGAAACCAACACTGGATTCAGAAACATTGGCCACCCAGAACATCGTGATGTTGGAGAAAAGAATATTATAAGTCAACCTTAGTCGACAGAGAACAAGTAATTTTTCCACCTCTTCACATCAAATTGGGTCTTATGAAGCAATATGTTAAAGCTCTAGATTTGCAAGGTAACTGCTTCCAGTACATACGTGAAAAGTTTCCACGTCTAAGTTACGAAAAAATTAAAACTGGGGTATTTGATGGACCTCAAATTAGAACTTTAATAATGAGAGATCCAAATTTCGTCAACTCGTACAATTTCGTAAACATGAAATATCAATTTGATTTAGAACAATTGCAGTGCCTTCGGCATAAAATTTCACTTAAGTAATAGATGACATATCTATTATTCCATATTTATATTTTATCTTTATAAAATTAATAGAAATAGTTCCTATAACGGGTGTTCATTTGAAAAATCAATCTAGTAACATGTGATTTACTGAGAACATTTTGAAGTATGTCGTAAATTAAAATTTACTACTTAACCTACGAAGTCGTATATTTTGACAGTTTCATACATACAAATAAATAACAAATGTGATTGACATTATCTAATGTCATTTGGATTTACGTTTACGGAACAACAAACACATACTAATATATATGCGTCTCATTCAATCAAAATTTCAAAGTAACCTAGATTGACTTTTCAATGAACACACCTTATTCATTAAATTATCGAAGTAAATTTTGCAAAAATATTGTTATATATTATAGCGAGCTTAGATCAACTAATCTTATCGTATAGCATTCACCACTAATTCTTTCGACAATCGACTCGTAAATTATTCATAATTTACGAGATCGTGTCTTCAAACATCAACTATGTGTATCTGCTTTCGTGTCGTGTACTCTCCGTGTCAAGTTCAAAGATAGTGTATTGTTTGGTCGCGTGTTATTTCGCCATAAAGTTCGATCGGAATCTTATCCAGCCCTTTCCTTCTCCGTTGTATTCTTCATTACGGCAGTGGAAAGAGCGTCGTCGCTCCCGTATCGCACAAACACTAATTAACCGTCTCAACGATAAATTACTTGGCTAACTAACCGGCTGCAGCTACTTACTGGATTGTTATTTTCTTCGTTACTAATTGATTATTGTCAGACTGGAAACTAAGTAATACATTCATTTGTTTTTATTTAATTTTTACATTTAATGAGTACCATTGAGTACGGAGTTCGACAAAATTTAATGAACATTTCATTTGGATATTTTAGTAGAACGATGATCATTAAATAATAGTCAGAAATATATTTTTTTAAATTAAGTATAGTGGCTAAAATTTTAATATTTTACTGTATCACCTTAAATAAAATTACATTTCGCGTCAATAAAAAAAAACTATGCAATCAGTAGTATATACATTTACCACAAAATCTGAAAAGGCACGATTAGCTTTCGTTATTCACGTCGTAACGGAGACTAACGTAAAGATCTACTATATGTGTAAATGGAAGATTAGCTTTCCACTATTAGCTCAGTCAAATATGAACTTCGAAGAGAAACGATCAACATTAATTAAATAATTTTTGTATTTAAATTCCATTGTTGCAGTCTAGGCTTTGACTTGAGTATTGTTTCATGTACAGCGTTGTCAATATTTTTTTTAAAATATAATATTACATGAACTCTCTACAGTATAAAAATATTGCAGTATTTCTCCTATTTCTCATAACTAAGACTGTCAACAAGCGCTGCATCCGTAGGCACTACATTCACCAGAATAATTCTGCTTGAATATTTGAACAGTTTTCACATATAGGTGCGATAACGCTAAAATAAGGTTAGTGGGGGAATCAGCAACCTACTTCCCATGGCCGTAGTTGATATTGAGTTGTCGAAGTATGCGTGTGTTAGACTCTCTGCTGTGTTAGTTGAAACGTTTTAATTTAATAATAAAGTATGTCGCCCGTGTGAAAGCCCAGAGGGCCTTTAAATGCGCACCACGTGAAAGTTTATTGGTGACAAAGCCTTTCTGAATTGAAGTCAAATTATGGTAAATCTAGTGGGAATCAAGCTTGGGTCCTTTAAAATGTTTGCATAAGACGGTGCTAACAGCCTTCATATCAATCTTTAGGGTTATTTGAGTATTCCTTGCAGTAACGAGCCGGTATTGTTTAATCATGACATTTAATCAAACTAGACCAATATTATTCTTGTACCAGCCATTATTGGCGTAGGTACGTTGGCTTATCATTTAAGAAAATTCGGCTACGTTGAAATTAATTATACCAACGCTTTACGGCAGCTGAGGAATATGATGTCACCAAATACTTGATTGATTTCCTCAAAATATACTTTACGGTAAGTCACGTTTAAAATAATAAAAAATCACACTTTCTTCAATTCCACGATTTCTTGCGTAAACGATTAGTTTAATCTTTTGTAATTTAATAATACTCGAGTATATTTTTCAATAATAGTAGCCTATTCGTATCATACAAAGAAACAAATAGGAATAGTTAAATTAATGACGAACAATTTTCGAAACTAATAAAACAACACGTCAAAATACTAAAAAGTAATATTTGATGTGTTACACAAAAAAACACTACTTAGTTATAATGAAACTAAACATTCTAAATTATCTTAAAGCAGCAACAATAATTTTAATCAATTTATAAGAATGGAACTTGAACAAACCGCAAGAATAGACCCAATATATGTAATTACATCTACCATCTTAATAAGTGAAGTAAATGGAAAAACAAACAGGTCAGAATCATGAACTATATATAGTAAAGTATGATGTAATAAACTACATATAATTAATATGTATTTCAGCAATAATTATCATGAGCAACATAATTGACATATGACAATATAAACAGCGATTTTAATCATAATACAATCATACTATTTAACAACATTTGTAAAGAAAAAGTAATAGAAAACTGCAATTAATCAAAATGTACAGTGGAATCAAAAAGAGATAACAACTTTTCAACAGATATTCGATCTTTACTTTAATACATTAACTACCCTTTATTATTTATTTTATTAATCTAACATTGAATATTATTTTTCCATTTATACATTGAATTATTTATAATTAATTTTTATATGGACAATATCTTTTGAAACAACAATGTAAATATTAGTCAATTTATTTTTAAAATACCACGCCCGTATTTTACTAGTAGTTAGTTCTAAAATTTATATATTAATTAGTAATATTTATAGAGATTAAAGATAATTCAAATTACATTTAAAGATCATTAGAAATAAATATTTGAAAATTATCGGCTACCGCCATCTATATGTTATATGATGTAAACAACTAAATGTCAAAATAAGTAACGTACCTTCAAAAACTTTCCTCATTAGAGATGGCCATCCCATTCAAAATTATACGTTTGTGACAGATTACGTGCACCGTCACCAACTATTATCAAAAAGCATGGCGATCTCTAATGAGGAAAGTTTTTGAAGGCACGTAAGTTTAATAGAGATATTTACCTTTTAAAATACAAATTTTAGTTAAAGGCACTAACCTTTATAATTTTTAACACATTCTTAACACAATATAATAATAAAATATTGTAACTTCTGCAATTCAATAATTGTTATGTTATGTTATTAAGTATTGAAAAATAATAAATTTTAAAAAATAAAAGGGAGTTGGCGTTGGTTTTTGATGAAGAAGACCGCAATTATCGTCGAGATATTTTAAGTCATATAAACAGATATCTAAAAAATTTAATTGTATTGAAGAAATATGTTGAACTAATTTCGTCCTGGATCTTCCATATTTACGCCTGATTATTAAATCTCCAGTCAGTCAACATTCTCATTTTACAGTAAAGAATTATGCTATTTCGTAATTTTTATCCTCAATATCCACTTAATCCGATTTGCATTGAAATAGGAAACCTTTCTAAAGCAAGAGCAGCTGATATTTTTATATAAATTAAGAGCTCTTTTTTTTATCAAAATATTTATTAACTGTTGGTCCTACTGTTCATTAGATACCCTTTGTCTACCACCACCATGAATATAAGCAACCGTATGTGTTTCATCCCATTTCCTTTTAAGTTTAAATATGGCACTTTTACTAACTCCCAAATCATTTGCTACCGTTTGTAAAGTCCATCCGTTTTCAATGACAGTGATTGCTCGCATTTTCTGCGTGTCAATCATATGAGGCATTTTAACTTGACATTAATGATATTTAATCATAACATTAATGACATTGGCTTGACAATTTGAAATCCTAAGTAGTAAAATTTACGCAGCTATAATAGTGTGTTTACTTTCATTTGCTCACAATAGTACAGTTCTGTTCATATAAATCTGGAACAATTTTAATTTTCAATTGTAAACGTGGGTTATAAATTGTCAAAGTGCAACAGTCTGTCAAATTATTACGTTTATCATAGATAATTTTATAGTAAAATGGCTACAAAACTGACAGTCATTGAAAAAGCGCGAATTATTTCAAAAATAGAAGAAGGTTGGTCGATAAGAATGAGTTCACGGCATTTTAACCTGAATAAAAATACAGTGTTTGCAATTAGGAAACGGTGGGAAAACGAAATGACCTTAAAAAGAAAGACTGGTACAGGGCTGTTCAACAGAAAGTCAACTGTTGAAGAAGATATGGAACTTATAGATTATATAAGAGATCGTCCATTTGATACTGCAAGAAATGCTGTAATAAACACAAATTTTCCCGCCTTTCACCGCATGCAGAAGAATATTAAAATCTGATTTAAAATGTCGTGTTGCTGTAAGGAAGCCGTACTTAACTAATGAGCAGAAACAATTACGACTATTATTTGCTTTAAATTATAGTAATAATGATTTGAATTTTTGGAATCGGGTTATTTTTAATGATGAGAAGACTTTTCAGACGACTTGCAATGGAAAAATCAAAGTCTATCGGCAACTGGGAACTTGTTTCCATGAGGAATATAGTTGGCCCAGAAGAACTTCTGGAAGATTCTCAGTTAATGTTTGGGCAGTTGTCAAGGTTTAGGAATGTGTTGGCGGATTAAAAACAGGTTTAACGCGATTGCCTACAGAGAAGCGCAAAAATCAAGAACAATAGCAAAACTTGAGGAAGGATGGTCTTTAAAAGCTGTTGCCGCGCACTTTATGTGTGTTAGTTTTGTATAGAACACATAAAACCACACGGTTCAAAGAGCTCCAGATTCTGGTGGTCGACGTGCTACTAATGTAGGCGAAGACCTCTCTTTAATTAACCATATGAGAGAACATCATTTTCAGACAGTTGTTGAAGCGAAATCCCCAACAATTTCCTGGATCTAAGTGGACTGCTCGGAGAAGAATAAAGGAGCATAGATTAAGATGTAAAATTGCCTCCAAGAAAGGCATAAATAAAGAAGCACGTTCAGAGTTTGCTAATTTCTATTTAAATCGTGACGAAGATTTTTGGAGTACTGTTGTTCTTAGCGATGAAAAGATTTTTAGCTCTAGTTATAATGGGAAATTACGTGTTTACAGACCTCCAATTCTCGGTATCAAGAAAGATCTGTTCAGCAAGATCGATCGAGCGACAGATTCTCCGTTAACGTGTGGGCATGGATAACTTCTGAAAGATTAGGGATTTGTCATCAAATTGAAGAACGATTAACGGGACTTGTATATAGAAATTTATTGGAAAATATAATGCTACCTTCGGTCTTGGAAAGTTTTCCAGATGGTAACTTTACATTTCAACATGATAGTTGCCCACGTCATACCACCATAACCGTTAAAGAATGGTTGGCTACCCAAAATATTCAAGTTTTGCGGTGGCCTGCGAAGAGTGCAGACTTCAACCCATTTGAGAATGTTTGGGGATATATCGTCAAAAAAGCTATATAGAAATAATTTTAGATCGATGAATAGAAACGAGCTTTGGCAAACTATTCAAGGTGTTTGGCAAGATGCTACTAAAATTATGCCACAAGAAGCTTAATTCAAACAATGAGGAGACGACTACAATTGGTATTAGATCATAATCGTGCTTCAATAAAATACTGATACAATTGTCTATTTATTTAAACATTAAATTTCTTCAGTATCTTGATATACAATTTTTATTGAATTGTTTATGACTTTACGCACGCATGACATTGATACATAACCTAAAGCAACAAGTGACAATAAAATACCCGTTTACAATAGTAAATATTTTGAAAAAACTGCTATACTAGTTGGCTGAAATCACCAATGTTTACCCTTGCGTTGTAGTGTGCATCAAACTGATACCGCAGAGTCAATTTAAAAGTTTTTTTTTTATTAAATGACATTGAAACGACAATTGTCAGAATTGACATTGTATTTGACAAGATTCGTGAGTTCAAAAGATGTTTTGTTACATAATTTATTGATTACACTTATGAAAGGCGCTAAATTGGAATAATAAATATTTCTATTTTGAAATGCAACCATAATATTAAAAAACAAATTATCTTAAAAGTAATGCTACCTTAAATTGTTAACATAGCCTAATCATTCAGTTAAAACTAGAAGTAACTTTAAATTATTCTCAAATTTGGAATTTATAGAACGAATTAATTGATGAAAAGGAGGATTTCGTAGAAATGTATGAAATTTTCTCAAATAAAAAAATCATGAAGCGACGAAAAAGCTTTTTGAAAAGTGCTAGAAGCAATAAGCAAACATCATAACCTGGATATCCTTGAAAATGAACTAAACAAAATATATATGAAAATAAACATAAAAAAGACAAAGACCATGATAATAGCAAGAGAAAACAAAACATATATCAAAGTGAACTGACAAATGATATATAAGTACTTGGAAACTTGAGAAACGGGAAATGAGACAAAGAAATAAATGAAAAAATGAAAAAAAAGAGGAGAAACATTTAACACAATGAAAAGGACATTCTTAGACAGAAAAGAAATAGGTGAGAAAATAATAATCGAGTGCAGAAATAATCAGACCTACGATAACATATGGTAGTGAAACTTGGACGCTAACAGAAAAGTACAGAGCAACAATCAATGCACTGGAGGAGAGATTCCTCAGGAAGATTAAAGGCAAAACAAGAAGAGACAAAGCACGAAATGAAATAGTCAGTCAACAACTAAGTATAGATCTTATAAACGATAAAATAGCAGAAAACCAGCTATGATGGTTCGAACACGTATGCCGACTACCAAAAAGTAGACTCACAAGAAGATTGTATGAAACACAAATATCAGGAAAAATCCTAAGACCTAGACAAACATGAGAAAAGAAATAAAGAAAGAAGATTGAAAAAAAGAGGAATCAAAGGGGAAAGAATAAAAGAAGAAACGAAAAACAGAACGTTGTGGAGACAGAAGAAAAAAATAAACCAAACTCAGCTCAAACCGCCTTATACCTACCTCACCATAGGAAAACTAACGATTAAGAAGAAGAACAATTAATGAGATCTACATGAAACTCTTGAAGCCACAAATCATCTTTTACAAAATATTATTAAAAAGAAAATGTGGAAAAAATAAAAAATAAAGTTGCTATAATAATAAAGCCTGACAAGGTAACGAGAACATCTCTACCAAACAGTTTCAAGCCATAAAAATTTTATATTTATTATTAATACATCTGTAATATAGTTTCATTAATATTAAAATAAGATTTATTTTCTTGATTTCAAAACTAAAATCACCACTTTTCGTAATAATTCTAGAATCGTACTTGTGAATCGTCTTTGATGACACTAAATTCAGGCTTATTTTGTTATTCCAGAATCGACAATACATAAATAATGCACCAACTAGACATTAAATATTAGTAATATTGCTATAAACATTATGCGATGAGGATTAACAATTCTTACTTTCTTAAAGTGTGCAAGCAAGCGTACAAACTGTTTGTGTATTCATCGATTCATCGTTACGCCACCTCGTGTTGGTGTAATTAGGTGTAAAAAGTTATAGACTTTATTTGGGAAACAATGGAGGAGCACTGGTGTTTGTTGTTTCATTCACCTCTTCCATTGACATGTGGGTTAGTACGACATGAATTTTAAATGTATGATAATAACCATCGGTTAATTTCAAATGGCAAATTTATACTTTGCGAAAGTACATACCTACATGCGGTATTATACGGATGTTTATGGAAGTTAGGAATAAATTTAGTTTCCACAAACGATATTCGACGATTTCCACATATGCATATTCACCATTGAAATGATATATTATTATGTGCCTTACTGTGAATATCTTATATATTTCTTCCGGGTTTTATTCTGCATGTGAAACTAATTCGTACGAGAACCTTAGCCTCCTTAAATTTTTGGTGGAATCTCAGGAATTAGGTAACTATTCATCTCCATTTCAAGATTCATCAATGAACTCAAACTACTTGAAGACTATATCGAGGAAATCGATATGTAACGAAGACGGAAAGAACCGCACAACGAAATCCGAAAAAAAATACAGTCAACGTGGAAACGTGAAACAATATTACCGAATAAATTTTCTACTAACATTTACATTTACAACAAAATAATTTGACACATACTTGAATAGGCAAAACCTCAGCAAATTTTGTATACAACAAAAATATTTTGGATTATTTTACACATACAAATATAAACCAATCAGATTCGCGTATTACTGAAGCAACTTGAAATTACAGCGGTAATTTATCGATAATTTTCATAGTAGAATAATTAGGCGTTGTTATGGAAATGCGGTTAATAAGGATAGACATTTCTAAAGTTCTGTCAAAAAACTGGTTTCAGTGTCACAAAACAACGCTGAGATTTGGGGAAGAATCAGTTGTAAACATTGATCAAATAGTAAAACAAGCTGAACCGGCTAATACGAAAAAGAGTAAAGCGTCAATTTGGCGACAATTTTGTGAGTTTTGTGATGCGAAAAACTACAGCATCGAACAAAATGTTACAGAAGAGGAACTTGCAGATATTCTGAAAGACTGGGCCTTCAATATGAGGAAGGTGAATGGGGAAGAATATAAAGAAGGTGTTGTTAAAACGATGTGATATGTCACGGCAAAATTGCTACAAGAGAAGTTTAATAACGAATATAACAGAAAAATTGATCTTTTTCAGAGCATCGTATTTAAAGCAGCCCGCGACGCAAAGAACTCCAAAAGGAGAATTCTTCAAGCGATACCTGGTAAACGGAAAATGAGTTCTGCAGCTTTACAGAAAAACGAATATGAGAAAATGATAAATGTTTGGGATGAAGAAAATCCAGATGGACTACAAAAGAAATTTTACCTGATAGTGTCGATTGAATTGGCATGGCGAGGAGGAGAAGGCGCGGCATGTTTGATTCACTACTTCCGAGAAGAAATGAACGTATACAATACACCGACTGGAAGAATAGAGTACAATCCCATATTCACGAAAACTACCCAAGGTGGAGCACAAAAATGTGCTGACAGTAAATGGTTGATTCCCAACAAAGTAAAACCAAGTAATTGCCCAGTTAGACTTTTTAAAAAACTCGTTTCAAAGAGGACAGGAAACGCTCGTATAAAAAGTGATAGACTCTTTTTAACTGTCAATCCAGCGTGGAATAAGAAAAAAGGTAGCTGGTTTAAAAATATGCCTATTGGAAGAAATGAAATTTTGAAATGGTTTAAGAAAAGTGCTGAACTCGCTGGTTTCAACACAGAAAACCAAAAAATAAGTAAGCATTCCAGTCGCGCGACAGCTGTCTCAAATTTAGAAAAATCTGGTGTAAATTAGCAACAATTAATTAAAATTTCTGGCCAAAGTAGTTCGCGTTCTATTAAGTCGTATCTACAACTAGATAAAGAACACCATGAAACTATTATTAATCAAATGCGAGGAAATAGTTACAACAGTGCAAATATTGATTCAGGCACATCCAATAAAAAACAGAATGTATATAACAATTGTACCTTTCAGTGTACTAATTTATACATGAATTAATAAATAAAGAGTTTAGATAAACTTCATTTTGTATTACGTAAAATAATCTAATCAAATACCATACGAGCTTTGAATTAAAATCGATAATTTCACTCATACTTCCTGCATAACGACTTCGACTCGTGTCAATTTGACAATGAAACCACTCCAGCCGTACGGGCTGTCGTGATTTAAATGTTTGTCAAACTGACACTCGTCTTCGTCGCTATGCAACAAGCATTCGTGAAATTATCGATAAATTCAAAGCTCTTATGGTATTACTATAGATAATATCAAATATTATTAAAAATCGGGTGTGAAGTTTTTTTACATTTTTTAAATCTGCTCTATAACACAATTTCGACAAACTATAACACTTGTGGTCTAAAGTATTTTTTAATTATTAATTGGAAAGGAAAAAATAAACTGGTCCTACAAACAAAGTTAAACTTAATTTATGAGATTTTCAAAATATGCGCCACCTACTTTCTGACAGTAAGCCAATCTGTCTGTAAATTATATTGTAACCCTCGCTATAATGTCTGGTGAAACGCTTCGTATATCTTCATTAATTCTTTCAGTCAAATCTTGCAAATTTCTAAGTCGGGTAACAAGACACTTTCTGTTTTAAATTGCCCACAAGAAGTAATCTAGTGGATTGAGATCGGGAGAATGTGTGGCCCATTTAATTTCGCTACTCCTTCCAATATACCTGTGGGCAAAAGTTGATTTAATCAATTTTCCTCCAATGCAGGAATTATCTGGTTATTAAAAAATTCTAACTATCTTTGACCATTTAGAGTTTCTTCTACAAAAAAAAGGCCCTATTACTATGTTTCTAAAAATGTCAGCCCAAACGTTAAGCTTTCTAGGGTGTTGCGTATGCGCCTCTTGTATCCAGTGAGGATTACTCTGTGCCCAATGCCGACAGTTTAGTTGGTGGCCTCAACAAATGAAGAAATAAAATAAATTGTAGTACTTACATTTCGAATTGCAAAGGTTTAAACGATCATATTTAAATATCAAGCAATACTTATGATTTTTAAAATACCGAGAGATAAATATTCTAAAAATTCTGATTTTCGTTTGCATATACGAGGGTGGTTTGACAATTAACTTGGTTTGCTATGAAAGAAAACAATTTGAGTTTTGCAACGTACTTTATATTTCGACATAGTCCACTCGAAGTTCAACGCACTTGCCCCAACGTTTCTCCAGCTTCGCGATTCCTTCACGGAAATGAATTGCTTCGATGCTTTCAAAATACTGGCTTACTTTCTGTATGACATCTTCATTAGACTCAAACTTTCGTCCTGCCAGAAAAGTTTTTAGTTTCGGGAATAGATGGTAGTCCGAAGGAGCTAGATCTGGCGAATACGCAGGATGTGGAAGCAGTTGAAATCGTAGCTCGGCCAATTTTTGCTGAGCGACATTGACTTGAATGCACGGGGGCATTGTCATGGTGAAACAACACCTTTTTCTTGGCCATTCCCGGGCGTTTCTCTGTTATTGCCGCCTTTAATCGGTCCAAAAGTGATGCATAGTATTCTCCGGTAATGGTTCTTCCCTTTTCGAGGTAGTCAATTAGGAGAATTCCCTTTGCGTTCCAAAAAACTGACGCCATGACCTTTCCAGCGGATGGAACGCATTTCGCTTTTTTCGGAGCCGATTCGTCACGGGCAATCCATTGTTTCGACTGCTGTTTAGTTTCCGGGATATAGTGGTGTATCCAAGTTTCGTCCATGGTCACAAAACGGCGAAAAAACTTCAACTACATTCTTCTGAAATACTTGCAAATTGTCGGCAGATATTCGCATGCGAATTCGCTTTTGCTCTTGAGTGAGTAAACGGGGCACCCATCTTGCGCACAGTTTTTGCATGTGCAATTCTTCATGCCAAACGACTTTATCGATGATTTTGGGTGTCACAGCTGATTTCGGGGCTCCAGGACGTGGTGCATCTTTAATGCTTATTCTGCCACGCTCAAACTCATTTAGCCAAAGTCGAACACACTCATAAGAAGGACATGAGTCACCCAATGTTGGTGAAATTCTCTCATGAATCTTCTTCGCTGTTTTCCCTTCCAGATAAAAGAATTGAATCACACCACGAATTCCAACTTTATCCATTTTTCGCTATTGCTCGAAACACTTCTGTTTAAGTATCTGTCAAACAACGAGTTACTGTTAGAATGACTTAAGACCAGAAAATATTAACTCATAGGAATTACACTTTATGACTACATATACAGATTACATTTGCGCCCTCTATTAGTGTGTGAACTAAGTTAATTGTCAAACCACCCTCGTAAATCTCGAACTCAATACTTTAGACCCCAAGTGTTATAGTTTGTTGAAATCATGTTATCGAGGAGAATATAAAAAAGTACGGCGATTACAGTTTCGTCCGATTAGCAGATTTGCATAAATTGTAATATACACCTTCGTCCGGCCAGTAAGACAGGCCTAAATTAGGGATATACAGTTTCGTCCAGCCGGTAGGTGCAGATAAAGGAGAGAATTAAAATTGTCCTAATGGTATTATATTCTAATCATCAAACAATAGGAATTGTCATATTGCAATTAACGTAAATAAATAAGCTTTTACTTTCCTTGTAATTTTTTCCTAGTTGATACTTATTATTTGTGAAATCCAACAAATATCGTATTCTACTATTGCTAGCACCACCCACCAATGGAAAATTATATGAATTATATATATATATATATATATATATATATATATATAACTGTTGGACACCAAAATGTACTGCTACTGTTTACACTATTGGTGAAGACGATGTAATTTGAACCATGGCCATCCTGAATTAAGCGCTTTAGCAGTACAAAAGCAATTTCTTGTAACGGCTGCAAAACGTAAAGCTACAGAAGAACTTAATGTGCAATCTAAACGAATTGTGCAGTCGCTGTTAATAAAATGCGACAACAATAAATTAACAATTGGCGACTTGAAATCGGTGAAACGAAGTATTTATGGTGAAAGAAGAAAGACATTTCCGAGTTTGCCCAAAAATATAAAAGAAGTGTTTGACACTTTGGAAAATATGAAATCCGAAATTAGTACAAACAGAGAAGAATTTTTGATTGTGATCGACAACAACCATTGTATAGTAATATTCTCTTGTAAGTCAAACCTGGAACATTTGTATAAGTCTAACAAATTTGTATAAGTGTAAAAAGATATTTATGGACGGAACATTTAAATATTCCTCAAAATATTTTGTACAGTTATTTACCATCCATGGACAATATAACGGGCACTATATACCCCTAGTGTTTTGTTTACTAAAAGATAAAAGTTTAGAAACCTATAAACACTGTTTAAAATTTGTAAGTCAAAAATGTGAAAAATTTTCGTTACAATTTCGTCCTGCGGAGATTGCTATCGAATTTGAAATATCGATACACAAAGCCCAGTTCCATTATTGGCTGCCAATTTCATATCTCTCAAGCCTGGTGGCGAAAAATATAAGAGGTAGGACTTACAAAACCCTATAAAGAAAAAACAGACATTGGCAAATGGATTGGATACTGTTTCGGTTTGCTTTTCTTGGATCCTAAGAACGTTGGCAACTGTTTCGTATTTGATTTTCGCCCGTGGTACTAGAAAATGATAAACTACAAACATTTATGGACTACCTAGTAGAAACTTATATAGAAGAGAATTCAATATTTTCTCCCGAAATTTGGGCGTCTAAATGTGCTAGCAGCTCAAGGACGACCAACGCATGAGAATCGTTTCATTCACATCTAAATAAGAGTTTTAATGTATCAGAATAATTGAAACATACATGAGTAGGTAAACCCCACCAGTTTTGTATAATACAAAGGTATTTTTAATAATATAAAATATTACTAAAAATCTACCTTTGTATTAAGAGTTTTAATTTATACCATCCAAATATGTTTGTCTTTTTAGAAATTTTGCGCCAGTATCAAGCTGAAATTCATATTCAAATACAAAGTGTAAATAAACAAAGACAAGTGAACACACACACAAAAACGCGAAAATTTTCTCAAGAAGAAAATCGAACAATATGATAATTAGAGTCCGGATTATATGCAAAATATGCTTTTTTTAATTGCCTTATTTCATTCAAAAAACATATAAACCCAGAAAACTCATTATTTTGTTGTTAAAAGGTATATCAAAAAAATTATGAGTTTTCTGGGTTTATTTAATGTTTTAATAAAGAACTAACGACACTGCAATATGTACAATTTAGGATTGTTTCAGCCTTTACTTGACGAAATTCCATTATAACTATTATATGTCTGACGAAGCTCAGGTTGGAGCGAAACGATCATCACTGTGTAAAGTAAAAAGTAGTGAAATTCATTAAAATTTGTTTTATTTTATCCATATTTGTTTCACATTATTATCCTTTTTAAGTAAGTACATAATTTTAAAAATATTAATTTGTAGTTGTTTTGCCATTCAAGTATTTCTTTTCTGTTCTCATTTGATATTTTATATATTTTTCTGTTGTAATAGAATAAATTCTTAAATTTTAACATATTGTGTTTTTTTTTATTCAACACATAACCTACTCTGTTTGTTTGTGTTCAATATATCGAAAGTATGGTAACAGAGATGTTATTTCCTCTAAAAATAATATTGGAGATACACCTCTAAATTGACATAAAAGGATTATGTACTTAAAGATTATCGGACGAAACTGTACCTAATCGTAAATACCCAAAAATTCGACCCGGACGAAACTGTAACACAGTGAAGCGGTTAGCATTATCAGAAAAGGATTAAACAAAGACGATCGGACGAAACTGTATTTGCCTAAAAAAGAATTAAATTTAAAAAAGTATAGCTCTAGTGCACTATGTTTTTTGAACATACACGAAATGATGGTTCTTCATCCCTAATTTCCGTGTCTAAAATTTTATTCCAATATCTTTTTTAATTTAACGCATATGGTTCCACAACATTTGCCCATTACTGTATATATGTACTTAATTTATTATATTTATATTTAGATTATGATGAAAAACTATTGATTATTTTTCATAATAATTTTGTTTCTGTTAGACGAATAAAAAGTATTATAGGAAAAGAAAAGAAAATGGTATTTTACATGCACCGACCTATAATAGCGACAATCAAGCAGACAAATACTAGGATTTTCTTCCTTTTATTTCCTTCAAAAGTACTATTATAAGTAATGATAAACTTTTAAAATAAAAAAAAAATTGTTCCAAAGATTACATGCAGTTTGCATAAATTTGCATATTTGCATAATATATGCATTTTGTATATTATTTGCATATTTTGTAGTAATTCAGCATTTTTGCATATTTTAAGTATCCGAGTCTTATTTATTTACTAAATCAAATTTATTATAGGCATTACTAAAAATATGTCGTGTATGTAACAAACAAACAAAAATTAAACAGCCTTCTTTACATTAAAAATAACATTTTATTAAGCCTCTTCTCGTTACTTTTCCGATAAGCGTCTCCAAGAATTTATTAATGCTCTTCCCATACATCCAGGCCGAGACGAAATTCCAGGAAAATCTAATACCATAAAACTTCTAAAAAAATACAGAAATACATTTTACCAGAAAATTAGGAGTATATGTGTTTCTTTGCTATTAGGAGAAATTTATTCCCATATTCGAAAGTAATTTTATTTTAAACATCATTTTACGTTAGCTTTTCGAAGTGTAAGCTTGTGAGTTGCGAGTTGTGATATATAATAGCAAAAATGCCGAAAATAGCGACTGTGCCTGGAGGAATTGCACCTTATTCAGAATTGCTTATTAATGGAGAAAAAGTGTTTTGCGTAGCATGCTGCAAGATTGTGAGTAAAATTTTAAGTTTATTTCCTCTTATTAATTAATTAAGTTTTTAATTATTCCTTTATCTTTTACTAACATTTATTTTATAAGAAAACAACCAATGATGTGATAGTTTTTTTTCAGATTACAAGTGAGAGATACTCCATCTCATGCTGCAAAACTTACAAAGATGAAATTGGCGAAGAGAAGTCAGCAAACATTGCCGCAATGTTTGCCATCAACTGCCAAAAAATCGGAACAAGAACAATTTAATGACGATTTGTGTCAAATGTTTGTGTCGGCAGATATCCCACTACATAAATTAAACAATTTAAATGTCAAGTTATTTTTGCAAAAGTTCATTAGCAAATATAACATTCCCGGCGAGAGCACGTTAAGAAAAGATTATATTCGCTGTATCTCTACAGAAACATTGAATAGCATTAAGAAGGTTGTTGCAAACAATTATCTTTATATATGCGTAGGTGAAACTACTGATAGTGTGGGCCGATACATAGTTCATTTAATGATTGGTATCCTTAACGTATCGGTTCCAGCAAAATCTTATTTAATTTCATCCAAACAGTTGGAAAAGGCAAATAATTTGACAATAACAAGGCTTATACAACTTTCTTCTTACCGGAATCGATTCCAACAGAGAAAATTCTATTGTTTTTGACGGATACTGTACCATATATGGTGAAGGCAGCTTCCAATTTGAAAATCTTTTACTCAAATTTAATTCACACAAGTTGCTTAGCGCACGGACTAAATCGTCTTGCAGAAGTAGTCAGAAACCATTTTCCCTTAATAAACATCTATCCGGTGTTCCGCTTCCTCCTCAACCAGTAATCACACGATGGGGAACGTGGTTGGATGCTGCTATTTTTCATGGAAATTATTATGAAGAAATACAATTATTATGGATCTTGATAGGGCTGCACAATCTGTGATAAACGCCCAAAAGGTGTATTAGAGTCAAGAAATACCTCAACAGTTGGCGTTTATTAAAGCCAATTACAGTTTTATTTCCACTTCTGTATTGCAGTTGGAAAAACAATTTATGTCGCTAATCGAGAGCGTTGAAATAATAAACAAATCTGAAAAGTCATGTTTTGATGTTAAAGGAGGAGTGGGACAGTCCGTGTATGAAAATTTTTTAAGTGTAATAGGAACAAATGAGAGTTTCAAAAAGCGTGTGGTGATTCAGTAGAAAATAGTGAGTTGATAATAGATGATATTTCTAATTTGAAATATGCTCCTACAAGATGCGTCGACGTAAAACGAACCTTTTCAATATATAAATAGACGTTTTCAGACAAGCGTCACAATTTTTCTGTTGGAAACTTATTAATTATGTTAATTATGTTGTAAAATATTCTAAATAAACTTGTAGTAAACATAATAGAATATTTTTTCTACAGTATTCCATTTTCTAACATTCCCCGTATTTTTTACCTGCATATTTTTCATAAGGAAGTGCATATTTAGGCTAAAACATCTGCATATTTATGCGCATATTTTAAGTTTTTTTTGCATATAATCTGGCCTTTCGTTATTAGTGTTATTACGAAATTCAAATTCTGTTTATTTTAAATGCTCCATTCATAAATTAGCATCTCCTATTGTAATTAATATGAGATGTGTCATGTTACAAAGCTTTCTCTAAAATTAGTCGAACATTTTGAAGAATAAAGCCTGCATGTTGAATACAAGGGAGCCATAAATATTTCCCATAATTGGAGTCCCAGAAACCGCATTGTATTTAATGGTCATCGGAAATAAAGACATATCGACCCTACAACACCAATTATCGTAAATGTCTAACGGCGCCCTCACATTGTTTTATTTTATAACATTATTCGTTGTTTACTTTATGGAAATTTTCGTTTTCGTGGGTGAAGTTGAGCGGCTATTGTTTTTAAATGTGTTATAAATTCCAGATTTTATTTCTCGCCTTATATTTTTCTTGTCGCATTTAAAATACTCTCTCTTAAAGAGATTTTAAATTAACGTTAGAATTTCTTACTCGGCAGGTTGCAGTTTTCCAATAACAATTAATCTATTTTGTCAGAAACATAACGCTTGAAATTTTGAAGAAACTTCTTGAAACAATTCTCGAAATAGAACATAAATGACAAATATATTATTGAAAATATCAATTTATTTCATAACCCTCCTGTAATATATGATATTATTTATTACAGTGGGTTATATGGCTTGGTTCTAGTGCTATAAAAACGTATAATAACAGCAATTCTTTTGAATGAATTGCTTCTTTCAATAAATCAAGCGCGGAAAAATTAAAAAATTATTTATTTTTATTTAATTCGATCAAAATACTGGGTGATCGAATAAATTCTCTGTTTTCTTTAAAAGCAAACGCTTATTTATTGCGGTGTCTATAGTTTAACAGATAATATTAATAGGCAGTGATAGATTATACATTTAAGTGTAGATTTGTTTTGAAGAGGAAAAAAAGAGCATTTTTAACACATTTTATTGTTTTTGTCTATAAAACACCAAGAACATCAACAGACTCAATAATATATGCCCGTTACAATACATAAGCACTCTTCCAATATTTCCCGGCTATAATAGCATACCTACGCATCATAGGTCGCTTACGGCGATGGGTAACGGTGTTCGTTATATGTACAGAAATTGCAATCATTCATAAATTCTTCTCAAACCGGTGTATATAAAATATAATTACGTAAAATGTGAAAATCCATAATTAAATTGCAAAGCCATCAGATAGACTTGGTCCAAAGAAAAAGGCGATAATTATAACTGAATACCAAGTTCCAATGATGCTATAGTTGTTTAATCCCATAAATATAGTATAATTTGTTCAGGTCTTCAAAATAAGCTGTTGTTTCGTTGGTACCCTAATTACTTGATGCAAATCTCTTTTTCGCAAGCATTCAGAAACCGATTAAATCTGGAGCAAATACTTCCAATGTAAAACTAATTCTTCATTTGATTTTGATTGTTTGGATCTCTACCGATTTTGACCGGCCTGTCAAATAGATTCACTATTCTATTGTTTCTGGAGGTACGCCATCCATGATTATCATCATGATTTCAATTGCCACACCTTATTGTATTTTATTTATTAGACCCACTCATTCCTTCAATTCATTTTGTCGTAATCGAATCGAGAATTCTCCATAGCTAATTAAAATAAAGAGAAATACTAAGAACAGAAAGAAATGGACTAAAAAGAAGAAATGAAAACCACTCCAAAAATAAGGTAGTAAATTAAACTTAATATTTATAAAAAATTATAGGATAAATATTCTATATATCAATACAAAACTGATTTTTTAAAATCCTAAACATCGTAACCAAATAAGACTGAAAGAAACGAATCCAGAAACAATACCTTATAGAAGAGAATAGAAAATACACTATTTCAAGAACAATAAATACATACAGGGTTAGTTAAAAGTATGGAGACGGCGATTTATTGTCGTTAATATTCATTTTAGGGATTTATGTTCAATATAAAAGTTTGTTAGGATATTTTGATCTACATTTGAGAATATTTCAATTTTTTTTTTCTTCAATTGTTTTTTGGTTACGCCTGTCCGCGCATTTTTTTTAAATGGGAACTAGTAAATTTTACTCTACCATTCGATAGGGATTTTTTTCTCTTTACAATTTTTTTTTGTTTTTTTAAAATTCATTTTAATAACTTTTTTATAAGAAAAAGCCGGTTCATGTGTTTAACAGATGTTCGGTACATCGCAGATAGACAGAAGCGTAGCGATAAACAACTTGAGCGACATAATTTTATCAGTGGTTATTGTGTACGTCAAATCTTTGGCAGAAATAATTCATTTGTGCAATTTGTTGCTGTTAATATTAACAATGGCGAGTTTAAGTGAACATGAACGAATTGAAATACTTATGATGTTGGGTTATGGAGATAGACGCAGAAGTTTACAAGACGTTTGTAATTTATTTAATGATACGCATCCAAATAGAAATCCAATTTCTAAATCCGTTGTTGGCAAAACTTTAAGACGCTTTGAACAAACGGGTAGCGTTAAAGATTTGCCAAGGAGTGGTAGACCTAGAACAGCAAAAAGCGATGATAACAAACTGGATATTTTATTGGCTGTATCTGAATATCCCCATTTATCAACCAATCAATTAGCGGCCAATTTCAATATTTCAGTCATCGATCGTGTCGTTTTTAAAAAGTGAAAAGTATAAACCTTATAAGGTACACCTTGTACACGAGTTAACGGAAGATGATTTTGATAGGAGATTACAATTTTCTGAAGAAATGTTAAATATTTGCAATAATAATGAAAATTTTGTCAAAAATATTCTTTTCTCAGACGAAGCTACTTTTTGCCTTACCGGTGAAGTAAACAGACATAACTGCAGATACTGGTCATCGGAAAATCCCTCTTGGTTTTTGGAGCACCATACGCAGTACCCTCAAAAGGTTAATGTTTGGGTTGGCATTCTAGGCGGTCATATTATCGGTCCCTTTTTCATCAATGGCAATTTAACTTCGGCTCTGTATTTGCAGTTATTGCAAAATGAAATAATACTTGCTAGTGCTACGCTCTATCCTCATGAAAACAATGAACACCTGCCCAATGACAGTATCTGGTTCCAGCAAGATGGCGCCCCACCACATTATGGTGTAAATGTTCGTTAATATCTGGACAACGTTTATCCCCACAGATGGATTGGAAGACGAGGAACCATTGAATGGCCAGCCCGTTCGCCAGATTTAAGTCCTTTAGATTTTTTTCTTTGGGGATACGTAAAAAACAAAGTTTACAAAGATAAGACCGATAACGTCGAAGATTTACAAATCCGAATTACCAGAACGATACAAGAAATTCCCAGAGATTTTTTACAGAACTCTGTTCGGGGTTTTGTAAATCGATTGGGTCATTGTCAAATTACTAATGGACGACAATTTGAACACTTACTTTAATTTACTTTGTTATTAATTTGTTTAATTTTTCTTGTAAAAAAGTTATTAAAATGAATTTAAAAAAAACAAAAATATTATTGTAAAGAGAAAAAAACCTCTATCGAATGGAAGAGCCAAATTTACCAGTTCCGATTTAAAAAAAAGTGCGCGAACAGGCGTATCTAAAAAAACAACTGAAGAAAAAAAAAACAAATAATCACAAATGTAGATCAAAATATCTTAACAAACTTTTATATTGAACATAATTCCCTAAAATGAATATTAACGACAATAAATCGCCGTCTCCATACTTTTAACTAACCCTGTATATGTATATGCATGTATAACAGCATGTAAACACGAGAATACACTTTGGAAATTAGGGGATATAACGAAATAATATATAAATGTATTTATTTATTTAGCGTATGGCTACATGTATTCAGATCTAAACAACGCTATATACAAGTGTCCTGTATCGTTATATTCAAATTTTAGGAGTGTAAAGTAGACTTCATTTCAAGTAACAAAAACGCAAAACTTGTATATCCATTTTTATTTGCTTCAAAGTTAAAGATCTATGAATGTGATTGTTAGATCATGAAAACAATTGTAATCCTAAAACCAATAAAAACTGATTTTATTTAAAAAAGTTCAATTAATATTTTCGAAATGTCCACCTCCTTGTTGAATGCAGGCTTGTGCCCGTAAGCCAACAGAAGAAGTGCTTATCCGAATTTCATACTTGTTTTGTCGGATTTGCTCGGCAGCCAGGTGAATACGATCCAACAACTCTTCTCTTGTGTTCGAAACTTGCTCGTAGACAAAATTTTTCATGTACCCCCATAAATAAAAGTCAAGGGGATTAAGATCGGGTGATCTGGGTGGCCATACAACAGGACCACCTCGACCAATCCATCTTGGATAATTGACGTTAACCCAATCTCGGACAGCAATTTCGAAATGTGGTGGTGCCCCATCCATGTGATACCACATGTCTCGTCGAACATTCAGTGGGACATCCTCTAAAAGACCTGGCAGTTCGTCAATAAGAAATTGAAGATAATTGTCCGCATTTAACCTCCCAGGAAGAACGACATTACCAATCAACAAGTCATCGATTAGGGCCGTCCAAACGTTAATAGAAAATTCATGTTGAAATTTAGATGGGCGTATAGCTTTCGGATTTTCTGATGACCACCTGTGCAGGTTTCTCAGATTTGTAACACCACTTCTTGAACGTAGGTTCATTTGTCCAGAGGACTGTTCTGCAGAAATTAAAATGAAGTCGTGACTGTCTTAATATCCAGGTAGAATAAACTAGACGAGCATAGTGGTCTGACTCAAGCAAACCGTGTCCCCTGCGATAGTAATATGGATATAAGCCCTCCTGTTTTAAAATTCGCCAAACTGTTGTTCGTGGCACTCCTAGTTGTCTAGCGATTTGACGTACACTGAGAGTTGGATCCCTTGTAACAATAGCTACTGCTTCTTCCTCTAAGTCTGCTGGCAAATTTACTTCTCGGTCGAAAAGATAATCACGCAGTCCGCATTCCCGAAATTGTCTGTGTACTTCCAGAAACGTTCTGTATTGAGGAATGAGCTTATCGGGAAACCGATATCGGTATTCAATAACTGCTTGATGTACACTGCCGTTACAGTAGCCATACACAAAATGCATGTCCGCATACTCTTGAGAAGAAAATCGGTAAGGCATTTTGAATAAAGAAAACGTGTCGACTCACTAATAAGCTGTTGTATGAACTGAACTATTAAAAAATGCAACGTTAACAGTCATCTGAACATTTGTTTATTGTATGATATTCATGATTCAGCACTTACGAAATAAGTAAGAACTTTGTTTATCATTAATCAATTTCCAGTACTCTTTTTTGTAGATCTCCAAGAAATTACTGTATGCACTACGACACGTGTTTATTTATTTTATGATAACATTTTATTATACGACGCTAACAATCACAGGCCTGTTATTGAATCGTATAACTTTTTTGAAATAAAATCAGTTTGTATTGACTTTAGAATTACATTTTTTTTCATGATCTGACAATCACATTCATAGATCTGTAACTCTGAAACAAATAAAAATGGATATACAAGTTTTGCGTTTTTGTTACTTGAAATGAAGTCTACTTTACACTCCCAAAAAGGTGAACATAACGATACGGGACACTTGTATACATATACTGGATGGCGGAGATTGTATATCCCACTATATTCTTTATTTCCTCTTTCTTTCTTTCTTCTGGAATATCCGAACTTGTATTGTTTCACCAAGACTTCCTGTCGTTTGGTACTGAAGAGGGCCATGATTGAGAGAGCCTAAGGCACGTGGACCCATGTATAATAGCCAGGCGATCCAAAGATATTCTCTGGTTGCCGAAGGTTGCTCTAGCTCATTTAGCGTTACCCAAGGAGCACGTGTAGCAATCTGCTACGGACGCGAGCTAGTCTACACCCCATTTAAATGTAGATTTCGTCTTACACGCTACTGTAAAATATAATTTATGAATGAGTAGACACAATAACGACGGAAATAACAACATCTGCTCTACGAATGCAATCGAGCGGGCAAATAGTGGGGTTGTTATAACATGCATACCATACCTGATTAGGGATGCAAACGATACATCGATGTTTCCAAACATCGATGTATCATTCATAAACATCGATGTTTTAGTATCGATGTCGAAGCCCCAAAAACATCGATACATCGTTAATCAATGAACGATGATTTAACGTCGATGTTTGTTTACAATAGCGCCATCTGCATACTATTTGCGGAAGCGAATCACATCACTATTACTGTTTGCAAATTTTTGCAAACGTCTCGTTCACGGGATATGCACTAGATGCCCAGTTTTAAGATGCTACATTTTAGAGATGCGACTGCTAAAGCTAAAGTCTTCAGTTATATAAACAATTACGTAACCAGTATGCAAGCAACGATTGCCAGAACTGAGTCTTCTGACAGTTCAGACGAATCTGAAAAGGACGATAACATGGAACCTGACATATGGAGTTACCACACACAATTATCACATAAAAACATAAAAAACAGAACTCGCGACAATGACAAAACAAAAGTTGATTAAGAATTTCATATGTTTCTATCATCACCGGTCACTCCTATCAAAGGAGATCCTATAGAAATATGGCATGACATGCGTACAATGTTTCCATTCCTATTCAAAATCGCTATGAAGTATTTGCCAATCGTGGCAAAATCGGTGCCCAGTGAGCGGTTGTTCTCTGAGGCTGGGGCAACAATAACCCAAGAGAGAAACCGCTTATTGGGCACCAGGTTATCAAAATTAATGTTTTTGAATTCCATTATTAAAAATCATACTTTCACAAATAAATTTAATTAATATTATCTATGTGTTTTAATTCTTATACTAAAAATTCAGCTTCTCAATAATTTTTCAAAAACATCGAAGAAACATCGATGTATCGTTAGTAAACGTCGATATTTTCGACATCGATGTTTTACTTCTCAAAAACATCGATGTTTTTATGAGCGATGTTGCATCCCTATACCTGATACCGCCACAACGTCTTATCGGGGCAATAGGTCAGTCAATAGCTTCAGTCCACTCTCTGATTATTATTATAACCATTGTATATCGCAAATTAAAAATATTCAGTTATTTTAAAAGTACATCAAGAACAGATACCATCCGTTTTCTGAATTATATTTAATAATAGCTGTGTAAATAATTACTGCAATCAAGACTGGGATTATCTAATTCTAGCTAAACAATTCAATACTAACAATTACATTTTCTATCAGTAATGTAATAAATTAACTTGAAATCTCGATTTTTGAATTATTCTCCTTTGATATGTAAATACGTCCCACTAATTAAGTTCAAGCATAATCAGAAAGAAACTAAAAATACAAGTATCAAGTAAGATCTGTAACTGTCTTTGAAATCATTTAATGTTCCTAGAATTGAGTTTTTGAACAACAGAGTAAATAATAACAAAATTGGAGAATAAACCAAAATTGTATGAATTAATCTGGACAATTGACGCTTTTTCCGACTTGTGCTCCCATTCTTTCACCAGCATTGTATTTCTCGATTACATTGTGTTGAAATTTATTATAAACAAATATTATCCTCTTCTTTTCTCTAATTCGTTATAGTAAATCAAATAAAACGATGTATTTTGAGAGAAAATATATCTAAAACATACACAAGTATATGTCTGTATAAATATATAAATTACATTATATGGTATTTATTACAAAATATACATTTTTCAATTTAGATTCCGAACAAAATAAACAGCATTGCTTAAACGATAATTTACATACGATGATGCGAATTCATGATATCTCGTCCCATACGCTTACTCGAAACGTTGTTCTTGTATGTACCATAATTGTCTTCAATGTTCAATCGTTTCTTTGAAGCAGCATGGAATAACATTACTGAGACCAATATAGCAGCGAGTATGAACCGGATGTAGGTAGGTAATTCATCTAAGAACCAGCACAATGGAAACTTATTAACATTTCGAATGCCCATTTCCACCAAATCACTAATGTACTTATGAACTATTTTGAAGCCGCACAGCATAATTTAATAGATAATCATGGTAAATGATAAACCTCAAATTTGACAAAATTGTCAACCGCAGACCAGTTAAAATTAAAACATGAAAAACTTATTGTCACCGAAGTCATGGCAACAGAGTATTTACTTTTGAATAGAGAAACTGCAAAACATTTATTCACATGCATTCCTGGCTATTCGTAATTTAGTAATTTAGCATCTAGCATTACTATTCAAAATATTCAATCATCAGCTATCGATATACGTTAAATTGGCTTATTATAAATTAAATACAGTAGGTATCCGTTGTGAGTTCATAAAGTATAAGTTTTCAGTTCAAGGTCAAATTCGAAGTATATGATTCAAATCAGTACTGCGGAGTCAAATAAAGTCAATATTCAATCGCGGAAACAACCGTCTGTCATCATAAAATATAAATGTCATGTTTCGCAAACATTGTCAAAATTTCAGTTTTACTTGCAATATAACCAAAGAAAGCAAATACATAACCTACATGTCAAAATAATGAGTAAAGTGGGAACATGAATAGTTCAAAAGTATTGTTTCTTTTCTAGTTTTATATAAATATTTTCAACACAAGAAAACTGTGCGGAAATTATTACTTCAATATTCGAACAAATTTTTTTAAATGTTATTTATAATTATAAACTCACGATAATATTCATACTTCACTGTAATAAAATCACAGCAAATCGCAAAAATGGAGATGTCAAAACGTATTAAAGGTAAACACTTTTCGGACAGAGAGATTTGTCTCTTGCTGGATATTGTAGAATCACATATCGGTGTTATTGAGAATAAAAGGACCGATGCCATCACATCGAAGGGTAAAACCACAGTATGGGAAGAAATCACACGTAATTTCAATAGCTCTAATAGCGGTCCACATAGGACAATACAACAATTGAAAGTGTTCTATGATAATTTTAAACGAAAAAGTTGGAAAGAACAGGCGGATGATAAGGTGAATTTTTGTAAATTATACAATATAAGTTCATTACTTAATAAATTTAATGTAGGCTAATCTGTACCTCACAGGTAGAGGGACGTTTAGAAAGACTCTAGGAGAAAATGGAGAACGTCTCCAAAGCATGTTGAAGAAGCATTTCGAATGTGATGCCAATAACTTTGACAGTGAATCATGCTATCACAAAAATATAGAGTCTGGTAAAGTTATATGTTTATATTTACGGTGTATTCAACTAGTTGTCATTGTAGATCCTCTATATATTGTAGTAGAAGCTGACAACGATGCTATCATTGAGTTAAGCGAATCAACCAGTATTAGTAAAGAAAATAATCCAAATTGTGTTAATAGTGAATATATATTTGCCAATATAAAAGAGTCGGAATTACTACAAAGTAGTTCACTTGAAACCCAAAATAATGTACCTAGTACATCCGTTTCAAATAACAAAACTAATAAACAAGCATTGTTAATATAAAGTGGTGCATATGAAAATATAAACAATACCACAAAGCTACCTGTAAACAGAAAAAGACAGTATCTTCAAAATAGAACAAGTGCAAGTGGCGTATGCAAATTTAAATGATATTGTTCATAGTAGAAAAAAAAAAATCAAATGAACAAATTTATTTAAAAAGAAAGTACGAATTGGGCCATTGAAGTTCAAGAACAACAACTTCGAAATGCACAATTGGATGAAAATATTCTTCAAGCAAAATTAAGGTGTGCCATTATAGAAGAAAAGATGCAAGCCAACAAATTAAAACTTCAAGAAATAGAACTGTAAACAGTAAACAGAAATCACTATTATCTACAACAAATATAAAGATTCGTTTAATTGGCCAAAAACATCACGTTATTTTAACGATGCATTTTACAGGCGATTTAACGTAACGAAGTATTATGAATACAAAAACGTGTATATAAGTCTTTGTTATAGCATAATGGTACGTTATATCATATTACGAGCCTTAGTGAATACAGGGGTGTTAAAAATGTTTGCATTATTAAGAATAACATACCTACCGAAATCATTTTCTTGCACTATATCTGGGTTAAGAAGATTGGGAATGTATTAATTTGATGAATAATTTAGATTTCTACTTAACTTATATATTGTTTATATTTTAAATAAATTTAAATATATTGGAATAGAATGTAAAAGTTATGTTCATAACTCTTTGAAAAATAATTAAAACATTTTTAAAGTTGTAAATATATGTTGTCAAATTAATAAATGAAACATTTATATAGTCTACATTTAATATTTTATTGTTTCTTAAGAAAATAATGGTATAATAATACAATCCAAATCCATATTATCATTTATTAACATTTCTTAGAGTTTTTAAGGTGATGTTTTTCTGAAAAATTTGAATATTTAATAAATGTTTACAATATATTAAACACATACTTTCTTTATACATGTCATAAACAGTATTTCAAACTTCCATTTTCGTTGCTTCTGGTAAATCTTTAGTTTTTGGCTTCCTACAAGACCTGTTTTTGCCAGGAGATGATAAGACTGGATTCTGAACGCTACGATGTTTAATAGTGTAGACCGTTCTACTAGAAATATTAAGGGCTTGTACTACCCTCTAAAATAAAACTAATTTTATAACTGCCTTATGTGATTATGTGAATTACCTCATGAACACGATCGATGGACATAACTGGCCCACCATTCTCTTTTTCTCGTTCAAAATAGGCTGTAAGATTTAATACAAGCTGTTGAGCTTGAGAACCAAGAGGCTTACCAGGCATCTAAGAAATATTCTGTCAAATAAATAGGTTAGAAATGTCAAAGTGATAATCAAACAATTTCGTACTTATTGCCACTAATTGATATTATTATTTATTATTTTTTGATGACAAACGAGATATTCAAATTAGATTACTTAACCAAGAAGTCAGAATACCGGAAACAAAGTCAATAAACAACAGTATTAAAATAATTTCACAGCAATCCGAATATCATAAGACTATCTCCTAGACAACCTATCCCTTTTTATTTAATATAATATTTCAAAGACGTACGTCTTAACTTAAAATGACAAACGTGTGTAGTATTACAGCGCGTATTCATGTGTGTTAGAAAGAGATAAAGTACAATTTGCGGTTTCCACTAGGGCAGTACGAACTGAAAACTTATACTTTATGAACTGTAGATACATATTGCTATGAATAGTGGTTTTGAATTTGATAATACCACTATTCACCACCAATCTGTCCAGCTTGGATATTAAGTCGGTTAATTTTCAAGATGAGACTGCTTTTCCCTCAGAATTCCAATCGGAAAAGTGGAAAACACAATTATATTAATAAAACGTTTGAGCGCCACTCAAAATTTATTTGAGAAATAATAATTATGTCTTTAAGTTACTTATGAGCACAAACAAAAAAGGTTGAATTTTAAAAAATACACACAGTCAACTTTAAATGAAACTTTAATACAACAATAAAAAAAATTTAAAAAAATATCTTTATGAAGTATAAAGATTTTGCGTCATTAAACAATATTATAAAGGTAAAAATATCGTGCGGAAGTGACCGCAGCGCACGATAAAAAACTTCTTTTGTGACTTCCGATCAAAATTAAAACTAATAGTAATAAATTACAAAGAAGCTTTTTAATTTCTTCCACAAGAAACAAAATAAACAAACTGATATGACAGTCCGAAACAAACTCTAACGCATGTGCAAACCACATGAAAAAATATGCCTTTGATATCCCAAGCGTACAAAATTTTATAGTAATAGAAAAATTTTTTTATATCAGAAATTTTAAAAAACGTTCCTTGTCATTTAATTCAAATAACTAAGAATACAATATATATAACAAAATTAACACAATGGAAAATACAATTCAAATCATTCACAATAATAATAATAATAATAATAATAATAATAATAATAATAATAATAATAATAATAATAATAATAATAATAATAATAATAAGATCAATATAATTTACTTACGTATAAAAAATATATATATTTTTTCGAGACACAATGAGCTAGAAAGCGTACTAAATTAAACAATATTACGAGATCAACAAACTCGTAAATAAATCTCGGTAATGAATCAAACACCATCCACAAATTAAACCAAATCACGAAGTTACTCAACAAAGATAAAAATTTATCTTCTCATACACACGTCTTTCTAAACTCAGAGAACATTAGCGTCTAAATCGGATACAGCAAAGCCATCGGCTCCATATAAAAAATACAGTTTTACAACCGTCCACAGCAAAGTAAACGGCGTGCTTCAACTACACTAATCAAAAATAAATATAAGTTCAAGATAAATATGCATTCATAAATAATAAACTTTTCAAAATATTTGCGGGGAAAAGTTTATAGCAATATGTTGACCTAGTCGATAGGTCACTAGACTCAACGTGGTTAGGATTCTGATTCAGTCAATAACATCGATATCTTTTAAGGCCGTGACTCGATTAATAAAGCCATATTAATAAAAATGAGTACCTGGAAGTAACTCTGGAGTACCTAATACTAAGCGGTCGCTGTATAGCACTAACTACGGTACCATCCTAGTGCTACACTGCACGCCTCAACTCGTAACAGAACTACCATGTTACAATCTTGTGGACCTTAAAGGCCCATAAATGAGAGTTATTATTAATTTTATATGCCATATTGCTGATCCCTGTAGTTTTTTTATTTCCTAAAAAGCTTCCACATTTAAACATAATTGATAAAGCTCACATTACAGTAGTAGTGCTTGAAAATATCTAGTTACTACTTTGAAAAGAATAATCAAAAATTGTTCAATAAAGAATCAGGTTGAGTCATAAATAATTTAAAATTTCAATAAAACATCATGAGTTATCGATAAAACCAACGACATTTATATCCTATTCGATGATATATTTGTCATTATATGCAATTAGTTGCTGTCAAAATAATAACAATAAAGAGCAAGAGTAAAATGAGACATCTTAATAATGGACTGCCTCAAGGATCAGTACTTGCACCTGCCATGTTTAATCTGTAATTCTGTATATTTCTGGCATGACACACATAAAGTAAAAAATGTTTGGATATCCCGATGACCTGGCTTTTGTATCCCGGGGTAAAACCATAGAGGGAGCTAATAACATACTTTCAGAGGACCTGTCCGCGTTTGGAAAATATTTTGCCGACTGGAGACTAAGCCGAATATGAATAAAACAGAAGTGTCGTGTTTTCACCACAATAATCAACAAGCCTGTCTAGAGCCGCAAGGGTACTTCAATAACAACTTGCTACGTTATAATCCTTACCCAAAATATCTAGGAGTAACAATAGATCCAACACTCATATAAAAAACATCGAGAGAACACCGCAGCTAAAAGAAACACTAGAAATAACATAAACCACAAACTCTGCGGTATTGCTTGGAGCGCGAACGTATCCACCCTTAAAATGTCAGCTCTTAGCCTTGTTTACTCGGTAGCTGAATACTGTCTGGTTAAACAACTGCCACACAAAGAAGATCGACATCAAATTCAATAAGACCATGAGAATAATTAGCGGTTATTTAAAAAATTCACTTCTAGTCCCGGTTCTAAGCCATATTCCACCTCCCACCACCTTCCTGTACACAGTGACCTATCTGATACCGGTCTGTCGTAGCTGAAGTCTAGATCTTCTCCACTACTGTCAGCAGAACAACTTATAGCAGAGAATTTCAACTCAAATGATGGATGGAGAAAGATGCAAGATACTCAGAATAAGAACGTCCCACGGTCTTTGTCGTGACTCATTCTATAAATGGGGACTGATTGAGAGACTTGCGAATGCAGAGAACCTCGCCAGACTATTCACCGTATTACAGTTGAGTGCCCCCTTACAGCATATGGAGGTGAGATGAGTGATTTCTGTGAAGTGATCTCGTGTTGGCCTGGATTAATGGCCTTGATTTTAAAATTCTGTTTTGTGTAGATGTAACATGAGAGCAAAATGAATTGAGGTAGTAGGAGGCTGCGGTTCGCTGATCGTATTTCGTGAATTATAAAGTAAATAAATCTTACTGACAACACTTAAATGTCTCCTTGATACAAATTTAATTTACAACTTAAAATATTTATAAAATGTCATACAAATGTCATGTTTTATATTTTATTGAAAAGTTTACAATAATTGTTGAAACTGTTGTCCCTCGGCATTCAAACATAAATTTACGCGCCGCTTCATGTTTTCAAAAACCTTTTGTAAAATAAATCCGTCTACTAACTCGCACTGTCGCACGATATTGTTCCGTAAATCGTCTATTGTATGCACTGGATTTTTAAAAATAGAGTTTTTTAAGTATGGAAATAAAAAGTAATCCAGAGGAGTTAAGTCACACGATCTTGGCGGGAAACAGGCAACACTAATAATTCTTTCATCAAAAAATTCACGTAAATAATTTATTGTTTCACGGGCAGTATGTGGTCGTGCGGAATCTTGCTGAAAGAAACCTAACTGTAACTCGTCATCATGCAGTTGATTTATGAATATTTCCAGTATATTATTGCGATATCTTTCCCCATTTATAGTTCCTTCGAAAAAGATCGGACCAATAAGCCTTCTACGTGACATGGCACACCAAACCCCTATTTTTACAGGATGCAACGTTGTTTCCCTATAATAATGCGGATTGTCTGTTGCCCACATACGCATATTCTGAACGTTTATGGAGCCGGTCAGGTGAAACCACGCTTCGTCGGTGAAAAACGTTTTATCAAAAACTTCGTCGTCGTTAAGATTTGCATTAAAGAAACGACAATAGGCAACTCTTCGAACGTAATCTGGCGGCAATAGTTCTTGATACAATTGAACCTTGTAAGGATGCATACCAATATCGCGTTTAAGAATACTGCGGCAGGTTCCATAACTTATATCCAACTGTTGTGCCAGTCTTCTGACAGATGTTGTAGGTTGTTCTCTAATTGCGTTTCTTGCATTATTAACAACATTTTGGGTCCTAACTCGAGAAGATCTTCCCCCTTTCCATTGTCTTTTTACAGACCCAGTTGTTCGAAAGTTATTTATAATTCTCAATAGGTCAAGAGAAAAGTTCTTATTTACTAAAACAACTTCAGGAAAACGTTGTTGGATTTCTTCCTTGCACATTTCTATTGAATAATACCATTCGCCGTTTGGCAAACGTCGACCGTTACGAAAGTAACATTCTAAAATGAACAGTGATTATACTGTTTTTTTTTTTTAAAATTGTATTGAAAGAATTAATAATTCACACTGACAGTCTGTCATTAAATGTTTGACAGAAAAATATTGTGAATATAATTCACGAAATACGATCTACGAACCGCAGCCTCCTACTACCTCAATTCATTTTGCTCTCATGTTATATGTAACTTTAAATTTCAATCCATGTAAACCGTACGCTAAATAATAATAATAATTGCGTCATTTATCATGTTCATAATGTAAATAAATTTGACAAACTCTCGAACTTATTTGGCATTAGAGAAATTTTTCCCCATCAATGTAACGGGTGACTATAAATTATAGAAAATTAAGCAAGGTTATGCTGATATGCTTGATATTTAAATTTGTCAAAAATTTGACAAAACAAAAATCAAATAAGCAAATAAATAGCTGTTTGTACTTTCAAGATGGTTTTTATTGTCGAGTAATATACATTTATTGTAATGGCCTGTTTTGGAAGCGGCTTGCAAAATGAAGATGGTAATTGGATATATTCGATGCCGTTGACTTTTAATCAATTTATCGAAATGTATCTAGAAGAACAAATTGAACTGAATATCGTTACTTTTCAAAACACATTGTTAGAATAATCGAATAGTTTTTAAGCACTGTTAAATTTAATGGTCATCCATTGTTGTTACAACTTGTTCTTAAAATATGAATCAAATCGTTGAACAAAATTCTCATATTTCTATACGTCGTCTATTGCAACTAAGAGGTAACTAAGAGGTCCACTTAACAATTAATGTGTTGCACATCCATAAATACATACATAATCTTTCCTATGAATTCTCGTGTAGGAACCTGAAAAATCGCTACATTTGCACCCATACAAATTTTCATTTAGTCATAAAATTCACCTACCTGATTTTTTACAACGAATAATAAATTGACAATTGACTTAACAATGTCGTCTACTTTAGCATTGAACAACAGAAAATTAAAGGTAATTCAATGAATTTGAACTCTTATGGAATTGGAATTTATTATAGAAAGTTATAATAAGATATCCACACATTTGAATATTTTGAATTATCTCTTAAATAGTAAGAATCAGTAAGAAAGGATAAAATATTAAAAATTGAATATAAAGCATCATTTAGTATTCTGGGATATTAAAAAACGACTTAAAAGTATTTACATAGGAAAAAAATTAAAGTATTTCATAAGAAAACATTCTATAACTTAAATGTGCGGAAAAAGTTATCTACAAAGAGCAAATATTCATTTTCCTTTTTTACATAAAAGTTAATATTTGAACAAGAAAATTGTGAGAACAGTCAATATTTTTATAAATTAGGAAATTAAATACCATCTTAACTAACACCGATTAAACTTAATTAAGTCAATGATATAATGAATTTCAAACAGAATTATATTGTTAAATACATTTTGCAAGTTTGCTTGCGCATATGACATATAATTGACTAAGAATAAACACAAATCCTTAAAATTTGTTGATCAAATGTACAACTTAGATCAAATATTCTGAATTTTCAATTTTTAGATATATTATTGTGCCTTATGTTTTGAAATTAATTATTATCGCAAATGTTTGTGTATATTCAATTAAATTTATATTAAAATAATGCTAACGAACAAATTTATTTGTAAATCCATTTTTCTCTTTATTTTTAGTTGGACAATATAAATCTTTGCCTGGGTGTCTTGCGAGCTCAGCATGTGTCTGGTGTGGAGAACGTTTCCGGACAGGATCTTCGAGATGGACGCTTGAAGGCTATCCTGGCGTTATTCTTTGCTTTATCCAGACATAAGCAAGCAACGAAACAGAAATCTCAAGCCCAACATATCACGCAGCAAAATCAAATCGATATGACGCCGAATAGGTAGGCAACCACATTTACACTTGCGTTGTGCTAGCTGCAGAGTTAAATGTATATTTTATTTTTCAATCGAAATTGTAATATAGGCAACCGAATATCCGTGCAAACTTGTTTGCTCATAATATTATTATTATTCGATTAAAGTGGTTTAAATAACTTACAATTATTTATTAAATTGAAAAGAAAACTTATAAGACAAATATTTCTAATATCACGTTCTGTTTTTTTTTTCTTTTTTGTCCATTTGATTGATAATTTCTATTATTATTTGATATCTCTGGGCGTTTCGACTTTATTAATTTTCTCTTTTTTTCATGAATAGTTTAAAAAATATATATAACCGGAAACACTTGAAGAAATACAAAGCAAGAATAGCAATTTCTAATATACTATTGCAATATTCCACCAGTCGTCTATTCTATACTAATTGAACTAATTCTATAAGTCACTGGTAATCTAATTTTCTGTAATTGTAATAATACAAAAAGTTAACTCACCAAAACTCAATTACAAATGTTTTATAATACTATTGTTTATGTCCCAGTCCAATAAATCCAAATTTAGTTATATTTATTGAATCAAAATGAAAATGCGAATATTTCAAAATATACTAATATAATAATCAATTAGAACACAGTAATACGATAGGTACTTCATACTTGATATTTGTTTTAGACGACGACTATTTCACCACATACCCGAATCTTTAACTTTTATTTAGATATACGGTATTTGTATATACTTAATTGTAGTAATAATTTCTGAAATCTAGTGACATTGTTGGAATTACTTACATAGCTGCTAATACATTTTATTGCATATTATAATTCAAAATATTTCTGACTAATGATGATCTTGTCACAAATATTTTCTTATTACTCACTAGTATCGTGCATATTTTGTATAAGTAAGTATATCAAATAAGACTGGAATGCGATTTGTTGGAATTTACGTTGTCAACACTTACATTGCTTTCATATTGCGAATATTAAATGAACTTTCTTTTAATTGTCTGTGTTTGCTTGCTCAAAAACCTTATTTTAATTTGTAAAAGATAGCATGCTGATGTTTAACTCTAACGTCAAGCATAAATAGAGTAGTACAAATACGTTTAAAAACATATCTGCATATGATACATGGACATACACCAGTGGCGGCTCTTTAATGAGAACAAGTGAGCAATTGCACGCCCTGGAATTATGAAACAAAACAAACCAAGCGGCGACTAACTGTGAAAGTATGTATTTATTATGTATATTATGTATTCATCGTTATTGACGAGGAACGTGGCACGCTAACAACGTACACGCACCGATCGTCGTCACAGATATAATGAGCAAAGCTCAATGTTGCTCCGTTAACCCATTAACATTACATTGAAGGTGGGGAGAACTGTATTTTGCCCTACTTCAATGTCGTATAATACATAGCGTCTGAGCAAGTGGTCCAGTCTGCTCACGGCCGTTGTAAAATTAATTCCGTCTCCGCTTTAGAGAACAACGCGTTTTCGCGGTCAACGTATGATGAAAAAATCGCAGTAAAAAATCTTAAACGGCCGATGCCTCAATTATGTTTAGAAAATAAACAATCTGTTAAAGCTAAAGACGTTATAAGAAAATTCAAAATGGATATTTATCAGAAAAATGACTGGATTTGTGGGTGTGAAATTAAAAATACTTTGTTTTGTTTTCCGTGTCTTTTGTTTGGTGGTGAACCGTCTTGGTCAAAGAACGGAATAAGAGACTTAATTCATCTTAGTGCTAAAATTATTAAACATGAAAATTCTGAAGGGCATTTGAAAAATATATTTAGTCTAAGAATGTTAGGAAAAAATAACATTCAGAATGTTTTAGATTCATCATATAGAAAACCAATTCAATACAATGAAAAGGTAACAAAAAATAAGCATGTGTTAAATTTAATAATAAAATAATAAATAATAATAAAAAAATAAATTGCATTAGATTTTGTGGCGCGTTTGAACTGGCACTTCGGGGTCATGATGAACAGCAAACGGCATTTTTCGGGAATTGATACATTTTATGGCAGAATTGGATAAATCGCTCAGAGATCACATCGAAGCAGCACCGGTTTTTAAGGGATTATCAAAAACGATACAGAATGAGTTGCTTGATGCAATGTTGAACGTGTATCATGAATAAGTTGCCTGTGAAATTAAAGCAACCGACTTCATATCTGTGATAGCACACACCACAGATGTATCCAATCAGTTTCAGTTGGTGGTTGTTTTAAGATATATTGTGAACGCGAGACCAGTCGAAAGATTTTGGAAATTTCTTCTGCCTAGTGGACATGATGCTAATTCTTTATCTGCATCCTTAACGAAATTAGTTTGCTTGTTGATGACCCAGAAAGACTGATTGCACAGAGCTATGATGGGGCAGCAGTCATGAGTGTTGCTATTAACGGCGTGCAAAGACATGTCCAAGACCAGTATCCAAGGGCTAATTTTGTACATTGTTATGAACATCAGACAAATCTAATTATGTCACATGCTACATCGAGCAGTAGTAATTGCAGAATTTTTTTTGCCAATCTGACGGTATGTACATTTTTCTCCACTTCACCACAACGAGCTGCAAGATTGGAAGAATTCCATCAGAGAAAAAGATTACCTCGTTCTTCAAAAATAAGATGGAACTTCAATTCTAGGACAGTGAATACAATATATGAGCACCGAGAAGAAATAATTGAAGCTCTAGAACAAATCGAGGGAGAAGCTAGTTTACAAACTACCATTCATCAAGCTGGTGCCAATTTGCGAATTTTAGAGGAGGAAAATTTTATCTATTGGTTAACTTTCTTTCATAAAATTATGCCACATGTGGACATATTGTTTAATCAATTACAAAATGTCAATACAGATTCATTAAAAATCACGAATAATTTAGACAATTTTGAACGCGCTATTGGAAAAATTCGAACCGAAATCGCTGACACAGATAATCAGTTGGTTAAACAAAATGACCCAGAACTGACTCCTCGACCATCAAAGCGGCGAAGAGTAACTGATGGTAGCCAAAGAAGGAGGGAAACTATTGAAGTGTGCGATATTATTTTGCTAGAAATAAAAACTAGATTTCGGTATACAGGGCACTTAATATTAGCAAACTTAATTTCTTTAAACAGTTCTCCTCTTTTCAAAAAAAAAATTCCGGAAGATTGCCTTAAAGAAGCAGTAAAATTTTATCCATGCCTCAATGAAAGCAGACTACGAACTGAATTAAGCGTTCTATATTCTAGAGAAGAATTTAGGCAAAATATAGAAGTCGGTGCTGTAGGTCTGCTAGGTCTTCTGCTGGATGGATTAAGCGATACCTTTAATGAAGTTGTTAAGCTTTTAAAAATTGTCATTACAATCCCAATGACAACCGACGAAGCGGATCGCCAGTTTTCACGACTGAAGAGAATAAAAACTTTCCTGACAAATACAATGAAAGAAGAGAGATTAAATGCCCTTACTATGTTATCTTGTGAAAAAGAATGTATAAATTATTTCCCAAACTTTAATGAAAAAGTGATAGAACTGTTCTGCAAGTCAAAGTAATATTTACTATTCCCTCAAAACAAACTCTACGTCGGTGAAATTTATAAGGATTGGGTAAGCGTTTTTGTATTACACTTTTTAATTTTGAAATTATGCACTCCCTATGTGAACCACCCCGACCCGCCACTGACATACACAACGCATATATTACGTATTGATTACTTCTACGTACAAAACACACGAGAAGGAGTCTCGAGTTATCTGTCGGCCAAGAAGGGCACGACGGCAACGCTTTCCTAGAGTAGGTAAGCTACTTCTAAGGAAACTATACCTACGTGTAACTACTTAGTCTACTTCTCGTAGTATAGATGGCTCCAATATACCATGTGAAAGATGGCATATCGATGTTTAACTAACAAACTTGTCTTAGGTTTTTATCTAAGCTATGAGTATTGGACTATACAACTAAACGCATAGTTTCCTTAGTAGTATCTTAGCTACTCTAGGAAAGCGTTGACGGCGTGTGTCTCTTGGCCGTAAGATGTCCCGAGACCTCTTCTTATAACATGAAACATACAACATTGTGTTATACGTAGCGGCAATCAAATCTGTCCACAAATGTATAATTTTGATAGTTTGGTTATGTCATGTAAATGTGTGTAATAATTAGTAATTTAATTTTTGAAAAAATATTTATTACAATAGTCGAAATTCAAAGAAAATAATACTAAAGCAGATGTTGGCAATGTTGACCATTATTTTGAAGACAAAGTTGAACTCTAATGCTTAATGCTTTCAAAACCATTTATTAGGATTTCTTAGGTTATGTCAGCACAAGAATTCACAATAGCATTACGAAGCTCTTCGATTGTGTGATGTCTAGTCTTGAAAATGGTATTCTTTAAATATGGAAAAATAAAATAATAATAAAATAAAATAATAATTTGAATTTTTGTATGATAGCTGTTAGAATTTGAAGGTTTCTGAAGCTTCGCATGTGCACCTATCTTTGATTACTTAATTACTTAAAAAACAGCCTACTATAATGAAGAAAGTTTTTGAAGGCACGTTATACACATATGTGCAGATGTTTTTTAACATTTATATAATCACTTAAACGTGGAGAACAGTCTGTTTTTATTCTTGAAAACACTTTCTCTCCCTCATCAAAATTGTTTTTAGCTTCAAGTATAAGTTGGAAACAAATTCTAACCTGCACACGGTAATTTCCAGTATCTCGTCTTCGCATACGAAGTGTATCGCCATGGAGTAACAGTGTCATTTATCATGAGTTCGATTTCTGAGATGCGTGCCAAGCAACAATCCGTGATAGAATTTTTAACGGTGGAAGGTTGCGCGCCCATCGAAATTTACTGGCATATGGAAGATCACAACAGGGCACCAATCTTAAGGTCATCATTATGACTCCGAAAACAAGCGGCAATCAATGGAATATCGTCGTCCTGATCCTCCACGTGCACAAAGATTCAAAAGAGTTCCATCAGCATAGAAAGTCTGCTCACCATTTTCTGTTATACATTTCTAGCAATTCATACCGAATATCTATCGAAGGGATCAACGATTAATTCAATAAGATACTGCAAAATTTTACGACCACTAAAGAATCGTATCCGCAGAGTAAGTCCGGAAAGAACGACTTTTTCGTACATTACGACAGCGCCAGATCGCATTACGGCAACGAAACGATGAAGACAATTACGAGCGTGAAATCACTATTGTTTCGCACCGTTCGTCCAGTTCTGATTTGGGACTTTCAGATTTCTGGCTGTTCCCAAAATTGAAAGAGGTATTGAAAGGTCAATACTTTTCGTCAGACACTGAAGTTCGGGTTGCTATTTGCACTTGGATCAACAGTAAACAAGAAAGTATTTTCATGGACGGATTCAAGAAATGAATTCAGCGTTTGGGGAAATGTGCTACACTAAATGGTGATTATGTGGAAAAGTAATTACGTAGATTGTGGTAGTATAATAAATTTATTTCATTTTGAGATTGACTTCATTATTTTGTCTTTTCTTATTCTTATTTTATAGAGTTGGAGACCTTCTATATCAATCCGCCCTCGTATATATAACCACACCTCTAAATTCCCTGCGGTGTATTTCGAACCGTATTTCATCTACACTGATCAGTTTTCTCTTAGTTAAAATCTCATGGAAGTACACCCCATCCTTATCAATAGCATCCATATTTTCGGAACAAAGAATAGAAGTGTAAAAAAGAGATTCGTGTTGAATTGCGTGAAACACGCTTGTTACCAACATATTGAAGTTATTATTATTAGAAAAAGTTGACGAAATTTTGTTAATCGGGGTTCAAATATACGAGGAATATTCCTTTAATGTTGAGACTAATATAATAAAACGCAATATTGTGAAAGTTTTATTACATTTTCTTAACATGTTAACCATTACATTCAAAACAATTTTGCAATCGAAGTAACCTATTTTCAACCGTTTTTTAAATTTATTTCTCTTTTGAAAGCGTCTAGAACATTCTCTGAAGTAAAATACATTCCATTCAGCTTGTCTTTGACATGTTGGAGTGAAAAAACGGGACTATAGTTCGGGACTATATAACTTAGTAAATCAATATTTTGCTCGTTTAAGCCAGCATCTTTTTAAGCACCATGACCCTCCTTTTGATCAGTTATTACCAGAGAAGCCAAATTGAGGTGCGGATCATAGCGCTTTACAGTATGCACATAGAAGAAATAATAAGTTTTAAATTCAATGGTACGTACTATCATGAGCAATTGAAAGTAAACGCACTATTATAGCTGCGTAAATTTTACCAAATTGTCAAGCTAATGTCATTTATGTTATGATTAAATGCTGACACTGACACTTCAAAAGTACTGTATACATTAGATAAATTTTGAAATTTCGACATGCCAACATAATAAAGTGTTAACTTTCAATTGCTCACGATAGTACATACCATTATATTAATATAAAAACTTTTTTACGATCTGTTGTTTCGTCCGCACAAAACCACAGTTTATTATTTTTTAATTCGGATTTAATCCTATGTTCAATTGATTCACGGATGAATAGTAGAAAATTTTGTAACGTTGTCCGACTAGGTATCGGATATTTCTCGTATTTATTCTATAATGAACAAAATGATTCATTGGATAATAAAGTTAACGGTACGTTACATTACACATATATGAAATAAAAATTCTTTAATAATACAAAGGTATTTTTAATAATATAAAATATTATTAAAAATCTGGTGTGAAGAACACAAATGCAGGTTCACTATTAATATTTTCTGTGAACGTGTCCGAATATATCCTATCCCCAGAGACGTAGATACGTATTTCACCTTTCTACAGGCTCATCGGTACGCCCCTGCTGGAGAAAGGATATTCCCAGACACATTCACAGAAAAGAACCACATCGCCCTATGACCGTAATTATCCAGACCGAGCGCAGAAGTAAATTCGGCGCCGCCTGTTGTCAGACAGCCGAAGTACCTCGCATACCGTCCACATAATTAATGTGAAGTAACGACGCCCTTCCAAAGGTTGGCACAGCCAATCTCTCTAGGAAACTGCATTTTGTTTGTGCCTTCACTCATACTACGGCTTAACCGCATGTGTAATGTATCAGAATAATTGAAACATACATGAGTAGGTAAACCCCACCAGTTTTGTATAATACAAAGGTATTTTTAATAATATAAAATATTATTAAAAATCTGGTGTGAAGAACACAAATGCAGGTTCACTATTAATATTTTCTGTGAACGTGTCCGAATATATCCTATCCCCAGAGACGTAGATACGTATTTCACCTTTCTACAGGCTTTCTACGTTCACAGAAAATATTAATAGTGAACCTGCATTTGTGTTCTTCACACCAGATTTTTAATAATATTTTATATTATTAAAAATACCTTTGTATTATACAAAACTGGTGGGGTTTACCTACTCATGTATGTTTCAATTATTCTGATAAAAATTCTTTGTTCGATTTTACGCCAGTTTGTGTGTTTTGTACTCTTTACGTGTCGTTCGCAGTGGGTTTTTGTCCAGTATATTAGAAATATATCGTTAACTGTACATTTAATTTCTGCGCTATTGTAAATTAAATCAGGATATCCACTTATTAACTTATTTGGTTGGTGGGGCAATGGTAGTTTTCTCAATATACCTAACTGTGACATTGTTGTTATTATTATATATAACAGTTTGTTGCAAAACAAATACGCGTCACTCTCAATATACATACTAATATCTAATATCGCAGACGTAATTGTGAAACTACAGATCGGCGAGAGAAGGCTGCGCGTTGACCTAGTACGCCAGTAGAGTGCACCTCGAAATTGGCATCTCTAATTATTACGCATCTTTTAAATAATTTCAAGCTAGCATACACTAGTTACACACACCACCTTTTAGTTGTCAAGGATTGTAGTTGTAATAAGGCCATAATACCGAAAAAATTAGTGAATATCTTCTTCAAAGAACTTTGTTAGAAACAGACTCATTTTGGACAATACAAACAGTCGACTGCTGCTTTCCTTTTTGATCTAACTTTTTGTGTCTATTACAACATTGTAAATCATGCGAGAGTCTCTGCGGGTAAAGCATGCATAATAGGATCTGTTTTTTGAACTGGTGTCAAGTTCTGGCGTATGCAGCAAATAAAACACCAAAATGATATAATATATAATATAATATGATGTTAATTGCTTTCATTTTAAGGCCTAAGGCTACTTCTATCGAGTGAACTGTAACATAAACTGTTATTATTGGTTCTGAATTACACTTTTAACCATTTTCTCGCGAAGCCTCAGTAATAAATATACAATATGAAGAATGCTTATCAAAATTTGGTATAATTTTCCCTATTCCGCAAACTATATTACCCCAGGCCATACTGAAAAATGCAAATTAATTTTGTTGCCTTCAAAATATACCTCATTTGACGGATACATTTATGCGAACGAATAATCTAGCCATCGAAACACTTTTTGCAGTGTTTCGATGGCTAGAATATTCGTTCGCATAAATGTATCCGTCAAATGAGGTATATTTTGAAAGCAGCAAAATTAATTTGCATTATTAAACAATATTGTGCTCTATTGAACAATTCCCAGAATTTATTGACAGAATATAAAATCATTTCAACTGCCTTAAAAGTAGCATTTGTGCTTCAGATAGTAGTAGTTACTACTTCAATTACGAGATATTTATAATAATGTTTTTTAAGCTGGTCTGTAATAAGTTTGTAGTAAAAACAGAAAAATGATCGTTTTGTATGCAAAGCAGATCAACTTACATTTTCTGTTAACTGAACTAGGAGTTGTCTTCTGTAATAATATGTACCTACATTCATGTTGATCAGTGTAATCACGACATTTTAAAAATTATAATGAATTTATTGTCGTGTATTTAAAGAAGTTATTTATCATCAAATTTTCTGAAACTAAAAGAGTTAATATAACATTTTTAAATACTGACAAATTCCAAAGTTTAAAGTTATAAAATAGGTTTATTGACTTTTTCGGTGCTACCGTTGTTTCTACACAAGTTCGAGTTTGTCACGGTCTAGTGCGCAGCGGCAATGATTTCTGTACAACCTGAATAATCATAATTTGTATTCCCCCGAGACAAATAAATAAATTTGGCCGTGTACCGGGAACGCCGGTTACGATTTCAAGTAGGGGTCGAATTTCCAACTCGAAGTATAACGAAAACTTTTGTGTTTACATCATCACCAAGTCAACATACTGAAGCCCGGTGTAATTTTCTTTTATACGTGCTGTTGCAAAATTAAAAACATTGCCGGTCTCAGATCAACGAGTATATTTTAGGTTACCTACGGATTTTTAATTAAAACTCTCTTCGGGTAATTTATTCTGAACATTGAAAATTATTTTTAATTTTTTGCAGCTGTCAAATGCGACAAAATGAAAAATGGAAATTTGTCCCTATTTCAGTTTGATAAATTTAATTTAACTACCTCTATTTGGGTAAGAATTTTGATAGCAACAGTGTTTGAATTAGATAATATATTTAATTAATAATAACAATAATAATAATTGCTACAATTAAATATGGTAACATATTGCCATATCTTACATAAAATATCACAGCACTGCGTCATATATTAAAAGAAAAGAAAAATAAAATGGAGCCACAGTGTATATTTCAGTACTCATTTATTTTATTTTGAATTTTTATATTTGAGAATAATTTTAAATACTTCAAACCATTTAATGCCTTTTCGTTTAAATATAATTATGTACTTATTATTAGGGATTTTATTATGCGTGTCATCATAATCGTCATAAATTCCTTACGTTCATACTTAGATATTGTATATTTTTGTTGATAGATATGACGGAATGTTAATTGACTCGTACTAGACTTTTTCTAGAGTAACAATAGATTTGAGTGTATCTATTTTCAATATATTTGAATTGTTTTCAAACCCTCACATCTTCAAACACATTTGTTAGTGATATATAGGTAAAAATAACCATAGCCATAAAATGCAAAACCATTATAGCAGATTACACTTTATTTCCATATTATTTCAAATTCCAAAATTCTATGTATTTTAATATTTAGTTCATTGTTATCCCTTAATTATTTTCAAAAACATTATGAAAATTAGGATACAACAGTTAGATGATCCAACTAAACATGTACCAAGACAGGTAATGACTAGTAATGAGTTTCCAGGAATTATGTTACCAGTGATAACTAAATCTAAAATCAGCTCTATTTAAACCCTTCAACTAAATAGTTATATTTAAAGCAACGTATCGAGATAGTTCTCCTAATTGCAAGTATATCAATATCATTTATAACTATAACCAATATCTAATTGCGAGTATGCCAAAATTAATGTATGTACGAGATATTGTGTAAATAAATAAGTTTATTTTTATATTGCATTTATCATTTACCTACTGTCACCGAGTAAAAAAAAATGAGTGTTGTTACTAAAACGCTAGATGAGGTTAAGGTGTATTGTATTTTAGCACGTGGGAGTGCCAAATTGATACAAGATGGACGCTCGTGGCTTGTGTTAATTCTTTGCGGTCTACCTGGAGCATCCTAACAAAGCTGTAAATGTTTAAATAATAAATTGTGGTGATGATCAAAGGTCTAGGATACGCAACTCATTAACTAAATAAAACACAACAATGTTGTCCTTAAAGTTTTTATTTAATATTTACATAAGAAACTGAAAGATTTAAAATGTATTGAAATGATTAAGTGAAAATAGCAATGTATACAAGGAGCGGGAAATAAGTAATTCAAAATCAATATAAAGAAATGGCGACTGGAAAGAAAGTTAAATTATACAGTAAATTAAATGTGAATCAAGTAAAAGGATAATGTATATTGAACAATACAGATTATCTTTGAGTTGCGAGCATGTCGCGATCGGACAGGTGGAAAGCAAAGGCTTGCGGCGCTTGGGTGTTGGTACAGCACGAGTTAAGTTTGAGCGATGTGTAACTTATAAGAGTTGGAAACAGACGAAGAAATTTCTGTAGAAGAGAACACTGGTTTGGAAACGGGTAAATTTGTTTTATGGCCTAGTGTGGAGAGGGGTCGACATTGACGATGTTTTGAATTAAGAACTAATCAAAAGCGCCAGCTGAAAAGTTGTGATATCGATGACATAAATATCATTAAAATATCCCTTCTGAAGAAAGCTTTAAAATTATATGCGACATGATATATAAGAGAATACGTATATAATTAATTAAATAACTTAAGTTTAAAAACGAAATGTAAAATATTTGTAAACGAACTTAGATGCTTGAGTTGAACGTTCAATCAGGTAGATTTCTTGGCAGGGTCAACTGACCAGAATGATAACACAAGAAAGACTTTCTATTTGTCAACGAATATACACAGAAAATGTCTAAGTTTGAATTAATATTTTAAATTCGAAATGTTTGAAGAAATTAATTTAAAATTAAATTAAAACACTCTGATATATACACGAAGTGTAATAGTGTGTACAGTCTTATACCCGTGCATACGGTGAAGCAACAAACTGGATTCACCAATTCTACCCATAAGAACCGCTATCATTAGATTCATTACCGCCGGAAAGCAACTCCATCCTGTGGTCCTTCGAAGATCGGATATCAACATATGGTCATTCGTAGCCGGACAGCTCTTCATGGCCGGATACAAGAAGAATCAACACACACAATACACATACATTTTCTCTTTAGAAAAATCTCGCTTCTTTGCCATTAATATTTTTATCCAACACCTCCTAATAATAGACCTATAACTATGGCGATTTTAAATCAATTATGTAGCTTATAACTCACTAGTGAGTTAAAAACATAATTTATCTCACTAGTGTGATAAAACAAGGTGAAATTTAGATTGCATAGAGACATTCAATCTGCTATAGTATTAACACATTTATATTAATTCTAAAGGGTAAACAATAGCAACTAATTAACATTTACTACTAGACGACGTATTTGAAGTATCCTGAACAGAAATTTGATGACCAGAAGTCGAGGACGTTAGACTGTCTGGACCTTGTATCTTTCTGGCTATATCAATCTTGTTGGATACTAAATCTTGTATATAACCTTCTGCCACAGTGGACGATTTCCACCCACCATGTCGTTTAACTGTTGTAATATCAGCTCGTGCGTTCTCAGACTATGTCCTGTATATAATTAAGCTTCTGGTAGGTTCAGGAAAGATGGAACTTTCTGAGGTATCTTAGAAATTGTGTTAATTACAACTGGCTGGATAGTGCATTTTTCTTTCTTGTAATTTAGGAAGAATCTGCCATGTGGAATACCTTTTGGTCTGATACAGACATATTTTCTGTAGAGGTCAAGAATATCTGTTGTAAATCCTTCTGCCATAACAGTGAAACTTCTAGATACGTTTGTCTTTGTGTCAGGTATCGAAACATACAAGTATCCTCCTTTATCTTCTATATCGTCAACTTTCAGCTTAGTTATTTCATCACAACGACACGCACCTGATATACCCATTATTAAGACAACCTGCATAGAATACACGAACGAATAATGAATAAATATTTTGAATTAAATATAAGAAAATAAATAATACCTTCATCATCAAATATTTATTGTTAGGAGCCTCATTCAGAAACTTCTCTATATGTAGCCTCTCCAAGATTTTCGCCTTTTTGGACTTGTGGGTTCTTGCCTCACTCTTCAAATAGGAAATCAGTTTTCCGTATTTCGATATGTCACAATTCATATACACTTTCAAAGTACTTCTTAACATGGAATACTTCGTCCACAATGAAGAAGGTGCTATTTTCCTTCTATAAATATGGAAATACGCCAGCATAACTTCTTCGTTAATTCCAGTGATACTTTGCTGTTTTCTCCATTCTTCAAAATGACGAAATTCTTTGTCGTAATTATCCTTCGATTTTTTTGGCAGTAATTTATAACATGCTGGTTGAGCTTCTTTCTTAACTTCTAGCGGAATGAAAACAGCCTCTTGCAACTCTTCCATTACCATCAACTTTTAACTGCAGTATTATTAATCAATCACTAATTTTGTTTGCTTGTTGATTTGCATTATTTATTCTCCATAGTAACTGCATTACTGTATATGAACTTTTTACATTAGTCGTTTATAATTTAAATTTGACATGGAACGTCAAATTTATAAAACATTAAAAGCCATTTTGAACGGATCTTAAGAGGTGTTGGATAAAGTTTTGTATTGCACACGTGTGTTAATTACAAATAAGTCACTTGAGAAAAGTAGCTCACTCGTCCTAGCGGACTCGTGAGTTAAACATTTTCTCGCGTGACTTATTTGTAACATAACACACTTGTACATACAATAAATAACTATTTTTACTACATTATCTCGGAAGTAATTACAATTATTACTTATAATTAAACAAATGATCAAAAGTTATTGAAATATATATGTGTTTTATTAGATTGGAGAGGCATATTATTAATTTATTTCCTTCGTGAGTATTGTACAAAGGCGGTTTGACCAGAAAGTAACTTTCAATGAAATACTTATTTTAGGGTAAAAAATATATATATTTTTTATTTTTCGACATATCCCCTTACTTAATCTAGCGAATTTCCAACTATTTTAAGCCGTTTAAAAAGTAATCCTTCGGCAACTAAACAAAACATGCATTTGTTTCGGATAAAACCTCTTTATTTGTCTGAAATCCCGTTCCATTGAGCCAGTTTTTTAAATTTGGAATCAAAAAGAAATCACTTGGTGTTAGTCCTGACTAATATGGCAAATGACGCATCAATTCATAAGGCAATTCGACAAATTTTATTGTAGCACCAGCGGACGAATGGGAAGGTGTATTATCGTAATGAAACAACACTCTTTTCTCAAACAAATGCGGTCATTGCGTCAAATCAGCATAATATTTGTCAGTTATCGTTTTTCCCTTTTATACAGGGTCCGACTCGAGAATAGTCAATATTTTAAATTTTGATAGTACTCTGAGAGGGTAAGTGATAGAGGAGTGAAGGAACGATCCTTCAACTCTACTAGGTTCGCATTAATGTAGTCAGTATCTAAATTGCGTTGTGGAGGTTAGAACACCGCATTTTCGCGTATGACACGTACTTCAGAATGGACGAGTCATTTATCAACGCACAGCGGGAATTCCGACGGCATTTCAACATCGGGCGTCACGGAAATGTTCTATCTTACAGAAACATTATGCGCTGGGTTACCGGTTTCAGAACCGGAGGAACCGTGATGAAAGGACATTTCCAAGCCCATAGAGAAGTATCCGAATCCCAGAGAATGTGGAAAGAGTAAGACGGGCGATTCTGAGAAGTCCTGGTTGTTCAGCACGTCGTCATTCTGCAGAAATGCAAATTAATGAACAGACAGTAAGACGCATTCTCCATAAAGATTCTTCATAAAGATTTCATCTTTATAAGATTGCGATGGTACAGAAGCTCAATGAAGGTGACTACCCACAAAGAGTTGCGTTCGCATAAATCATGCAAACCGTTTGAAAAACGAAAATGCGATGAAGCGCATTTTTACCTAAATGATGATTTAAACAAGGCGCGGCTCGCGATGACGTATTTGGGAGGGCGCGTACAATGATGCGAGTGCTTCGTGTATTCTCGTGTACTAACTGTACCGTTTTCTTAGTAAACACCGAAAACACACGAGGCACTCGCAACATTGTACACGCCCTTCCCATATACGTCATCACGAGCCGCGCCTGATTTAAACAAACAAAACTGCCGATATTGGGCAACCCAAGCCCCGTCAGTTGAATGAACGCCCTTTACACAGCGCAAAAGTTACGGTTGTGCGGTCACTAAGCATTACATCATTGGCCCTCACTTCTTCGAAGAGAACGGAGATAACTTTATTCGTTACATAAACATGTTAAACAACTTTTTTGTTCCGGAACTCCGTAGCTGACGAATTAGTGGACATAATTTGTGATACCAACAAGTCGGGACTATCGCCCACACAGCAAGAGCTTCGATTACAGCTGTACGAGCTTCGTTTCCGAATCGAGTGATGTCCAGGATCGGCGATGTTTTGTGGCCTTCTCGCTCGCCAGACTTGTCAACCTGCGACTTCTTCCTATGGCGCTACCTCAACCTGGCATCCTTCTTGAAAAAATGCATACCAAGTTTAAGGAAAGGCTTAAAATTTGTATTCAAGAAACACACTTTAATGGCATTTCATAACCTATGTATTTTTTTATAAATAAACTATTTTCTCGCAATATTTACTGTGTACTGCGCAATTCAAACTATTCCCGAGTCGCAGCCTGTACAAGCAATAAAGATAATACTTTTGGAATCTCAAAAAACTGTGGCGATGACCTCAATGGTTGAGAAAATGGTTTGTGCATTCTTGTGGACACGTTCCCTGGAAGAAATTCATTGTTTCGATTGTACGAGGTGCATTCAAGTTCTAAGGCCTCCGATTTTTTTTCTAACTAACTACTCACCCGAAAACTATGAAACTGGTGTTACTTCTCGACGTAATCTCCCTGCAGATGTACACATTTTTCACAACGTCGATGCCATGATTCCATGGCCGCGGCGAAGGCTTCTTTAGGAGTCTGTTTCGACCACTGGAAAATCGCTGAAGCAATAGCAGCACGGCTGGTGAATGTGCGGCCACGGACAGTGTCTTTCATTGTTGGAAACAGCCAAAAGTCACTAGGAGCCAGGTCAGGTGAGTAGGGAGCATGAGAAATCACTTCAAAGTTATTTTCACGAAGAAACTGTTGCGTAACGTTAGCCCGATGTGCGGGTGCGTTGTCTTGGTGAAACAGCACACGCGCAGCCTTTCCCGGACGTTTTTGTTGCAGTGCACGAAGGAACTTGTTCTTCAAAACATTTTCGTAGGATGCACCTGTCATCGTAGTGCCCTTTGGAACACAATGGGTAAGGATTACGCCCTCACTGTCCCAGAACATGAACACCATCATTTTTTCAGCACTGGCGGTTACCCGAAATTTTTTTGGTAACGGTGAATCTGTGTGCTTAAATTGAGCTGACTGGCGCTTTGTTTCTGGATTGAAAAATGGCATCCACGTCTCATCCATTGTCACAATCGGCGAAAAGAAAGTCCCATTCATGCCTTGGTTGCGCGTCAACATTTCTTGGCAACATGCCCCACGAGCAGCCTTGTGGTCGTCCGTCAGCATTCGTCGCACCCACCTGGAGGACACTTTTCGCATTTTCAGGTCGTCATGCAGGATTGTGTGCACAAAACCCATGGAAATGCTAACACAGGAGGCGATCTGTTCAACTGTCATTCGGCGATCCCCCAAAACAAGTTTCTCCACTTTCGCGATCATGTCGTCAGACCGGCTTGTGCGAGCCCGAGGTTGTTTCGGTTTGTTGTCACATGATGTTCTGCCTTCATTAAACTGTCGCACCCACGAACGCACTTTCGACACATCCATAACTCCATCACCATATGTCTCCTTCAACTGTCGATGAATTTCAATTGGTGTCACACCACGCAAATTCAGAAAACGAATGATTGCACGCTGTTCAAGTAAGGAAAAGGTAGCCATTTTAAGTATCTAAAACAGTTCTCATTCTCGACGCCGCCGCTACAATTCTATCTGCCGCACAGTGCTGCCATCTCTGTGACGTATTGACAACGAACGCACGCTCATTTTAAAACAATGCACATGCTTCTATCTCTTTCCAGTCTGGAGAAAAAAATCGGAGGCCTTAGAACTTGAATGCACCTCGTATTTTCGTTTTCGTAGTATAATGATGTATTCAAGTTTCATCTACTGTGACATATCCACGGAAGATGTTTGAAGATAGTCAAACATTCTCCTGATATTTTGATGTGAGGGCGCACTTAATCAGCATTAAACAAACGCAGCACCCATCTCGCGGATAACTTTTTCGTATTTAAATGTTCATGCAAAAAATATTCATATTCATTTTTGTAATTCTGAATTTTTTATTGAAGTTTTTAATATCGAAGTACATCTTGGAAATGGAAACAAACACCAATTAATTGAAACTTTTTGTTTTGGAGGATGATTTAGATCGCAGACTACATTTTTCCGAAATAATGACACCATTAATCACAGATAATCCAAATTTTGTAAATAAAATAGTCTTTTCCATCGACGAAGCAACGTTTTGTCTCAATGGTACGGTCAACGGGCACAGCTATCGTTACTGGTCAACAGAAAATCCTCACTGGATAGAAGAAGTCCATACGCAGCACCCACAAAAAATGAATGTGTGGACTGGTATACAGGGCAATCAAGTAATAGGCCTTTTTTCATAAGAGAAACTTTAAATGGTAATAGATATTTAAATTTATTGCCGAACGATATCGTACCAGCAATTACAGTGCTATTTCCAAATCCAAATAGACTTAATCTACCAAACGAATTTATTTGCTTCCAACAGGAAAGGAGCTCCGCCACATTTTGCGAGTGATGTTCGTGACTATCTGAACGAGGTATTTCCTGCACGCTGGAATGGACGCAGAGGAGCAATCGAATGGCCAGTCCGTTCCCCAGACTTATCGCCACTTGACTTCTTGTGGGATCACTTGGAATGTTAAGTGTATAAAAATAGACCAAATAATCTAGAAGAATTAGAGGGACATTATCAGACCGCAAGTTTTACATAATTTACTAAGACATTTTGTTGATTGATTATATCACTGTCAAATGGTTAACGGAGCACAATTTCAACATTTATTGTAGTCTGTAAATCTATTTATTAATACTTTTTTTATTTCACGTTAACTAATTTTTTTAAATTTTTATATTAGTTTCTTTATGATAAAGAAAAAAAATTTACATTTCTAAATGTAGTTTTTAATTCTCTTTCCGAAATTGCAACAATATACAGGATGTTCCATCTAAAAATATAATAATAATAATAGTAGGAAGCAGGCGCGGCTCGTGATGACGAATTTGGGAGTGTATGTACAATGATGCGAGTGCTTCGTGTATTCTCGTGTACTAACTATAGCGTTTTCTTAGTAAACACCGAAAACACACGAGGCGAGGCACTCACATCATTGTACATGCACTCCCAAATACTAATAAATTTTTAAAAAATTACTTCTGGAAAAACAAAGTTATCCAACAGTTCCGGGACATTATACTGTGTATACCCTATATACTTCATTAAACCATTTCTGGAGTAGTTACAGTAAATGACGGTTTGGGACGTTCTAAATCATCCGTGCTCATATCGCCACTTTTAAAAGCGGAAACTTTTCCTCGGTTTCTAATTGTTTTTCCACGAATTAACACATGAAAATCTTTTTTCCCCATATTTATACAACAAGGAAAACTGTTTTCTTTAAATGAGTATAAAACACAGCCTATCGCAAAAGTCTAAAACATGACGGAAATCAGCAACATAATCACTGTAACGAATGTGTTACCAACCTTTCAAAAATCACTCTTTCGTCAAACCGCCCTCGTACAATAAACGCAGTGTACTACTGCCGGTTTGTTAATGAAGCGGAACCAGCCTGTCTGATAAAATTAACACAGAGTAACACTCGGAAGTAATATCGTTTAATTATCAGATATCAAAAAATACAGTTATTACATTTGACAGATCAACAACATACATACTGTTTTTTTTTATTCACCGACTACTAAGTCGAGAGAGAACCATTTTAAAACTAACACTCCCACTTAATGAAAACTGAAAAACATATTAATGTCAGGTTTCATTACCATCAAACTAACCCCATGCTTATAGCACAATATTGCGCCTTTTCTTTATTAACAGCTTTTGTAAGGCTGTCGGCCACAATTTCTTGCGTTGGAACATACATGATGTTGACTGCAAGGTCTTTCACTCGCTCTCTAATATAATGATGTCGAACATCTATATGCTTCGATCTAGCTCTATATCCATCACATTTGGCTAAATTAATTGCGCTCTGATTGTCACATGCGATGATAGTTGAGTTAGTCTTTAAACTCACATCCAAGTCCTGCCCGAGCTGCTTCAACCACATTGCTTCCTGAATAGTTGAAGACAAAGCCATATACTCAGCTTCAGCTGTTGACAACGCTACAGTCGGTTGTCGCTTACTCGACCATGATATTGCCCCACCGCTCATTTCAAATACATATCCTGTACATGATCGCCGCTTATCAACATCAGAAGCCCAATCTGCATCCGAATAACCAATTAAATCTTCATTGCTACCATAGCGAAGTTTTAAATTCGCTGTCCCTTTTAAATATCGAAAAATTCGCTTCACCGCTTGCCAATGGGCTGTACCATGATTAGAATTGAAACGGCTTACGTCGTTTACGGCATAGGCTATGTCCGGTCTTGTGCCTTGTGCCAAGTATAATAGGCTATCTACAGCTTCCTGATATGTAACATTAACAATTGCTTCATCTTTGCACATGCTAACGGATAACCTTTGACTTGGGTCACTGGGTGTGGCTACCGGTTTACATTCTGCCATTCCAAACTTATCCAATATTTCCTTAATATATTTTGATTGATCTAGTGAGATCGCATTGATCTCTTCATCATATGTAATATTCAGACCAACGCAGTGTTTTGCTTTACCCATGTCCTTCATATGAAAAGCTTTACTCAGAGCCTTTTTTAAATTGTCGGTTGTTGATGTCTTTCCAAAAAATCAAAAGATCATCAACATAAATAGCTACAATCAGTTGCGATTTTTCCGAAAAATATATACAGGGATCTATTTGGGATTTGATGAGTCCGAATGACTTTAGCATTTGGTCTAACTTAAAATTCCACTGACGACCGCTTTGTTTCAAACCATAGATTGCCTTATTCAATCGGCACACTTGTAAACCCCGGATGATGAGTCTGCACGCACTAATAATTCATTGTTCTCATTGTAAATACTGCAACCTTCACCATTAAATACTACCGTATTGCCTTTATTTACTATTTGGTCCACTGATAATAAATTTGTTGTCAAATCCGGTACCAATAACACGTTTTCTATTTTTACCTCCACTCCATTTACTGGAAAACAGGTATTTCCAACTCTTGTTACCTTCATTTTCCCATTATTTGCTGCGGTAATCTCTTTAACATTTGAGATGCTTGTCTGCGATAAGCATTTCGCATTTGGCGTCATGTGGTGTGTTGCACCACTATCTATGAACCATTCCATAGAATTCAATTTATTTCCGTAGGAAAAATATGTGCCACTAAACGCAACCTTTGAATCACGCTTATCCGGTTTCTTTAAAGCTCCCACCATTTTTCCTTTTTCAGGACAGTGTGTAGAAATATGTCCTTTCCGATTGCAAATATAACAAGTTAGCTGCTTGTGATGAAGCTTTTTGTGATTAATATTACCTTTCTTTGAATTTCCGTTTTTGTTTCTGCTATATAATAATGCACTTTCTGCGGACTCACTGTAGTTTCCATCGAGAAGTTTGGATTTAATTTTGCCACCGTTGATCTTGACACCACTACTTTCAATACCCATTATAAATGGTTTAAATTTTTCAGTCAGACCTGCCAGCATAATAGCTCCTATCTATTCATCAGTGACATCAAAGCCAACACCTTTCAGCTTATTGGCTGTACCGATGATTTCATTTAGATAGTTTGCCATCGAACTACAGCATTCCAGGCGAATTGTTATTAGCTTCCGTAGCAACCCAATCTGTCTAGTCAGACCACGATTATCGTACAGCTCCTTTAATGCACTCCATATTTGTGCTGCCGTAGATAAAGTTTGTATGTGTACATACAAGGATTCGTCAACTGACAGAACTATGCGTGCCTTCGCTTTTCTTAATTTCTCTTCATCCGTTTCTGTACATGGATTAGTAATACATTTATCTAATCCACAGAAATCCAACACATTTTGCATTGCAAATCTCCATGTGTGGTAATTTTCGCTACCTTTCAATTTTTCGATGCTTATCGAACTCTCTGACGCCATTTCTTTTCTGCTTACTGATCGCAAGTGGTAAACTCTAATACTCCTTTTATGATTTCACAACAAATGACGAAATCTTACTCTTTACACAGGTACGTCTCTAACTCTGGGCCCATAACCTGATAAAATTAACACAGAGTAACACTCGGAAGTAATATCGTTTAATTATCAGATATCAAAAAATACAGTTATTACATTTGACAGATCAACAACATACATACTAAAAAGTTTTGTTTAAGTATGACAATACGTTAAGCACGTATAATGCGTTTGTACAATATGAAACAAACATGTAAATAATTTACATATCTGTAACTATGCACATGGACAATACACCTCGTATTTTCAGCATTTACTTCTGCTTAATACATATGTTTCTGCCATCTAGGCGTCCTCAGTTAAGCTAGTGAAGCAATGTATACAAATTAATACAAACCTGTTATAAACAACTGGTTTGTATCTGTATTTAAATTTACTGAAATAGCCCGCATAGATCAAGCAAGTTCCGTCCTATAAGAAGACAACTATTTAATAATTGACATCTTACGGGCGAAAGAGACTTTGTCTGGAGGGCTACCTATCGTTCGAACAGCTAAGCTGCTACGGGAAACGATAAAGCAAACGATTAAGCAGAAGTAAATGCTGAAAATACGAGGTGTATTGTCCATGTGCATAGTTACAGATATGTAAATTATTTACATGTTTGTTTCATATTGTACAAACGCATTATACGTGCTTAACGTATTGTCATACTTAAACAAAACTTTTTTGTATATTTACCGCCATCTGGCTGGTTGTTAATGGACTACATCTACATACGTATTTTATCGTTTCCCGTAACAGCATAGCTGTTCGAACGATAGGTAGCCCTCCAGACAAAGTCTCTTTCGCCCGTAAGATGTCAATTATTAAATAGTTGTCTTCTTATAGGACGGAACTTGCTTGATCTATGCGGGCTATTTCAGTAAATTTAAATACAGATACAAACCAGTTGTTTATAACAGGTTTGTATTAATTTGTATACATTGCTTCACTAGCTTAACTGAGGACGCCTAGATGGCAGAAACATATGTATTAAGCAGAAGTAAATGCTGAAAATACGAGGTGTATTGTCCATGTGCATAGTTACAGATATGTAAATTATTTACATGTTTGTTTCATATTGAACATACATACTGTTTTTTTTATTCACTGACTACTAAGTCGAGAGAGAACCATTTTAAAACTAACACTGTCGACGGAAAAAGCGGAAAATTTTTTTTTACATAACAACGTTTAGCCGCATACAGTTGTTTTCGCCAAATAACAAACAGCAAAAATCATTAAGAAATATTTGAACATCTGCCCTATAGTCCAGATATTTCCCACCTGACTATCGCATGTTTGGATAACTGAAAACAAGTATTGGAAGGACATCGTTTTGAGGATGAAGTGTTAAATCATCTGTTCGCAATTGGCTGAAGATACGACCAACCTAATTCTTAGACGGCGAGATATACAAAGTTCCAATCGAATGAGAAAAATGTGTTAATACAAGTTGAGATTAGGTAGAAAAATAAGATGTATTCCAAAATTATTTTTTATTTTGTTTAATTGTTTTTGTTATTGTTTAAAATTTAAAGAAACACCAGCTTATATTTGATTTATCTCACTTGATGTTTATTACTTCAATTTTTGAATATTTTACGCATCATCCAGAATTTCCATAAAATCATTTTATAGGGTGTCATCTCCCAATTATGAAGGAGTTAATTACCCTATATTGTTCATAGGTCTGTAACTTTGAAAAATAAAAATGGATATACAAGTTTTGCGTTTTTGTTACTTGAAGTGAAGTCTACTTTATACTCCTAAAATTTGAACATAACGATACGAGACACGGTACAATATAGCTTAAAAATGCTGGATTCGTATTTAGACACCTATGTCGTCACCTTTATTATCACTAGCACAAGCAAAGCACTTTACTATTACCGATGTATTAATACCGTCGTGAGCGACCGAAGGCGCAAGTGGTAAGAGCGATGGCCACAGGAATGAGAATCCAATTTGCCGACAGTTCAAACATGGGACCCAGCATGTAAGAGGTCAGCTTTTTTGGGGATCGGTATCCTCTTCATTTACCTTTACACGTTGAGAAATTGAAAGTTACATCAACATTTTTACCCTTTCACGTCGAGGAGGTGTATTAACACAGCCATGGAACACTTTACATACACCAAATACGCTCTAAGATATATATAGTGTGTGCTAGGATCCAGAGTATAATACTTTTTCTACTACTGGTGATGACAACTTAGATGTCGAAATCGTGTCCAGGATTACGAGCTATATTGGCAAGGTTGATTTTAAATTAATTTTTACAAGATGAACGAACCATAGTCTTCGATTTAGTGAGATCTCTATTGTGGATCTAAGAGAAATTTTATGGGTCAAGATTTAAACCTATTCCAAAATATTAATTGCACACTTACACCACCTTTTACACTTATGTTTAAAAGAAAACGATTTTTATGCTTTGCGCGTTCCGCAAACAGATTCAACAAAATCATACAATTAATGTACTAACAACTTTTTTTATAATTGAAGTCAAATGCGTCAAAAACAACGTTCGATTTAATCCGTGTTCGGCAAGCTTTATACGTTCGATTTCATTTACAGATGTTGACTAAACGGATCATAAAATAAATTTTAAAACACCCCTTTTCCGCCGTAGGTAATGCGGAATAAGTGCCTTTTATTCCGACAAAGAATAGGATTAATTTTTCGTAATGTTTGCTTTCGTAATTTATTGTTGAAGTCTGTGATTTATGTTGCACAAATTTAAGAGAAATATCAGCAAAACTATATATACCTATATAAAGTTTAGTGTTTTCAAAACATTTATAAATTTTGGGATTATCTTTTACATAGTGATCTTCTCTGTGTGTGTAGTCTTATTAACCCTTCGTGTCTTAATTGCGGCCGACAAATATAAATTTGATTTTTAATGTACACTTAGATATTTTTTTTATATAAAAGTTTTGATTTCAATCCGATGACATGAGTTATTTCCTTTCTAAATTCTATAAAGAAAAATTTACTTTTGTTATTTTGCTTGAAGTAAGTTTTAGGTATATTAAATTTATAAAGTCACATATAGTAGAGACGCGTTAAGTCCAATTGTAGGTCATTGCTGACGTTTACATATTGTCAACTGTATTAGAGAAACTAAAAAAGTTAGTTTGTTAACTATATTTGAAAGCTTTTATTTCATTAATTGATGATAATATTGATATTCGTGGAAACTAACTAAACACATAATTTCTCTCTCAATACTAAATTTTTCTTGTATATAATTTTAAAAAGGTAATAGTTACTTGCGGTGTTGACAGATAACATATCTGTCAAATAAGTCTAGTTTTGTGTACATTTTCCCGTTTATTTTGATTGTTTAAGAACAGTTCCTTTTAGAACATTGTGTTTATTATCTTATTGCGTCTTTTGGATATAATGCCGAAAGGTTTCTGTAAACAGTCGAAGCAATTAATTGCTTCATTATCGATCTTTTTTTGAGAAAGAACGCGAATGTGGAAAACTATTACTTCCAAAAACTGCTGTTCATGAAGTAAATGACTAAATTATTAACCATGTACAGAATAATACAAGTTTTTAATATTACAGAGGGTTACTATTGCTTTAAACATTGGTTTATCCACCCTCAGTGGTATAGCCAAATGCATCAAAACAAACCAACTACTCACAAACCCTTGAAAAAAAAGTAAGAGAGATGAAACAGAATTGATAGTAAATCTAAATGAAGATTCTGACAGTGACGAATGTGACTGGGAGGATTGAAAAAAAACATGTTGCTTACAAGCATGAAATCTTATCACTGAAATAATGCAGTAAATTTTGACACTTTACCACTTAGTATTTCTTTAAATAAATGCAAAGGTATACCATCAATAAATTATTCTCTTTAACGTTGGTTAATTTCCACTATTAACTTTACTTTGTACTTTTTCTATCTTTATCTGTTAAGCGTAATGTGAATATCGTTAAGTATTAATGGAGTATTTACATTTTATTATAGTTACGTTTTGAAAGACTTAGAACTCGCCTCGACAATGTTAACCATATAATAAATAAAAATTATATGACATCATAGCATATCAGTATATCATTTCTTTTAAATATTAAAAAAGTTTGAATAATTTTATTTGTTGGTTATTTTATCATTGACATCCTAACGCGTCTCTACTATATATCCATGTAATAGATGTGATTTTGAACTATATTACCGCCATTACCAATATTACAATCCACACTGTATATATTTCAAGTAAAAATTTAATATAATTTAATTTATCTAGATCTTTAGACCTTAACTATTCAGCCGAGAAACATTTCAAACTTCCACTTTGCAAACTGATATTCCTCAAGTCGTAGTAGTATTAATGAGTAATGACAATAATAAATCGTTACATTTTATTATGTATCGCGTTGTTTTGTTTATAAACAACACTGATACTTCACTATATTATTTATCAAAGGGTGCATTTACGGATAAACCCCGACATTTCAAAGTATCCGTTTGCATCATCACACTCCAGACTAATGAGTAGGGAGTTAATGTGTTTTAGGATGAAAAGCAAATTTAACCCGACATTACTGATGCCGTAAGGGTCCCTCGGACCGATTTAGATGAAGAGGGGCACAAGTGGGATAACACAGAACCTAACACATCGACTCGGCACTCCACAGCAGCGCCCATTGTTTCAGTGTTTATGTAAAAAAGTTTATTTAAATGAGAGCAGTACGGTTGAATGATGTTCGGGTATTCGAAATTCGCAATGATTTTTTTTGGACGATTTGACGAATTTTGTTCTATTGATATGGGAGCGACGACTCGTTCGTACGTCATATATAACTTGTATTATATAGAGGGGAACCCCTATGAAAATACAGCAAAAGTTCAGCAATAAGCTTAGATTCGGAGTGATGCGATCATTTCAAACACGCCTCGAATAACATTTGGATTCGGTCAAACTAGGCAAAAGAAAATAAGCTTTTACTGAAGATTTATACAGGGGTGAATGTGGCACTGATTCAGGTTTTATATGTATATATTCCGGGAAAATATAACCATTCCTGAAAATGAAATAATTTAGCTTACAACTGTAACAATATACGTCGGACGTCGATATAAAATTCAGCAGTTTCTATATACAGAAAAAAGTTTCACATTAACATGTTTAAGGTATTATGCTTTATTAAATGCAAAATGTTTCACATGTCCAAACTTGATTACCATCGGATTACACAGGTCTGCAAAAAAATATTTTTTTAAGCTGGATAGGGTGTTTTTGGTAAATATTATGTTTTCTAGTCTGCTGAATCTAAAAATGATCTCTATTTCCCTCCATGACGTACGGTTTTTTTGCAAAATACAAGGTGTGTTGAAGTAACACATTTTATTAGGTACAATGAACTTATAATTAATATTATTTCTTATAATTAAACAAACAATTTCTTTAAGAAATGTACTAAACATTGCGTGTTTCTCTTTTCTTCACTTGGGATCTCTTGAAAAAATTGGACTAGATTCGTCCTGTGGAAGTAATGTTTCCATTCTTAGAATCACTCAAGGTATCATTCAAAAGTGAAAGGTGGATGTCGAACAGGTATTTCAGAGCTGTGAGATACTGGACGAATAAGCTGAAGTAAGGTTTGGGTAAGATATTTTCTTTGTATTTTTTTGCGTTGAAACCTCTCGCATTTACCGAACAGAAATAGCAGTCGGTAATATGGTTTTGCTGTTCACGCCACATCATATGAATGCCAAAACGAAATGAGTGTTTTTCACCCTTAAACCACAAACGAAGATCCCCCCCCCCCACCTTCTGCACACCTTATGAAGAGTCCAGGCATTTGGACATCCAATAAGAAAGGTTGGATGACTAAGATTCTTTTCGAAGGCTGGTTTAAAAATAATTTTTGACCAGAAGTAAAAAAATATTTAAAGGAAAAGAACTTGAGCAACAAGGCATTGCTCATTTTGGATAATGCTCCACGGCACCCGATTAATTTGCCAGAATTATTAGAAGATGTGAGATTGAGTACCTTCCCAAAAATACAACAGCTCTGATCCAACCAATGGATCAGGATGCTATAGCAACTTTTAAGATTTAGTATTTACGCAGAACTTTTCGTAAACTTATTCAGCAAACCGATGGTGAATCTTCGATAAAACAATTTTGGAAAAACTACAACATCGAAGACGCCATGTACAACATTAGCGAATCATGGAAAGATTTAAAATCAACCACAATGAACCATGTTTGGAAACAAATATGGCCAGAATACATAAAATCTAATGAGCCTGAAGTTAATTCTCTTTCTGAAGTTCGACAAAACATATTGAGCTTAGCAAAAGATCTTGGTTTTGAAGATTTAGAAGAAGGTGATTTGATTGACACGGACAACCTCTTTCAAACGAGGAGCTGATCCAGTTAGTAACCGAACAAACTTTTGATGAGGAGCCAGAGCTGATCCAGGCAGCTAACAGCAAAAACCTTGACTAATGCGCTTTCTTATTTCGAGAAGGAAATGAACATCTTTCTTCAAAATGATCCCGACGAAGAACGCAACGATAAAGTGTCTCGAGAAGTAAAGTCGGCCATTAGATGTTACAAAACGTTGCAAAAAGAATCAGAAAGGAGGGTGAAACAGACAAAGTTGGACGAATATTTTAAGTTAAGTCATTCAACAGCAACGCAAATTGACGACGGCAGCATTTTATCAGATTAAAATAGCTTCCAAACATTTTATAATTTTTGTATGTGAATATGATCTCTTTTGTTCTTTTTTTTTGAATTATGTAATGTAACTTAAAAAAGGTATAAAACCTCTTACCACAATTATTAATCGTATCCTAAATACGTATTTCGACAACTAAGTTGTCATCATCAGTAGGTAAAACCACTAATTAAAAAGTCGCCCACGGGACACAGTAAAGGTAGAAAAACCGCTCAGGCACCAACTATTATTCACCGCGTCCACGTATAGACCACCCAGTCTATACGTGGACGCGGTGAATAATAGTTGGTGCCTGAGCGGTTTTTCTACCTTTACTGTGTCCCGTGGGCGACTTTTTAATTAGTGGTTTTACCTACTGATGATGACAATTTAGTTGTCGAAATACGTATTTAGGATACGATTAATAATTGTGGTAAGGGGTTTTATACCTTTTTTAAGTTTTTTACTTAACCACAGTCTCCAAAGAAAGAATTTTTTAATTATGTAATGTGTTTATTTTATGCATGTATTCTTATTTGTTGTGTTATTTTATTTTTAAGTATGTATTTTTATAGAAAATGAAAAGAATAAAATGTCTGATGAACTAAACCCTTAAAATATAATTTTTTTTTAATTACAACCGATCTGATTGAATTTATATGTATTCGTATGAAAATAATTGATTCGTTAAACGACTTTTCGTATCTAGACCGCTAAGCGAGGTTATGGGTGTATTTTATTTTGAAAAATTTATTACATTTTTCAAAATATTTTCCATTGCCGTCAAGACATTTTCATTTTCGAAGAAAACAGCTTCCAAAACATCTATAGTGTCACAGTTCTAAATAAAATCCATTCCAATTTATCTTTGACATGTAGAAAATTTGTCAATCAATACGAAACACGGACGTGAATCAGTAAACTATTTATTACTCATAGAAACACTCCACATTTTTAAAATGCGTAAAGAAAGAACAAAATGATTCTAAATTTTTTTTCTTAACCTTTTTTTATATAAAAATGTAGATCGCAAATCCTAAATATTGCCTGCGACTAATCAAAATAACTTTTGCCATTCAATATTATGCCATTCCTAGTCCAAATATTTCTTTCTGCTTGTTAAAATAAACAGAATAAAATCTTGTCTTGCTTATATTTACTTAAATATTATTCCTACCCTAAACTTTTCTACAATTTATTTACAGAAAAGTTAGACAAAATTTTAATTGTAGTAAAAATATCAGATACAAAATACAAAAATAAAATGAAAATGTCAAATAAATTAAATAAATATATAGACAAATTAAAAATTGCCAACGTTTCCCACTAAACTTTCTTAATATAAAGAATTTCTTGTTTTCGAATATACAAATATAAACTGAACTTTTTAAAATTTGTTTGTAAAAAAATTCAGTTTTTGCTACCAGATTAAAGAAATTTTTTAATCCCGTCGTGGAAGAAAAAAGGTGTCCGCGTTTAAATCTAATTACGCACCAACGATTTCACACCTTAGTAGCGGAAACATATGTCAGTTAAGAGTGGGTGTTCATTATTTTTTTTCAACTTTTCTCGTCTCAATGTAGTTGAGCGTGGTCGAGCGTTTCCATGAAGAAGAATCACCTGTGAATATGCATGTCTCGCCTCTTTCGTCGTTAGAGTACTTTCGCTCCATCAATGAACTAGCAATTATATGCGTCGCTCACGAAGACAAATGCGACATCCATAAGTAACAATTGTAAGGTCTTGCCTGTAGAAAGACTTAACTTTCCGAGAGGACGCTTCTCTAGGTTGTTGTTGTTATACCGTACCTGCCCGCTTTAATTCCGGCATGTAATAATATGCACCCACGTCTCATGACAGATAATAATATGAAAATCGTCCCCATCTGCTTTCACCAAAAGCTTTCCACACATGAAAAGACGGTTTGCTATCTGATCTTTCTCAAGGGACACAGAATCAACAGAACCAACAAGGAAACGATCATTGAGCCAACTTTTACGGCAATTTTACATACCGTAAGTAATCGGTCATCTTCAATCAGTTCACGGATCGTCCAAATGTTTGCTTCAGTGACTCTTATCCGGGTTTGCTCTGATTCTCGATCTTGAAAAATTTTGGTCACTTGTAGACTTGGATTTTTGAAAAGATCTTTTCAATGAATTGTATAGTCAGTCGACAGCAATCTTTGACAAGTTTTCTACTGCTACGTGGCAAACTGCTAATGCGTAATGCATTGTTCAACAAACGTAAGTACCTCTTAATCAGGCGTGATGATACCAACGGCCAACCAGATCTGAAGAGAACTTCCCTAAATGTAGGTGTAGGTTTCCGCGGCCGTTCTCTACATGTAGATCTCGGTTTCCGGGTTGGAACCGCGTCGATTTAGGCGTGATTGCCAACGTTTCGTCCACTGTTTCAAGGGACATCTTCGGGGCTGTACGTAGATGTTCATCGTTTCACAGTAGCTTGAAGAATGCTGTGACAGAGATCGGCACAACTTATATAGGGGGGACCAGGTCAGATGGTGGCCTGCTATTGGCTGGGGACAATGAGCCAATGACATGCGTCGTATGGGCGTCGTAATTCTTAGTAGAGTTCAGTAGAGTTTGCCACGTCGGATGTAACGTATAGCCATCGTCTCTATTGATATTGCGGGGATGTTTGTAAATTTCAATAGATTCACGGATTTTCCTAGGGAAATAATGCGATTCACGGGACAGAAGCTTGACATCTTTGAATAGAATTTGATGACCGGAGTTGAGTTTGTGTTCTGCCAGCGCTGAACCGGCTATATGTAACAGTCTAGTACAACGTTCATCTTCGGACACACGCACACGGACTGGCCGCTTAGTTTCGCCAATGTACACACTGCCACACGAACACGGAATGTGATACACTCCTTGTGCTTGGAGCGGAGATATTTTGTCTTTAACCGAGGGTAAGAGGCCCGAAACTTTAGAATGGGGCCTGAAGACAGTTTTGATTTTATTTCTATGTAGAACCTTTTCTATATGATCGGTGATACCTTGAATATACGGTAAGAAGGCGGTGCTGATGTTAGGATCGGTTTCACTTAGAGGTTTGGGGTTACGATGTCCCACTATAGTACGGTGTATGTCGTGGGCGTTATAATTATTCTGGAGTATCGTGTTAGAAACATGCTTAAGTTCGGAGGGTAGTGCTCTAGGTTCTGAGATAGAAAACGCACGATGTACAAGAGTATTGATGACCGCTTGTTTGTGTGCCGGGTGATGACCCGGGGGAAAACCCGTTCAGATATCGGTCCGTATGAGTCGGTTTCCTGTAAACCGTGTGGCTCAGTTTGCCATTGATATTGTGGGTCACTAAGACGTCTAAAAACGGGAGACTTCCGTCCTCCGAACTTAAGCATGTTTCTAACACCTCCTAACTTAAGCATGTTTCTAACACCCTACTCCAGAATAATTATAACGCCCACGACATACACCGTACTATAGTGAGACATCGTAACCCCAAACCTCGAAGTGAACCCGATCCTAACATCAGCACCGCCTTCTTACCGTATATTCAAGGTATCACCGATCATATAGGAAAGTTTCTACATAGAAATAAAATCAAAACTGTCTTCAGACCCCATTCTAAAGTTTCGGACCTCTTACCCTCGGTTAAAGACAAAATATCTCCGCTCCAAGCACAAGGAGTCTATCGCATTCCGTGTTCGTGTGGCAGTGCGTACATTGGCGAAACTAAGCGGCCAGTCCGTGTGCGTGTGCCCGAACATGAATGTTGTACTAGACTGTTACATATAGCCGGTTCAGCGCTGGCAGAGCACAAACTCAACTCCGGTCATCAAATTCTATTCAAAGATGTCAAGCTTCTGTCTCGTGAATCGCATTATTTCCTTAGGAAAATCCGTGAATCTATTGAAATTTACAAACATCCCCGCAATCTCAATAGAGACGATGGCTATACATTACATCCGACGTGGCAAACTCTACTGAACTCTACTAAGAATTACCACGCCCATACGACGCATGCCATTGGCTCATTGTCTCCAGCCAATCGCAGGCCACCATCTGACCCGGTCCCCCCTATATAAGTTGTGCCGATCTCTGTCATAGCATTCTTCAAGCTACTGCGAAACGACGAACATCTACGTACAGCCCTGAAGATGTCCCTTGAAACAGTGGGCGAAACGTTGGCAATCACGCCTAAATCGACGCGGTTCCAACCCGGAAACCGAGATCTACATCTAGAGAACTTCCCTACTTTTGACATCTACCAATATATATTGACCCCGCTTCGCCTAGCGTTGTGGATATGGTCAGCATGTAGAGTCTATAAGTGGACATATTTCTCTTGTTTGTTGAGCCTTGACAGACACACTGGTGTCATCTTGAGGACATAGCTTTTTGATGATAATATTGATAAGTTTTATATCCTTCAAAATGAATTTCCACAAAACTAATTATGGAATTAAATACAAGAGACATAGTATGAACTCGTTAGTTTGTTAATGGAAGATTATCAATGGAATTGATAATCCTCTATTATTTGCATGTTTCGACATCTATGTGCCGCAAATTTCTTCCAAGTCCTCCTATATGTTTAGCTTACCATTTGCAGAAATCCAATTCCTATACATTTTAGTGTTTCTTTAAAGATTAAATTAATAATATGATTTAGTTCTTTTCAGTATATTTGTTTATACTGATTATCAATTTTGCTTTGTTATAATATTTTATTAACTTTACAATGTATGTTTGTACTCTTTGTTTTGTTCTGTATAATGAAACAATTAATATTATTTGTTTTGCTAAATTTTGTTTGAAAGATCAATTCGTCATCTTGTTGGTTCGCATTCTAACTAAGAAAATAAAAAGTAATACCTGTACTTTAATAATATTCGCAATATACTGATGGATATACATATGCTCGTTAACTTTCACCTTATCACTATATCATCATCATGAATATAGAATCGTTTTGTCCTTGCCACCCGACACTTTCACCATAAAACTAATGGGAACTAATGTGTTTGATGTATATAAGTATGCACAATATCTGCGTTTCTTTTCGGTGTTTTAGAAGTATATATTTTTATATAAAATCTATATTAAAATTCATTGAAGTATAAATATAAAATACATATTTACATCAGACAACCACATGTCATCGACGAAGTTATATTACATTTTCATATAATTATGTAGCAGTATTTTATTTAGTGAAGCGTGTGCAACATAATGCATTGTTTTGGTGAATATAAAAATCGAATGGCCCTCATTAAACAACTTTACTACTGCTACTAAAAAGTGGTATATTGAAAGCTATCAGTTCTTAAACTAGTATTTTATTATAATAAATAATAATAATAATAATAATAATAAAGAACTTTATTTTTCCTTTCAAAAACAAAAACAAAATAAAAATAATACAAGTAAAGCTGAAAAGATAAATCCCAAGGCAAAGTTTGGTTTTGGGCACATAGTGTCACAACCATTCCTCCTCTTTCCCTTGTAACAATAAGTAAATAGGAAACCAAATCATCATTGCTTAATCTAACTTAATTCTAATAATTCTGTGATGTTAAAAAAGTAATGGAATAAGTAAACACAAACACAGCAAACAAGGGCATTATTCAGACTACACCGTCTACACATATACACATATATCAGCATATACATATTACATACGGTCACAATTAACTAAAATAAGCAATTCCAATCTGCTGCTCACTACAAATGTATTGGCGTAGATGCCTTTTAAATGAAGCTGGCGACAAGTCTTTGATACCTAAGGAAATCATGTTATGAAAAAAATGAAAATGAGCGTTGAAATAATGAAGTTTTATGCAGCGGCGGTGTGATTAGTCCGCGTGATATTACATTAATATGGTGTACATCCGTGCGAAATGAAACTTTATTATAGAGGTATGCGAGACTTCTGCTGGTTATTATAGAATGATACATGCACATTGCTCTAAGTAACATTCGATTATTCATGTTCAACCATTTGCAATAAGCCAGGGTATGGGAAATAAAATCGTATTTTCTGATACCGTACACGTACCTGAGACATGCATTTTGTACCTTCTGTATCCTTCTCCGATCCGTAGCGTCAATGCACGGACCATACACTGCAGAGCAGTACGTAAAACTAGATAGAACCAGTGAATTGCATAGCATAAGTTTTACATTAATAGATAGATAGTATCTATGCTGATACATAATTTTCAAGTTACTGTATGCTTTTCGAACTTATTTGGACACCTGTTATCTATACCTAAATGTATTGTCCATCACTACGCCAAGACTTTTACACTTTGTTACAACAGGTATAGTTTCGCTGCCTATATGTAATGTATGATCATTTATTGAACCACCACGACTCCGTTGATTATCAAAGAATAAAACCGTTGATTTGGAAAAATTTATTTCGAGTGAATGTTGTAAACAACTATTATTAATGGCATCCAAATCATTTTGAGTGGCGTTTAACGCTTCAATATAAGTTTTCCTCGGAAATGAATAATAAAGTTGCGTATCATCCGCATACATATGAATTGTACGGTTTTCAACGGATTCGTATAAGGCGCAAGTATAGACAGAAAAAGAAGAGGGCCCAGGATTGATCCCTGAGCAACCCCAGAGTCCAACTTAAGCCTATCAGAAACCACGTCTTTCATTTTTACCGATTATGATCTTTTATGCAAAAAACTATTCAGCAAGTCAATAGCACAGTTGAAAAGATCAATATAGTGAAAAATGGCAGCCAGCAATCTATGATTCACAGTATCAAAAGCCCTAGTGAAATCCAAAATTACCAACACCGAGGCATACCCTCTGTCGCATGCAAACAATATGTCGTCGGAGACCTTTAGTAATGCCGATTCACAGCTATGCCCCTACCGGAAACCTGATTGATAAGTAGGCAAGATATTAAAGTTATTAATGTGTTCAGTTAACTGTATGTATATCAATTTCTCAAATATTTTTGACAGAACTGAAAGTAAACATATAGGTCTTAAATCTGACAGAAGTTGCGGATTAGATTTCTTGGGTAGCGGTACAACCAGTACCTGCTTCCATGCCTCAGGAAAGATGTTTTCCACAAGGCAGCAGTTCCTAAGATGTACGAGGTACCTCAAAATAAAAGGACTGGAAAGCCTTATCATCTTAATGGTTAAACCATCACTTCCGCACGACGAGGAAGAGATACCGGATATAATACTAGCTACCTGTTCTTCATTTGTTAATTTAAAGCTGAAATCACCACCATTATACTTATTATTTCATAGTATATTAACATGCACTGGAAATTTTGTTCAGTTCAAAAATTTTAAGACAAAATCATTTCAGATTCTTAGTTTGGTAAATTATGCATTGAACTTGGAAAAACAACTGAAAAAGAAATAACAACATAATATATTTATTTAATATTAATATTTTATATTTAATATTAATACTTCATGAATTTTTGGGCCAGTTGAAGGTCTGTTATTATTCTTTTATTCATTTATTTTCCACAATTTTTCTTAACATGTAAACAGAAGAATTGTCTTATAGTTAATTATTTGATGTAATATTATAAAATTCTAATAACATATACAAGGAACGTTTTTATTTTTCCGTTCTAGGCATAAAAACAAAAGACTAAGGCGTTAATAAAAATTTATTTTTCAATATAGTTTCCTTGCTTTTGGGTATAGGTACTACACCGTTTCGATAACATCGTTAATCCAACGTAAAAATATTCTTTTTGCTTCTCTATAAAATGGTTCACTACAGCTGCTGCAAGTTTGTCATTGTCCCTAAATTTTATCCCCCCTAAGTGCTTTTAAGATTCAAAAACAAAAAATAATCACTGGGTGCTAAATCTGGACCATAAGGTGGTTGTTCAATTTCCTCAAAGCCACCATCAGCAAGAGCAGCTTTTGAAAGCCCTGACTTGTGCACTGGTGCATTGTCGCGGAGAGCAAGACACCTAGCGTGTGTTTTCCGCGTCTTTTCACTTTAATAGAATTTCTGAGACGACACATCAATATTGCAAATTTCTCTCTATTTACTGTACTGGTCATATTCAGATAATTAATGAACAAAATTCCCTGAGAGTCCCAAAAAATCAGTTCCCATTATTTTTCCTGCAAAAGGGGCGATTTTAAACTTCTTGGGGTAGCTCAAGTCTCTAACGTGCCACTGCATTGACTCTTGTTTCTATTCTGAATCATAATGGTGCATCTAAATTTCATCTCCAATGAGAAGTTGATATAATTAAATCTGGTTCGTTAAGCAAAGCGCTAAAAATTGTTCACACATCTCTACCCGGAATGGTGAAAGCATTCGTAGAACTCACCTTGTACTAACTTTTGTCATTCCAAGGTACTCGTGTAGAGTTCTAAAGACGTTTTTGAAATACCTGGTGAACCTGGTAATTTTTCGCTTCTTTAATCGTGTATTTTCCAATACCAAAAGACTTGGATTTTTCAACAACATCTGAAGTGATTATTATTACTAGTGACATTCAATAATTCTCCACCATGTTTAAACAATTTTCACCACTCGCAAATAGTTGACTTGGAAGGACAATCACTCCCTTATACAGCCAACAAGTTACCATATGTGACTTTAAAAACGCGTAATGGAAAATTGCAATAAAACTTAAAGCTGTCAAGTCCGGGAAGATAAAAACGCCACCACATATGTGTACAGAGGACGATAGATACAACAGCTATATATATTCTTTTCGCTGATGTATTTAAAAACGTTTGTTTTATTTTTATTTAAACTATTTCTTTTAAAAAATTTTGATGCGGTTTACTTGTACTTCAAGCAGGTAAATCTTCACGTTATTAAATTGTAGTATACGGTATGTTCACAGATTCATTCTCATTATGGGGATCTCGCTTATATGAGAGACGGAGTTTTGGTTAAATGGGATCAAATACTCCAGAGGTAAAGTTGTACCAAACCCTATACACTAGCTTTGAATATTTAACGTACTTTGGGCGCTATAGCAAAAAAAAAAGTTTTTTCGATTTTCTTTAACAACTCATTTATTTTTAAAGTAAGACAAATTTAATTCGCACTTCCTTAAGGTACTTTTTTAATAGGAATCTGGTGGTGTATTTAGACTTTTGAATACTGCTATAGTAGTTGAGCTACAATGGTCAAATATCATTTTTCTTATGGGGGTCATAGTTGTCTGTCACCATAGAAAAGAATTTTTCTTTTTCTTCTCAAAAATGTATAATTTGTTGTACCTGATACCAAAACTAATTTCAAAAATTAAAAAAAAACAACATATTGTTACATTAACAGGTTAGAGCGGTTGTGACATTTGACAATAGGGGACCTTGGAAACATAAAACAATCTAAGATGTTTCGCTGTTTCGCTTTCTGCGTTGCGCGCGGTGATACGTACTGAATTCAGTCCTGATATGCAAACACGCTGCCCTACTTTATATAACGGGTGTTCATTTGAAAAGTCAATCTAGTAGCATGTGATTTACTGAGAACATTTTGAAGTATGTCGTAAATTAAAATTTACTACTTAACCTACGAAGTCGTATATTTTGACAGTTTCATACATACAAATAAATAACAAATGTGATTGACATTATCAAATGTCATTTGGATTTACGTTTACGGAACAACAAACACATACTAATATATATCCGTCTTATTCTATCAAAATTTCAAAGTAACCTAGATTGACTTTTCAAATGAACACACGTTATCACGTTGTTTTAGTTTTTTTTTGATAATTGCTGAACATATGGAACCGTGATGTATGTTGTTCTATTCTAGTTATTATTAGTGTCTGTGGTGTGGTGTATATTTTACGAATTCTTTTTTTGATTGTTTGTTCTGAGTTTTGGAGGCAAGCTAACTATGTGTTAAGATCGTTTTAAAATTGTTTTGATATTATCATTTCTGTATTGAACATGTGCTTTGTTTATTGCTTTGTCAGTTAAATTATTTACAGTATTTTTTTTAATGCAATCACTGTGTTTAAAAAAATTATTATGCGGACACTTTGAAGAATTTGAGGCACACAAACACTAGTGTACTATCTGCATTAATAGTACGTAGATCTACAGTGATATTATATATAGTACTGGAGTACAAACATCTCCCTTATTCCCAAAAAAATGTAGCGACCATTTTTTTTTGTTTCGGTTGTTTTTCCTCGAACTACTTTTGTTGAAGCAAATTACTTTTCAAAGGTATAAACTACTGATTGTGTCCTTTTTCTGAAATGATAGTATATCTAAGTTTCGCCACGTATAATGATTTTGTACACTAGATGAGACGATCCATTAACTAAGCGATCAAGTGTAGATCTGCATTATCAGATGCGGTCTTCTATTTAAACTGGAGTCAAATTGTGGTAAATCCAACTAGAACGAAGCTTACGTACCTTCAAATGTTTGTATACGATTTGGTTCGTTGATTTTTGTTTAGGTATATTAAACGTGTCATTCAAGAAAAGTCGACTATGTAAGGATATTTTTCGTATAACCGCTTTACAGTAGAAGGAACATGGCTTATCACTGATTTTCTCAAAACATTCCTTACGGCTTAGCCACGTTTGAATTGTAAAAATTACAGTTTTATATTGATTTTTGATCAATCATTCAGTCAATTTGTTTCGAACAAAAAGAATAATTGCGTACGTCAAAATAAAATAAAATAATTCATTTGCTTTAAGAATTAAAATTTCATATAATTAAGAATGTTGAGCATTTCGAATTTAATTGCTTTAAAAAGTCATCTAGATTACATTAAAGTACTAAAACCCCCGAAAATATTATCAACTTTCCTATCCATTCTTTAGGCAAATATTTAGCACTACTATTAAATTCCATCTCGAAGTGACACATCAACAAAATCGCCCTAAATGGAGACGTGCGGTTGCCCATTGCTGTGACATACCGCTGTTCATAGAAGTTGCCTTCAAATTGAAAACAGTTCTGAGGCATGCACAAAGTTGCATTAATTTATTTTCCCGTGGTCACTATTATTCTTGACACACAAGGTGCTTAAATATTTCAATGTTTTAAGAATAGGTACCGAGGAAAACAATGAACTTACATCAAATGATACTAACATTTCACGCGGTTCCAGCTTATTATATTTGATTTTTTGAATAAGTTCCCATGAATTTTTAATTGAAAATTTTTTAGACTCGTTTACAAACCATTTAGAAATCAAGTACATCGGTGAGTTAATGCTCGATGCAATAGGTCGAATTACTCGGTTTGTGGATTTTTGGCAAACAATTTTCAATCCACAATCTCCATCCATTCGGAGCAATAGTTTTTCAGCATTGATAATGCAAACCCATTTCAAAAAACATTTTTCAAAGCCAATGACATTCTGTAAATTATTTACAAAAAAATGTTAAGCATTTGTTAAGGCAGATTTGATGCTAGTATTTGTACAATTTAAAAAAAGGTTTTGGTGTACATGTAACAATGTAAAATGGGAAACGACATTACTAATTACTATACATTATGTACTGTGAAATATTAGAATTCTTTTCTGCATTCCGTCGATTTAAATTAAATAGTGTTACCTAGGATGACAAGTTGTAGAATGCGTCAAATATTTGCCACGAATGAGGTGTTTAATTTTTATTCATTACATTCTTCTCTGATTCATTCCCGTTGACGTATCTGCACGTACATATTTATTTCTCATGAGCGCTTGTTTTATAAAATTTTTCACTGCCTCCAAGCTTTGCGACAGTCGTACGCATACATCTACTATACGTCAATTAGGATATAACTGTTAGGTTTAAAAATGGATTCTTTTTATCGATACGTCCAATTTATGTATACATACCCACACATTCGTATATACAATTTCACATAGGCACAACATTCACACATACACACTTAAAACTATAAATACTTAAAAAAAACAAGACCGAAAATACCAAGTCGAAGAAACTAGCTACCAGATAGCTCTCTGAGTGCAGCACACCGACCGTCTTCTGTATCTATAGTATAAGAAGAGGAGAACGATTTCAGACGAAAATCTCACCATCTCTCGCCCAGAGATTCGGTTTATTTTTTCTACACTCGGACGGTCGACGATGCGAACAAGTGCTTCGTGATTTTGTATACGTATTTACCTACATGCGATGCCTATGCATCATAGGTGCACCGAGCACTCTCTTTATAAATAATAAAACGACATCGTTTCAATGTCCGTGCGCAATGTATACGTGAAATATTCGTACACACGAACGTACCACCGGCTGTGTGTCCAAAAGCCTTAACGGTCCATTCTGATGCAAATGTGGGGTGCAGAGGGAAGGGGGTTCCGATGGCAGATGCAGTTTCACATTGTTAGGGTGCGCGTGGCAGTAGTGAGGCAGACACGGCGGACCAGTTGCCATCACCATGGGCAACAACAGTTCTTCGGGAGTCCGGAAATCTCGAAGTCTGCCCACTTCGCCTGAAGTTCGAAGGTGCGTGCTTGTATTGTTGTCGGTGTGTGTTTGTTTGTTTTGTTTACGTGCTTGTGTGCTTAGATATACATGTGTTACGTTCTAATATCGTGAGATTCCCGAAAGCTGATACTTGTAACTCACTTTATTTGATATATCTACATACTTTGGCGTATTCTGTCACGGCTAGATAGAATTACCTGTCGTAATAATTAGCAAGATATTTCTCGAAATTGTTTATTTATTAAGAGTATAATTTAAACAAGTCAACAAACAACAAATAATATCTTAACAATAATTTCTTCTTTGATTTATTATACTTTTTTGGGCAATATTTATTTTATGTCAATTTTGAATACCACATTTTTATTACTAAAGAGTTAACACAAAATCAGACAAGCACATAACAAAACAATGATCCATGGCCATAGAAATTAAAAGAGAAGAGACCTCAGTTCAATTTTAAACTATGATCTTATGTTGACTCATCAATTTTTATAATAATATTAGGAGAAAACTGTTATTAATTCCGCTTTTCAAGACTATAGAATCAATCCAAAATAGTATCCTTTTCAAATCAAGTATGGTACATAAAAGCAATTTGTGGCCTATTTTTATGATTATTTTATCTTTTTTCCAGATTCAAAAAGGCGATTTGAATAAAGAATTAATTTATGTTTTGTTTTATATAAAACAAACTGTTTTATTTAACAATAGTACAATCGTCAAAATTTTGATATTTCGGCTAAAATTATTAATGAAAAATGATTTATTTTAGAATACATAATTTTTATATTATAGAAGGTTATTTTAACGCACAATTTAATGAACTGATGACATGATAGGAGCACTGTTTTCGCCAATCATAGAAACAGGTTCTCAGAACTCTGCTATTGCTAACTTCAAATGATGTAACATGGAATGGTTAAACTTAAGTAAAGAAAAATTTCAATTTTTTTAGAACTTTCTAATACTAGTAACAAAGCAATGGGTTCAATGGGTTATGCGTATAAAATATCGGAGTCTATTGGAATCTATATCTATATTTAAAACTGCAAAAGTGAAGTAAACTGTTTTCAGCCTGACAAAGGAAACACAGTTTAATTTTGAAATTAAATATTTATTATTCTATATAATATCTTCCAAGTAAGATTATACAAGGCCTTCAAAATAAGTATAAGCCTCAGGCATTACCTCCTTGTTTGGGAAAATCTCTTTCTGGCCAGACATTTATAAAATCGTGAAACTAGAAGTCTCCAAAGGCTTCGTTTGACAATTAAGGTGTGCCTGAGGTACTTGGGAATAAGTTTGTTTTTCTTCTTTTTGTTTGTGTGTCCATTTAGTCCAGTAATACGGCATAATACTCTCCTGTCATGCTTCTTTTTTTCTTAAGATAACCGAGAAATATTATAGAATGTGCATCTCGAGAAACAATTGCCGTTATCTTCTCAGCCAATGCAGCTGTTTTGTTTTCTTTAAAATACTCGAATCAGGTTCTACCCATTGAGTGGACTATTGCTTTGTCTTGGGCCTATAGTGATGGATTCGAGTCTTATCGACAGTAATGGAACGATGCAAAAATTCAGAAAAATTGCGTTGGAAAAATTTAAAATATGTTTTAAAACGCTTAGCCTTGAAGTTTATGGTTAATTCTTGGTAATCACGACACCCATTATGCATCATGCATTCATTGTGGACTTCTTCAATGATTTGCTGCTTACTTTTTTATTGTTGAGAATGAACCAGCATAATTGCCAATAATTTATTAAATCTTAATTAGTGTCAAGCCTTTGAAGATAAAGTATTTAAAAACTGCCTTATATTGATTTTTCTTCCATTTAAATAATTGTATAAATGTTGTTTAGTTAAAACTAGAACGAAAACTTGTTGAATGTATAGTTATGGTCATATAAATCTAGTACAACCAAAAACTGTCAAATTGTCGAATTGTTAAATTTTATTTGGTATGGTGGTGATTGCTTTTATATTGTGCCTCGTTGGCTATTATAAGTTAATACTGGTCAATTAACTGTTTTTCTTGAACAAGAATATCTCTTAAAGGCAAATTAACAAAACAGAAATGTGAAAATATAATAGTTCATATTATATTGTGCCACCATTTGGGTCTATACTGCATCTAGGCATCGATAAGGCTATATTCTTCGAGGTTTTAAATGTAGCCCTGTGTGTCCACTATATTTTCTTAGATAAGTCCAATAAATCTTCTACGTTCTTAATACGTATCCGTGATATCCGTTTTACCATTTCAATCACGATACAATTTTAGGAACCCATTGTAATGTTTCAACATTGTCCTGATAAAACCACTGTTTGACTACATTTGCAGTATAAACAGGACGGTTGTCTACTGAAATATGTGGATAAATTTGTAAGGCAGATGGCAGCATCACATCTTCTTGTATAGAAATATATTAATAATGATGTAAATCTTTCTAAAATTCTCCAAAACATCCAAATATCACGATAATTTATCCATGCCCACACATTAACCGAAAACCTTCCCTGTCTATCATTGTTATTTATATACCGCTATTCGGTCACATGTGCCCAAAAATCAGCTCCACAATTAATATGGTTTAAAGCAACTAGTAGTCTGGACTGCTTCTGCTCTTCAAATTATTTGCAGCAACATAGTATCTTAATTCACTCTCTTGCGAGAACCAGGAAAATTTATTTGAATAATGGTGTTTCGGGCACTTTTGAAGGGTTGAAATTTTCAACCGGGAACTATTGTTCCTGGCTGAGGTTTCTTGTAAGACCAGTTTTTTGGTTGCGGTTTAGTTTTTTTTTTCATTTTCACTGCAGATTTATTTATGTGTAATTCTTCAACGATTCTTCCAATAACCAAATTTTGTTATTATTATTAATTTTTCAAGCTGAGTCAGTTTTCTTGCCATTTTAAGTATTTTAAATATTTAAATTAACAAACGTCAACTTGACGATCAAAGTACGAGGGTGGATCAATAAATACCCGTGTTAGGAAAGAAGACGCCAGTTTTTCACAATTTTTTTTTTATTTTTCAACGTAATCACCTTTTAGTACAATACACTTTTCCCAACGTTTCTGCCATTTCTTTAACCCCTCCAAAAAATACGACTTGTCAAACTCTGCAAAATACGCTTCTGCCTCGACGATAACCTCCTCGTTTGAGCTGAATCTTTTTCCCCCGAGCCACGTTTTCATGTTGGGGAACAGAAAGAAGTTGCAGGGAGCCAAGTCAGGCGAGTACGGTGGGTGCGGCAGCAATTCGTAGTGCAGTTCATGCAACTTTGCCGCGACAATTCTGGATGAATGTGCTGGTGCATTATCGTGGTGAAACAGCACTTTTTTCTTAGCCAAATGGGGCCGTGTCTCCTTCAATTTTATATCGAATCGGTCCAATAATTCACTGTAGTACTGCCCCGTGACCGTTCTTCCTTTCTGCAAAAAGTCCATGAGGATTATTCCGTTGGAATCCCAAAAAATCGTGGCCATGACCTTTCCGGCCGATGGGACCGTCTTTGCCTTCTTCGGAGCAGATTCACCCCGAAAAATCAATTGTTTTGACAGTCGCTTGGACTCTGGCGTATAATAATGGATCCAGGTTTCATCAACAGTGACGACTCGACGCAAAAACTCCTGCGAATTTCTCTTAAAGAGGTCCAAACACTGCTTCGACATTGACAACCGTATCCGCTTGTTGTCCACCGTAAGCAATCGCGGCACCCATCGGGCCGACACCTTTCTCACCGATAACTTATCATGTAAAATATTAATTGCCGTTCCGTACGACACGCCTACGGCCTCTGCTACTTCGCGCACTTTCGTTCGGCGATCAGCGAGAATCATGTCGTGGATCTTTTCAACGATTTCCTCGGAGCCACGTCTGCCGGGCGGCCTGGGCGCTCCTCATCAAAAACAGATGTACGACCACGTTTAAATTCGTTGAACCATTATCTTACGGTTGTCATAGATGGTGAAGGGTCCCCATAGACAGCATCCAACCTCGCTTTTATTTCTTCGCATGTTTTTCCATCCAAAAATAAAAAGCGAATTACGGATCGATATTGCTCTTTTTCCATTTTATCGAGAAACACGAAACACGTGTGATACAACTGGCTGCCAAATAAAAACTAACCTATGAATCAGTCTGAAATTTATTATGGTGTTGTCTGACAGATGGTAGTACACGACGGTAATGCCAACTTCCCTCAGCAGCGCCTCCTTTCTTCAAACACGGGTACTTACTGATCTTCCCTCGTATGTATTACATCTAATGAAAAAATAAAAATGTTGGATGAGATTTATATGACCGTAACTGTACATTAATAAATGACAGTTGACAGATCATATGGTAATAAATTGCAGCTCAGAAAATAAACCCAATACATACCATTAATGGACTTAAAGCTAGAATTTGCTAATTTTGTAAAGATTAATTAATAAACCATTTCATAGTTTTATGGTTAGAAAAAACATAATTTTAGAGTAATAGCGTACATCGCTAAGTTGATGTAGATTTTCTTTTGTATTAGTTTCATAACGAGGATATACAAAAATGTAAATGCGCTTGTTTTACGTTGAATTAAAAATAAATGTCTGCAATAGTACCTATATTCTCTTTCAATTATTTTCGTCCAGATAATTATATATTAAAATTCATAAATTTGAGAATTTTTGTAAAAAGTCGAAATTGCAAACGTTTCATAGTTGTAGTACGTATTGCTTTTAGAAAGGGCATTCGAAAGGACTCACTATAATAATATGCCTAATTACTTATTATACATATCATTAAGCTATAATCTCTGGAATTTACCAAACCACTTCATTATTTGTAAATATAATGGCCCACGTTTGCAGGCATGGTTTGTGTGTTTACGTAATTTTGTAGATATCTTTAGGCTTGTTTAGATCGTTTTAATATGGGCACGAAAGATAAAGAAAACATTCGGTCGCTATTTCAAATTAAAATGACAATTTCGTTGAATTTCTTATGCTGTTATGTTTATTATCTAAGATGTCACAAACATTTATGTTTTGTATTGCTGTTATCGTTAAAGCGTATTCGTAAAATTTAATAATGAATATTGGCGCTGTAATGTAGTTCAGCACTTACCAAAACACTTTAATATGTTGAAATAAAACACTACTTTTTCACAATGTAAGTCTAATAGGTTTATTAAAAGCTAGATGCACATTTCACCGGTAGCAACTCATCAACACCAGTTACTACTGAAAATGTGGGCAGCCCACATGAAATAAACAAACATATTAGACATATATTGTGAAAAGGTAAGGTGTTTTATTTCCAGATTTTGATTATATACCATGCCTTCAAAATCTATCCTGATTAGAGATGACCATACCTTCTGATAACGATTGGTAACAGTGTATGCACGCACTGATTACTGCTAACAATGTGTGTAAAAATTAAAAATTTAAATTAATAATTCTATCGTCGAAAAATTGTTGTATAAAAGCTATTGTATTTCGAGATTTGTGTGTTGGTGCATTATCTTGCTGAAAAAATCCTTCTGTTTTTGTCCTGTCTTCAGTTCGTCATCGTGAAGTTCGTTAATATGAGGTTGTAATAATTTATTTTGGTATGTTTCAGCAGTTACGGTTTGATTAAAAAATATAGGCCCACCCAATAATTAATCTCCTTGAAACTGCTAGTCAGCCGCCTATTTTTCGCAAATGTAATACAGTTTCTATGAATTCGTGAGGGTTTCATGCCGACCACATTCTCATATTTTGCTTATTTAAATAGCCACGAAGATGTAATCATCATAAAAAAAAGCATTTGTCGAGAATGTTCAAAAAATTCTTGAATTTTATATGAAAAGAACTTTAAGTCCTTTTTTTAAACGGTATGACATGATTTGCAATGATTTTTTAGGTGAGTTCTCCATTCAACGTCGAATATCCTCTATGCAATCTGCGGTTCGTTTTTTAGGTGTTTCACCGCCAGGTTTACGAGTTTTTGCCCCTGTTTCACGCAACTTATCAATGGCAGCATGAACATGACTTAGCAGAGCATCTGTGTATAAGTAACTGGCCATCCATTAGGAAACTATTGCCAGAAATCATGCAAGCACCGATTAATCGAATAAACCTATTCTCCATTATCTAGTTTTCGATCAGTTCTAAAGTAACTTTCGATTATAAGCTTTTAAACTAGTAACTCTTAACATGTTAATAATAAAATAATACAATCAAATGTAAGGTTTTCTAATTTAAGTTTGTCACTCACAGCTGTCACAATTTAACGTATTGTCGCGAGCAATAAATTCCGGTCGTCAAAGTCATGCTTTGACACTATGGCAAATGCTCCATTGTATAACCGTAGTAAATGTCATACTTATAAGTCTTCTTATAACCAAGAACCGGATTATATGCAAAAAAAAAACTGAAAATATGCAGGTGTTTTAGCCTAAATATGCACTTCCTTATGAAAAATATCCAGTTAAAAAAATACGAGGAATGTTAGAAAATGGAATACTGTAGAAAAAAATATTCTATTATGTTTACTACAAGTTTATTTAGAACATTTTACAACATAATTAACTATGAAAACAATTTACAATCACATATTTCTCAAAATTTCCAACAGAAAAATTGTGACGCTTGTCTGAAAACATGTATTTATATATTGAAAAGGTTAGTTCTACGTCGACGCTTGTTACAGGAGAATATTTCAAATTAATTGTCAACTCAATATTTTCTTCTGAATCACCACACGCTTTTTAAAACTCTCATTTTTTCCTATTACACTTAAACATTTTTCATACAAGGACTATCCCACTCCTCCTTTAACATCAAATCATAACTTTTGAAATTTGTTTATTATTTCAACGCTCTCGATTAGCGACTAAAATTGTTTTTACAACTGCAACATAGAAGTGGAAATAAAACTGTAATTGGCTTTAATAAACGCCAACTGTTGAGTTATTTCGTTACTCGAATACACCTTTTGGGCGTCTATCACAGATTGCGCATCCCTATCAAGATCCATAATAATTGTCTTTATTCCTTCATAATGAGTTGCATGAAAAATAGCAGCATCCACTGGTTACTGGTTTAGGAGGAAGCGGAACACCGGATAGATATTGTTTGTAAAACTGAACTCGTAATGGAGCCTTTAAAAATACTTTCTTAACACTACTAATTTTTTTACTAAGGGAAAATGGTTTCTGACTTCTTCTGCAAAACGATTTAGTCCGTACGCCAAGCAGGTTGTGTGAATTAAATTTGGGTAAAAGATTTTCAAGCTGAAAGCTGCCTTCACCATGCATGGTGCAGCATCCGTCAAAAACAATAGAATTTTCTCTGTTGGAATCGATTCCGGTAAGAAGAAAGTTGCCAGTTCTTCCTGTATAAACCTTGTTATTATCAAATTATTTGCCTTTTCTAACTGGTTGGATGAAATTAAATAAGATTTTGCTGGAACCGATACGTTAAGGATACTAATCATTAAATGAACTATAAATCGGCCCACACTATCAGTAGTTTCATCTACGCATATATAAAGTTAATTGTTTGCAACAACCTTTTTAATGCTATTCAATGTTTCTGCATAGATACAGCGAATATAATTTTTTCTTAACGTGCTCTAATCAGGAATATTATATTTGCTGATGTACTTCTGCAAAAAATAACTTGACATTTAAATTGTTTAATTTATATGGTGGAATATTTGCCGACACAAATCGTCATTAAATTGTTCTTGTTCCGATTTTTTGGAAGTTGATGGTAGTTTCATCTACGCATATATAAAGATAATTGTTTGCAACAACCTTCTTAATGCTATTCAATGTTTCTGCATAGATACAGCGAATATAATTTTTTCTTAACGTGCTCTCATCGGGAATATCATATTTGCTGATGTACTTCTGCAAAAAATAACTTGACATTTAAATTGTTTAATTTATATGGTGGAATATTTGCCGACACAAATCGTCATTAAATTGTTCTTGTTCCGATTTTTTGGAAGTTGATGGCAAACATTGCGGTAATGTTTGCAGACTCTTCTTCGCCAATTTCATCTTTGTTAGTTTTGCAGCATGAGATGGAGTTTTCATGTGTTGGTCGACTTGGAACTTTCCCTCACTTGTAATCTGTAAAAAAATATCACATCATCGGCTGTTTTCTTATAAAATAAATGTTAGTAAACGATAAAGGAATAATTTAAAACCTACTTAATTAATTAATAAGAGGAAATAAACTTAAAATTTTATTCACATTCTTGAAGCACGCTATGCAAAACACTTTTTCTCCATTAATAAGCAATTCTGAATAAGGTGCAATTCCTCCAGGCACAGTCGCTATTTTCGGCATTTTTGCTATTATATATCACAACTCGCAACTCACAAGCTTATACTTCGAAAAGCTAACGTAAAATGACGTTTAAAATAAAATGACTTTCGAATATGGAAATAAATTTCTCCTAATAGCAAAGAAACACATATACTCCTAATTTTCTGGTAAAATGTATTTCTGTATTTATTTAGAAGTTTTATGGTATTAGATTTTCTTGGAATTTTGTCTCGGCCTGGATGTATGGGAAGATCATTAATAAATTCTTGGAGGCGCATATCAGAAAAGTAACGGGAAGAGGCTTAATAAAATGCTATTTTTAATTTAAAGAGGGCTGTTTAATTTTGGTTTGTTTGTTACATCCAGGACATATTTTTAGTAATGCCTATAATAAATTTGATTTAGTAAATAAATAAAACTCGGGAGACTTAAAATATGCAAAAATGCTGAATTACTACAAAATATGCAAATAATATACAAAATGCATATACATATTATGCAAATATGCAAACTGCATATAATCCGGCCTTTAGTCATAACCTATAAAGATGTTGCATGACAATAATTGTCTTTTTTTCTTTATCAAATTTTATTTATATTGGCAGTATACTTGACAATTCATTGACATAGGCATTATCAGGCGGGGGAAATTTACAATTAGCGACAATCTAATCAAATTTTGAGGTAACATTGACAACCAGAATTTATTGCTCGCGACAGTATAATTTAAAAGTATTGCAATGTCTCAACCTTACTAAAGAAAATACTTAAAAAACAGCCTACTCTTAACAGGAAAGTTTTTGAAGGCATGGTACTATTCGCATCTTCGATAAAGTAGGTAACTCTTTTATCTAACAAAGTCAACAAATTTTCTTTGAATCTAGCAACACACTTCCTTTCTTTTTCCGACTTTAGTCGTCTATTAATAAAGAGTAAAGCATAAAAACATTATAATAATAATAACCATCTTTATTGTTCAACAGACAACGATTGCACCTATAGCCAGATTAAGGAATTAATAACAATAACAATTAATAACAAACGTATGTTTTCAATAAACAAAAAGAAGGAATAGTCGGCATTAATAAAAAAAAAATTTAAATACAATTAAAACATAAAATCTTGTGTTAAGTTTGGGAATTAGGAGAATGTGGGAAGATCTCGTGAACTTGAAAGGAACTCTAAAGTGAATTTCTAATAGTAGTAATAGAGTATCAACAGTGACATCAATCAGCTTTGACAAGAATCCAGCACTTCATATTTATTGTAAAGAGTTGAGGCTGTACTGTTAGAGGCTACTTATTATGTCTTTATAAAGAAAATAGTGAAAGTATAATCACCACATCTAGGCGGATAAATAGAACTATATATCTTTAAAAATACTAGAACGAACTGATTACGATTCTCATATCAGGGAGCTACAAGAGAGCTTGCTTCTAACGTGAATATAGTATAAAGTATCTAAAGTTAGAGACTTTTTGAAGTACTTACACTTTGGATAAAGAAGCCTAATGACTTGTTGGTAGCGTTACAGAGAATAGCATAAACCGGGGAAGCGAGGTAACTAACGACGGTACGGCACATTTACAGTTCTCCATCACCATGTATACCCCTATCATGTTTTATTGAACAATGGGTGTTTTACATGCCGTAAATGCTTTAAGAAACAACCAGACGTAAACTTAAGAATTGGCGATATCAGACATTGTTCAGTTTGCGTGCTTTTATAAATCTTATGAGATCATATCCGACCAATAGAATGAATTACGTCTTCCATTGTGGGTTCTCATCCTATGAGTACGTCAGTACGTATTTGCATTGGGTGTTCCGCAGAGCTCTAACTTCGAATCTTCGTCCTTTTTAATTATTTTTATTATAACAACATGTTGAAATCCTTATCATGGCACACTCTTACCTATGCGGATGCTGCAAAAATCGTTTTTACTATCTCATTAGATGGTGTAATGCAAATCATTTAAATTTTTCAAGTGTACTATGACTAATACGCGTAGGGTTAAATATGTTTAGACAACTTATTCAATGTATCATAAACCTCCTGCTACTAAAACTGTAATTAAAAATCTTTTGGTGTATTATTTAAACCTCGTCTTGGTGTTTGTCTACCTATTCAAGAATTCTGCTTATCAGCATGCAAATCATTAGGAGTTGTTTTGCGTTCCTCCAAATCTTTAAAGAACACAGTTCTACTAAAAGTCTTTATTTTGCCTTCGTTCTAAGTAAGTTAGAATATACATCGGTTGTTTGGTTTCCGCATTACTTAACTCCGCAACTATCTATCGAGCAAATTCAGGACCGCTGGATGGATGATCTATCTACCGTTCCAGAGGAAGAGTACGATTTACTCTTGGGGGGGGGGGCGTCAAATGAATACCCTTACATCCTAGAGGGAGGCCTATAGCACACGTTTCTTCTGGAAATTAATTCATGGAAGAATTGACAGCCCTGAGATTTTATCTAGCATGGATTTTCATATTTCTCGTCTTGGCGCTCACATTGTCACAACTTTCAACCTTCCAATTGTGAGAATGGAAGCTTTGTAGAACTCTCTGGTAATAAATATGAGTCGCATCAGTGATCGTCAGTATAAAGATATATTCTTTGACAATTTGTAATAATTACCCTTTTTTCTAATTATTATTTATTTTCTTTGATGTTATTATTTTTTTTTGCAATATTGGTGTATATATTTGTCCTGCAATTTGTATTTATATTGTTGGGCAAATAAACTATATTAAAATAATAAAATAAAATAAAACAATAACTTTGTTATATATACCACTAAAGTGGTATATATAACAAAGTTATTGTTTTATTTTATTTTATTATTTTCAAAATGAATTACCACAAAGTTACGGCTACCAGTATTAATTTTCTTAAACGATATTAATGTTATTATTTCTTTTCTAAAATCGTCCGAATAATTTGCTACAAATTAAAATACTTTCTGTTTTTTTTTAGGAGCGTGTGTGTAAGGAAATAATCGCTTCTACATCGTACATAAATGCGGAAAATGGCCAAATACTTAATCGTGGGTACTCGCGTGTGATCTTCAATCAAATATTCATTCAAATAGCGATTTAATAAAATTGTACATATTCTTTTATGATTTTCATTTGATTGCATAAGTTATATAAATTCTTAGCCCTTCATAACACCATTCTTATTGCCGTCTATTCACAAAATACTACGTATTTTCATTACAGATTTATGATCTCATAAATCACGAAACATTAAATCATTTATATGTTTTAGAAAAGTATTGAAAATCTTAAGTTTCTTTAAAATTAGATTAGAAACAGATGTTATGCATCTCTTCGATTGGATTATATTTTATTATAATAGTATTAATAACTGTCACGTTTAAGGTTGCGTGGTACTAAACATTGAATATATTAGGAACAAAAGATATCCAATTTAAATGTATGTAGCACTTCGACTTCTGTTTAGCAATATTTAATGTATGTATTTGCAAGATCATTTTACATTTTGGTACGTATATTTAAAACTTAATTTGTAAAAATTATAAAAGATACTTTTTTAATCTTACTCTTATTTAATTTTATGCAAATAAAACGATATTTACAGAAGTACAAGAAAATATGTTCAGTACGTTCTTGAGTGCAAAAAATTTTACTTCATATATTATCCGTTATAATCAATATATTTTTGCATACTAAGAAACCAGTTTTCATTACATTTTTCCATAATAGCGAAGAAGGTATGTTATTTACTTTGTTCTTGAAATAAAGAACGGTTCGTCGTCTGCTGTAAAACGCATTCCTGGCAAATTATAATTATCTTTAATTACACTAAACAATAAATTTCAACCTTTCCCATTACCATAAAATTAAGTTTACCAATTTTGACAAAAACAATACAAACATTCATTACAGAAAGCTTAGAAGATACAATAGTTCTAGTTCTTTTTTTGGTCTAATAAAAAAACTTAACCCACTTCTATTATTGTTTCTAAATATATTTTAAATATCAAACTGTTTATTACAAATGTGGGTAGTTTCACGTGGTTTTGCCCCCTTCCCTCCAAGTCTAAAATTTCTTGACGGAAGCATCTCGTATGTTCGTCACTAATTATTTTAAAAGTAAAAATCTAAATGAAAGTAGAGGATGTGATCTTTGAAATATCAGAAATATCAGATTAAGCTGTACAGTGTTGCTACATTCAGTTTTTCTAAATTTAAAATTTCTTATAATAAATTTCAATGATAAAATTGTATTTTATTTATCAAGAACGAAAAGTGACATTTTAAAGGACGAGAAAGTTGTTTATGGCCGAGGCGTTAGCCGAGGACGGAATTACTTGCGAGGGCCTTTAAAAACACTTTTCGTTCGTGGTGAATACAACTTTTTTCGTGACTTATTTCATACCGCAAGTATAATGAATTTTAAATAAAAAGAAATTAATTTACTTCATATTGATGTCAAAAATGACATTTATATCTCGCAGAAATTATTCGTAAAAATTAAGTAAGCGGTAACTAATATTTCCATAGCGATGGAAGTTTGTTACAAATAAAAATGAAGAAGCCGCGTCAATTTTCTGTGTTTTATTCGATTAATTCGTTTTAAAATGGATACAAATGAAATGTCGCAAGATCTTCTGGATGAATGTAGGTGTTGCAACTGTGTTAGCGGACCCCGGCGCGGACTTGATTAAAATTAAAAGACGTGGAGGATGAAAAACCTCAATTGTGGCTAAAAGATATCTAGAAGATTCGATGGAGAACAAGTAAGAAGAAAGTTCAAAAATGATATTGTCGGGAGTGAACAATGCTGTTGGTACCTCGAATATGCTTGTCGTGCAAACCTGTAGTACAGCAACTTACAATTTAGAAAATTCGATGCCCAGTTCTGACTCGTCTGCATAGATAATAATCGTCTGTGTCTGAAATAACTGAAGAAAACACAATAAATACACTGTGTTAGGAAATGCTTTAGCCAAAATTAAAGGACAGATTCTTCATAAAATGTTCTGCAAAACTGCTTAATATCGCTTTTCTCCTAGTCGTTGGGTTTTCGAGAAACACGATGTACAAGATAAGACTTCAAAAACTTAGGCAACTAACTGATATAATCTCCTTTTTTCTATCAAGTGACGTGTTGATTAAAATATTTAAGATGTTACTTAGCAATATTTAAAAAATAAAAGATTATATCAAATTGACAGTAATTCTACTCAATTTAAAATGGTTCAATATTCCATTCAAGAGTACGCTGACATGCATTTTGTGTAATGTGGTGGAAATGCCAGGGACGCAGTTAGAAGATACGCAGAACGGTATCCTCATCGTAGAATCCCTAACAAAAATAATTTCATAGCGGTGCACCAAAGACTTTTGAAAACAGGTTCGGTAGTACCAAAAAATCAAGAAGTTGGAAGGGGACGTGATGAAAAAATGGACTGTTGAGGAAAATATTCTTCAAATTGTTGAAGTAGATCCTTCAATCAGCATTAGAGAGGTAGCTCGCCAAGTTGGAGTTAATCACTGGACAGTGTGGAGGACTCTTAAAGAATCTCTTTGGTATCCTTATCATTTTGAAAGAGTTCAAAGTTCAAAAATTGCAGAAAACCCTCTGCTTTCAGAACAAATTTTAATGACTGACGAATGTTGTTTTACTAGAGGTGGAATTCTTAATTTACACAACAAGCATGTCTGGATCGATATCAATCCTCATGCAATAATTAAACAAAATTTTCAACGTCGAGTTTTTATCAATGTCAAATCGTTTAAATGGAAATAGGTATTTACATTTTTTACAAGAAGTATTACCAGTATTACTAGAAGAATTACCTTTGGAATTACGTAGAATAATATGGTTCATGCATGATGGGGCCCCTGCACATTTTACTCTGCAGGTCAGAAACTTTTTAAATGAAATTTACGGTGAACGGTAGATTGGCCGAGGTGGACCACATGCCTGGCCACCTCGATCACCTGATCTTAACAGCTGTAATTACTATCTTTGGAGCATGAAATCACACAAGACTCCTGTAGAAAATATTGAAGATCTTGAAAATCGCCTTATGGAGGCTGCAGAATTTATAAGAAATAAGGAAAATGAAGTAGCTCGAGTAGGTCACTCACTAAACAGGCGTGCAGAAGCTTGCCTTGAAGCAAATGGTCATTTTCAACATTTCCTTTAATTTTATGAATTTTGCGTTGTTTTTAATTTTGTAAACTTAACTAAACGTCATGACTAAAGACGGCAGACTATGTGCCCGAACAGTAGCGTGATGTGGAGGGATCGAGTAGAGGCGTACGACGATCAATTCAGTTGCCGTTGAGACGTTGTAAGCGATACATTGTTAACACAATCGTGTTGAAAATGTCGGGAGTGCGTAGAAACAATGCATCGTCTCGGTTGCATGCTAACGTAGTAAAGAAATTTTTACATCGGTTTCCCGATTTAATATATGACGGTACCGTAGTGAAATGCTTAGTTTGTGAAACAACTTTATTAACTTGGAAAGCAAGTCAGTGCCAAAGACATATAAATAGTGACAAACATAAATCGAATAATAGTGGACGCAGATCATATAATAAATTTGTGTGTGATTTAACAATGATGTTAATTGCGACCAATATACCAATGCAGAAAGTGGAACACCCAATACAATCCTACGTGGAAATTACCAGCAAGAAGTACGCTACGGAATTACGTACCGTCAGTGCGTGAGAGAATTGTAAATTGTACGAAAAATACGGTAAAAAAAAAATTCCTGTGGTTAACAATAGACGAAACTACAGATATTAAAAAACAGTCCATCCTAGCCATTCTAGTACGGACGCTGACTCCGCAAGGACCTTCTCCTCCTTATTTACTAACCTGTAAACGAATGCAAGGGTGTACTGCCAGAGCGATATATGATGTATTAATAGAAACACTACACAAATTTGAGATTTTACCGAAGCAAGTGTTAATGTTAGTTACCGATGCTGCCAAGGTTATGTGTTCCACGGCAAACTTACTCAAAACGATTCAACCAAACCTGCTGCATGTCGCATGTTTGCTTCACGCTTTACACCTTGTAACAAACACTATACGTACAACTTATCCTGATGTGGATCAACTGATAGGACAAACGAAAGCGGTTTTTCTTAAATCTCCGAAACGGATTCGGCTATTTCATTCGCTGTGTCCTGATATACCCGAGCCGCCGCAACCAATTCTTATACGATGGGGTACTTGGTTAGAAGCAGCATTTTATTATTATAAACATTTTGAAACAATTAAAACAGTGATTTTACAACTAGATGCCAAAGAAGCAGCTGCAATACGGCTCAGCCAGGTTCAATTTAACAATCCTCAAGTTGCAGCAAATTTAAAAATTATTTACGACAGTTACGTTCCAATACCGGACGCAATAAAAAATTTACAGAACACTGCGCTGTCCTTATCGGACTCATTAGCAATTATTGACCACGTAAAACTAGTGCTGCATATCCTTGAAGATGAAAAAAGTGATTGTGTCCGTGAAAAATTTAACAGTGTATTAGATAAAAATGTAGATTTTACAAAATTAGGGCAACTTTTTACCAATACTGAAGATCCGTTGTACAGATACAAAGAGCGCATTAACTATGCAAATATAACATCTCTCAACGTCGAACAATCCTTCTCTGTATATAAACATATATATACGTCGCTACGTACGAACCTTTCCGAGACTAATACAGAAACATATATTATGGTGCAGTTTTTTCATCGCGCACATCCGCATTCTTTTGCAACAATGTAAACATGTTGGGTAAGTTATTTATGTTTTTTCTTAACGTTTTGTATAGGGATTCGATATATTTATTTTTAAGTAAGCGCACTGTTATTCTGCTAAACTCTCCACGCAACGCCACTGCTGGGGCACATAGTCTGCCGTCTTTAGTCATGACAGTGCTTAAAATGTCACAGATATTATATAGGCATCTGTAACAAATAAACAAGTTGCCTATAAGTAGTTTTATTGTTTGTGTCTTGTCTTTATTAGTAACAAATTTAACTGTGCATTTTCTCCAAAACGCTACATATTGCCATGCATAGTGGGTTGAAGATTTGTTACACCACTTTCCACAACTAGTTTTCCCAACTAGGTTTCTCAGCCGGTGAATTTTCAAATATGAGACCTCTAACGTCTCGTGTTCCACTTAGGAAAAACGTGTCTATAAAATGAGTTGAGCGCCAGTGAAATGTTCTCAAAAATTTATATACTTATTTTATTAATTAATTAGCAATAATAGAGTGAGTCAAATGAAACAAACGCAAGATAAAAATTTAAACAAATATTTAATACAAAAATAAAAAAATTAAAAACAATTATCTTTACAAAGTATAAAGATCCTGTATCATACAAAAATACTTGAGGTAAAAACATTCATTGAAAATTGACAGCTAAATGAATGGAAAAAATCCTCTAAATGACACCGATCAAAACTTATCGAAAAATAATCAAGTTTAATATTAATTTCTCCCCAGAGAACCACACTGTATACTCAGATACTGATACGCGAACAAAAACTTTCACGTGTTCTATCGACACGCACAAAAACCCTTGAATCCTCTCGAACAAACTTTTCAATTATAATATTAACATAGAATTTTAATATTTAACTGTATTATCTATATTCTTAATAATTAAATCTCTTAATTACTTGTTTTAATATAATAGAAATATAGTTACTATATTTATGCTTATGACGTCATACTATTCTAAATACTTACAAAAACTAAAATGGAGATTCGAACAAAGAAGGTGCATAATCAATTTAAACATCAATAATACAACGAGAATTTTATCTCTATAAATATCGGGACTTTAATAACAATATAACAAAATCACTTTCAATCAATCAACCCGAATTAATTAAAATATATTTAACTATAAATTTCATCTCCCCGCAACTTCGATCTCTACATGAAATCTCGCATAACAAGTTTTTTCCCTTTTTAAATTTATATACATTTTCAATATACAAAAATCCAAAATTAATTTATTTTAAAATATTCAAATATTATTTTAGAAAAAATCCATAGCAATATGTTTGTTTGTATTTTGTAAATAAATCGATGTGTAAATTTTGACTAAATCATTCCCTAACACCCTGTATGTCGCCTTTTTCTAACGCAGGTCTAGTTTTAAAAAATCCAAGAGACTGGCACTTTTAATGTTTATTGCATTAGCAAGTTGTTAATAAAGTAATGTTATTATTGTTATTAAATTAAATCATTTCTTGCAATTTGAATAAATTTGAATTATTCCTCTCAACAACTGACGTATAATTTTAATGTTCAAGTACTTTAAATGTAATTTTTGACATCAGTATGAAATAAACTTACTGAATTGTGTTGTACTGCATTAAGCAGAGATTATTAAGTAAATTGTCGGTCTAAATGATCGAAATTTGTTATAGCAATGCAAAAGGTACTCAATTAATGCAATTTAGCAATTTATTCAAGAGGCCTGCAAAATATAAATAAAATTTAACGTAGTTTGATTTAAATAAGTAATTTAAATTATTATTTCTTAAATTAAGATGTGATTGAAGTAATTCAATTATCAGGTATTATATATTTCAAGTAATTACGTATGCCAAACCACTAAAACATTCGTCAATTGTCTATTATGACTTATGACTTAAATAATGTATTGCTTTAGAATAATTCATAAAATAGAGTTCTTTTATCACATGGTATGCATTATGTATGTACATATATCATTGGCTTCTTGTTCGTGTGACTAAAATGCTTATCATGTTGTCAAATGCTTTGAATAGCTGAAAATGAAACACCTTAGATTAGAATTGAATTGACTCACACTTTAGTTGGCCTTGAGCTCTTTTAAAATGAAAAGCCTGACATGAATACCCTAAAAAGGGGGAAGATAAATCGCATGCAATACTGGACGGTAACAACCGTTTTCGATATATTATTGGCCTGGTGGCTTCTCAATTTCCGTTTGACCAACAAGTTTATTGGAAAAAGTATGTGAATCATTAAGTTTTCAATCTACCTTTAGTTAGATTTCAATGAATATTTACAAAGCAATAAATTTAATTTCCGTTTAAACTTTTATAAAGTCTAAGCTGTTTGTAAATTATTTACGAGCATGAGTTTAATTAATTAAAGAAATGCAAAGATGATGGTGTTACTAAGAAAATATTCTTTACATGTCAGCCTTCCTCCTATCATCTTCATAAACACCAGATTTAGAGTTAATTCGTTCAATTTTTACCTAATTTTTCCAGGTCGTTCGGTTTATATCCAACCTACTCATTTCTTCAAATCGTTTTTTCTTTCTTTAACTGACCTAATTTCTTAGCTTCTTTTTCTTTTTTTATTGCTCATAAAATAACACCATGAAAATTAAAATAAAGTTTCTTGAGAATGTCAATATGTATTGACTAATTCAAATCTTTGTTTAATAACTACTAGTGAGTTTTGCAATCTATCCAGTGGGCAATAAGCTTTGGTTGTAACAATAAAAATAACTGACATGTAAAGTATGACTTCAGTGAGTGATCTCTTCCAAAATTAATCTAAATCTAGAATCTATTTGTCTCTGCAAATGTGTATTTGTCTTAAGTTCTAAATTTATCTGAAGGTAGTAGTAAAATTAATGGTTGGTTGTGTGGGCAGTTACACAAACATATCTTTGTTGAGATTCTGTATAATATTTGGGTATCTCAGGGCAATTTTTTTGGGTTCTACACAACTATAAAGTACAAAGTAAATGTAAAGAAATAATACAACAAGAGATAACTGTTTAAAATTATTTTTTGCCTGTTTGTACGTTCACATCTCATTTTGTTGTACCTTAAAATAAACTACTCAAAAATGAATAAGGAATTTTTACTTTTTTGTATTTTTTAGATAGTATGGGTAAATATTTGTAGTGTATAATATTAGATACATAATTGTACACAACAATTTAAAATTTTCAAGTATATTTATTCAGAAAAATCGTTAGATTACTAAGAAATGATCAAAAATGAAATAAGCAACATTTTTAACAATAGCTAAAATAAACATTTTTCTGTAACAATTAATTCTAAAATCGTGTATAATGGCCACGGACATCTCTCACAGCTGTACATCTTCGGGGCATACTCATAATGCAATTATTAATGTGTTCTTGTGACACTCTTCTCCAACACAGCGGTAAAATTTCCCGCAAGTGTTGCACGTTAACTGGAGGTGGATTATGTTCGTTGAGCTGTTCTTGAAGTCTGTCCCAAATGTGCTCAATTGGATTCAAGTCGGGAGACGTTGGTGGTAAAGGTAGATGGTTAATATGGAGGTCATTTATTGCTTGCATTACAATTTGTGCAAGATGAGGTCTTGCATTATCATCAATAAAAACCATGTTTTCATCCACAGCCTCACGAAAGTCGGCTACATATTGCTGAATAATGTCATTTCTGTATATGTGTCCATTGACATTGTTTTCAAAGAGATGGAGGTTCGTACGTCCATTCAAACTAATGCCCGCCCACACCATGATACCACCGCCGCCAAAAGGCACCACAGCTTTTGTAAACTCGCGTCTATAACGGTCTCCTCGAGTTCTCCAGACCCTTACTCTACGATTATCACTAAATAAGCAGAATCTGGATTCATCGGTGTATAAATCATGCTCCCATTGAAAATTTTCTGCTAGTCGTTGGTTAACCCAAGTTCTTCTAGCCATTCTATTGGCATTAGTTAATTTTGGGCGTCTCACAGGCCTGCAGCTATGAAGATCCATTTCCCTCAGACGGTTTCTGATGGTTTGATCCGAAACTCTAATTCCAGTGGCGGCACGTAACTGTGTTTGCAACCATACAGCACTTCTAAACGGATTCATCCTTGTCTGAATTCGTATGTAGCGGTCTTGTCTCTGATTTGTTTTCGTCTCAGATCCACTACCGGGTCTTCTCCTTGCAGATCCTACCTGTTGGAATCTTGTTAGAGCCCTACTAACAACACTTGGAGACACATTAAAAATTGCGGCAATTTCTGCTCCAGATTGTCCTCGCTGATGCAATAACGCAATTAAATCAAAAGTTTCTTTATTTAAATGACATCTTGGCATCGTGAAAATGGGAAATGACGTTTAAAATGAATAATACTTGTCAAAAAATGCGATTTTTATAATTTTGTATTCTAAATTAATTTAAGGTTAAAATACAAGATTCAATATTTTATCACACAGAAAAGACATTTACCAAATAAAATGTCCACAAACGACTGTGGGCCTTCTAATTTATCTATAGTTTGAGAAAATACGTTAAATTTAATCGAATTAATTAGATCTGTTAAAAAAAGATCTAATTCCCTATTCATTTTTGAGTAGTTTACTTATATCTTAACTTATCAATGAAACTTTTATATAATAATTTTTTTTTTGTAAATCACACACGTTTACTCTTGGGGGTTTTGGTTCTGATTCAAATGAATTTCGCAAACAATGACATGTGATTGTTTCATTCGCAAAAGTGAGTACTTGCCCTCCTAGTGCTGAGATTACTACTCAAAGCCTCCTAGAATTGTGGATCACAGGTTTCTATTGATATATTTTTACAGTGCGAGTATTCAGCGTCTATTTTAGTGGAAACGAGTTCCTACAGAATAGGACGCTTATCATCACACTGTATAAGTATTTTCTTATTTTCCACGCCTATTGCGGAACGTTTTAAGTTTAAAGTTTCAATGGCGCAGATATTTAGAGAGTATTCGGGGAACCCTACTTCCTCCTCATCAGACTCTAATATCTGGCCGGAGATACACTTCAATCGTGTATTTATGACTAATTAATTATTCAAAATACCGATCCACATGCACTCCAATTTTATCGTGTGTACAGTTGTTACTTCTTATAGCCAAGTTCAGCATACAAATTTTCGAACTCCTCCTGGTACATTATTAAGCTTATATAATGGTGATAAAAATAATAACGATAATAATAATAATGATAAAAATGAAAATAAACTTTTATTTACTTTATTTTTAAAAACGATTTGGTGAATGTAGCGCAATAAATCTCGAGGAATTTTTGTGACTCTCGCAAATAAATCAGTGAATGTCAAAGTTATATCGATGAATCTCCTAATTTTGCAGTGCTTTGCACTTTTATACCATGCGTTCCTTGCTTCTCAGAATTGTGTTCCTACTTCAAATCATTTATTCCTGTTTTATATAATTTTCATACTTATTTAACATTTTCACCTGTGTGTATTTTTATCTGTCATGGGTTGTTTCGTTCTTTCCATCTCCATACGCTATCCTCCTGTTTATATTTTTTTCTTTTTCGTCGTAATTTTAATATTTGTAATTGTAAACTTTTAATCTCGTTATTTCCAGGAACGACTTCTAATGCTCGTTTGAACATGAAAATTTTTCTCGGAATATGTGTCTACGTATTATTCAAATTTCTCGTAGTGTTTTCCTTCGCCATATTCCCCCTGAGCTTGTTCGTATGGTGTTTTCTTGTCCTTTGCTTTCACTCGAGTGGCCCACGTTATCGTCATTGAGCATGTGCCTTTTCTGATGCTTTCCATTTCAACACAAGGCATGCGCCTTTTCAGATGCTTTCCATTTCAACACATGGCTTTGTTTACATCGCAATATTAATGGCATTAATTGCTTTATTTGTATGTTGAAATGTTTGTTCCTGGTCCTGTTCTTGCTGTTTGGATGGCTTATGTAACTGTTTTTCTTATTTTAAATTGCCGTGGATGTCTTCTGCTTATTCATCCATTTTGGCAAGGTTATTTATAGAAGTATATTGTATTGAAATTAATGTGATTACTAACGTTACTAATGCATAAAGAAAAATGATTCTTTATCCTTTTACTATACCCCTGGTATGTACAGCATGTTATATTAATTCATTTATATTCTAAGTGTTTAATAATCAAGCTAATCTAAAATTTATTGACAACGTTAAGTTATTTATATATCAATTCTTATTAATATAAATCTAAAATTTTTATACTACATTCGAATACTATATACGAGTTGCATTTAAAAGATACAACCTCAGTTGTTTTCTTTTTTTATTTCTTCTTGCTAGTTTATGTTTAATTAATTTACACGTTATTAATTCTATTTTTATTTTTCACCCAAAGTCAATTTCACAGCATCATGTAACTGATTGGCTAGTATTTAGAGGTGCACTGACACTGACAGTACTTGACATTGAACTAGTGATTAACTTCCTTGTTCGATTCCATGGGAAGTCATATTGAATGATATCGTTGGAAACGTATTACGGCGCAGCAACGATTGTACGTATACTTTGTTTTTGGAATCTCTGCAATATGGCGATGTTAAAAGTCACTAGCAGTGTTCCACAATTGGATACCATACGCCCACACAGGCTTTACGATGGTTTTGTATAATAACAATTTCTGATCTGGGAATAGTTTCGATCTCCGTTCAATGAGCCAATACATTTTGGGCTTATTTGTTTCCGCTTTGATGCATACTTTTTTTCATGTAGGACGTCGTTTCAGATACATGCAAGTTGGCGTTCGTTGATTTTTAAATATTTTTATGTGTAGTGTGAATGTTATGGGTGGATTTTATTTCATTTGTTTTAACGCGTCACGTTTTAGCCAGTGTTGAATTTTATTTTGGTTGGTTTGAAGATTCGCCGAAAGTAGGCCGAAGTAGGATCAGTGTGTGACTCCAAAATTGCCGAATCATCGGCATATGTATCTGCCATAGTTGTTCTTGTTGCTGGAAAATCAGCTGATCAGATGAGATATAATATTGGTTCTAGAACGCTTCATTGAGAAACGCCAGAATGTACAGGATGTAATCGATATATTCGCTGTCTTATTTCACTAGGAAATGGCTGTATGTTAAATGGGATTTCAGTAGTGGGAATGGGGCAGAAGCTTCTTAAATTTGACTGACTCGCAAGCCGCATCACCCCACCTTGTCAAAAGTCTGTAATATGTCGAGGAAAGTTTGCAAAGCAGGATCTTTTGGCATTCGGATTCTTATTAATTTGATTAACTAGTCTGTGTTCTTGCCCTATTGTTCCATGATTGTTACGTAACTAAACTAATCGTCTGGAGTTATTTACTTTTCGTTTATTATCATTTTAAGCATCTGGACATATAATTTCTCAAAGACTTTGGAAATTATTGGTAGTAGACTTACAGGTTTATAGGAGAAGACATCTGTTTTTTTTCCTGAATTAGGGAATTGGAGCAACTTTCTGGAAAGAATGTTTTGTAAAACGTAATGGAGTTGTAAATATCACACATTTATACCAAGTAATGCAGAAGAATATCTCGTCTGGAATTCTTGTAATAATTTCCGTCGAGATTTCGACAGATCGAAATATAATTTGGAAATCCAAACAAGGGCTATTCAGCTGCGTATACTGCTCCAGCACGAGCAAATAAATGTTTATTTGGTATTTGTTCGTAATTCTAAATCATATCTAATTTAACTCTTTAATTAATCAAAACTGTATAATTCCTACATTTATTCTAATATATTTAAAAGCACACGTCCATCTTTAATGTAATTTCTTGTCATATTAAAAAACTAGGTCGAGGTATTCATATAATGAGAAAACAATTTAATTTAGGAAACTGTAAAGCGAGACAGACTGTTTCATTTGTGAATTACTTCATTCAGGATGCATCTAGCTTGAAGTTTGTGTTCTAGCTATTATAATTTCGCAGCAACGTGTTTACAAAGAAAAAGAAATCTGAATGTGAAAACATTTGAAAAATGACAAGTCATATTTTTTGAAAGGTGCACATCAAAGAAGTAATCTCTTTACGCCACTAATACGCAGAAAGAGTTCTAGTGAAAGGTTCTGGTGAGAAAGACTACATCCTTTTGTATTTCTATTCAGACATTGCGGTTCTGTCTTTCTAAAGACAGTTTCCTATTTATCAAAGTGTCCCAATACTTTCACTGAGTATGTGATAAAAAATTACATGTCATGTAACTATTTTTTATACATACATGTTCAATTTTAATAAACAGATGAGACAAATAGAATACAAGGTATGGGATAGACAAAAGTCTCAATATTTTACACTTTTACTTACCTACATTCCTATTTCAATAAATAACAGAAAGGAACAAGCGATATATAGGGTGTAACATAAGAATGCCGTAAAACATAATGTCCCATATAATCCAACTTGATAAAACTAAAAACTAAATGAATGGCTTCAGAAATACGTCTTGTAAATTGGCTGGAATTTATTTAGCCTTCGGATTTATTGTAATATTACTTTTTAATTTGGCTTGACTCACTTCTGGACACATTAATATTGAAGTTGACTTTGATTACATGTCGTCTGTATACGAGGTGTGTAAATTAAATAATAAGACTGGCAACGTAGCATTCGATATGGCAACACTTGGGTCGTGAAACTTGGAGAGGCTGCAAGTCAACACGTAATACACCCTCACTACGAGTTTAAACTCTCTAGAGTCATTAAGTTGTCCGTAGTGATTCTTTTCGTGAAACAGTTTTTTTTGTTCTAAAAATGAGTAATATCAGGCGCGCCTCGTGATGACGTATTTGGGAGTGCAAGTACAATGATGCGAGTACCTCGTGTGTTTTCGGTGTTTACTAAGAAAACGTTACAGTTAGTACACGAGAATACACGAAGCACTCGCATCATTGTACTTACACTACCAAATACGTCATCACGAGCCGCGCCTGAGTAATATCAATTTCAAGCAAGGGCGTGCTATCAGACTTTGCTTCAAACTTGGGCACGGTGCAACGAAAACTTCAGCAGACCTATGGATGCAGTGTTTGATCAACGACCCAGGTTTTCGCTTTCAATGGTTTAAGGTACTTTCAGAAGGAAAAAGATCTAATGAAGATTAAACATCCAGCGCAATGCCTTCTTCAAGAACCGATGAAAATATCGACTGAATCCGAGATTTTGTGTATTCAGATCGTCGGTTCACAGTTAGAATGATCGATAAAGAACTGAATTTGACTCACATCACCGTTCATCTGATTTTAACCAATGAATTGGGGATGAGAAAAATCTGCGCAAAAATTATTGCAGAAAACCTTTTGCACGACCAAAAATACATCAGGAGGGAAAGCTGCCTTGACTTTTTGGAATCGACTGAAAATGATACCCATTTTCTGAACCAAGTCTTGGGTGTTGAGTACGATTCAGAAACCAAGTGTCAGAGCATGGAATGGCACACTTCAACTTCTCCAAGGCCCAAAAAAAGCAAGAATGAGTAAGTGGAAGATGAAATGCTTGTCTCTCTATTCACCTGACCTGAGTCCTTGTGACTTTTTGCTCTTCCCGAAATTGAAAAATCACCTTAAGGGACGTCATTTTGGGGCACTCGAAATCATTCAAACCACTGTAACCGACCAACTGAATGCTATTCTATTATTTGAGTTTCAGCACTGCTACGAGGATTGTAAGAACCATCTCCAGCACTGTGTGGCTTCCCAAGGAAGTTATTTCGTGAGAGACAATATTGAATTGTATCTTTGCTAATTTCTCATATTAACATATTTTAGCATAATATGTATTTTGATGTACATATTTCTAAAACATGTACAAAGAGCTGTAAAACTATGCCGAATGAACGAATGATGTCGAATGGAAGTTTGTTTGTTTAGAAGACAACAGAATGCTTGAGAAAGGTCGTCTCTAAAATATTCCACAATTTATAGATTTTAGGTTGAGTTCTGGACTACTGGAAGATCATTCTTCGACTGCATTGAAGCATAGGTAATCGTCTTCAAACAACATAATACTAAGTAGCATTATAATTTCCTCCAATACAGTATTGTATTATACTTAGAAAGAAGTTTTCATTACCGCCTCACAAAAAACAATCGTCATTACATACATGCATAAAGTTGAGTCTGTGCTTTTTCGCATTGAGTGCTGCCAACATTGTACACAATTTATTTAAAGATGTACAAATGAATTTTTTTTCTTCGTAACCTAAGAAAAATTAGTTTACTTATTATAGTGGTCGCTTGGATGGGGTTGTCCATTTGTTATCCATCTTTTTGTTAAGGTTTCTCGTTGGTGATTTAAGTATTTTAATTTAACTCGCCGGAGTCAATTTTTAACCAATATCTCGGTAAATGCTACATCAACCGTATAATCGAATTCTATATAGAAAAACATTAAATTATTACTTCAAAAATATTATATTGGCAATAACAAGAAATAACTGTTATTATGTGTATTTTTATTGGTTTATTGACAATTCAAAAATGTTCGTAATAAACCATAAAAAATTTCACTATCGAAAGCTACTTTTGAAATGACGTAAAACTAGAAAATGTAAATTGATTATACTCTTTACAGTCATATATAGAAAAATTTCAGGCAGAATTATCAAATTTTGTAGTAACGCATGTCAGTTTACCAAATGATTCAACAATCTCTTGAGAAATTATGTGCAACAGGATCTCTAATTCGAAACCGAGTCTTGAACATTTATTGTAGCTCTTTTTTATTATAAAAGTTTTTATTTTTTAACTGAAGAGTTTATATTGACGTAGTTCTACTTACGAGAGCATTAAGGTTGCCTGGGAATGAAAAGATGGAAATTAATATAAGGTAAAGACATATTGTAACGCAGCTGTATGTGGAAGCAAACTTGTGAAAATTAATGTCGAACTGTTAATAAATTAATATCCCGACAATTTCTGATATTTTACGCATACTTATATTTATTGCAAAATTTATTTTTCATTTTCATTTATTTATTAAAGTCATATATATTGCATTATTTGCATGCTCTTTGTTTTCTTTATTTTTTTTATTTTTTATGTATTTTTATTATTTTATTATTATGTAGAATAACAGAATATTATTGTTAAATTAGACTAGGCAAACTTTTTATTGTTAGTGATTCTGTGCATTAAGGTTTTGGTGGAAGAACAGGCGGCGGAAATTCTTTTCCGTCCATCTGAACCACGCCTTAAGGTTTCAGCACTTTTTTTTGTTTTCGTTCTTTTTTCTCTATGATTTGTTATTTTCATATATGTAATGAGAAAAAAAAATTTGTGTTGAAATAAAGGATATATTATTATTATTATATAATTCATTAACGCGAAAATAAAAAGATACTTAATTTATTTACATTCAAATTTGTATCGACATTAGTTTGGACATGCCCACTTTTTAAAACAGGAAAGCCCGCGAATAAGATCTTGCTGTATACACTAAGCCAACATAACCTACTATCTAAGGCGCACGCATTTATACTTATAATTCTAAAAATAATTTTATAAATCTATTTAAACGATTCTTACATTCAAAATTCTACTTAAATAATCATTTATTTCAAGGTAAAATTCAAGATAATTTGCATAAAATAAGGCTTTGAAATAAACAGAGGACAACTGGGCGTCTATTTGAGAAATCGGCATCATTCGCATCAAAATTATATTTATCCGTTGATAATTCATAAAAATTTGGTTTAAAACAGTAATTTCGACATAATAACCGGTTAGAAAAGTGCATAAACCTTTAGATCACCGTTTAAACATATTTTTATAAGCATGAAACAATTTTTCTATGAGAGATTCTTCATAGCATCATTAGGTGAAGCTCACCCTATTGCCCAGGTTTTTACAACGTAATAAAGTTAAAACATACCTGGAAACACATCCAAAGTGCCAAATATTAATATACACCGTACCAGACATAAAAGAAAACCATTCGAAGCTTATCCTTTACTCCTCCTGGCTGCATATCGAGACTCAAGCCGAAGAATCCATATTTCTTTGTGGCTGCTGCCATTCCTACAACCACAGGTCTTTAGTTATATTTAAAACAATTAGCTTCATTGTATATTATCACATTTAAAAATAATTAGAAGGTATCTTGATTTAGCTAAGATATAATAATCGTTTAAATATAATATAGTAAAGAATAAATAAAATCTATTTAAAATACACATAAATTTACTTACCAGTAGTTACTGCCTATTTTAAACAATTATATTAGATTACTTGGTATTTAATTCATAAACATATACACACTATTATGTAATAGTTTTAATTCTATTTCATCACAAAGTTATTATTTATTATAATTTACAAATCGACTAGAAGAGTCCAAATATTGCACCATATGTGTATAGTTTTCTTTAATCCAATAAAGGTTTAATATGCTAAATATAAAACTGGTGTTTTTTATTCATACTCAGTGAAATCAAAATTATTAATAATGTTTGTGTAATTTTTACAGCCATATTTGGGTGTCACTATTCACTGTGATCCTGAGATTAGGAAATTTATATATTCTTTAATTATTTCATGCTCTTCGCGACATCTGTATTTAGCTGTATTTTACTTTAATTATTCTCTTACATTTAATATTCAGCTATCAGCGTTATTTCATTTTGGCTTAACCCAATCGTGGGGCTCCCGTATTATTTCAATATATAGTTATTCACTGTTTGAAATAAAATAGGGTTTCATCGAGGCATTTAGTCCTTGCTGAACTCTATTAAAAGTCCATAAAATTTGGAAACAAAAATTGACGTTATTTTGTTCGAAATTTCCATTTAAAAAAGGTACAGCTTTAATAGTGTACCAGAGAAAGATATATTTGTTGTTCTTAAAATATGCCGCTTGGATTTAAACCTAAAAATACAACAGAAAATAAGGCAACTTATTATTGAAGATTACAGTAAATAATTGCATGTTATTTAAATTCGAAAAATAATATTTTTTTGGATATATAGCCAATTTGAGTATCTACAAATGTTCAGTATTCGAATTAATCTATGTTTTAGAAACATAGTTGCACATCTTTCTTTATCCATTGAATCTTAGACAATTTCTTGCATGTAAGAGTAGCGAAAGAGTTACCTAGATTTAGAATTGGGGCTTCGTTGTAGTTACATAAAATCGTTCATCATAAATTTGTTTTTATGCAGAAGTGGCGTCAAAATATGCTAGCAGAATCAAATTGAAGTATTCAATATAACCAACATTAAATATTTAGTTCATAACCATATTTACATCTTCTTAGATATTGTTATTAACTACAAAAAAGTAACTCTTCAAATTATTCGTTGTAGTTACATAAAATCGTTCATCATAAATTTGTTTTTATGCAGAAGTGGCGTCAAAATATGCTAGCAGAATCAAATTGAAGTATTCAATATAACCAACATTAAATATTTAGTTCATAACCATATTTACATCTTCTTAGATATTGTTATTAACTACAAAAAAGTAACTCTTCAAATTAACATTGTCAAGAAATCAATGGTATTGTAATTTTGGCAAATATTGATAAGCGATTTTTAGTAATTAGATTTATTTACAACTTGCTATTATTGGATTCTAAATAATTTTTTTTAAGAAAATCATTTAATTTGTTATTTTGTATCTCTGCTCTCAATTATATAAATATGTATTAGCTGTATAACATTAATGGTATGAAAAATACTATAGAACAGTTATAAATACAAAATTGATCTAAAGAAATTAAATAATATTAAATGGGCGATAATTAAAGAAAGAAATTGATTGAGTTTATGTAAAGAATCTACTATTATTAAACGGGACAAATATTTAGATTTAATTTCCAAAAGCTTGGGAACAAGATCCTCATGTTTATTTACGTATGTTGAGTTTGAATAAATAATAGGAAATTGCTGTTTTGACCAGTTCTTTCAGATCCGTTGTTTCAGTAAGATCATTTCACTGTTATTGAATTTGAGAAGGACAACACCTGGATGAAACAAAAGCAAATACGATAAATTTTAAAAATACGTGCATGTAATAATATTATTTCGTTTCGTTCAGCGGTCACATGGTATATATAAGTAAGTAGAATATCGATTTTTATTATATTTAGGTTTATTAATTTCGCATAATCCAGATTAATTTGCAACAGATGAAAATATAAGAATCTTTATAAAGTGTAGGATATTTTTAGATGTAATATATATATTAAGTATACTGTATGAGAAACGTCTAAACTAGGGATTTCTTTTACTCATTCTCTTACATAATTTAAATCGTTTCATGTGATTCAAACCTAGTTGGCAAGATATTATGGGTTCGTATCTCAATCGAGAAAAAAATTAATTTGTGATATGTATCTTTGTGCTAAAAGACAATTCTTTTTTTCTACAAGGGTACGTATTCCGCTCCAGATATGGTTATTTTATACGTTCCTTAGGGTAGCAACTTGGGATGTCTGTTATTTTTACTATTTATAAATAATATGCTGGATATTTAACTATTCAAATTGTTTAATGTAGGTTGGCGACTACGAGCAAATTACTTCTTATAATTGATGCTCTCCTCGTGTTGTACAAAAATAATAAATTAATATTAAATATTAAGGCGAATGAGTTACCTTAGTCGAGGATCTTGCATTAAGGATTTAGATGTTATTTTTGAGTCAGCCTTCTGATTTACGCGTCATATTGAATGATTACCAATAAACCCCTGAAAGGCCTTGGTTTTATAAAACTCAATATGAATAAATTAAAAAAAATGAAAACATAATTTCGCTATGTAACTCGTATGTTCGATATATACTAATTTTGCTTCTGCTTCTGCTTGGTTTTGTTGCTGTAATTATGAATGTGATAGACTTAATTGAATTTATTTTCCAACTCAAAAACGAGGAAAAGGACGCCACCATGTATTTTATAACTTTGTTGGTTTGTATGCAGGTAACTCGTAGAAGTTATTAAAACCCACCAGGTGATATACATGAAAGATGGTTTGAGAAGGAAGCTACTAAATTTATTGTGGTTGCTTTTATAAACAAAAACAACAGAGAAAACAACTAATCAATTAAAATGACCATAGGGTATAAAACAAAGTTAAATATAGAAATCAAAATCAATTTATTATAGTGTATAGTAAAAAAAAATGTTAAATATTACAATCAATCTAATTTATCGCAAAGCCTAATCTAAATTTGAATATTATACGCAAAAGTGAATTACTTCATAGGAAAGAAAAAGAATCACAGCTATAACGATTAATAAGCGATGCTAAAAAAACAAAATAGGATTCGACTTATGTAAATTTAATTACGTCAAACAAATAAAAAACAAGCAATTAGAATTTTAGCGTGGAAAGGTATAACTAATCAAGTATTAAACCAAGAATATAACAGAAATTATTAAAATAATATAACCATATTTACACAATCGATACATGAAAATTACAAAAGCGAAATTAATAAATCTAATTAACGATTTCATATAAGAGAATCTGCCAATTCCGCTGTTAGACAAAGAGGAAACGTTATACTAAACAAAATGGCCGACGTAAATGTCTTGACTCTTGACTTGTTTCTTGACTCGGCAATTAAAAGTTGCAGATTAATGAGTTTCGGTATTTTTCGGAATACACAATTATGCAGATTACACTCGTCTGTTACCGAAGAAATACAGATCTTTTAACAGTACATGTGGCGTCTGCTTCAAACCTACGGACTCGAACACGTGGTCTAGATGTCGGAAGTTTAATCTAATCTCATCAGCGTGGCCTCAGAGATTTGTACCCTAATTAGTTAGGGGCATTTTTGACACCCTAAAGAAAAGATACCACACGTCTAAGCGATAAAAAATACAGCCAAGGGGGTTAACAATAATGAAAGAAATAGCGGAACTTACCAAGTGGAAATTTTGGGATTCTGTTGCTGCTGCCGTTTAAATTAATCGACTAAAAAAGGATCCTTAATTAGATAATTAGCACGTCACGTCCACCCTTAACAGTGCTTTCTTTCTCCCAAAAATTTCAAAACGATAACGACAAAATCACCGTCAAAAACACGTTGTCTAATTGAAACTACACGTGGAAGTTGCAATATTGCTATCACCAACGTACAGAGGGTCACGCGCAATCTTTTACGCCACTTTTCCGGAAACCCTATTTCGTATGCGCTGTCATTGTTGAAATATTAAGCTAACTAAAGACGTAATCGAATATACAGTCCCCGTATATTCGATAAAATATTGTAACACTACTTGGACTTATATACAGGGTCCGGCAACGAAGCGGGGACGGAAGATTACACGCGTATTTTAAAGTTAGTCAAATATTTAGTCATCGGATATCCTTCCGTACCATCAAGCGCACGTTTTAAAAATATCTTGTTTTATACTGGCTGTTCCAGATGGAAATCCCAGACTAGAGTTGCATTTTTTTAAATGGAACACCCTGTATATTAATAGATAAAATGATCCGCGCTTGAAAGCTGGTTACATCGATATAACGTTGTATGGGTCTAAAGTTGATAGTTTCTGTGTAAATAATTATTTTACTTGATAAATTGATACATTTCAGTAGGCTATTCTGCATAAGGAAAATCAAAAGATCTGAAACCAATAGAATAGAATATTTTCTACTAGTATGCACTTTCGTTGCTACGTGAAATAAATTCTGCAACTGCTCGCGCTATACAGGGTGTTCACAATTTCGCAAAATCGAAGAAATCTCGTAATTTTTAAATGGAGCACCCTGTATATTTTTAGCTCATTGAAAAGCCCTTTTACTACGCTTTCTATTGATACCTCATTTGATGCACCTAGGATGGATCATTTGCTAATTATTTCTTTTTAGAGTTGAATTAATGAAAAATGCTTTTATTTTTAGTAGCTAATTTGCGCTTTTAAACCTTCTGTAAGATCGAATTCCACAAATTATCCATAAATGGTCTATAACAAGAAGAAACCCCATTAAGTACGAGAAACAGTTGATTTTCACTCAGCGGTGAAAGCAAACATTAAATTAATATAAAGTAATATAGCATTTTCAATAGATTCACTGCTGATCAAGTTATCTGGTGTTAGTTTAATAAAAAAATTGCACTAATTAATTTGTATTTTAAAGAATTTTTTAAAACCAACTATTTTACGTATACCTAATATGAAACAATACATACCTAATTAGCTTAACACAAATCGAAATCATGTAGGAAAGACGTACGAGAATGTACGAGTAGTATTAAAAGTTTGCACTATTTTAAATAAATACTAATTATTAACCACAACATCAAATTTAATTATCAAAAGTAGTAGCACAGTAAATAAAAATAAAGTAAATGTAAATAGTAAATGCAAATAAATCAAAGAAAACTTTCAAATGTCCTTCCATGTCTCTCAATACATAAATGAAGCCGCCTGGTGAAATTCTGTTGAACATGCTGTAATGTTTCTTGGCGAACATTTCTAAATGCCTCTCTTATGCGTTCCGTCATATTTTCCCTTGCTGAAGGAACTTCCACATAAACTAGAGCCTTGACATATCCCCAAAAGTAGAAGTCCAAGACAGTAAGATCTGGACTTCGTGGAGGCTAAGCGATTGGACCACCTCGTCCTATCCATTTGTCTTCCTTCCATCGCCCTAGCGTTAAGGCCCTAACGTTAAGGCTGTAATGAGCAGGTGCACCATCGTGTTGCAACCAGAAAATTTGTCGGGGTCAGCATCCACATGCTCAAGTAAATTAGGCAGTTCGTTCTGCAAAAATTCCAAATACGTATCGCCTGTAACGGTTCCATCGAAAAAGTATGGCCCAATGATATATGGACCAAGTATACCTCCCCAGACGTTAAGAGACCATCTATTCTGATTGTCTACATGACGTATATAATGCGGGTTTTCTGTTGCATAATAATGCATGTTATGTTTATTTACCGCCCCATTACTTTTGAAAGTAGCCTTATCGCTAAACAAAATCTTTGTTAAAATATTTGGCATTTCTCGCATTTTATTTAACAACCAACCACAAAAGTCTGTTCTTTTAATGAAATCATCACCATGCAATTCCTGATTTAATTCCATATGGTACGGATGATACTTATGACTTCTTAAAATTCTTCGTACGCTCCTATCTTCAATAACTGTTACCTTTGAAATACCGTCTATACTTATATGTGGATTTTCCTGTATTGTTAATAATACGGCCAATTCGCTTTTTTCATTGATTAGCGGCTTATTTATTTCTCTCTTCTTGTAGGTTACACTACCAGTTTCTGTAAATCTCTCTAATAACCTTTCAAATGCTTCCGGTCTTGGCTTTCTTTCAAGGTTTGGAAATCTCTCTGCATATACTCTACTTGCTAGGAGACAATTTCTTGTACACTCCCCAAGAATAAATATCATATTCACCATTTCTTGAATACAAAAATTAGTCATTATAGCAATTTCTTTTAAAGATTGAACGAAATTTTTGACAACTTGGTTATTAAGTATACAAGCTTAAAACTGACGCTTTATGGTACGGAAGGATATCCGATGACTAAATATTAGACTAACTTTCAAATACTCGTGTAATCTTCCATCCCCGCTTCGTTGCCGGACCCTGTATATATATATATATATATATATATATATATATATATATATATATATATATAAATATAATATTTTCGTGACCTTGGTATGATAAGGTAAACTTAATAAGTCGGCGATTAAAGGTCTGGTTCATTACTTCAAAGTATATATATTTAAAACAACCCTACATGTTTTGGCAATGATGCCTTTGTCAAGGGAATAAAAAATATAAAATTTATATTTTTTATTCCCTTGACAAAGGCATCATTGCCGAAACATGTAGGGTTGTTTTAAATATATATACTTTGAAGTAATGAACCAGACCTTTAATCGCCGACTTATTAAGTTTACCTTATATATATATATATATATATATATATATATATATATATATATATATATATACAGTATAACAACTTGAACTACGAAAGCCTATTGATAGGAGAGGGTGGTGGGAGGTAAAATTAAATGTATTCATTTAGCTTATTTAGCTACTTATAATATGTTTTTTAATATAAACGTGTAGAGTTTGTTAAATTAAGTTTATATTATGGGAAAACTGAAATTGTATTGTATATATATATATATATATATAAGTGTTTAGATAATTTCTTAGCCGTTTATTAAATATAACAATTGATAAATTAGTTTTTCGGCTTTTATATGATATATTTACAAATATCAAATTAGAATGTATGTAATTGCAGAGTAAGTGGGGATGTAAACATTGCTGTCTACAAATTACAAAACAAATCATACGAAATTTTTTTATTTGAAAAATATGTCCCAACGTAGACCATATTTTTCAAATAAGAAAATTTCGTATGATTTGCTTTGTAATTTGTAGACAGCAATGTTTACATCCCCACTTACTCTGCAATTACATACATTCTAATTTCATATTTGTAAATATTTCATATAAAAGCCGAAAAACTCCAATAATTCATCAATTGTTATATATATATATATATATATATATATATATATATATATATATATATATATATCAATACCTTTGTTTTCAATACATATCATCTTCAAATTGCTAGAAAAATTAGGTTTTATAAATTTGTGGTTTTTAAAAGTTCATTTGTTTGCAAATATAGGCTATCATTAATATCACTAATTCTAAAATCATTAGCATAGGTAAATCGACAACATGAAAGGCTGCCAAACAAATCCTTAATGTATAGAAGAAATTCGATATACGCAATGTTCTTAATTGTTGAAGGAAATCATTACTAAAACGCAATGTTAATTTTCCAAAATAATATATTCCAGATACTACAGGTGGATTAAAGATACATATATGATTCCTCAGGTTTCGACAGGTTTCATGCACCTGTGAAGGTGTATTGCAGTGTCTACATTATATTATTTTGAAACTTTAACATTGTGTTTTATTAGTGATTATAACGGGTGTTCAGAAACATTCGAAGTCAAGTGGGCTCTGAACAAAAAATCGTATATCTTTACTTAAGTCAGAATCTAATATCGAAGATAATAATTTGATAACCTATAAAATTGTATTAAGTAAATGTATCAATCTATCTCAGACATGACTTCATATTTTCAAGGCCTACTTTGACTTCGAATGTTTCTGAACACCCGTTATACCATTGTATTAAAAGTAGCAAATTTTATTACCCAAATGCGTGGAAAAGGGTAAAATTAGATCACCATTGAATTGAAAACAATGAAGTCTCACCACTAGATAAAATAGATTTAAGAATTTCCTCTAACAAGTTAATGATATCATAATCATTATAAAGTCTTATTTTACAATCAACAATAATGGTTTTGGTAATCAGTGCAATTTATGGAGATTTATTGTTCTTTTAAATCTGCAATTACAGGAGACGTCATCTACTAAAACATATTGCAAGAACTTAGTAATTCAAAAATGTTTAACGGCTCTAGTCAAACTATTCCACAAAGTATATGCCCGTCCCATATGATGGTAAAATTCATAAATGCTTTATGTAGATTATTCAAATAACTTGTATATCTAGATAACATTTCACATACACAAAATGTTAATATTCTTGTCTGAAATGTATGTGGAAGAACATCTTTGAGGGAACATATATAAATAGTGTTTAGATTAACAATTTGACTGACAATAAAATTTTGTTTACAGATCAACAGCTATTACTCACAAAGGAGGTAGTAGTATACCTTTACCTGGTTCAGCACTACCTGCCAGAAGATGTCCTCCAGACAAAGTACGCCCCGTCGCCGGTTCTAGCAGAGCTTCGAGTCCTGCCTTGTCTATGATACCGCGTGGACCGCCAACACCTCAAAATACCAGCCCTTACCAGTCGAACGCACAACAGAAAAATAACAATTCGATGCTGGATAAACTCAAGCTCTTTAAATCAACCGATCGTCCGACTTCCACCACGAACGGAAAACGAACCAGCAGTTCCAGCGGTGTCTCTTCGGCAAGAAGTGAAAAATCGGATAGCAGTGCCAGTTTAGAACCCAACGTCGATCTGAAACCTGTTCGAAATAATTCCCGAGTAAAACAACAGCGACCGACAAAAACGACGACCGCGAAAAGTAGCCCGGTGTCTGGCAAAAAAGAGGCGAATTCGCGACCCACCAAGACCGCGCAAGAAGTGGAAAAGCACGCACATAAAGTGGCGAACCTTTCGTCGAAATTAGCCGAGCCTAAAGTTAAAGTTTCCAGTGCTAATAAACACAGTGAAGTGGGTGTTAAAAATAACCAATTACCCACACAGAACGCGCTTCACGTCTCTTCGCCTAACACAGGTATACCGAAACCAACAGCTGCGATTAAAGGCACCAGTAAAGCACCGCGCGATGATAAAAGTGTCGTGAAATCTCCTACAGTCTCTAGGGAGAGTTCTCAAGCGAGCATCTCGACGAAACCGACGGTGGCTCTTGTGTCGCCCATGAAAATCGAAACCCAATTATCGGAAAGCAGTCACAGTGCATCCACGGGACAACATAGCAATTCCAGTGAGAGTAGTGTAATTTACAAACCGTCGAGTGAAAGTGGTTCGGAACATCACAATTTAATACCGAACAGAAAAGAATCAATCGGGTATCTGACTGACGTAACCGAGCAAACAATAAATGAGAACAAAATAAAAGCAGAAACATTATCTGATAAGAGCAACAACGACAATATCAATCAAGAAAATCAGTTAAAAGTCGAGGAAAATACCAAGGAGATTCAAACGAAACAAGAGACGTTCGTGCAAAACTTACAAACGAAAGATTTCTACCAAAACATCCAGCAGAACGATCAGCACATCTACCATCAATCTACTAATGTATATCACCATCCCAATAACATATCATCGCATTTAACTACGAATCAAAAGAATCACACATATCCGAGTAAAATAATTGAGGAAATATATCTAGAAGAGAAACAATTGAATACCGCTAATCATGCGGAAGAAGATTCTATCAGTATAGAGCCAATGAGGCCCTTGTTTAGGGGTTACTGTAGTACACTTACGTTACCGGCTCGGCCGAGGCATTATCCTAGGGTGCAACCCGATGGTAGCGCGGATTATTGTGAGATATCGCTCGTGAACGGTTATTTATCTGACGGGGAAGTCTTGAGGAATCCCGTCGCAAGGGAAATCTGCGACGGGTACATGTCGGAGGGTGGCGCAGTGCTGTACGCAAGACGGTTACAAACTATGCCCGCTCATTTACCCAATGCGTAAGTAATTTTGTTTTATGTTTTATTGTTGTTGATCTCAAATAGTAATTAAAGAAAAGTTGTATAATAAATTATAATTATAATGAGCTCAAGTGATTGTTATGAGTTCAATTGCGTGCAAAGAATTACATTAAAAAGTGAATGGATATAATGCATGTTCTTTTATAATATTACTTCAAGCCATTTTATTTGTTTTATTGGCATTTCATAAACAAATGAATTCAAATATTAATACTTGATGCCATATCTAGAATTTTGTGTAACTGTTTTGCAAGAATGGACATAGAATTAACTAAATTTTGATATAGTTTTACAGAAATTGCAAACCATGATATTTTAACAGTAAAGTTATATTATTTTTAGAAAAGCTTAAGTCTTTTAGAAAAGATTATAAATCTATGTACTCGTATATAAAACGCAAAGTTCCTACATGTGTCCGTTATAGACCAATTAGAAAATTATTTACGCGTGGTTTTTTGCAAAATGACCCACGTTGTCCTAATAATAACGGGTGTTCAGAAACATTCGAAGTCAAGTGGGCTATGAACAAAAAATCGTATATATTTACTTAAATATCTGATTTGTAATAATTATTAAATGTCAACTGTTGTCTGTTAAAAATTGTCAGAATCTAATATCGAAGATACTAATTTGATAACCTATAAAATTGTATTAAGTAAATGTATCAATCTATCTCAGACATGACTTGATATTTTCAAGGACTACTTTGACTTCGAATGTTTCTGAACACCCATTATAAAATCAATACTAGTGCTATTATTTAAATGTAGATGGCGCCAGGAGATAGTACTTCTCACATTGAAGTTCACTTGTACAATTATACGTTTCATGCTCCCGTGTAGGAAAACCAAAGGATTTATTTGTATATATTCTAAATAAAATATCCAAGAGCATTGCAATTAACTTAAAGTTGGGTACAATAGTAATTACAATTTATGGAGTCCAAAACACAAAACTAATAACGTATATGTAAATATCTAATTTTAACTAAATACAATAATTGATATCAAACTTTCAATTGTGTTTATTTAATCTATAAATATACTCAAATCTAGCACTAGCAAAGCATTGTCAGGTTCAGTTATAAAATATAAAATTATCCTAAAATATAAGATAGAAAAATTTAAAAAAAGTATGTAGCAACATGTATTATCTTTGGTTTTAAACGTCTACTAAAATTAAACATGACTTAATGTGACCAATGAATGCAAAAAACTATGTTACGAGAAAGTAACTTACATGCAAGGACTCATCAAAAAATATCGGTATAATAAGAATTTTTTTAAATAAAGACTTATTTTTGCCAAACAACATGAAAATTGATGCGCAAAGAAATGACGCTTTAGTTTACGGTCTAAAATTGTTCTTTTCGGTTCTACTGTACATCATCAGCATTACAACAGTTGCCATAAAAATAGATAAATGCAAATTGCAGTAATAAAACAAATTTAATCAAAGAATTGGACGACTGGCCAAATCAAAGAAGAGCTGAATTAAATTTATAGAAACTACACTATTGCTAAAACCTAAAACGAACATGCTAAATATAAACCGTGCTCTGGGGGCTCACATAAGGCCTCTACAACAGATACCATTGATGCAGTTTATGGTATTGTTTTGGAAGACGACTGAGTAAAAGCGCGTAGGGTTACTGAAACTAAAAAGCTAAGTGCAGGATGGGCGCCACGACTGTTGACTGTCAACTAATAACATACACAAAAGGGCATTTAAAAGCTATGTTTGGGGATGTTTAGTCTTAATACATTGGGGATGTTCATCGTCGAGTCAAAGAATATTCTTAATAGAAAAAAGAGCGATGCTTATAATTTTCGGCCTAAGGACAGCAAAATAGTGCAGGACTTTGTTTGGGGAACATAAACTTCTCACTTTCTATGACTTATACATGTACTGTGCTTTGTACATAAGTTTTACGCTAATTTTTATAAAGAGAAGGATTTAACACAAGGCAGGATAATTATTTGTTACCACGGAAATATAATACTTTCTTTTACCAGAAGGGATTAGAGTTTAGAGGATGTATCCTCTACAACAAATTACCAAAAGGAATAAAAGCAATTAACAGTTTTTATTTATTTAAGAGAAGTGTCAAGGAATGTTTACTGCATGTTCATTGTTACACAATAAATTATTATTTGGCAGCATTTCCCTAAGATTCACACTTAATATAATTGTAACTATTAGGCACATGGCGGAGCTGCAATATATGCAAGACAAACACTATGTGTCTAGCCTCGTAATAACATATTTAACCTCAGTTCCGTCCGTGAAGTGGAATGTTGTGGGGCAGAAATTTATAACGCTAACATCGTCGTAGTGACTGTATCGCCAGCCTAAAGCTAACTTTGACCGGTTCATCTCTGTTCTAACAACTATCTTAGATAAATTAAGTTTAGAGGGCAAAACTGTTGTTCTGGGTGGAGATTTTAATATATATTTTGACATCAATAACAGATACAGTTCTGATTTTTCGGATCTTATAGCTTCCTATAATATGACAATACCGATAAAATCTCCAACCAGAGTGTGCCGTATGACTAAATCATGTATCGATAGTATTATCACAAATATGTGATAAGACTGATAAGTGCATATGAAGCTATGTGTATTGATTTGAATATGGCGGATCATTTAGCACAACTTATTCCCTTCAATTGGAGCAAGTGCTTTGTAGTAATGTCTGTGTTGTGAAGTGAGATATTAATGGCCACAATCTTAAACACTTTGTAAACTGATTATCATTAGAAACATTGGATCTAGTATATGAAAATTCGTCGGCTGAAGTAGCATTCGAGACATTTTTGACACTTTTCTTTGCCATTTAAATATATGCTTTCCATATGCCAAACGTTATATTAAAAATATAAACTGGATATCACCAGAAGTATTGCAACTACGTGAAAAGTTGTTATTTCTTAAGGAAATGTCAACCAAATATTAAATATTTAAAAATGAATTCAAAAGCTTCGAAAGGTATTACAAGTATTATGTTGAACAATACAAAATAAATTATAACAAAAACTATGTCCATAATTCAAAAAATAAGATGAAAGCTATGTGGCAACTCATACATAAAGAATACCTGTAACAATAAAACTGTTGTTCTACCCTATACTTTGCAAAAGAAGTGGATTTATGTACAACATTTAATAACTATTTCTCTACAGTTCCTTCTAATATTGTTCCTACTAAATTTTCTAGTAATGAAAACTTGTCAAATATTAGTAAATATTTAAATAATTTCTCATCAACTTTTTTTTAACTCCGGTGACAAGCTTAGATATTATTGAGTGTGTGAGAGGCTTAAATTCATCAAATACACCTGATGAGAACAATATATCTTCATTTTTGTTGAAATGTTGTATAGAACATGTTGCCGCACCTTTGTGCCATATTATCAATTTATCTTTCCAGAAGGGAATATTTCCTTCAAAACTAAAAAAGTCTATTGTACATCCTCTTTATAAGAAAGGTGACATAAACTCTATTGATAACTACAGACCAATAAATATTCTGCCTCTATTTTCCAAAGTGTATGAATATTTGATGAATAAAAAATTAATGTCTTTGCTAATTAGAAATAACATACTATACAAGTAAGACACAACATGGCTTCATGCCTGGTAAAAATACCGATACTGCTCTATATACCTTATTAACAGCTATATATAAAAATTTGGATAGTCGTAAGCCTACATTGGGGTTGTTTATTGATCTATCCAAGGCACTTGACTGTGTCAATCATAAATACCTGATGTACAAGTTGTAAAGGATGGGCATTAGAGGGATTGCTTACGACTGGCTTCGATCATATTTAAGTAACCGAACACAAAGAGTACGTTGTGCAGGCAATACATCTGAGGATGTAAGTATTGATATCGGGGATGCACAGGGTTCAATCCTTGGCCCAATACTATTTTGAGTCTTTATTAATGACATCTCTTCATGTCTTGGGGGAATTAACAGTACAGTCATTAATTACGCCGACGATGTAAGCGTAGTTATTACGGAAAACACGATAAATGTCATTTAACTGACCTTGCATATGACAATTTATGTCTATGGTTTGAAGCTAACAGACTTTTTGTTAATAAATAAAAAACAGCTTGTGTTATATTCCAAAATATAAAATCGAATTTGGTAACAGATATAGAAATTGGATTACATTGTCACCGGTTCTCCATGATCAGACTAGGGTGTTGGGTTTAATGATGGACAGTAATTTGAAATGGGACAATCATATTCAAAATTTATGTCAACGATTGGGTTAAATATGTTTTGCATTGAGGTCCCTGAAAAGAACATGCAGTCCGGATATATTAAAAACTTTTTGTCACTCAAACTTCTTATCAGTTCAGCGATATGGCATAATACATTGGGGATGTTCGTCGTCGAGTCAAAGAATATTCTTAATGCAAAAAAGAGCGATGCGTATAATTTTCTGCCTATAGAAAGCAGAGCCGTGCAGGGCTTTGTTTGCAGAACATAAGCTTCTTACTTTCTATGACTTATACATACTTAATGTACCTACTGTGCCTTGTGCAACATTTAACACGAGACAGGATAATTATTTGTTACCATGGAAACATAATATGTATGTACTTTCTTTTACCAGAAGGAATTAGAGTTTAGAGTATGTATCCTATACAACAAATTACCAAAGGAAATAAAAGCAATTAACAGTTTTTATTTATTTAAGAGAAGTGTCAAGGAATGTTTACTGCATGTTAATTGTTACACAATAAATGATTATTTGGCAGCATTTCCATAAAATTCACACATAATATGATTGAACTATTACACATTGTTTGACGTTTCCGTGCTGTATCTATATTTGATTGTATTTTGCTGTACGAAGCATGTCTTCGACATAAAGTGATTATTACTATTATTATTATTATTATAACCGTGGATCAAAATCGGATCCACAGTAGACATCTCAGTCGAAACAACAGTTAAAGCAGTAATTAAAAATGCTCCAAAGGGGCATTAATCTGTATTCCTAAAAATAACGAAAATATGGGGGTCTTCATCTTAAATGCAACACACGGTATAACCAAAATATTTTCCCAAAATTCCGTCTCATAAGCGAGAGAAAAATAGACAAAGATATTTTTAAAAAATTGATCACATCACTGTGCAATGAACTTATTATAAAACACGATATCTTAAAGTTGAATGCCAATAACACAAAGAACAGTTTTATTATTTTGTCCACCTCACTTTAAGTTTAATTCAGTTGTCGATCGTTACGTACGTTCGATACCATTTTTCGATTAAAGAAAGATTGTTACCAAATAGGACGTTAAATGATCGTAGAATACACATCTTGCACGTTCTTTTAATATATCATCTTTAAAAATTCGAACTCTTACCATAACAAAACTTCGACACAATGTTATTTTCTAGCGTTATCATAAACATAAACGCCACCTTTAAATTCAATATCGGCATTTTATTCTTACTTCTCCTAACAAAGAAAACATTCTCGTAATACACATGAAATGATGTCAGTTCTAATAGTCGACAAATTATTTTTAGTATAATTTTTAAAATGGGTTTGTAAATTAATGTAGTACACATCTTAATTTTTAATAATTCACTTAGCATACTTTTTATAACATCGGCAGCTGTTATGTATATAAACATGCGATATGTGTGCAACTTCAATAGAGGTACATATTTATTATTTATACACATTCTGAATTCATAGGCGGAACATGATACAATTGTAAGGGGATTTTAATTTTGAGGTTCGCGTCACAATTGACACACAATATTTTGGATTCATATTCTATATAATTACATCTTTCCATTTTTCATACGTTGTCTTTTTATTTCAAGGATAGCCTATATAACTTTAATTCTAAGGGTTAATATTATTATAACATAGCGTTAAAAATATTTTTAGAATTGCTTCGATACCGCTATTTTAGATCATAACTATACAAATATACATACGTGAAAATATGTAAATCGTCAATTAATTTTTAATTTCATAACTTGAATATGAACTTCTGGTTGTCATTATTGATGTCAAAATAACATTGATATAGAATACTTGTATTATATGCCGTATCGATTAATGTTTTCTCCTTAATGAAAAAGCATTTGAAACACGAATATTAAAAGAAAATTATACAAGATGTAAACGTGAAATGACTGCTATTTAATATCTAATTATACATCAAAGCTAAATTCATTAGCAGCAAATTATGATACCCATTAATTCTACGAATACATTGTTAAAGACATTATTTCGTAGTTAATGAGAATGTGAAAGTAATAACGACGAAAACACAATTCCTATAACTGAGATTAATATGTGTATTTATGATTGTATTGTCTTCCAGATTATACATAATTTGCTGCAAAAGTTATTTCTTTCTTATTCAGACGAGTATACCTAGATCATTAGTACTAGTTCTATAAAATTTTGTACACGTATGTACGCACACAAGTTCTATTACTGATATCTGATATATTTTCTTTGAATTAGAATCATTTATTTAAACTAAATAAAATTTATATAAGGAAAACATCATCGATCATAGCAGCACAATATTAACTACTTCCGCTGTTATTGCTTTCTTTGAATTCTTTAAATTTCTCTGAAAAGTCTTGACCTGCAAAGTGGTTCCCAATTTATGGTCAAGCGGGTATAGGTTTAGGCTATCCAAAGGCCAACTTTTGTCCACAATGATTTCCGGTACATTGTTTTTCAACCATTCTCGTGAGGTTTTGTCTTTATAGTGTTCTTGAGACATCTATCTTTGGTTTTTAATAATAATATTGTTTAGTGGTTTTACAAGGATGACTTTACAGAAGGTCAGACTCACTTCTCGGTGTTTGTTAGTGAAAAAAATGCTATTATTTTCGAGTAGGCCATGCTTTTACACAAGGCCATTTAAATATTAACTATCGTCTGATCTATAGTTTGACAGAAGCAGTTGCTCAAAGAAGAAGTGTTTAGTGAAAGTTGCAAAATGAGTAAAATCGCTATTTGTGGTGCAATTCAGTACTAGTTTTTTGTTAGATGAACACAGCTGAGATTTTGGCGGATATGCAGCAAGCATTGGGTAATGATGCTCCTTCAAAGACCACGATTTGTCGCTGGATTGCTCGTTTTAGGAGTGGCGACATTACTCTCGAAAAAGAATAAGAACGCCCTGAACCACCACATGTGTTAGCATTACAGGAATGGTTGAAAAAGTTGTTGATATTGCGTTACGTCATTGAAGAGTAAAGTGGAGGACATTGCCAAGACTATGGCCATATCTACTGAACGTGTACACCAAATTTTGTATGGCGAATTAGGCATGTATCATCTCTCGTTCTCTCACTCTCTGGGAGGTACCCCGTTTATTGATGTAGTTCAAAACGTGGAAATGCATAAATTTCCAGGGATGATTTGAAGCTCGTTATCATCAACTCAGCAAATTTTTGCGTCGCTCTGCTACGGTCGATTAAATTTGGCTCCATTGCTGTGTCCAGGATCGAAACGGCAATCTCAACAGTGGAGGCATCGTTGCATCTTGCGCCAAAGAAGGCGAAAATGTTTTCTTTAGCTGGAAAGGTAATGGCCCCACGATATTTTGGGTTTCCAAGGGCTACTTCTTATCGAGTATTTCGTAATGGGCCAAGATATCAACGGGACATATTATGCTGACCCTCTGAACAAAGTGGAAGTTTCCGTCATAGGCATTGGTTCGAAAGAAAATGCTATTCGATCATAACAATGCACCGTCACACACCAGTCGCATTGTTCGGGAAGAACTGGATAAATTACGATTCCAAGTTGTGTCCCAACCACCCTATTCACCGGATCTAGTCCCTTCAGACTTCCGCTTATTTCTTAAACTCAAGCTGTTTCTTGCCGAATGGAAATTCAAGGCAGACGAGGAAGTTATTGCAGAAGTAGGGCAGTATTTTGACGACCTTGACGTTGTGGATTATAATGGCACTCTATCACCGCTAGTCCAAATATATTAATGTTGATGAGGAATATGTTGAAAAATGTTTTAAAAATTGTTGCTGTAGTTCAAGCAGTTCATTTTAAGCCTCAGCTTCCGCCAACTCATTCTCATACAACGCCCCCTAACACATTCTTCTAATAAACTTGTATCCAGCTTTAACCTTTTTTATGAGTTAAGAAATGGAGTGGTGGTGGCACTGAATTGTCGGAATCTTTGGCTTCGTAAGAAGTCCTAGGATGAATTTTATCATTTTACTTGTGCTTCACTTGCATTTCTCATGCGTAAAGAAAATATTTTTGTGACCGCTATATGCTCGTTTCTCCTTTAATTTGGTTATCACAAAAGGATGGTTGAAACAGAACTGATGTAATGTAACGAGCATAATAGTTTCTGTAGCCTAATTTTTCTGTAACGACCTCATGCAAAATAGTATGCGAAATACGAGAAAATTTGTCCAGAGAGTCCGGAGAGTAAGTTTCACATAACGTTTCGTCATTGATCTCTAACAATACGTCACTGTCAATGTGTGAGAATGACGTTGCTTTCCCTAGTATTTCACGCGCTGAACATAAGCAGAGATTTTCCGAATAACCCTAATATGAACTGGCTAATATTTATAACCAAGACTGTAAATCAATATCAACATTCTTAAATAGAATGAATTTCGAACGTTTCTTCATGTACTAAAGCGACACGAAAACACATATGTCTGAGAGATTTGATTTTATTTGCCCTTCTTAGTGTTCGTCATTCAACAGCACTCTGTTTACATTTGCTTGAGTTCTTTAAGACATTATAAACTTTACTGAATTATTGTATTATACTTTTAATATTTTTATCAGGATTAGGCATCAATATGAAAAGTAGGTACAATGATATTTCGAATATAAACTATTGCAAATTTGTAATGAAAACAAAACAAATAATTCTTATTAAGTGCTAAAGAAAATATAGTAAAGATATAAACTAAAATTTCCTTTCCACATTTTTATTACTGATAGACAGTAAATGTACTTAATCAATTTTGTTTATGTGCACTATTTATTTCATTCGCTTTAACTACTAGAGATGTTCTCATAATACTGATAACGAGCCATCGAAAAAATTCATAATTCGAGTAGACTGTGAAATTGGGTTGATACTTTAACCACTTCCACATAATGACACATTACTTGATGCTTGACAGTTTCATTTGGTTTCATTGTAAAAAAAGGTTATGGCATTGAAATGATACTACAACAAAAAAGAAAACAAATAATTTATTTAATATCGAAATCATAATCAAAATTTACATATAGCTACAGAAGTTGTTGAAAATGTTGTCCATTTACATCTAAACACAAACAATTTTCTTAATAAGAGTATTGAAAAGTTTGACACAAACTTATAGTTTCAATGTCAAATAATAAATGTCATTATGTGGAACTGGTTAAAGTACCAACCCAATTTCACAGTCTACTCCAATTATGAATTTTTTCGATGGCTCGTTGCAATATTTTATTCGGAATACTTTCGGGAAACATTCCCCATTATAGACAATGCGCTTTCTATTCAAAGGAACCAGATTTGAAATCATCGTTCTCGGTCAAAACAATATTGCTCGATCTTTTGCTTTTTTTAATTATCAACACTGTTACTATGTTATAGTATGATTACCTAGAATCTTATGAAGGATATCGTGCATAAACACCAAAATGTAAAGTGTGTTTTTGAAGGTGTAAAATTATAAATTGAAATAAAAAAACACAATTGTTAGGGAAATTAGATTTTTTTTTTAATCGGTAAGATAGTTTTATAACATTAATATAACATAAAATAACATAATAACAATAACATAAAACAGGCTTCAATTCTTACAACCAATTTAATCTTGTAGGCATGTAAGCTAAACGGCGTCTAAACGGCGACGATATTTTCTTCAGTGGGCACTCTACGCAATCTCGTTTGTGGATGGGAGTCCAAAAGAATAAATTGAGTGCAACGTTTTTCAATTGTGTTGCGAATAGTCTTCTCAGTTAGCCACTGATGTATGCCGTAAATTGAGTGAAGCACTTTGTGAACATTTTTTACTGAACACTGATTTTAGAAATAAATTTCCACAATTTGTAGACGCTGCTCGGCTGTAAGTTTTTGCATTATGAAATGTCACACAATACTGAGTAAAATGGCGGTATGACTTGTCAGTGTTCCTCCCTATTGAAAAAGAAAGGTATTAAAAACACACATTATTACTCAGAATTTACCATATTATGGTCATTCATCCAGTTGCATTTTGTCGTTATGACTTTCTTTTACAAACAAAATTGGAGTACCCCCAATTCGAAGTACTTAAACCGCAGACTACTGCTTTTTTTAAAACTATAGATTCAACTTTCACTGACTATTATTACGTAATAAACTTAATAAGAGGATTCAGAACTAAACGTGGGAAAGACGTTATGCATCAATTGATACTACTATCTCTCTTTTGAGTTGGCTATTTAACGGTTTATCCAGCTTCTTGTAACACTCGAATAATCGTACAAGAATCGTTAATTGCTTTCACATTAATTGCCAAGATCGCTTGAATGGAACAACCAGTAATATCATAATCTTACTCAATCTTCTATTTTCTATTTATGAAGTTAATTTTTTTTTATTACATAACCTTTTTAGGATATAATGAATACGACTCACTATTAAACACCTACTACACAATTCACTAAAATCATTGTATCTGTGCAATAGGGAACTTTTTGCGACATATAAAGGTGGTATTATTGCAACATCGAGACTTTCACAGGGATCTAATCTTGGTCCTCTACTTTTTCTTGTATTTATTGATGATCTGGCCCTTGACTGTAATTTTTTATTATTTGCTGATCACGTTAAATTTTTTCTACCGGCTTCAACTTTCCATGATTGTAATGCTTTACAGAGAAATAGAAATCTTCTTCACGAATGACGTATTAAAAACAAGTTATATCTTACTTTAACCAAATGCTGTGTTATATCCTATACCCGTAAAAACTTGATTACAAAATCAATGATATCGTACTACATCGCCTCGATGTAATAAAGAATTTTGGTGTATTGTTTGATCCACAGTTGTCTTTCAGCAATTATTTAGCTTCTGTAGTTTCTGATTCACAGAATGCTTGATTTTGTTATCCGTACACCTGAATAATTTAATCGAATGGATGTATGTTCTTTTCCTATCCATTGTTCTAAACCAATTTCAAATGAAGTAATGTTTCTTACATTTTCGATGTCGATTTATTTCCTTAGATCTATTTTGCGATTCTTCGAATGGATTGAAAAACAAATGAGAATGTATTGTATATACCTAAGGTGTAGTGAATCTGTTGCATGTCATCAAGAAAAATCACATTTTACAAACATGTGAACATTTTCGAAAATGAATCTACTAAAACCGAAACACTAGCAAAATACATAGCAAATAAAATTTCCTATATGACCTTCCTTGCATATTCAAGAATTTGCGAATAGAACAATCATCTTCCCAATAGACGGCGATGTTAATATTTGTTTGCCCAGTGAGGGACATATTTCTTTCGCAACTAGTAGGAATTGAAAAGCCAGTACAAAAGAAAATTGAAGACAAAGACATTCTGGTCATAGTTCTATACTCTCGATTAATTTTTATGGTAATTTTCCTATATCTACATAACGTGTTCCAAATAAACTGTTTCTTACCAATGCTACTAGATGGACATAGGATGAAGATAATTGTACATTGTGTGTTCACGGATTTAATGTAAACTCGTACAACAGATAACGTTGATAAATGTTTTTAAATTATTTTATGTATTATTTTTAATTATACAGTAGAATCTCACAAATTCGAACCGTCACAAATTCGAACCGTCCAGAAATTAGAACCGGCCATTTCAATGTATTGGACGCTCTGAAATTAGAACCTATGGTTCTAATTTCTGGAAGTGTTTTTTTTTTGTTTTTATTTCCACTAGAAAATATTTTTTCTATTATTTTGAACTAAATAGGCGAAAAAACAAATTAAACGCTCTAAAATTAGAACAAGGGGTTCTAATTTCTGGAAGTTTTTTTGTATTTTCACTACAAATTATTTTTTTTCGCTCATTAAAGTAAAAATAAAACGGAGAATCACCGAGTTATTCGTGGTGTGTACAATTCGGTCATATGCGTGTGAAATTTGATACACTTGTACAAATTTGGGTCAGTTGATGACTGAAGGTCAAAGTGAAGTGTTCATACGTGTGAAAGTTAAAAAAAAATGCCAAACAAACGTTAAAAATACCTTATCTTTGGATACTAAGGTTAAAATATTAAAAAGACTTAATGAAGGTGTGAGTGAAAATCGTTTAGATTTTAGATTTTAATGTGACAAAATCTTCCATCAGCTACATAAAATCAAAAAAACAAGAAATAATGGATGCAGTTACCAGCACCTATCAGGAAGCAAAAAAAAATCTTTACATAAGGCAGAATATGAGGAAATGGAAAAGCGCCTTTATAAGTGGTTTTTAAATCAACGTGAAAAGAACACAGTGACAGGACCTGTATTAAAAGCAAAAGCTAAGTCAATTTTTAGTGAAGTGTACCCCGATAAAGATGAAAACGCATTTACTGCAAGTGATGGATGGTTTTCCAAATTTAAAACCCGTCTTGGAATACGGTTTTTAAAAATTGGTAGTGAAATACTTTCGAGTGATGTTGGTGAGGTCACTCCATTTCTACACAGATTTCGTGCAAAAGTCGCGGAAATGGGGTTATTGGAAACACAAATCTATAATGCTGATGAAAGCGGATTATTTTTCCGTTGCCTTTCAGATAAAACATTTGTCGCTGCTTGTGAAAAAAGTGCCCAAGGATTTAAAATTCAGAAAGAACGCGTTTCAATTTTACTAAGCGCAAATTCTGATGGCTCACACAAATTAAAACCATTGGTTATTGGAAAAGCTAAAAAGCCAAGAAGCTTCAGAGGATTTGATAACCCACTTCATTATGACTTTTCGAAAAATGCGTGGACGACTTCCCGGATTTTTCATGATTGGTTTCACAAGATATTTATCAAAGAAGTATGTTTAACCAATGCATATTTTAACTTCCATATTTTTTAATTTTTTTTTTTTGTTCTACAGGTCATCCGATTTTCTGAAGACAATAATTTGGCCCCAAAAGCTCTTCTGCTTGTAGATAACTGTTCCGCTCATGCACCAATTGATAAACTTCAAAGTGAGGATGGTAATATAATTGCATATTTCTTGCCGCCAAATGTAACAGCAGCTGTGCAGCCAATGGATCAAAATCCTATTAAAATGACAAAACTTATTTACAGAAGTAAGTTTCTATCTCAATTAATTGGTGATGGTGGTGATATTGATAAGCTTTTGAAACGGCATTCAATCCGAGATGCAATAATATTGTTGAAACAAGCATGGGATAAGGTACAACAGACAGTGTTAAAAAATTCTTGGTCCAAATTATTAAATTGGGACTCAGGTGATTATGACAGCGATGATGATTTGCCACTAGCACAATTGGCTCAACGAAATCAGGATTGCAATGAAGTTCTTCAAATAAATCTTGAGCTTTTGAATGAAATTATGCCAAACAATTCCGTAAATGTAAATGAAATCGAGGAATGGAATGAAGATGTGTTTACTGACGGATCTGATGCAGAGAATAGCGATGAGGAGGATTCAGATAGCAGCGACGTTGATATTATCGACATAACGCCAGCTATTCCTCATTTAAAAGTCCTTGAAGGCATCAATAATGTTATAAAATGGTGCAAAACCAGTGATATATTTTCCAGTAAACACATGTCTAACCTTTTGGAAGTCCGTAACGATATCGTTGTATCCAGTTTAAATAAATAAAAAAAAACAAACAAGTAGTATTACTGATTTTATGTTAAAAACCAATTAAATACCTAATAATTAAAAACCTTTTTAAAAGTTTTTCTATGAATTTAATGTTCAATGTTAATTAATGTTAACTAAATTAATGTTAATTAAATGTTAATAAATAAAAACTGTTTTGTGTTAAAATAAAGCTTACATAACTAGTTTTATTATAATTTTATCATTTTCTGTAAAAAAAAAATGTCCAGAAATTCGAACTTTTCAGAAATTCGAACTGCCCGGTGCACAAAGTGGTTCTAATTTGTGAGATTCTACTGTACATGTTTCTAGATATAAAATAATTTTATAATAAACTGGTTAATTAAAAGAAATTCTTTATTATAAATATAAGATTTTATGAAATATTGTCTAATGTATATAAATTCGAATGTGTTATATCAATGTTCTTATATCAATCTCACTTATTTCGTTCGTATTTTTTACCTAACGCTTCCAAATTCGCACCAAAATTATTATTTTCGTACACAGTTTGTTTAACATGTCGCCAAAAATAAAAATTCATCGGCATTAAATCGGCCGAGCGAATTGGCCATTAAATTGGTCGACAACGACCGATCCATCTTTCAGGAAAGTGGTTGTCAAAGAAATTTTTAATTAAATTAGTTGAATGCGCAGAGCAATCATCCTGTTGAAAGTAGACAACATCATCTCTGTCCTATCCTCCCACGATGGTAAAACAAAATTTTGTAACATATTCAAATAATTGTGTTGATTTAAATTGTTTAAAAAAAAAAAGGGGCCAAAAATTTTATTGAAAAAAATTCCGCATTTACTTTTTTATAACGCTGATTTTTCCGATTAATACGAAAATTTAGATTCTCTTCTGCCCAAATGTCTGCAATTTTGCGATGACACATAACCATTAGTGGTGAAAGTAGCTTCATCCGAAAACAAAATTTTATGATGGAAAAATTGATCAGCCACAACATTTCCTCCACCCCAAGTTCGAAATTCTAATCTAAACGCCTCGTACCCGGGATCCAGAGTATGAATAAATTTGGATTTGTATGGATGAATCTTGTTTTTATTAAACACTTTTTGCAGTAAGCTCTTGCTTACACCCAACTCCGCCGCTCTCTTACGTAGTGATATTTTTGGATCTTCTCCTACAGATCCTATAGCTAAAATAGTTAATGCGTCATCTTTATTGTATCGTTTTTTTGCTTTCTTCTTTCTAGCTACAGAGCCAGTTTCCTCAAATTTCTTAACAAGTTTTTTCAAAGAATTAATAGCGCTGTTAATGGCGGGAAATTTAACATTAAATTTTTTGATCGCCGTTTGATATAAAATATCACCAATTCCATAACACTGAATCAAATAAATTCGTTATTGCAATGTAAGCATATTTGTGATCGTTCGTGATTGAAAATGTCATGTCACTTAAATCTGAAACTGAAAAATAATTAAATGTCAACAGCATTTCAATGCGATTATCAATAATAATTTGAACTTAGTTAAATTTTTGAAACTAAGCAAACACGTTTTCAGCATTTATATGCACACAGAAGTTAATCAGTGCATTTCAATATGATTTCTAATGGTTTTAAGGGAAGCAAAAACTTTCATACGAATTACTTTTTTTCATAAAATGAAGAATAAAAAAGTTTTTCCCTTGTGTACCAAATCCGTGTATAATCAAATCAAAATTCAATCAAGAAAAGACAAATTGAAGTAATGATAAAGTGAGGGGAAGTTAAAGTATTAACTACTACAAAGAATTACCACAGGAAAACATTAATAAGCTATTGAAATAGATGAACATCAAAACCGCAGCCTAGAGAAACTACAAACTAAACTAAAACAACGAACTGAAAGAATACCATAAAGAATTTATTATGAGAGCTTATCTTAAACAATAAAGAACGAAAGTTACATACCAGTAAAGCTTCAATATGTACAAAAGAAATATAACAAGGAAAAATTTCAATATTGACACATTATTCAAATTGTTTAACTCATAATTATGTAAATACAATACATATACAAATATTCGAAATTATTAAACCTGAAAATTTATGGCATATAAACATGCAGTCAAATACAATAATCATTTTTCATCAAATCGAAATTGGTGTTTTGATAAATACATAGTCAATTACTAGTTATTTACTTTTTTAAGACTAGAAGAATTTGAAGTTCATGTTCACCTCATTTTTTACTTCTTTTCTTAATCAAATTAAAGTCTGGTGTCCCTATATTACGTTCGCATACATTCAACGCTTAAGCAGTAACAGAACTCTTTAATCTCTCACCAGCAGGATAGTCTTAAACCGAACGGTAAACATACAGTTCTTTTTGTTCGAAGGGCGACCCCCTGTTAAATAATCAATTTCGATTTTTTGTCGACGGTGTGTCGGCTTTTTTCATTTATTTCTTGTCACTAGTGTTACGTCTCATCTGTGTCAATTTGATCGAGACAAGCTTCGGTTGATAAACCAGCGGTTTGTCTGGCTAAGGGAGAGTGCGGTAAGAATGGTCGCGAACTGGTGCTCGTGGAAGGGGAACCAGTGGAGGCGAGTTGGGCGTGCACGGCAGCACTACACTCGACTGATTGCAGAATGAATCACCCACTGCTGGACCGATGGGGTAATGCGTGTGTCGCGAAAGCACTATATTTCCTTTCTTTCGAAGCGAATGACAGCTGGCCCACTGCAACTATTGCTCAACAATACCACCACGGTAAAAAAGTAAAGTAGCGGTAACAGTTTTTAGGCGGTGGACTGTCATAATGAAAAAATTACCACAAATATAACCAAAATTTCTATAGTTCGACAGCATTATATACTGTTCAAAACCGGCAATTGTTCTCCAATTCAAACCAGTATCCAGGTATTTGAACATGTTCATATTTGTTATAAAAACATAAAACATTGAAATTTACATATACTATATTTACCAAGAAAGCTGCTCATATAGAGTACATATTATGAAAACATGCACGACCGATTATTTCCATATTCCCATACTGAACAGTTTTCACTTTATCAATATCAAATTCAGAGCTGTTATAAAGTTCCTCACAAAATAATGAAAAATCCAAAAAATTAGTCTCAAAGAAATCTTTACTGATGATGATGATCTCCGTCTAAATTTTCCTATTTATGTGATCACTTATATATTGCTAAAAAAGCAAGTGCTTGGTACTGAAAGATGTAAAGTGAAGAACAGATTGTCAGAAAATTTCGATAATTGTTCGTACAAAGAAGGAAAAAGTATGGTAGTAGGAGAATACTATACAAGCTTAATGCATCGCCTCAAAGATTATATTATAGTACAGATTCAATCCACTTGCAATTTGAAAATAAATACAGTGAAACCTCTCCTTGCGGACATCTCTATTAAGCAGACATCCCCCTTAAGCGGACAAATTTTCTGGAACCAAACTTTTGCCTATTTCTTTACATGTAAAACTAACACTGTTAACCGGATACTTTAATAGCCGGACGCGGACAATTTTGTTGATTTCAAAAAATTTTGAGACCTCCTTTAACCGGACGCGAACCTCTAACAAAAATGGAAGTTGTGTTAACGTTTCGGAAAAGGAACATTTGTCAGGAAGCTTGCCGAAAAATTTAATATCGGAAAAACTCGAGCCGCGGAAATTGTTAAGAATAAAGACAATATTCGTCTAGAGTAGGAGTCAGGAAGCAACACCAATCAAAAGAGGGTTTTTTTTTAAACTGACGGACTTCAAATTGACAGCGCGTGTTTTAAATGGTTTTCTCGTGCTCGTAGCCAAAACATTCCAATATCGGAAAGTTTAGTGAAGGGCAAAGCTCATGAAATAGCACAAAAATTAAATGTTGCCAACTTTCGAGCATCCAATGGTTGGTTGGAAAAATTACGTAACATACACGCGATAAGTTTTAAATGTAACTCCGGGGAATCAGCTGATGTCAATCAAGACGACGTAAATCAGTTTAGAAATAAGTTGCCTGCGCTACTTCTTGGGTATCGGCCAGAAGATGTGTTCAACGCCGACGAAACTGGCCTTTTATTCCGCTTTATCGGACAAACCACTTGCTTTTAAGTCTGAAAAATGTAGCAGTGGAAAACTTTCCAAGGAAAGGCTTACAATTTTATTTTATGCCAATATGGCAGGGCAAAAGGAAGATTTGCTGGTGATCGGAAAAGCGGCCCGACCTATTGCATATAAAAATGTAGCAATGAAATATTTACCGACAACATGAAAATTTAATCAGAAAGCATGGATGACTCAAGACATTATGAATGAATGATTACTCTAGTTTGATAGAAAAATTGTCAGACAAAAACGAAAAATTTTATTATTTTTGGACAACGCAGGGTCCCACCCTCGTGAGGTAAAGCTACCAAACATATAAGTTATCTTTTTACCTCCCAACATTACATCAGTGTGTCAACCTCTAGACCAGGGGATCATACAGAATTTTAAATTCTATTATCGAGAGTATAACAAGTAGCACATTTTATCAAAAATGGATCAAGTAGGATCTGCTTCAGAGTTAGCTAAGTCCATAAATGTTTTGGAAGCACTTTATTACATTAAAACAGCCTGGAATAAAGTTTCGTCAACAACGATACAAAATTGATTCAAAAAAGCTGGTTTTCAGAAAAATAATAGTGGATCTACCTCATTCGAATGGAACCCAGAAGATTACCTGCCTTTATCTGCGATAGACAAAACTGAAAGGTGTGCCAATGAAATGAACATCTCGAAAATTATATTAGAATCGAAGATATTGCAGCAACAGAAGAGATGAGTTCGAACATTGACGATGCGATTGAAAACATGATTGAACATTATCCTGCGCCAGAAAAAGAAGACGACGATCTCGAGTGTGACACTGTTGAAAGCAGCAATACAATTACTACATATAATGAGGCTTTCAAAGCAATTAACGATTTAAAAACTTTTACAACTGACAACTATATTGCATTTCAATACCTCAAAAATTTAGAAGATCACCTTCAATCTAGTTTCAAAATACTAAATATGCGTCAATGGAGCATTTTAGAATTTGTAAATAAATAACTTTGGTATGGAGCTTTACCTGATTTTTTTACGATTTTATAGTTACAGTGTTATTTGATTTTCCATTTGTGTTTTTCCTATTTTATTTTAAATACCATAATACAACCATATATATATATATAATATCTTCGTGACCTTGGTATGATAAGGTAAACTTAATAAGTCGGCGATTAAAGGTCTGGTTTATTACTTCAAAGTATATATATTTAAAATAACTCTACATGTTTCGGCAATGATGCCTTTGTCAAGAGAATACAAAATATAAATGACAGAATATAAATGTCAAATAATTAAGTTGCTATGGTTTAAATTATTCAAAGATACATTCCAATAATAACAATAGATCATGCCTTAGTATTCCAAAAAATAGATAGCATGGTGTGAACATATGTGTTCACACCTTTCTTATATATTAAGCTGGTACAGCCTTCAGAATACTATTTACGTAAATATAAACAATTTTTTATATAATTACAAGTTCTAATTTAAATTAATAACATATAATTCTAAGAGAATGTCAGATCGCGCCATCTATTTAGGATTGACATAAGTAGGGTTGTCTGTAATATAGCTATTTACAATTTAAAATGTCAAATAATTTATTAACTAATTGTTTTATTATTTAGGATATTTAAATACCTTCAATATGCATAAATTTACTTTTAACCAGAAGTTCAAGCCAACATTTGAAATTGGCCACGTTTTTTTTTCTTTTCGGCGGCTATTTTCCAAGTAGTCAACGCGTTCAAAAAAAAATGGGACGTCGCTTGGTAGGTAACGAAAAAATATCAATAACAACAATGAAAAAAGCAAAGCGTCGCTTTTTTAAATAATAATGCCATATCAAGATTTAAAAGGCGATTTTTAAGTTATAAATCGTATTTAAAAGCTGTAATATAAAGAATAATATTATTAAAATATCTATACTACTTTGGAGTTACAAATTACCTTTGTTTGCTAAATGCTTTTTCAAGAAATTAGAACAATTCACTACGGACAAGTATCGAGCCAGCATCTAATTATATTAAACCTTCTAATCCTTAATTTTATTTCATTATATAAAAGCCATCCAGTTAGCACAATTAACTGGATGGCTACAACCTATCTCCTGCCATTTTACCGGAAGATTAAATCCTATATCCAGTCCGAGAACCTTCCCGAAGGAACCTAATCCCAAAGCCAGCGTACCTTCTGTTACAAGTTAATTAGTGCTCATAGTCAAGGTAGAATTTACCCTATAAATAAAGGATTATTAAACACACTGAAAAATGGGAAAGCCCCAGAACACGACAGAGTAACCACTGAAATGTTGAAGAACGTAAAAGGAAAAGGAATAGAAATATTTTGGCAAATATGTAATAGAGCATGGGAAGAAGGTAGTATACCGGAGGACTGGAAAATTGGACAAATAGTGCCAATATATAAGAAGGGAAATAATAGGAAGTGCAGCAACTATAGAGGAATAACGTTACTAAGTACAGCAGCGAAAACCTATGAACGCATATTGGAAAGGAGATTGCAAAGATACGTGGAACCAACACTTGAGGAAACTCAAAGTGCATTCAGGAGAGGAAGAGGGGTTCACGACAACATATTTACTGTGAAGCAAATAATTGAAAAAACAATACTAAGCGCAACTAAAGCATACTTCGCATTTGTAGATCTAGAAAAAGCTTTTGATTGTATAGGAAGAAAAAAGTATGCAATAGCTTGGAGAAGAGAAATGTTGACAAAAAGCTAATAACACCAGTAAAGAGCATGTATACAGAAAGTAAAAACTATGTAATCAGTAAAAATAGAAAGTCAGACATTTTTGAAATTAAAGACGGTTTGCGACAGGGAGGAGTACTCAGCCCGGTACTGTTTAATATTTTCATTGATGAAATAATTAAGAAATGCAAACCACACATGAACAAACTCAACGTGGGATTCAGAAACCTAAAAGCAATAGAGCTAACGGAGTGTGTATTCGCAGATGATGTTGTCATTATGGCTAACACCGAAAAAGGGCTGCAAGACAATGTAAGCATATGGAATAACATATTAAAGGAGAATGGAATGAAGATAAATATAACAAAGACAACTGTGATGGTAGTAACAAATGGGGAAGAGGAAGAATTGAATATAAAAATCGACAACCAAAGGATACAACAAGTTGAGCAAATTAAGTACTTGGGAGTAATACTGGAAAGAAATGGTAATCAAAACATTGACATAAGTGAACGTATCAAAAAAACAACAAATCTATACCATGCAATGAGATCAGCATTTATAAGGAAGAAAGAGATATCAAGAAAAACCAAGATGACGGTATACAGAACAATATTCAGACCAATATTAACATACGGAAGCGAATCATGGGTACTATCAAACAGAAATAAAAGCAGAATACAGACGATTGAGATGAAATTTCTGAGGGGAGTGAAAGACATAACAAGAAGTGACAGAGTGAGAAATATTGACGTACGAGAAGAGTTACAAATAGAACCCATAATGGAATATATAGAAAACAAACAATTAGGATGGTAGGGACACCTACAGCGTATGAGGGAATGTAGACAAACTAAAAGAGTATGGACGTCCAAAATAATAGTCAAACGAAGACCTGGGAGGCCGACGAAAACATGGGAAAAGGAGGTAGCCAAATTGATAGAGAACAGAGGAGAAACAGTACTGAATGCAAGAGAAATTGCCAAAGATAGAAAAAAGTGGAAAAACTTTGTACAAAATACTGACAATACACATTAGTTAAGAGATAAATATGTAAAATCCCTACACCCAAAGGTAGAAAGCGAACTTAGATTATATTATTATAATAAAGGATTATCTGTGTATTATTATTATAAATCGTAGTTAGAGCAGCTTCACTGTGCTTAATATCACCTATTTTGAATATTTAAATATAGTATAACAGAGCTAGTATTTTTCATAAACGTATTGGTCGATAATTAAGACGAACCCACCTCATTTACCCTTAGATTACGATATTATTTATATAGAGAACAGTTTCCATTTTGAGGTTAAACCATATCGATTGCATTGATTTTTAATATGAATCCTTCCAATCCACCTTAAAGGCATTAATAAAATTGACATATTGTTTGTAGCTTATGTATATCAATTACTTACCTCGTTCGTGTTTTAATTATATTATCATACTGAAAGAGCTTATCACCCATTTTAAAACTAATTGTTGCTGTCAATATACTTTGGGTACACATGCACTCAAATATGTAAAAGGGGGGGAAAATTCAAATTGTTACGCTATAATATTGTTTATGTTACTAAAGTTTTTAAATATACTAAAGATAGTTTAATCTGTTAAAAGTGGTTTTTCTTTCATGTACATCATAGGCGCACGTACGTGGTGGAAATATAGTACATTAGGGCATCTCATCATATTTCACATCTTGGGCTATTTATTGAGTATCAGAAAAAATAGAAATTTGTCTATATTACATTTGCTGGCGGTACAACGGCTGGCCAGTATAGTATTTAATAATGTTTTACAATATATATATATATATATATATATATATATATATATATATATACTTTTATTCTAGCTCATGGGTACAGTTCACGACGAATGTCCGGTTGCTCAGTCGCTCAATCTCCAAGCTGGAATCTTCTAGTCTCAGGTCTTGCTCTCAAGCAAGCAAGAAACGTGTAAGCCAAAAAAAAACAATATAGCAGTCAATAAAATTCACACTTTCATCATTTTCGTTTATTAAAAAAAAAAAAAATAAAAAAAAAAATCCCTTTACCGAGTGTATAGGGAGCTAAAGCAAAATTAACAGTAGCTTAGGAGGAAACACTCATTATGATAATGGCACGCACAAAGAGAAAAGCCCCTGTGACTCTCGAGCAAACATATAATTGATAAATAATTAAGAAACTTGTCAAGTTTGACCTCTAACTGTATCCCCAACAAAATCAAATGTCAACAACCACCAAGTTATCGAGTACGCGTGACAGCCTTACAGTCATGCGCAATAAAACATGACAAAATCAAACCCAGCAACAAAAAACCAACCTGAATTTAAAACGATCTAGAACATCTTGACTAAAAAAAAAACTCCATTACCAAAAACATGACAATTTTCTTGAATTATTCATATACTAATATTTATATCCAAAATTTATGCAAATTCTAAACTACCATTACAAACATAAGCAAATTATCGTAGTAGCAATTATATAAATTAATTGTTCAATGTACTTACATCGATCTAATCACATCCAACACTAAACTACGCGAGAGATACCATTATTTAAATTTACTACCAAAAGAAACGAGATCACAAACACTCGTGCAAATCGTAATTAATTTTTAAAATGCACAAATTAAAGCATCAAAAACAAATAACCCGAATTTACTTAAAAACAGGAGAATAAAAATGAGGTTTTTTATTCTCTCTGACCATCTGGTTTGCCAGTACTGGTATCTCTCCATAAAATTACCGCGAAAATCTCATACATCGAATTCACTAGTACAAAATCTGGCCGCACCCATCAATCTAATATAATATACATACAGGGCCAGTCAAAATATAAATTCAAACACAATAAATATAAATATACATAAAATTCAACAATGCATTTTAAATCCAAATTATACAAATACTGTTCAATATTTAATTCTTCTTTTTTCTATGGGGAAAAAACCACGACAATATGTAGCTTTTTTTACACACTCTATTAGGCGGACACCTCCAACAAGCTTACAAAATTAGCGGAACCATGAGTGTCCGCTTATGAGAGGTTTCAATGTATTATAAAATGAAAACTAGAATCGCGAGTGAGGAAGCCCAAAACTTTATTTAAGTCTTTATTAAGTATCCTATAAGAGTGAAGAAAATGTAAATAAAATGATGTAGAAAGGAAATACTTGATAGAAGGAATTGAAGAAGGATAGTGGAGAAGGTAAAGAAGAATTATCTGTAGATGCTAAGCTGTCTGTAACTTCCAAGGCTAAAGTGCAAAGGCTGAGAAAACAGAACCAAGACTACATACAAGCAAAAATGTCATGGTTGTTACTGACTTCACCAACCAAATGCAAAGAGGTCATGCAACTCTAGAAAATGAACTTAAACGTCAATAAGACTTTGCTCTCGAAACTGATGGATCATACTAACTAGTACTGTAATGAAGATATACAACGATGGAATAGTCACAGAGCGGATTTCGAAAAGGCAGAAGGCTCGAGAATCACGTCTGATTACCAAGAAAATCACTTTGCAGAGAAAAGTTTTCGACGCTTTATTGACGTAAAGAAAACCTTTGCAAGAGTTGCTCAAATAAAAATATAAAGTATTTTTTTCCAGATGGGCGTTGGCAAAAAAAATGATTTTAACAATACACATCTTATATAAAAGAAATGCCATTTCCGTAATTAATAAAATCAGGATATACATTCAACATAATAAAAGCTTGAGGTAACAGCTTGGGCTATGTACATTATTATTTACCGGTTCCATCGACAAAATACTCAAGAATGTGAAGTAAGTAATACTCGAAATTGTTGGGTCTAATTCAAGGAATAAAAGGCTAGAGAATGCATTCTAAACGAAATTTGACGACAATAGGTCTGAAAATGTTACAATGAAGTAAGCTTTCCTATGACTAGTTACCTCAATTAATCTAATCTATTCCAACTACTAAATAACATGATCAGTTTGTTTATTTTGACAGTAGCCTCTTTGTCTTTACTTGTGATACTGTCTCCATAAATTTTTGCTTTGAGAAATCATTTTGAAATTTATTACAAGCAGACAGATATTAAAAAATATACTTTCAAATTTAATGTAAATTTCATTCAGTATTTTCGTTACCTACACAATCTGATGAATTTTCATCTACTCCAATATTCATTGCTAACGCTTAGCTGGCTATTGAGCAATTTGAGTCGTTGCATTTACCTCCTATCTGTATGCCGTCGAACCCTAACACATTAAATTACGGAAATACAATTACGTTGCATGTTTAAATGTTATATAAATTGTAGTTCATATATGTGTCCTAATGAGAATCAACAGTTAACAAGGTGCCTTGTTCGTACAGTGGTTCATGCGCAAGGGATCAGATATTGAATTTCAAATTAATTCAAATGTCTATAAGAATAATGTTGTCTATAAGAATTTTCAGATATGAAAATAGCAAAGTATGTATAACAATATGAAACGTCTTTTTTAAAATTTACGTTTTCTTTTTTTTATAACAATATTGTTCTTTACGAATTATTTTATTTGTCAGTGGTTCACAAAGTTTTTCTATTCTCAGCGCCCTTGTTAAATCCAGGTTTTCCCCAAAGCGGTCTATATTAAATTCTAACAAGTACACTTTGGGAAGTAGCGAATAATTTTGTTTAATTTATGAGTTAGGTCAAGATTAATAAAGTGATTAAATTAAAAATATAATAAAAAATGTAAAAATGTAATTATAAAGCGTACGCAACTGGTCCTCGAGGTACAAGGGCGCGCATTTTGGGAACAATAAACTTAAAAATTTGTACTGCACTCCCAAGATAGATCATAAATTCGGTATTTTGTTTATATCTGAATGTTTTACGGTAAAGATAAAGTGTTCCTAGATTGAAATAAACGTATTTGTATTACCAACATTTGCAAACATTACAAACAAAAATATTTTTAACAATACCAAAAGTATTACTAAAAATAGGGAGTGAAGAACACAAGACAAGTGTAAAAATTGCTATCCGGACATACAGACAAGTGTTTCGTCTTGTTATAGACAGCTATATAAACTTATTTGTTTATTTGGCATTGCGAACGTGCGAAGGGTTTAGCAGGTAATAAATTCAATTAAGCACTTACTCTTTTAAACATCGTTTTCAGTATGCAGATGCATAAAGTGGATAAGATCGGTCAAACATTTGCAGCATCAATTACGTTTCAACAATTTCTTTATGTAACCGTCTTCGCAGTGAAGAATAAATGTTCTTATATGCAGAGAACGACCGTTCGACATCTAGTAACTGTGGTATTTCCATAATTAAAACAATCTTTTTAATTACTGGACGTATTTGTAAACCCCATATCTTAAAAAAAAAATATTTTAATCAGGTAAAATTTGAATCTTCCATTAGCACCACACTATCTACTTCAACAATATCATTAATATTTCAAATTTTAAAACTACAGGCTTTATTTATTTTTTTGTAAATGCTAAAAATAATAAAATGTTATAACCGTGTCTCTCAGGATGTAATAATTGGCTGTGGAGATTCACGGATGTCGAAACATTGTTTGTGAAATTCGCGAATACGTTTTGGGAATTTGAGAAACACTGCTTTTGTATGCCCTATTAAACCATCTTCCTGTAGATGGTACCTTGGAATAGTTTTTGCTCAAGATGTAATGCATATATTTAACAAGTTACCACAATGTTGTTTAATAGACCAGCCCACGGAAAACGTGTTTACGGCACCATTAGTCATAAACATTAAAGAGTTGGAATAACTTTAAGAAGGTATAAAACCTCTTACCACATTATTATTAATCATTTCGTATGCTCCATGTTCAACACTATGACTTATTATTTTTACCCACTGAGGATGACAACTTAATTATCTAAATACGCATTTAGCCAGAGCGTAAAGGCTTTCTTATGTTTATGTAGGAATTATTTGAAGCTTTTACAGCCACAAGCTGACAACAGACAACAAAACTGCAATTAGATTCTTTGGCAGATGTATATCTAAGTATAAAAAGAAGACTTCAAGAAGTCAATGTGATGTTGAATACTCTCAAACACGGCTCAAAAGTGTTATATTATTCATATACTTATCTATGTACAACGTATTGTTATATTTTTTCTCTTTCTGACTGTAAAATGTTTGTCTATCTGCGGGGTTTTTAAATAAAACTAACGGTAATGCCGGTAATCTAAACACACACTATATTAAAAATAAAAACAGAATACACTAATAACAACTTAAAAACTAATAAACTAACAATAAGAGCATTTATTTTTACAATCGGTATTTATATGTATTTATATGTCACACACGACGTTTGTTCGTTATATGCCTAAAATCCCTTCCTCGGCGGTTTATATATCGCCGTCGCATATTTCGAGATTCACCCATACCTTTCTCGTGTTTTCTTGTTCTCGATCTTTCCGTTTCGATAACTTTCAAGAAGGTGCCAGGCCAGGCCGTGTGAGACTTGACCCATCGTCGAATGAGTCATCACAGTATGGATTGACTGGATTCTTCTTTTAAATATTAAGCAAAGGACATACTAAAACTTTAACCTTATACAGGCTGTCCTTGAAATAAAGAGACACCATATGATAAATGGAAAGATTGTAATTATGTAGAACATAAATCCAAAATATTGTGACTCAATTACGACGAGAACCCCGAAATTAAAAATACCCCGAAAATTGCATGTGACGCCTATGAATTTAAAATATTCAGAATGTATATAAATAATAAATACCACACACATACACACACACACACACACACACGCACACACACACACACACCCAAACACACACACAAACACACACACAAACACACACACAAACACACACACAAACACACACACAAACACACACACAAACACACACACAAACACACACACACACATACACACACATACACACACACACACACACACACACACACACACACACACACACACACACACACACACACACACACACACACACACACACACACATACGTGTTTCCATACGTAGTAGCTGGATGAGATGGACAATAACAAAACTATTATTTTTGTTATTGTCAGTCAACTTTAAGATATCGTCGCTGATACTTTTTATAATCGCACAGTGACGTGACAAACATTTTTTAAATATCTTTGTCATTTTTTTTCTAGCTTATGAGAGGGAATTTTGGGAAAATATTTTGGATTCATATTCTACAATAATTACATCTTTCCATATTTCATACGTTGTCTTTTTATTTCAAGGACACACTGTATAAAAAGATCTATTTAAATTTACAGAGAAATACATTCAAAAGTCCAATAATTTTGCTAAATAAATAATAAAAATATAATACCATTTTCAGTAGCACTTTAAACATTTCCCTTAAAGTTAATCCGAAAGAAAATGGCCCTTATGACATATTCTAACATATAATAGTCCTTTCGCATTCAATACTCTTGTACTTTATAAATACCGTGTAAAATACCTACATAAGATAATGTATACAAGAACATCTTCATTAGATAACAGGCGACAGAAATTAATAAAGAAATCATAAAAAAGTATTATGCATTATACAATATGATCATTTATATTTACCCTCTAGCAAGCCATGAAATTATTTCTTGAAAATATCGTGTTGGTAGTGACAAATAAAATACATCTGTCATTATGTGTATGTTCTGATAAATAAAACTCATCTGTCATTAATGTATTTATTAATTGACACTTAAAAATGTTTACAATAAATCATAAAGTTTTTCTGATCGAATCATACTTTAGGAATGGTGTAAAATTAGAAAATGGAGAATGGTCGTACTCCTTGCAGCCTTGTATAGAAGAATTTCGGGCAGAATTTCCAAATTTTCCAACAACATATGACAGTTTGCGGCAATTAATTCAAAAGTCAGTGGTTAAATTCCGTGAAACAGGGTCTGTGTCTCGAAAACCAGGTGCTGGTAGACCACTAAAGCGGACAGTTGAAAATATAGCAGATGTTGAGGGACGAATAAATCAATCACCTAAGAAATCGATTTGTAAGCTTTCACAACACACAACTGTCATATGGGACCTGCCAGAGAATCCTTAAAAAAGACTTACAAAAATTTCCATACAAATTTCATTGCGTGCAAGAGCTTTTACCAATCGATCATTTAACCAGAGTTAATTACTGTCAGTGGTTCTTAGGTACGATTAATAACGATGACGTTCTTGACAAATCCTTCTGGTCCGATGAAGCATGGTTTCATTTATCAAGATATATAAATAAACAAACAATGCGCATCTGGTCTTGTGAAAATCCACGTGAAATTCTTGAAACACCCTTGCATTCACAAAAAATAGGCGTTTGGCTTGCTGTTTCTCGTAGACGGATTATTGGTCCAATATTCTTTAATAATACGATAAATGCAGAACGATATCGTAATAATTTATTGGTACCATTTGTAAATCAATTACATGATGATGAGCTCCGCGAGGGATATTTCCAGCAAGATAATGCAACAGCCCATAAGACAAGAGAAACGATGAAATTATTACATGAATTCTTTGATAATCGAATAGTAGACTTTCCACCACGATCTCCGGATTTAACAATTATGGACTATTTCATTTATCCACATCTAAAAAATTGAGTATTTACGAATCGTCCACATACAACTGAAGAACTTACTAATGCTATCCGAAATGTCTGTGAGAAAATTACACCACATAATTTAAGGAATGCCTTCAATAATATGAGACGAAGAGTTGCGCTATGCATAGAAAATGAAGGAGCTCACTTTGAACATTTATTGGAGCTGTTTTTATTATTAAACTTTTTACTTTTTCAACTGAAACGTTTGTATGTAATTATTTGTCAAAATGACAAAACCTAATCTGACATCAGTATAAAATAACCTATATCACACACACGCTGCAAAATAAGTTAACTTAAATTATGGTACCAACTTAAGTTTAAAAAAGAAAAATGTCATTGCCTTCTAGAGGGTAGAAATATATGATCATATGGTACTTAATCACATACCAAAAATAACGGCTTATCCAAAACTGAGGTAAAGTCGCTCGTTCTCTCACCAATCAAATTCATATTTAACGATCCATCGAAAAAATTCATAATTGGAGTAGACTGTGAAATTGGGTTGGTACTTTAGCCACTTCCACATAATGACATTTATTATTTGACATTGAAACTATAAGTTTGTGTCAAATTTTTCAAAACTTATTAAGAAAATTAAATTTGTTTAGATGTAAATGGACAACATTTCTCATAATATCTCTCTATAAGTAAACTGTAATTCTACTTCAGAATTTTGTTCTTCAAGGAAATAAATTTTTTTTTACTAACAACAAGAAGACATAAATCAGTGTCTTCTTATAGTTAGTAAGTTAGTATTTAGAATATTTTCTTTATTTAAGTCAAAGCTTATATCTACTAAGTGAATACTTCCAAGAGAAAAATGTTTCTTAAACATAGAAATGCTCTTTCTGTGTGATAAGCACTACGAAAATTGCTTAGTTGACGACAAGACAAGGAAAAAGGTAAAACAAATTTTAATACATAGTTAAAAACTTATTTAGGAAGAAGTTTTTATTTTAATATTGTTTAGCTTGTATTCAGCAGTGAATCAATCGTGAAGCGTCAAAGTGAACGTTATATAATAAATAAATGCACAATAAAGGCTGTAAGACACTCAGCTTCAGCGATAATTCAGTCCTTTGGTGGAATGCAAGGTCTAGAACCGTTGTAATTTGTTGAGAATACAATGAATAAGACACAGTTCGAAGACGTTTCTCAAAATATTTCTAAAGTGAACGAAATTCGCTCCTTCACGAGTCAATACTGTATAATTATAGGGTTTTGTTAAAAAATATAAAAATTTGTAAGTCTTTGTGGTTTTACGAGTAAATGCTAAACCTTAAATACAGATGACAAGTCATTATTAAGATACAAGCAAATATCAATTTGCCGTCCTGTTATCACACATTGTCATTGTTGAGCTATTAAATTATAAAGTAAAAACGTCAAAATGCCCAAGAAATGAAGACTTTACCATACTGGAATACATTTTGTCAGTTCTGATAGAGAAAACAAAGAGTTTTAACGGTTTCAAAATTTACAGAAAATTGCAACATTACAACCTTCTGTTTACGTTGCGGGGGGGGGGGGGGGTGCCCGAAGAAGCGCCAAAATATCTGAAGTTAAAGGATAATGCTAATTTATATGCAAAGCACTGTTCGCACCTTAGCAATGTTTGGCCCTTAAACAACACGGTGCTGACCTTCGATGTCTCTGGCAGAGAATTATGTAGAGGAGTCTGTAGTAATCGCTAATGGATTTCACGCCGAGAAAAAGTAATGTTGTCATTATCAAACAAAATAACAACCAAAACTTTTTACAAAGCTTTTCTGAGTAGTAGCGTTGTCACTGATACAATAACTTTATGCTTAATAATAACCTTTATTGTATATACTAGACAGTAGCCAAAAACGATGTTTATATTGTGTTGTCAAACATCAAAGTTAGCATTATTTCTATGATTTTTAAGGTTTTTTAATTCTATCATGACGTCAACAAAAATTTCAATCAACTGGTCCTGAAACGTACCTGTATGATAGTCATGTTATAATCTATAAATTATACAAAAAAACGGTTCACATTTAAGCAAATCAAATATTATCAGATACTTGATGTATAATGCTTAAATTTAGTTGTTGCTGCAATACAATTAAACCAAACAACAATTATACGGTCGCTGTTCATTAAATTAGGGCTATCGAGGAATTTCAGGATTTCGGTTATAAAGCAAGTAGAAAACGAGTTTTCTTTGATCCTTATATTGAAACAGACTATTTCTTACTTGGATGCACAGCTTGAAAGCTTTTATTTACCCCACTCATAGCAACGAATTGTTATTATACCCACATGTGTAGCAGAGTACTTTTACTTACTCTAACGAAGAAAGGAGAAATAATCGTATACGATTTAATACAACAGATTTCATAATATTGATTACAGCTACATTTAATATCGAAAATAATAAAACCTTTTTTTCTACAAACACTGTTAAAAGTTGACATTTTGTAACGGCTAATTTCAATTCAATGCGATTTTATAGCGTAGCTTTAACATTAGCGTTAAAAGTAGATTGGCATGACAGTTTGTCAAAATGACAAGAGAAAATTTCGAACATATATATCAAGTGATTTTTATTACCAAATGAAAATTACATATTCCTCGGATAATTAATATTAAATGTATGCCACTTTGTTAACGGCTTCAATTATTGCACTCGGCATTACTTCATTTTCTTTATTAAAACACGAACTTATCTTTTGTATAAATTATGAAAACTTAATTTGACGTGATTTAACGGTTGTATCAAAACGTCAGATTTTGATAAGTGTATTTTCTAGTTTCAAAATAGTATATTAAAAAACAAGTTTCATTTCATAAGGCACCATTTTGCCGCACGAGATCAGTTTAGAAAACGAGCCGCGATAGCGGCGAGTTTTCTAAAGAGCGAGTGCGGCAAAAGGCCTTATGAAACGAGTTTTTTATACTATTTCTTATATTTTGCATTTCTTACATTAATAAATTGGAATTATTTAATTTGGAAGTTCAGAGTTTAATTTTTATATAAAGCATGCAGTTGGTCACATTGATACTTGACATTGTCAAATTTAAATCTTGCTATCCGCGAAGTATATTATATTACATATTATTTATTAATTTTCGTTAACATTACTTGATATTTTATTTAAAAATATAAACATGAGTGACTTAGAAACTAATATATCTTGTTGTCAATTGTATACAATATACGTCGTTTGTGTAGAGTGCGAACATATATCTTATCTGTCAAATGAACTTAAATTCTTAAAATCAAATCATAGCAATGATATTTATTTCTGTATTCGAACAACGCCAACATTGAAAAATGAAAAAAAGCGTATCGAAATGAAGCTCATTTCGATACTGTTTTGGGTTTCATAATGAGTTCATTTCGAACGCAAAATAGAAAAATTCTTTTATTGTAAATTTATTACAATATTGTTTCGCCATACAATGGCTTTATCAGGTGGATGAAATACTGAATATGTACAATACAAGTTTGAATCTTTATGTATGTAAAAATTATTGAAAAAAATGGTGGTGGAACAATTTTACAATCTTAAATTAAGTAGAGGGGAGTTGAATAAAGAAAAGAAAACAGATTCAACTTTCGCAAGTCATTGTATAGATATCAATCATAGATTTAATATAGATTTCAAATTTTACACATTCAAGACAAAAGTAAAAAACTTAACTTGTTAGAAAACTTAGAAATTAATAGATACAATAGTTTAGGATTAGCTTTAAATGACCAACTAGATTTAAACAACTCCCCTCTACTAAATTTAAGATTGTAAAGTTGTTCCACCACCATTTTTCTCAATAATTTTTACATACATAAATATTCAAACTTGTATTGTATATATTCAGTATTTCATCACCCTGATGAAGCCATTGAATGGCGAAAGAATATTGTAGTGAATTTACAATAAAAGAATTTTTGAAACTAGAAGTTTAATTACTTATTTCTTAGCGTTATAATGAAGTTTCAACAAGTATCTCCTTCGTCAATTAACTATTTAAGTGTATTTTCATTACACCTTTTATAAAAATTTTGTAACAAAAATCGTGTTTGTAGCAAAATAGTGTACGATACAATGTTAAAAATGCTATTTTATTTTGCTTGTAAATTGAGACACGAGCGGTAGCGAGTAAACTTTTTACTCGCAAAATAAAATCGAACTTTTATCGCAAATAAAAAACACTGAGTAATATTAAAAATCGGACTTTTAACAACTGAAAATATGTAAACCTACTGATTCAGTTTCTTTTGATTCTACGTAAACTTTTTAATATTTGTGCCTTATTCTGAATTACTTTTTTGTTGTTTTTAACACGGTGGCTAACGTTCGACGTCTCTGGCAGAGAATTATGTAGAGGAGTCTGTACTTACTCCTCTACATAATTCTCTATGCAAGCAACCGACCAAAAGAGTTGCTTAGGTAACATTGGATACTAGAAAATAAAAACAATCAATACCGTTTAGAAACACTATAAACATGATTGCAATAAGGGACGATGATACCTCATTGAAGAAGTAAAAGCTAAGGATGTACTCCAAAACATAAAACAATTGCAGAACAAGCAAACTACTGGCGATGATGCTATATCATCTTATTTAGACTGTGCACATAATTTCGCGAAACCTCTAAAGCTGTTAATACACCATCATCGAAATATATGTATAAAATATTTGTCTTTCTGGGTTCTTTTAAATAAAACTAACGATAACTTAAAACACACTATATTAATAATAAAGCACACTAACTAAATACACTTAATAACTAATAACTACTAATCATATTTATTTCAATATTTATTCCACATTTATATCGCAACACAACCCGACGACGATTACTCGTTCTTGAATGCCTGGTCTCCCTTCCGAACGGTATGTATAAGTCCGGCTTACGCCTTCTAGATTTTTCCGATGTTTCTCCGGAGGCTGCCCGTTCGTCTCTCGAATGCGCAAGCGGGTGACGTAACTTCATGACTCACATTACACATGTAAAATTTGAAGCGCTCGTTGTCACAATACACGATAATATTTAGAATCAAGCATGACAAAGGGGAATGATATTTTATTTTTGGTAGATAGTAAATAAATATTGGCAGTACCTGGAATTAGAAAAATTACTTGAAATAACTTCTTTTGTTCACGCCTCAACAGCTCATCGAGCAATGGTCCGGCAAGCCAGAGGTCGTGGGTTCGATTCCTACTTGAGGGCGAATTTTTTCTATGAAAAATTCGAATAAAATAGCGTCGTAAAGTGTAGAAAGAATATTTACAAGTGTATGACAAGCTTTAATTAGTTCTTACGAACATCTACATTTCCCGAATCTTTTAAGACTGCCCGAATTTGTTCCGGTTGTCAAAAACTGAGATAACATGGATGCAGCTAATTATAGGCCGATCGCCATTATTTCCACTTTCGCCAAGGTATTCGAGTCGGTCATCTTTAAAATTACATATATCTTTCAGATGCAATTCTCTTATTTCTCCTTTCCAACATGGTTTTATGCCTCGGCGATAGAAATTTCAGAAACTTTAGATAAGGATAATAGCTCGATTCATCTATACCGATTTTTCAGTAATGCCTATTTGACAAACAGATGAAATTTATGTGTACTATAACAGCTATAAATCCCGTACCTACATGTCTTTCCCTGGAGTTCCGCAGGGCTCTAACCTCGGCCCGCTCGTGTTTATATTTTTTTATTAATGACCTGGATTGTTCTGCGCTGATATATGGGGACGATTTAAAAATTTTTCATAATATTGTTACAAACCAAGATAACTAATTCTTGCAAAGTAATGTAAATAGAATGTATAATGTTTGGTGCATCGATAAGAAATTATATCTAAACATATCCAAGTGTTGTTTTCTTTCTTATAAAAACTTTTGGCACTCTTCATATAATATTGACCTGAGTCCATTGTCTCAGAAAATACCTGTTAAAGATTTAGGTGTTATACTTGAACTCAAAGTTAACTTTTTCAAAGCATATCCTGAGTGTCGCCAACTCAGTTACTACTAAACCATTAGGATTTATCATAAGAACTGCCAAAGACTTTAATTATTTGACTGCCGTTAGATCATTGATTTTTACTTACGTTATTATCAAGTTGGAATACGCTTCTAGTGTATGGTATCCGATAACAATGTGAATGGGCATCAAGTCGAACGGCCAAGACCGGCAACGCCTGGTTGTGACTTCTATAAAAGGTTTGCTCTTACGTCAGAATGTGTATCCACTACTCTTAGCCTAGATAGCCTCAATATACCATGTAAAATCTAAGGTATCGATGTTTACCAACATGAAGTGTACAAATGGATAATGGCGTGCCTTGAATCATTGCCAGACGTTGCCGATTTTGGCCGCTAGATGCCGTGATATATTCTCACTGGCATCTGTATACAAGTTTGGCATATGCGCCGATCCAATTCATGGCATGGTGCCTTTCACGTCACATGCTGTTGAGGGCAAAGCAATCCAAAACACATCTCCATAAGTTGATTATCTCCAATGCCAATTGCCAATTCCATTTGTGCTTATACAAATATGTTTTAACATGTAACTTGTTTAGGTTATCTTAAAATTGCATGGATTTATCGAAAGCTCTATTTTACTATGAATTTTGAAAGCGTCTTAGTTAGTTGTTACATACGAAGTAAGAACTGATACATTCAGAATAAAAGTAAGTCGTTAATAAACAAATCGTATAGAAGAACCAAGATTCGATGTTTGGATTTCACTAATTTTCTTACTTTTTTCCTATTTCTACGTAAACTGATTATTTTTAAGATTATTAAATTGTAGAACTGTACTCTGTCAGTTGGAAACTATCATTCAAAAATTTAAAAAAAATCAATACAAAATTCTACTTAAACATCTGTTTAAAAATTTAAAAAATATCTCAGAAAATCAGACAAAATATTTAAACATTCAATAGCCTGTTACCCCCTATCTAGCAGCCGTTGTGGTGTGTAACATTCTGTAACCGTGGTGTAATATTTCCCACCGGTAAATTCAGTGTACATGCGCTCCCTCATCGATTGCAGTCAGTAGACGCAAGACAGACATGGTCACTGGGCCTAACAGAAATATTATTACCGAAAAGAAGAAATTCTTTGAAGACCGTGTGTGTCGGTGCTCGTGTGTTTGAGTTTTGCCGTGAATATTAGATTTTGTGATGAGATTTGGACCGAAAAGCTTTTTTGTCTGCCAACTGTTTGGGGAGGAAACACCCCCGCTACTTGTCGGTAAGAACGAGGAGAAAACTCGTTTGTTTTTATCGATGCTTGATCTTTTTGTTTCAAAAACTAGGTGCATTAGCTGTTTGTTACGTCTTTTATAACACAGACTTTTTTCTTATCAGTTCTAATTGCTAAACAAAAGATCTTACACAATAGATTTGTTCACAGAAATTCTTGTTGTTACTTAACATTTGCAGACAAAATACGTTTTATACTTAATACACATATGCTATTACTTCTAGAAATATTATAGGAGCCTGAATTTCTATTTAATTTAACTGCAATGCACTTAGAAAGTTTTATATGAGTCATTGATAGTGGGTTTCGTCAAAGAACAAACACTTTTTGAAACCTTTTTAGATCGGGTCGGTTGCGTTTAAAAGCTTCCTATGAATCATCCTCAGTGAATTTAATCAGAAAATAAATGTCAAGAGCTTTTAAACGTTTGTCTTTATCTGTCAACTTAACTGAGTAATTACTTGAAGACATAAAAATAAATTTCTAAACACATCAGTAAATTGATTAAATACTTAATATGTCAAACGTACTAAAATTTAAAGAATATTTTTCTTATTGTTTTGTGAAATTATAAAGTTTAATAAAGGATGTATTTAGCGTGGTTCTGTTTGAAACATTATATTTTAGTTTTATTCCTAAAATTTTTAAGTGTCTTTTTTAGTAATGAATCAGATCAATCAACGCATATCTTATTGTAAACCAAGGCATTGTAAACCAAGCATTCGTTCCAAATAAACTTTTTGCAGATATTTAACCAATTACTTCCTAATGTTATTAATTTATTGTACTATTCCTTTATTATACTACTTTTCAGATAATATAATTATTTTATGTGTGTATTATAATTAGGCATATATTGTAACAATATTAATATGGTATAGTAGAGTATATACAACCTTCCAACAAAATATCCCATACATGAAGGTGTCCGTTATTAAATGTGGGGGGAAAATAATTTGAAGAGAAAAGGTTCTATTTTATATAATATATGTATATTACATAATTATCAAGAAGCATAAAAGCAAACTAAAATAGCATAAACTTATTATGTAATTAAAAATATATACACGGTGTCCGGGAAAATGTGGGAAATGTCTCGGATGCAGATAGCACATGAAAAAATAAGATGACAAGTTCCTTTAATTTGTTTTCCTACAGGCTCTTCCTACGGAGATATGCGTCCCTGAAGAACGCAGCTGGAAATCGTTTTTTCTTGATTTTTTTAAAGTACTTAATATAAACGCATTAGTGTCCCAGGAGGCACTTGAATTATTGAAAAATTTCATAAGAGTGTTCAACATGGTCCCCGTAAAGCCTGATACACTCGCGGGCACAACGAATTAAGGACTGTTCTACCCGCAACAATAACTCAGCCGTGTTCCTTATCACATCAAAATGAAACGTGATTCTCTGTAGAAGTTCCTCCCTAGTGTCGACCGGAGTGGAATACACCAATATTTTGAGGTGTCCCCACATGTAAAAATCCAACAGGTCGGGAGATCGAGGAGGCCACAGGCCCTCCTCTACCTATCCAACGGTTTAGATAGACGTTATTCAGGTGCTCCCGCACACGAACGCTGAAATGAAGTACTGCGCCAACGTGGATGAAGTACGTGTTTCAAGTGGTAAGTGCTCTATTAAATCTCGAAAAGCTTTCTGCAGGAACTCCAAATAAAGTTGTCCATTCAATTGTTCTGGCAATACGAATGGTACAGTCAAAAAATTGTCAATGATTCCTGTCCAAATATTAATTGATTGGAACTGATGTTGATGATGCGAAACAATAGTGGCATGAGGATTTTCGTCAGCCATACATGTGTTGTGTAAATTGGTTTACCATTTTTGGTAAACCTTGCTTCATCCGTGAAAAGAGTAATGCTCATGAAGTTTACATTATTTTGTTGCTGATGCAATACCCAGTTTGCAAACTGCGTTCTACGAGGATAATATTCAGGAATCAGTTCATGTATTTTTTGCAAATTATATGGATATAACAGCTGTTCACGAAGAACTTCATATACTATTGTTTTCGAAGTATTAAACTGTGCTGATAATTGTCGAGTGCTCGTTGATGGATTGTCATCTACAGCATTTAAAATATGTTCCTCTAATCGCGGCGTATGTATGGCTCTTCTCGCACTAGCATCATTACTATTTTTCGAAACTTTCCTAAAATTATGAAGAAAATCAATAATATGTATCATCAGTAGTTACTGATGATGTGTGCAGTGCACATGAAATGTACATATAGTTAAATATACTATTGTTTTGTGAAAATATAAGGTGTTTTATTTAAGTTGAACAGTGTAATAATTTCACAAGTGCTCAACATATACTACTAATGTATTACATTATTAACTGGACTCGTCCACAATTCTCCCTTAGACGTTGGTCAACTCGTTGAAATGTCTTCTGGCTTGGTAGAGCACGATTAGGAAATCTTTCGTGATATAATCTTCTGGCTTCTAAAGCATTGCAAGACGCAAGACCGTACATCAGATGCAAATCTGCATACTCAATAAACGTGAATTCCATACTTCGAATAAATTCACAATTAAATTCACCACGAAATCAAAAACTCAGTAAATTAATATTGAATAAAGGGATCAATGTGTCAGCAGTGTGAAAGATGACAAGTTCTAAAAAGCCGGATATTTTATTTATTTCGTACCATAGTAACGTTTGCAACAGCAATAGGTTTTTTTGATGGTGATAAAAACTAAAGCGCACATTTTTTACGAACATAGGTCGAACTTCTTCTCGTAAACGGTTCATTTTATCGACAATAAACAAGAGTACCTTTTTTTTAAATCTAAGGTTCAAGCTATCCAATTTTATTTTTTTGAAGTCTTTATAATACAGTGTGTTCAAAATTTAGGCATTCAGTTGTAAAGATTAGCCCGTCCCTGGTAAACTAAAAGAGCTAAATATGTTACAAAGACACTATTTTAGGAGGTTCTTGCTAGTGTCCATCACATTAAATTTGTATTAAATTATATTAAGTACTTTTTAAAATAATTCAAGAAAACCGATTTCCAGCGGCGTCCTTGAGAGACGCACATCTCCGTAGGAAGGGTCTGTAGGGAAAAAAATTATAGGAACATATCTTATTTTTTCATGTTCTATCTGCATCCGAGAGATTTCCCACATTTTCCCGGACAACCTTTATGTTCGTATAAGGAAGAAAAATAATGTTTAGCTTTGACAATAATATCGCTACAAACATATAACCATTTCAGAATAATATACAGGTATGTATAATCTATCTACTGCATATTTGAAATAATATTTAATTGTCTTTGTTTAGTACCGTAAAGTGGGGCGAAATTGATCATAAATATTGCATTTTTGCTTGTATTTTTGTTTAAAATAATAAAATGGTGGTTATTTCCCTTAAAGTGGGTGGGGGTACAAGATATGTAGCCGTTACATTTTGTAAAAACCAAAAATTATTTTTGTATTTGTTCACATAATGAAAATAAAAGATGATCAACTACACCCTCAGAGCGGAGTGAAATTGATCATTTGCAATTTATTGCATAGGATGCACATACGAACTGTATAAGTGCGATCAATTTGACCCTGACCGAAATATATTGGATGATTAAAATGTTATTGGAAATTTTCGGTTTCGGGGTGAAATTGATCAGCATCATCCGTTTAACTTTTCTCGATTATTATCACTTTTTAAGGCAAAATAAAAGTAAAAAACACAAAATGTGATTACTTTACTTGAAAAAGACATAATACAGAAAAATTCTAAACAACTAGATTTCCTTGATATCGATTACGTGGTCAAAATAGTACGCCTGTAGCTTACCAAATGCTTTTAATGTGGGATTCGTAAGCTGAGCTATTATGTCTGCAAATTCAACTGCAAATTTGTCAGTTTCGTCTGTTTTGAAAATTTTGCCTTCTTTGCCTAAAGACTTCATTCCCAGCAGTTCTATTTCACTGTCATTTGTTACATTTTGAACTAATGCAACGTATCTATAGTTTGTTTTCTTCCTTGAACCACCGAATACTTTTACCAATACAAAGTTTCCCTTCTCGATTCCATTGTATTGTTGTATTTTTCAAATTTCCCGCGCTACTAGTCAAAGCACATTAAAACAACGAGTACTAAATAGGATAGGAGATACCAGTATGTACGTCCATGCGGCTAGGTGAGTTTAAATAGCTTTAATTTTTTACGTACCTTCAATAGTTCTGAAGTTGAAGTTGAGTGTTGAAATAGTAGGCTCACTTATAATTTAGTTTTTATGCGACAAAAACAAAAGATATTACCAAGTGCGACACTTCTATGCAATCTGTGGTTGTAACACTAAATGACACCAGATTGCCAACTGACAAAACTCAAACAAGTAACGCGGCAAATTTAAAAATGTTTGAATCGGATGTAGTTATCAATTTCACCCCCCCCAAATCAATTTCGCCCCACTTTACGGTATTTATCATTTTATTGATAAATATTTCTGATTCGCATTTAAGTAGAGCTTAAGAAATATTCTTAGCGATGTTAAAATTGCTTGGTTTTCCAAAATAGTTCTATTTTAATCGTTTATGGACTTCTGAAATACTAGTTACGAGTTCCTCTTCTTCAATCTCAGTTTCGCTTGGATCACTCATTTCATCAATACAATCAATAATAGAGAGATTCTCAGTTATTAAATCATCGTCAATTAATGAGTATGTTCTAAAATCTAAATTAGTGAACATTAGAATTTGTAAATAAAAATTCCAACGCATATCATTTTCTATATCACATTCAATTACCACTCATATTAAATCCACATTTTAGGAAACAGTTTTTCACCGTTACAGGAGATATTTTTTCCAAGATGTTGAAATCCATATTGATGCATTGACTGCTGTAATGCTATTCTCTACCATTTCATCTTTTCTTACGCGTCCATTAGTGCCAAAAGTCTGTTAACAAGCATGCTTTTACAAATAATTTTAAAGTTTTGAATCATGCCTTGGTCCATAGGCTGGCAATGCGAGGTAGTATTTCGAGGAAGAAAAATTAGTTTCACGTTTTCTAATGAAATATTCGGATGAGAAGAGAAGAAGCATTATCAAGAAATAAGCATTTCTTTTCTCTCTTTTAATCTTAAAGTTTTTTAAATATGTTGACATAATATTAAAAGTCAGCCATGCTGTTTTATGGGAGACCTAATCTGTTGGCAATTTATCCACATTCGCTTCTTTAAAACATCAGTGTGTTGATGGATATTACCCAATTACAACGTCTGTGTCGTTGCAAAAAAAGAGATTATAATCTTTATCATAAAATTGCCGTCACATTTTGTCAGTAGTTTATTTGAAGAAGCCGCTATATCAACAATAGTATCCATTAGATAATTCTAAATCAACTGCCTGAATTTTAAACAAACTATAATATACAAAAAAGGGATATTTATCAATACGTTTTGCACGTATTACGCGGTTGTTATATAATGAAACAGATATGCAAAATACATATCCGTAACTGTAAACATGGACAAACACCTCGTATTTTTAGCATTTACTTCTGTTCAATACATATGTTTCAGCCATCTAGGCCTCATCGGTTGAACTAGTGAAGCAATGTATATACAAATTAATACAGATCTGTTAAACAACGGATCTGTATCTGTATCTACATTTACGCTAAAATCGTCTCCAAGCCATAACCATGATAGAACGAAACTGGTTATGGCTTGGAGACGATTTTAGCGTAAATGTAGATACAGATACAGATCCGTTGTTTAACAGATCTGTATTAATTTGTATATACATTGCTTCACTAGTTCAACCGATGAGGCCTAGATGGCTGAAACATATGAATTGAACAGAAGTAAATGCTAAAAATACGAGGTGTTTGTCCATGTTTACAGTTACGGATATGTATTTTGCATATCTGTTTCATTATAGAACTATAATATGTAAACCGTCTGTCCCATATTAACAGATAATTTTACAAATAATAATGTCCGCGTCCCTTTTCCAGAGGTGTCCGTAAATAGAGGTTTTACTGTAATACACATATAATAAAAATCAGTTTTGTTTGTTACATTTGATACAAATATCTAAATAAATTCACTGATCTTAAATTATTTTGTGATAATGTATTCCTTATAATAACGTTCATACCTTTCTTTACAATTTCGAGGTCTTTTTTATTAATTCTCTTTTTTTACAATAATAATAATAATAATAATATTGTCCACAGTTATCCAACAAGCTATAGCACAATAACAGGATAAATTTCATTTTTACACATATGCTATACACATTAAATAATGTGTGTAAGTTACAGTAACAGTAATAATTGTACATAAAACACGTATATCGATTTTAGGAGACGACTATATCTTAAATAAATATTAGCTAGAAAGCAAGCATTAACTATAATCGGTCGTCAAATATTTCGAGGAAATTTTCGTAATTAGATTAAAATTACATGCCCCTATAATTCAGCCATTAGTGCGTGCTGTACTTGCAAACCAGAAAAATTTATTTGAGATATTATTGACTGTGACGAAAAATTTTTGTCTTTTTATCTTAAAACCGGTTTCCTGAAAAATTATTAAAGTATGTCAACGTTTACTGCGTGTTCATTTATTTATGGGGGGCAATATAGTACTATATGGGAGTTTATTTTTCCCTATAGTTTCGGAACTATTAGATGTGATTTGGTACATCATGGAGCATTGACTATTATTTGTAGTAGTGTGTTTTTTAAGCCAGATAGAACTTGAAAACAAAAATAATACAAAACCTTCAAATTTTAATAATCATCATAACTCATCCTCTTCTACCTTACGGTGTACAGGTAATGCTGCAGAGGATCTTCCACTCTGTACGGTTTCGCACGCCAGTACTTCTGCTTCTTTACAGATTAGGTTATTTTCTTTCAATACTCTCGACATTTCATTGTTCCATTTTCTCTTTGGTCTACCACGTTTTTTCTTTCTATCTACTGCTGCTTTCCATATCTTTTTAACTTGCCTTTCACTATTCATACGCATAATATGCCCAAATAACATACATATTATCAGCATACCAATTAATGGTGTATAAATTAATTAACGTACCTATGAGTAAATGTAATTTCGACCTCGAACTAAACAGGATATACACAATAGCACTAAACAATGGTTACTCTATAAATATTATCAATAGCATCCTGGATAATCAACAAAAGTCCAAAACTCTTTCTTTAGTTCACCCAAAATTAAAAAGCAAAATAACTAATTCCTACAATTCAATCACTTACTTGAGAAAATTTCGGAAAAAATTGATACTTTCATTAAAAAAATTAATAACGAACATATATCATTTAAAATAGACAATACTATACAGAATATTATTAAAAACAACAAAGATAAAATAAACAAAGACGAAAACTCTAGTGTATGTAAATTAACACGTGAAGATTGTAATAAGGTATACATAGGACAAACGGGGACGACGCTCAAAATTAGGATGAAAGAACACGAGGAAAGTCATAGAGAAAAGAAAACAGATTCAGCTTTCGCAAATCATTGTTTAGAAATTAATCATAGATTTAATATAGATTTCAAAATTTTACATATTCAAGATAAAAGCAAAAAAATTAACTTGCTAGAAAATTTAGAAATGAATAGATATAATAATTTAGGATTAGCTTTAAATTACCAATTAGATTTAAACAACTCCCCTCTACTAAATTTAAGATTGTAAAAATGTTTCCAACTCTATTTTTCTCAATAATTTGTACATAAATATTCAAACTCGTATTTTAAATATTCAGTTTTTCATCCACGTGATGAAGCCATTGTATGACGAAACAATGTTGTAGTGGATTTACAATAAAATTTTTGAAACTAGAAGCTTAGTACTTATTTCTTAATGTCAAACAACATAAGTTGTTGGTTTTTAATTTTGTCAATCACGGTACGACACTCATTCTTTCCTGTACTACTTACGTATCACACTAGCCTGAATTTTGCTTCTCATTCGTTCAGTTAGAGCCCAAGCTTCACATACAAAAGTCAACACAGGCACATAAACGGTGTTAAATATCTTAAATATTCTTTTTATTCAAAAGAACAATTCATAATATGAACTATTCTTGACGAAGTGTATTCTGGAAGTCCAATTCGAGTCACTTTTTCGAGCACTGCAGACTGTACGTCGCGTATGTTGACCTCCAAGCCGTTCATTAATCAGCATGAACTAGTGACTTCAAGTAGCTTCATTGGTAATACTCGAGAGGTCGCAAGATCTCGTAGGACAATTGGCTGGTCCATTTCTGGAAATCTACTTATCGTTTTTTTATCGTTTATCGTAACCACTCTCAAACAATGTAGATATTTTTCAACGAAGGGCGGAAAACAATACCACAGACTACCATTGATTCGCTAATTTCAATTATGCCTAATAGACTAGCGTTTACCGAATGTTCATTGATTTATGGCGACCAGTACATGTGCATATTTAAATACGAAGCAATGAATAGCACGGAATCGCTTTCAGGGAGGTCACTTCTTCTGCTAAAACTATTTGTCTAAGTGAAGTTCATGGCCACGATTTTTAGATTGAAGAGTAACTATTTATGGTAACCCATGAATGTAACTGGAGTTCGCACAGATAATATTGGAACGGTACTGGACGAAACTCTATACAAATACTGACTGACAGTATTGCACCTGAAATTATTATTAACATATTATTATTATATAACAAACTGAATACCTCAACAGTCGAAGAGCCACTCGTTCGATCGGTGTGGCATCGCCTAGTTTGCAATCCAGTCACAGCACAAAAGCACACATGACGGTTTTTCAGGCTTAGCTGTATGCGTTTGCAGCCTTGTACTGAAAATATCAGGGCAGCGAGCAGCACCAGAAAACTAAACGTAATAACTGATTATCAAATAACTATAAAAGTTATTACGAATTCTATTACCAGGTCGAAAGCTAACAATAGACTAACAAATAGACTAGCATAGAACAATACTGAAGCATAGATCTGGGTATCTGTTATATCACTTGTTGTATTACTTAACTAGGTAATTAATGATACACTGTATTCATTTAATATGTGTTTATTGTACAACTCTCATGGTCATCCATGTGCTACAACCTCTTATTGAACTCCCCTGCTTACATTACTATGTTTCGGTACTGTCAATCTCTACATTACATTTCACTACAGTATCGAAACATGAGCGGTTCAAAAATACAGGACCGATCAAACGGAAGTGAAGTTTATACAAAAAGCATGGTGCGCGAGTCCCCGAAATTTGAGGCGCCTAACCGTAAAGGAAGAAGACATAATGACGATATGTACAAATACGATTGAACCATATCTAATAGCAAATTATTTTAATATATTTTTTCATATATATATATATATATATATATATATATATATATATATATATAATTATTTCGTGACCTTGGTATGATATGGTAAATTCAATCAGTTGGCGATTTAAGGTCTGGCTTTACTTTAAAGTATATATATTTAAAACAACCCTACATGTTTCGGCAACGATGCCTTTATCAAGGATATAAAATATAAATGACAGTATACAAATTGGCATCATTGCCGAAACATGTAGGGTTGTTTTAAATATATATACTTTAAAGTAATCGCCAACTGATTGAATTTACCATATAACAATTGATAAACGGCTAAGAAATTATCTAAACACTTATATATATATATATTAAAAATAATAGATTTTTTATTGGTTTTGGCGACCTTTTATTGAATTTTGATGTTTTTACACCAATATACCTTTAACACTGGCCAAAAAAGTAATCACAGAAAAATGGAACTCCATCAAAAATTTCACAGACTTACCATTAATAGATTTCCTAGAAGCAATAGAACTAACTCTAACTTCCACATATTTTCAATTCGACAACAAATTTTTCAAACAAATTGAAGGACTAGCAATGGGAGCACCTATATGCAGCGTAGTAGCCCAATTAGTACTAGAGCACATCGAAGAAAATGTTATAAAATCCCTGAAAACAAAACCAACCTTTTTCAAAAGATATGTCGATGATTGCATAATGTTACTACCAGAAAATGAAATAAACAATGTACAAAATAGTTTCAACAATTTCCACCCAAATTTAAATTTTACCATTGAAATAGAAAAAAACAACTCCATAAACTACCTAGACCTAACACTGATAAAAACAAACAACAACATACAAACAAAATGGTACACTAAACCAACCGCATCCGGCAGATATGTAAACTATTTTTCTAACCAACCCCTAGCCCACAAAAAAAATGTAGTAACAGCGTTAGTAGACAGAGCCTTAAATCTCACTAATCCAATTTTCAGACCAACAGTACTAAATAAAGTAAAAACAATTTTGACAGAAAACAATTATCCACCACAATTCATACAAAAAATTATAAAACATAGACTCAATAAAATTTATAACATAACGAACAACCAAAACAATAACAAAAAAACCAATGAATTAACATATATCCCCACACCTTATATAACTGGATTATCCGAAAAATTAGACAATATATTTAAACCATTTAATTTTAAAATAGCACACCAAAGCGGTAAAAACCTAAAATTCCTACACACCAAACTTAAAGACTCAACACCTACACTAAAACAATCACACAATATACAACATACCCTGCAAAGACTGTGACAAAATATACATAGGCCAAACAAAACAGTTACTACAAGAAAGATTGAAAGGTCACAAATACGCAAAAAATCAAACTGCTTTAAAAAAACACCAATTGACACTTAAACATAATTTTGATTTTGAAAACACCAAAGTAATAACACAAAAAAAAGAATACAAAAGCTAGAGAAGTCTTAGAAATGATACATATTTTCAAAAACAGCAAAAGAATCAACGACAGAAACGAAATTGATGGACATTCAAAACTCTATTACCCACTCATAAAACAATAGATAAAATCAAAAACCCTCCCCTGCACGCACAAGACACAACTGAAAAAAATAGCTCCCATTAGTAAAAACAACTTTAACTATATACCCCTAAATACGGTCCTGACCACTTTGCTAATTCCAAAGAACAGAAATTAAACCCCCTAAACTAAAGACTTAGTCACTTACAATATCCGCACAAGTACGGTCGTTCCTTAAGAAAAAAGGGTCTCGGATGTCCATAAAAACACATGTTTGCACAGAATGCGTACCCTTAAAAACCAAACAAATAATAACGGTGAGTTTATTTGTCATTCTTTGTTCTCTTCACTGTATTTGTAGTGTAATTCAAATTTCCAATTTATTCATACAGATGTTAATCACTTTAATGTTTCTCTACCTATTCATTTAAGCTATTTTTCATTTAATTTTAATTTCATTTTCAACGTTAAATGTTAACTTAATTTGTAATTCATTTTTTAATCTAATTTTAAATTTAAAATTGTTAATTTAATTGTTATGTCTATCACACGAAACCAACACAGTTCTCATGTTTTCATTGTAATATTTCTTGTTTCCAGTTACTTGAAAAAGACTGAATTAATAAAAGTCGAAGCGTCGTAAAAACATCAAAATTCAATAAAAGGTCGCTAAAACCAATAAAAAAAATCTATTATTTTTAATATTAAGACACGGCCAATAAAATAAATAAGAAAAATAAAATTCTTATAAACACTAAATATATATATATATATATATATATATATATATATATATATATATATGTATATATATATATATATATATGTATGCAGATGTTAGATAAATAATTTATTATCTAATAACAGTAATATATTTCAGCTTTGTATTTCTAAACAAAGTGACTCTAACAGTATTTACAATTTTGTTATGGTCTGTTATGGTACAAATCTCGATAAATATAAGCTTTTAACATAAAAAGTTAATTCTACTAAAATTAGCGAATTGTGCAGAGCCTATAGAAATTGCGAAATTTATTTAAATATTTGTTACGCTATAATTCTGTTTCTCCTAATGATTTGCATTTTGGACATCACAAAATAAGATGTAAAGCCGGTTTTATATTATACACATTTGTTTATGTTCTTCTGTCTCCGTTTTTTTTTTTTGAAAGTCGTAAATAGTGCAAAAGTCCCCTATGTTCAACACGTTCTAATCTGATCGTCCAAATTGCAGGGAAAGCTGGAATCGGAAATTAAACATCCGGCTGTGCACAACAGATAAAATGTAATGGCATAATCAAACATATCAGACCGTTACATCAAATTCTCTCATAACTATTGTTAGTTATTTACGGGTTCGCTCAAATCATTTGGTTAAAGTAAATTCGCGAATGTAGTTTGGCGTCAGAAAACCCTAATAATGCTAATTCTCGCGGAAGGAGGACATATGTACCTATTCATAATATAAATTAACTAATTATCTAGTTTAATCTTTAAAAATGTAATGAATACCTACACACATAAAATATATTCATCAAAGTGACGCATACAATTTTTACAAGTCTGAATGGTTTGAGTCTGAAAGTTTTAAATAAAAGACAAATATCTACAATATCTTTAAGAGAAATAATAAAAATAAATAAAAATGAATTCTCGAAATATCTTTATTTTATTTTTATGGTTAAATTAAAAAATTTAATTGTAACCCACCTTTTCAACCACACGGGCCAATTAGAACAGATTTCTCCTTACCATTGTGGTATGTTAAATATTTTATATAAAGTTTTTACAGGCAATAACTAATAATTCTTTTAGCGAAGGTGTCTTTCCTGCACAATTAAAGACAGCAAATATTAAATGATAGTTTAAAAATGGGGCAAAGTAATTAGTTGAAAATTATAGACCAATTTCCCTATTATATTTCCCAAGTTTTAGGAAAATTGTTTGCTAGTAGATTAATCAGACACAAATTATTCAATGAGCTCCAGCTTGGTTTCAGGAAAGGACGTAGCACAGTTACTGCGATTGCGGAGTTCTTAAATAAGCTATATCAAAATATAGGTTTATTTATTTAGCGTATGGCTAACATGGATTATACATCTAAAAGTTAAATTTTAAGATCGAGGCCATTGATCCAGTCTAACGCGGAGTCAGTTGCTTCAAAGAAGTTACTCATTTCACCTTCATATGCTGTAAGGGGGCACTCAGTTGTAATATGGTGAATAGTTTGGCGAGGTTCGGTCCTGTATCAGTCAGTCCCCATTTATAGAACCACCACCACAAATTCCATGGGACGTTTTTATTCTATTGAGTGTCTTCCACTCATGGCGAGGCAGCTCCATTCCTGGTAAGGGTAAGGCAGGATCAATGATATGGGCCGCTTGAGTGGGTTTCAACGCTGCCCAATACCCTCTCCATCTATCACTTGGGTTGAAATCTTCTGCTATAAGTCGTTCTGCTAGCAGTCGTTGAGGACATCTCGACTTCATTCTCGACAGGCCAGCATCAGGAAAATCATTGTGTACTGGAAGATGGGGATTCGATATTATTTTATTATATTCTCTTACCAGGCTTTCCTGTCTCCGGATGGTGGGAGGTGTAAGATGGCTTAGAACCGGGAGCCAGGGTAGAGGTGTACTTTTTAAAGAACTGCTAATTATTCTCGTGGTCTCGTTGAGTTTGATATCGATCTTCTTTGCGTGACAGCTATTTAACCAGACTGGGGCGCAGTATTCAGCTACCGGGTAAACAAGGCTAAGACCTGATGTTCTGAGTGTGGATGCGTTCGCACCCCAAGCAGTACCGCAGAGCTTGTGAATTATGTTATTTCTGGTGTTTATTTTAGCTGCGGTGTTTTTTATATGAGAGTGTACGATCCATTGTTACTCCCAGATATTTTGGGTAAGGATTATAACGTAGTAAGTTGATATTGAAATACACTTGCGGCGCTAGACGTGCTTGTTTATTAATGAGGTGAAAACACGGCACTTCTGTTTTGTTCATATTCGGGATTAGTGTCGGCGAAGTATTTTCCCAACACGGATGGGAGTATACTATTTGTTGCCTCTATGGTTTAACTCCTACATGCAAGAGCCAGGTCATCGGCATATCCAAGCTTTTTTAACTTTGTGTGTGGCATGTCAGATATATACAGATTAAACAAGACACGTGCAAGTACCAATGCTTGAGGCAATCCATTATTAAGATGTCTCATTTTACTCTTGCTCTCTCCTGTTATTATTTGGAAGGGCCTGTCGCAAAGCATGTTGTTTAATAAAGATACTACCCGGCTGCATGGTACTAAGTTGAGAAATTTGTAGAGAAGGCCTCTCTCCAGACTGTATCATATGCCGCAGTCAGGTCCACATACACCACAGTTGTCTTCAGCCGTTTCTGAAACTCTGCCTCAATGTGCGTTGTTAAGGTGAGCACCTAGTCAGTACAACTGCGGTTGGGTCTGAAAACAGCCTGTTCAACGGGTACATGCTTCAATATCAGTGTGCTAAGTCGGTTTAATAGCAGTCTTTCCAGAAGCTTATAACATGAGCTTAATAAAGCTATCGGACGAAAGCTTTCAGGTAGGTTCTTGGGTTTGTTCGGCTTCAAGACTGAAATTATTTTGGATTTCTTGAACTCTGTAGGAATATGTGCTGACTGACTGAGTAGAATTTACTCATCCACATCCTTGCGTGTTTCCCACAGTTCTTGAGGAATTCGGGATGGATTCCGACAAATCCAGATGCTTTGCCAGATTTAGTGTCATTCAGTGCTTTATCTACCTCCTCTACCGTGAATGGCCTGGAGTATTCAGGTTGGTCTGTTGTTGTTTGACGGCGGAGTGTCAGTTGCTTCTTAATGTCTGCATTCTGTTGTCTTGTACTTGGCACCTTAAACAGTGCTACAATTCGTGCAGTGATTTGGTCAACTGATACTTCCAGTGGACCACGAGTGGGTGGGTTAGAGCTGCCTAGTTTCTTCAGGAGGCTCCAAGCTTTCCTACTAGATCTTTTGAAATCCATAAAATATAGATGAGGGTAATGCATGTGCTGCAAATTATGTTGATCTGAGCAAAGCTTTTGACATGGTAAACCATGAATTGTTATTTGAAAAACTATCGTGTTTCGGAATTATAATGGCTTCATAATTACTTAGATAATCGCAGTCGACATGTGCAAATTCATAACATCACATCCAGTAAATGCACTCTAAATACTCTGAAATGTGGGGTAATTGGGGTTATGATCTGTGTAATTTGATCTGACGAGTGTAAATGCAGTTGCAAATAATTTATAAAAGTATGAGAGGTTCCTAAGATCGTGAATTAATCGATATAAATCAACAAAGACAGTATAGCTGACATTCCAGGTAGAGTTCGGATCCCGTGTATCCAGAACAAGAGAAGAAAAGGCTATCGTTAACTTGTTTAAAAAATCTTGGATTAACATTGCAGAACTGAGAAAGAATAAAATGAGAATCAATTTGATGTCTTTGCGTAATAGATTACGCAAGGGTAAATTTATTTATGCAATTACATTAACAAAGCCGTTGCTGTCGGAAAATCATCGTAAAAGACGTCTTGTTGTGTCTTCGAATAAGAATAGTTTCTTGGACTGGGTAAATGATGAAGTTACAGAAACTGTTCAAAAGTAAATACGCATTGTATGTAGTGACGAGAAATACTCTTCCAGAGTAGTAACTAAGACTAATTTAACGGTTTTTGACAAATATTTCATTTTTAAAGCTATTATTATTAAAGCTATAAACACTAACTGATATAATTAACAAAAACCCTGTAATTCGAAAAATATTTCTAACATTAACAAAAAGCGTTTATCTCATGAAAGTCGTCACGTAATACATGTATTAAAATCTCATATTCATTAATGTTTTATGGTAATCTCACACTTGCACGCAAATAGTTCATATTCCATGCACATACTACAGTAATTGTTGAAGTTTTAATATATATTGTTTATTTTGCGAGTATGCAGACACATTTAGTAGTAAATTTACACTGGATTTACAATTGTATATCGCAAAATGCTTTTTAGTTCAAAGTTTACAATTCTCTCATGTAATACATACATCTGATATGCGAAGACAATAGTAACATTTGACTGAAACTTCTACAGTTCCGTAGATAAACATGTATATTATTCAGAGTTGTTTTCCACTTCTAAGTATATTTTGAAAAGACATTATTAATAGTTGATAAATACTGAGGAAAGCAGAAGCGGTGTTATAAAAAATAGGGTTTTAAATAAAAACTATTAAAATTCAAATTCGTCTAAAAAAACTTGGTCAGAAATTCTCTCTATTTCATCTTCACATCTTTCACCCGGTGTGGACTTTAATTTAAATATTTTAGATTCATTTTCTTTATATTTTTTCTTTTTTCTGCGGAATTTGCCCTTCCTTAACTAGACCCGATCCTTGCTTTCGCCATAATATCTCTTTAGACCTCCGCTGGAACTTTTCTAATAAACTCTACATCCTACATTCTTGTTACTATGCTGTTATATGACATTTGCACTAATGACTAAATGATCTTAGTTGCATATTTTCATACATTTCCGTAAGTGGAAATATTCTAATTCTGTTCCATCGTACCGCTCTCTTTAATTTTAATTTTTTTAAATTTTTAGTGACTGTTAAAGCCTAAGAGTTACTGCAATATATTAAGATTGGAACAATAAGCAACTAAATTATGTTTCTGTTTTAAAATACCGTGATATCATGAAGTTTCTAGGACGAAGATGGCTTTGTAATATTAAATTGTATGTCTGAACTTAAGTTAGGAACTATAACTCTGTTTTGTAAATTATTTTGACAGTGACATTATCTGTCATCCATTAATGTGTTAGAATTGCTGAAAGCAAGTTTGAACGTCGAGTTTGAAACATAGCACATTCGAGTAAATTCAAATATGGTTTACAATATAGTGCAAAAAGCGTACATAATTGAAGCCTATTTTCGGAGTGGAGTGCGAATTGATGGAATTTGGGTGTACAGTCAACGTGCATGTTTGGATGATTTTAGAGAGCACTTTCCAGAGTTAGCTGTAATTCCCAAAGTTTTTTATAATTGCCTTTCCAATTGTGTTGGTGTGTTTCGTGAGACTGGTTCTGTGGGTCATAAATCACGTACTGGTAGACCAACTGTTCGTTCGGAACAAGTTATAAATGATGTTCGTCAACGTATGGTAAATGAACCCACAAAACCTTTGAAACGCCTTTCTCAAGAGATTGGACTTTCTTATGGAACATGTCAGAAAATTGTAAAGAAAAACTTACACATGCATCCGTATAAGATGCAATCACATCAGGCTATTTTGCCGGTAGACTACCCTAGACGTCGTGCGTACTGCCAGTGGTTTGCAAATAACTTAATAGAAGATGATGACCTGCTAAATTTGTCATTTTTCTCTGATGAAGCATGGTTTCATCTTTCGGGGTATGTCAATTCCCAAAATACTCGAATGTGGAGTAGTGAAAATTTTATTGAATCGTTTCTCCATAATGCGAAACTTGGTGTTTGGCTAGCAGTTTCTCGCCGCAGAGTTGTTGGCCCTATATTTTTTAATTTCACAATTAATGCTGAGAGGTATAGAAACATTCTGAATGAATTTATTGAACAGTTGCATGATGATGAATTGCAATATGGATACTTTCAACAAGATGGTGCAACGGCACACACAACACGAGAAAATATTGCTTTTCTTCGTGAGTTTTTTGACGATCGGATCATAAGTTTACATACGGAAGTTAAGTTTCCACCGCGATCACCTTGTTTGACAATTATGGACTTTTTCGTGTTTCCTCACCTAAAGAATAGAATATTTAAAACTCCTGTTGCTAATTTGCAAGATATGCAACAAAGAATTATTGACGAATGTGCATTAATAACGCCCGCAATGCTGCAAAATGCCTTTAACAGCATGAAAAGGCGTGTCACATTAGGAATTGAAAATAACGGACAACAATTTCAACATTTGCTTTAATTTTGCCTGTTTTTATTAATAAAATTTTGAATACAAGCTGAGCTTGTTGTTTTATTGTATCTTTATTAAATTAAATGACATATTTATTGATGTCACGATGACACTATCAAAATAATTTTCAAAAATTAAGGTTAAGTTACCAGTATGATAATATGGATAAAGTTCAGACATATATTTTCTATTTCAATGCCATCTTGGACCCAGAAACTTTATGATATCGCGGTATATTGTTTTTAAAAAGGACTAGTTCAATGCCCAATAAAGGTTTTCTCAGCTGTAAATCCTGCTGTCTATTTTTCCATTCAAATTGCTTTGGTATTGATTTTATTAGGTACTACCGCGGCATTTAAAAATCGGACACTTAATTTGCTTGATTTGAATATGGCTTTTTAAGAGTAAATATGTAGGTATTCTAACGGGTGTTCAGAAACATTCGAAGTCAAAGTAGTCCTTGAAAATATGAAGTCATGTCTGAGATAGATTGATACATTTACTTAATACAATTTTATAGGTTATCAAATTAGTATCTTCGATATTAGCTGACAATTTTTGACAGACAACAGTTGACATTTAATAATTATTACAAATCAGATACTTAAGTAAAGATATACAATTTTTTGTTCAGAGCACACTTGACTTCGAATGTTTCTGAACACCCGCTATTTACTATTTACAGATCTGTCAGTGTCATATTCAGTTTTGTCAAAATATAAAGCTAATATGCCGCATTTGAACATTCAAACTAAAACTCAAATAATTGCGTTACTAGAAGAAGGATGGTCAGTTAGACGATTAGCGAATAGATTTCGCGTGGAGAAGAGTACTATTTCGGATATCGATTAAATGGTTATTGATAGAAAACGAGGCTCTTGTGGTGTACGTGTATCAACTTCGAAGCAAGATGAAAATCTTATTAATTATAAGAAACTATTCGTTCAAAACAATAGTAAATGCAGTGACCGAAATACATTTCCCCGGTTGTGTCCGCACAGCAAGAAAACGGTTGAGATATATTTCAGACTTGAGAAATCGGGTGAATAAAGAAGTAAGAATTGGTTTTGCGTTGAAATTTATGTCGCATAATTTTTTCATATGAAAAAGTTTTTCAGTCATCTCATAATAGCTGAATCCGCGTTTATAGACCATTTAATTCACGATTTGAAGAAAAATATACTCAAAAATCACAAATGAGCGGAAGATTCTCGGTAAACGTCTGGGCCTCGATTTACGCACATGAGTCAGGTGCTTGTTGGATTATATGGGAAAGATGTAATAGTAACAATTATAGTAGAATATTAGAAAATATTTTTTACCTTCGGCAGAAATTATTTATCTGAAAGAAATTTCATTTTTCAACACGACAATTGTCCTGTCCACGCGGCAAGAATCGTTTCTCAGTGGTTTAGAGAAAATAATATAGAGTATTTGACGTGGTGTTCTAGAAGACCAGATCTGAACCCCATCGAGAACGTGCGGGGATATATTGTTAAAACGATGAGCAGCAGTAATTTTACGATAGTAAATGTTCAAGAATTATCTAACAAGATCGAGGATATTTAGAATGATCTGTGACTAGAATTTATACATAATGTTATAACATCGATTCCTAGACGTTTATAAGAGGTACTAAAGATAAATGATGCTACAATAAAGTATTAAAAATTAAGACCAAATATTTGTATTTCTCTGATTAATTAATTCGTCTTTTTCGTTTATTCACTCAGTAACACAATTTAAAATAACATAATCTTGCGTGAGAGGTTAAGATAAATGTCACTATGCTGTCATCTATACAATAACTCAATTATACAAAAACCGAATTACAATGCTTAATTATAGTGAAAATAAATATATAATCGTCCGGATTTCAAATGCCGCGATAGTACGTTTAATTTAAATTTAGTCATCCTTTTATACCGAAAAAGCTGTTTTTTTTACAGTGTATAAAAATCATTTGGAAAAATAATAAGATTAATTAATCTTATTATATATATATAAAACTTACTGGTGGAATTCCACCCAGTTAAATTTCGTATGTTATTGTCATCTTACCATTCCAATGTGATGTGACCTGGTCCCGGAGGGCACATCGCTGCGTTAGTACGCAGGTTCACCAATATAATAAATAATAGACGGTCAGCGTTTGGATAACGATATATAATTAATTAACACCATAACAAAGATTTAACAATAATAATATAACATGGTAAAGATGAGACACTAGTCTTAAGGAGGATTTCTATGATACGCTCTCTCGGACTAGTCCCTGTCGGGCTCTCTGTGTCTCTGGCTCGAGATCTAGTAGGATCTGATTATATATCCGAGCGTGTCCTCCTTTAGCCTAGTGGCCTAGTTACAAGATCAACAAAGTGGTGAAAGATTGTAACATACCGAGGTCGTGTTTGGACGCACCGAGGTCGTGTTCGTATTCAATCGAAACAAGACCGGGGCCGTACCTTGAAGGAGATATGTTTTCAATACATGACCCGGTTTGGTTACCGCATATTCCACCCGGCGAGAAAGAAAAGAAATGGCCTCTGAGCCGTTTTTTGCTTTTCTTGTGTTACATATATACATATCTAATTATATTTCCTTATATATTATGTGCAGATATAATGTACATTAGTGAGATATATTTATCTATTATCTAATTATTCAACATCTTCTATAAACTTCCTTATATACTATGTGCAGATATAATGTACATTAGTGAGATATATTTATCTATTATCTAATTATTCAACATCTTCTATAAACTATTATCTATACATTACAAAGGTTTTATATAATAAAAGTTCTGTACAACATTCTCTACAAAAGTTACATTAAAAGTATTATTATTAAAAAGACTTGAAATTTATTACAATTATAAATTAAAATAATTACAAATGGTACATGATCAACTGTAAATAGTAAATTTTAAATTGTAAATGGTAAAAGGTAAAAGGGCCGTTGTACACTGTCTCAAGTTTGTTCTCTGTTTGTTTGTTTAAATTTTATCTCCATAACATGTGGTAGTAATTTGGAATAGTTGACTTATTTCGTAGTTTGTAATTCTTGTCTTTCCTTAATTTTTCGCATTCGATTCTTTGTCTTCAATTCTTCATGTTTGCTTGACTGTTTGTCTTCAATTCTTTATGCTTGATTGTTTGTCTTCAATTCTTTGCGCTCCCCTTTATCATATTTATTTTAAAATAATTCAACTCTCTTTCTTTTGCTCTATGGCAAAATTATTTTAGGAAATCACTGATTCGTGGATTATCCTGGACAACACATATTTCGTGTATGTCACGTTCTGCGAAGCAATTCTTGACTACAGTAAGGGTGCACGTACTGCGGTAATTTCCCTTATCCTGTATGCCCTTTTCTTCAATGCAGAAATTCTAGAGACCAGTTAACAATACACATTTTTGTTAAAACTGCATTCTCTTTTATAAAAATTGTGAGAGCGTCTTTGTTGTATAGGACCATTTCCTTGAAGTGCATGCTTGCTTCATTACGACTCTGGAGCGAATTGAAGTTTTGCCTTTTTCATCACTTGAAATTCTTTTGATTCGGCTGGTTTCCTTTTCAACAGTTCCATAACCCTAAGATGATCTGTCCTGAAGTTGGCGGAATCTGTAGCTGTTGTCGGTTTCGTAATGGTACGATCGATAGGTCTCTGCCGTCGATTGGACCCTTGACGTGATAAGGATGCTACCGGTCGTTCCGTTACTAGCCTTTACATCATTGGAATCAACTTCTTTTAGTGATAAGACGTTTGCAACAAAATTTTTGTAACTCTTTGTAAATAATAATTAAATCATGCTCCTCGTATATTAATCTGAATTCTCTTTAGTTTGCAAAACTTTATAAATGCGTTAGACATACTTTTTGTTCAATGTCACGGAGTGTAATCGTTTAGAAATAAATGATGTCGTGCATTTTAGACGAACTTGGCCTTGTCAATATCTAAACTAATTTTGTAAGTGTTTCATTGATGTTTGTTTCCGTATCGATGTTTATTGATTCAACTAGTTTAAATACACATGTTATTGTTTATACACTTGCTTGGATAAACAATTTTGAAATACTAAACTTGTTGTGTGGCGCCTATTTAAAAAATAATAAAACGTATGCATTTTATTGTATATATGCAATGAACGTAAGTGAATTTATGAAAAATATAACGTGTTTTTTTCGTTTTAGGTAGGCGGCTTTTCTTAAAAAAAATGTGTATAAATTTCTATATTCTCGTGTACGATGGATAACAAACTTGCGACATGTTTTTGAATTGAATTTTTCGGCGATAATGTAATGTTTACAATTACACTATATTAATTTTAAATAAACTTGACCTTAAAAAAAAGAAACGGTGCTACGCTCTTTACATACTACATTTTGTTGGCGTAAGCAGAAATTATTACACATATTATGCATATGCATCAAACTGATATTATTCTTTACAATATAAAGAAACATTTTAACTATTGAAATATACACAGTTTATGTATAAAGAGTCTATGCATTGTTCAGTCCCTTTTACGCACTGTAATTGTCTTTACTATAAAATACCTGTTTCTTCTCTTGAAGTGGTAGAGAGTGGCTGGGGCTGACCTGTGAGCGGCTTCCGCTTGCTCCTGGCTGAGGATGACTTATTCTTCCGTCGCGTAGTTCCCATTTTGTTTATTGGCTTACCATATTTTCGATGATTCGTTCCAGTCTTCCACTTACTTTATTCAGCCTTAAGTGGCTGGCAGGATCGCCATGTGATGTGACCTGGTCCCGGAGGGCACATCGCTGCGTTAGTACGCAGGTTTACCAATATAATAAATAATAGACGGTCAGCGTTGGGATAACGATATATAATTAATTAACACCATAACAAAGATTTAACAATAATAATATAACATGGTAAAGATGAGACACTAGTCTTAAGGAGGATTTCTATGATACGCTCTCTCGGACTGTCGGGCCCTGTCGGGCTCTGTGTGTCTCTGGCTCGAGATCTAGTAGGATCTGATTATATATCCGAGCGTGTCCTCCTTTAGCCTAGTGGCCTAGTTACAAGATCAACAAAGTGAAAGATTGTAACATACTGAGGTCGTGTTTGGACGCACCGAGGTCGTGTTCGTATTCAATCGAAACAAGACCGGGTCGTACCTTGAAGGAGATGTGTTTTCAATACATGACCCGGTTTAGTTACCGCACCAAGTTTTACTTATTATACACTAAATATTTTCAAAAAAAATTGGAATTCGTCTTCCTGTCACCATATCTGCCATATCTTGCGAATTTAGCCACTAATACGATATATTTACTTTCGTTTCGCGATAGATGTATTGCAATAAAGGGCAGTCTTTCCACATTCATTCCTTAATATTACAAAGCCATAGTTTTCTCTTGTGTCCTACACTTCATGTCTGAAACAAGAAATTTTCCTCGTCTTAATTAATGTGTAATACATTATTCATCATTTGAGCTTTTTTCTGGATCCAACATACAACATTATGCAATACATGCACATCCTAATGGCTTGGAATTCTAAAAACTAAACATCAACATCCTAATCGCTTAAAATTCAACAAGAGGCTAGTACAAGACCTCAGTACATTTTTGACATATGAGGATAGACGATTTGAAATTACATGAAATTTGTCTTGCATATATAATGAAGCCCAATCTTAATATTTCTTAACGTTTTTGGAGTGGTTAGTTCCTTAAAGTGATTTATTTACTTAGAGAGTTAAATGTGAACATATCTTCCCAAATATCTATAGCGGTTGATATTGCTTAAAATATTCACGTATATATTGACTAGGCAAATAATAGATTTTCTGCAAAAGAACATTGTGTGTTTACATAACATATTAAATCATTTTTTACCTACCTTTAACATATCCTTTAAGCATCATAGTTTATAGTTAATTTCAATAATAATTACGGTATCATGTACGTACCATATATAGGGCGGGCAAGAAATACCGTATATCGCTTGTAACTTTTTAATGAGCAATTTAATTAAAAAATTTCTTTTACAAAAGATAGTTCATATTATATTTAGCATCAATTGGTAGCATTAGTTTTTTTTGAAGTTCACTATTTTAATGCAAGGCCAAGTAATTTTTTTTTCCTAATTGGCGTCATGTATTTTTTTTACATATTTAAAAGACATTTTTCTCGTGAATATAATGGTATGCAATTTCTAGGGGGTTGTACCAGATAATTTTCAAGAAAATGGTCAAAAGCATTTATGATTCCTAGTGACAGCTCAGTTGTGTTGATTTAATAAATTATTATTCTGTTTTAAATGTTAACATGACATAATTATGAAAAAACTTGACATTCACGCGTCATTCGATAAAATTTTGACATTTATTCGGTTCGAAAACGTTAATTTATGTAAAAAATGGAAAAATAATCAGAAAAAGAACGAATTGAAGTTTTAATTATGGTTGGTTACGGCAGCAGGAAACGTACGCAAGCTGATGTACGTAATTTATTTAATAATGAGTATCCTGAGGGGATTTCAATTAACAAAACAACTGTAAGTCGTATTGCAAAACGGTTTACCGCGTACCGTTAAACACGCTCCAAAAACCAGCCGACCAAGAACAGTAAATGACGAAGATAAGGCTCTTAACGTATTAGTAGATGTTGCGGAGAATCCCAAAATTTAAACCCCAATTATAGTTTCAAATAATGATATGTGCTCCACCTAATTTTGGAGCAGTAGTAAAACAGTACTTAAATGAGGTGTTTCTTGACAGGTGGGTTGGTAGAAGAGGTCCTATCGAATGGTCTGCTAGGTCTCCAGATTTAAATCCTTTGGATTTTTTATGTGGGGCCATTTAAAGACTGAACTTTACCGACCCAATAATCTTGAGGATTTACAGCTTAGAATTCAGACTGAAGTCAATAGGCTTTCACCAATTGCACTCAAAAATGTTGCAGGGGTTTAGAGACCGACTAGGTCATTGTTTGGCAGTAAATGGTGTCCATTAGTTCACCGTTTTTGTTTGTATATTACAATAACATATTTTAACAATGGTTTTTTTTGTTAATTTCATTAAAGTTTCATAATTTAACAATAATAAAGGTTTTTGACCACTTTCTTAAAAATTTTCTTATACAATCCTCTATAAATTGCATATCATTACGCTATTTAAGAAAAAAAGTTAGTTGGCCTTGCATTAAAATAGTGAACTCAAAAAAAAACAAATGCTACCATATTATATGAATCATCTTTTGTATAAGTAATTTTTTGATTAAATTGCTCATTCAAAAGTTGCAAGCGATATACAGTACTTTTTCCCCAATTTATCTAACCACTTTTATCGCTTTACTATTGATGATTTGGCGACCTTTTGAATACGTATTAAATAGCAAATGAGAAGAGATCAATGCCTGACAAACACTCAAATCTATTTTTATATATTCTAAAATTCTTGCAAAAATACTCTGATTCCAGTACAAATTTCGAATTATTTTTAGATGCTTTGCATTACCTAACCTCGTTTAATGATTTTGTAGGTTTACCCTATATGGCCGAAATCTTTCTGCAAGCTAGAATACAAACATATACGATTCTCGAATTGAATATCTCTCTGTCCGAACATTTTCTGCTGGCTGAACATTTATTTAAATATTCTTCACGTTTTATTTTTATTCGATTAAAAACTACTTGCACTAAATTTTTTGCGACATGTCTAATCAAACTAATAGTTGAATCTTATATTAATATTGATCCCTATTTTAACAGATCTTCCAGGATATCACCAAGCCTCACAGTGTTAACGGAGCAGGTGAACAGAAGGGGGCGTGCGGAAGATCCTGCTCCGCCCCCCACGGGCCCACGAGGCTCTAGATCATCTCGTAGCGGAAATAATGGTGGAGGCGGAGGACCCCAGTTTCAAGACTCGAAGCATGGACAATGGAAGCGATATACGGATTCACCTGGAGTCGGAAGTCCGCCGCCACCACCTCCAGCGCCAGCACCTTCCAGCCCTTCCAGTTCGAGACGCGAAAGGCGAAGCAGTCCGCACGGCAGTAAGGACAAGAGCAGCAAAGCAAGAGGAGTACCGCAGAGCTTTAGCTACGTAAAAAGAAGCGGTAATAGTAACGGAAATAATCCTACTGTAAATGGAAATGCTCAAACGACTGCAGGTAATTCAAATTATCGAAATATAACGTGACTATTATTAACTTAAATTTGAAATAGATTTCCTTTAACCGTTTTGATTGATTTCCTATATTTTTTTTAATCTTCTTTATTCAATAAAAGTTCAGGATTCACAAAGCTAGTACATGTAATAATTCGTTTTACTTTTTCTTTTTTGTTTTTTTTTCTATGATTTTTTCCGGTATTTCATATGCGACGTATTTTTAGATTATTTTAAGATATTATATGTATTTATAACTACACTACACACTGTGTTCAAAAAGGAATCTAAGTCTTAATACAAAAAGGACACTGACCAATTATAATAGTTCCAGTCATTTATTTCAACAATTGTTGAAAGAAGTTTGTTCCCTCATGCTCGATACAACATCACCTGGTAGGTGCAATGATAAGTTAGATCAGCCATGTCAAACTCAAAGTCACTGGTGGCCCAAAACCATGAAGACCGTAGACTATGGTATATTCCAAAAAGAGAGAGACAAATTTCTGAACAGACCCCCAGCCCTAATTACAACCTATACATTAATTTTACGCGTTAAATTTAAATTTGAAAATCTGTCTGAAATATGAAGTCTGTAGCAAATTGTATATGGATTGTTCAGGGATAAATCCACAGTTAAGACAGCAGAATGGTAAATATAGTAATTACAGCACATGAAAATAAGTAAATTTGTCTAAAACACACATGTTATTTCATACATGTTATTTCATTTATTTGTGGAAAAAAAAAGGTTAAATAGTACATGTCCTTACTGATAAACATTGTATGTAATGCAGCAGGAAATAGCTTAAATTCAGTGTATGGCAATTAATTCCAATTAAAACAGATTAACAAGTTAATAACAAAAATATCTTATTTTATTAACTATTTGAAGATTGTTGAATTCAGTCTGATGTTGGTGAAGAAATGGAATCATCACTACCACTGTCGTCTCTAAGAGAAATTATGAATTGTTCTATAACTTCATCGATAATTCCGTCAATATCTTTCATCCGAGCTTTTTCTTTAATAACATGATTTATGCATTTTTGCCAAGTTGTTGCAATTACATTATTGATACCATTATATAAAAGTTGCTTAACTTCATTTAGTTTAAAAGTTCTGTTTTTGCAGCTACCTCATTTTTGATTTATGCCCACATAAGTTCAATCGGATTCAGCTCGCAGCGGTATGGAGGTAAACGAAGAACAGCCTTGTTTTTTGACTTCGCAATTTCATCGATTACATATGAATTGTATTTACTTTTGACCATATTTACTAAGTTCAACAATTCTGCTCTAACCATATCCTCCTCATACGCTATCCCCTTATTTCGTAACCAATTTTCTATGTCTGCTTTTCTCCACAATGTTGTTGGTGTCTTTTCACCCATGGGTGCATTATCCATCACTACGACAGCATTCTCTGGTAGATAAGGTAATATATTAAAGAATCCTCAAACACTGTGGTATTCATTTCCTCATGATAATCAGAAGTTTTCTTCCCCTCAAACAGTAACAAACCATTTTCGATGAAACCATTCGAACTGCCAATATGTAATACTATCAGGTGACGTCCCTTACCAGACGGATTTTTTAATCCTGTTGAAAGTCCCTCCACAAAGGCCTGTCTGTAGCTTAAAACACTTGTGTTCATCCATATCTTCTGCACTGTATGGCCCTCATTCAACCAGGTTTCATCTAAATAGAAAATTGGTCTATTCTGGGATCTGTATAATGAAATATCTTTCAGATATTGTCGTCTCCATCTTACGATATCATCTCTGTCAGTAAGAACACTGTTTCTGTCACGTTTAAAGTATCTGTAATATTTAGCATAGTTATATTTAGATATATAAATATACCTACTATAAATATTCTCACATAAAATTTAGTTGCTTCATTAAGCGGTACAATGTTGAACAACTCATATTTGGCAGTTTGCTACTAGTATTCATTTGAGCCAGCACTTTATCTTTTGTCGAAACATGTCGTGAGCAATTTGACGAACAGCAGTTTTGACAGCCTCATCCAAAGATTGCAGTACAAAATGTCTACCAGTTATCTTTTTTGACTCTGAAGTTTTCCCTGTTTTCTTGTATTCGTTGATAACCCGATATACTGTCGGTCTTGAAATTCCCACAATCATATCTTGTAAGACGGAGATATATATGTAACATATATAACATGCAACATATAATATGTTGCACTCTCTAAAGTTACCTAGTACTTAAGAAATCTGCTTAATCATGTCACCTTTTCTCATATCGGGTGCATCCGTCATAAGTTGTTTATAAGCATTTATTCCTGTTTGCTTTTCAGCACTACTCAAATGGCTTCCTTTTTTTCGTTTCCTTGGAGGAGTGCTTTTAGCAGCACTGGTGCTGGGTTCTGCGTCCATATTTGAAATCAACAGCTACAAAATTATAATTTTACAAGACCTGAAATTCTCTTATTGCTTATTACTTACATAATCTATTAATCTTCAAATCAAAGCTATAAAAAGAACTAATCTACACCGCGAAATTGTTAAAGTAATATAATAATGATAATAATTTAATAATATGATAAAACTCTAGAAACGTAAACGTAATATAAAGATTTCAAAATATTTGCCAATTGATGGCAAAAAGCGAATGTTCTACGATGTTATTTTGCCTTGCTCTGGACCAATAAGAAACAACTGTCACTTGGATCTGTTCAGAAATTTGTCTCTCCCTTTTTGGAATATACCATAGGTGGGCCGCAAAACCTAATCTTAAAGAAGACAAACTACTGAAAATCTTAAGGAAATTATGTACTATTATAGGAGAAGTATATTTATTAAAGTTTCAATAAAAAGGACATTACAAAAAGTGTACATGCAAACGTTAACTTCTTTTGCCAAATATTTGACATCTTTTGTCCTTAATTAAGTTGTCTATTTGTGGCATGAATTTATCGGTAGAAATAACGTCCGTCAATCGCTATCTTGCGGGAGATTTCTTTCCTTTCATCAAAGAAAATAATTGTTCACAATTATAGGTACTTCCAAACATTGACAAGATTTTACAGGCAAATTTTCTGATTTCTTGGTATTGAACAGGCAAGTTCTTATAAAATTCGAATGTGCCAACACTATCAAATTTTTGTTTTAAATGGGTCTGACACTGAATATCAATCACTTCTATCTGCAAGTGAGGGAGAATTTTATCAATATCGATAGTGAAAAGACCAGTAAATAAAGAAAAATTGTTTTCTTAGGACTTAAAATCCTGAAAACGCTTTTCAAATTCTACCAGAAGGCTTCCCATTTTCTCTGTATACATTTTTTATGAATTGGGACACTTGTACTTTCCTGATACGCCTTACAAGTCGGAAAATGTGACAAATTATCCGCTTCTAACTGTTTTTCCCACAGCATCATCTTACACTTGAAAGCTTTCATATGATCATGCATATCTGTTATAACTTGACGTGGTCCTTGCAATTTTGTATTTAAGTCCGACAAGTGTTTTGTGATATCTACCTTAAATGAAAGATCTTGTAAAAAAGCTACGTCGGATAAGAAGCTGACAATTAGTCCTTTCACATCCATGAGAAAGCGTATTTCTTCTCTAACATTCCAAAATCGATCGAGAACCATAGAACACGAAAGCCATTTCACCTCTGTATAACAAGATGTACTCACTTTCTAAATCTAAATCACGTAAAAACGCAGAAACTGTCGCTGATTCAAACCACATGACCTTATGAAGTTTATCATTTTTTTCACTGATTCTAAAACGCTTTCCAACTTGATCACTTTTGAGCATAAAACTTCTTGGTGGATTATATAATGAACATGATGAAAATCTGGTTTGTCACTGCCCCTTTCTCTGATCTTTGTAATATTTTAATGAAGCCATTATGTACTCCTGTCATGGAAAGAGCCCTGTCTGTTGCAACGGAACACAGTTTTGACAAATCTAAATTGTACTTTTGCAGAAGTCCATAAACAGCATTGAAAATATCCTCCCGAGTTGTTGTATCATGTAATGGTACTAATTCCAGTAATTCTTCATAAACGTTGATATCTCTATCAACAGAACGAAGAAAAACAGCGAGTTGCGCCATACCACACACAAGGGACAAGTCTTAACACATAAATTCGTCATATTTTTACATTGTAAGTCTGATTTCAAATACAAACTGACGTTGGTGACATTTCATAAATTGACAAATATCATTTTATCATGAAGTAGACTTTACAATGTACAAAAATAAGTGTCCATTAAATTACGATCGCAACCGTACTTTCGTCACAGGCAATAGAAAATGAATGAAAGTTTGATTTTGCTTTTACCTGATCACTTATATTAGCACCCAACTCAGTAACTCTTTCAGCGACAGTATTCCGGGACAAGGATATATTTTTAAACACCTTCACGCTCCCGGGACTTACTATTTCTGCGGCCTTTACAAGGCACTCTTTTATAAATTCACCTTCAACAAATGGTTTTGAGTGTTTTGCGATCAACTCTGACAGTACGTAGCTCGCTTGAACAGCAGATTCATTCTCTGGCTTTAGACGTGTAAACATAAGCTGTTGATCTTTTAACCGTGATTTTAACTAATTTAACTTTTCGTTTCTAACCATGCCTGTATACTGGTCAAACTTTGTTTTATGACAATCATAGTGATGTTTTATATTATATTATTTTGGGACACCGACTGTACTGTTACAAATCAAACAAATAATTTTGTCTTTTACTTCACAGAAAAAAAAAACTCTAATTCCCACTTTTCTTGAAAGATACAACGCTCATCTACGAGTTTCTTCTTACTTCCACTTGGTATAATAATAAATAACAAGTACTGTTACGTGTTGTAACAATAAGTACGCAACTGAACTCGCTAGATGATGTTTGGCTTTAGGTAGGTTGAGTACGCGCATCTTAGTTCATCCTCTTGAACATAGATGCCACTATTTGGTCTATTTTATACCAATCAAAACAGTACTTTACTTTCGAGCTGCATAACGGTAAATAAACAAAAAACATTTACTCCCTTATAATTATTTATGATGGTTTTAATTAAAACCAACTTACATATACAAAATATATGTTAGAAAACTTACATTTCTCTGAAAACTGTCTTCTTAATATAGCATATTATAGAAGCTTCAATATAAGTAAATAATTTTAATTAAAACGGTTTTTAGCACGCTCACTGGCCGCATTATCTGGCTGTTTTCAAAATTGATTCGCGCCGCAGGAAAATGCTCAGTGGGCCGCATGTTTGAAATGGCTGACTTAGATAATCTAAAGCTTATATTTTTGTACTCTATAATGTTAAGGTGAAAAAACAAGTATGCAGTAAAAACAAAAAGCAGAATGAAAAAATAAACAATACCAATTCTTTTACTTTTACTCCGAGAAAGAAAAAAAAAGATAATTACGTATTTTACTATTCTAAATATATTTAAAAAAAACATATACCGATAGGTCCAGCCCGCTACGGGCCATAGGCAACAATATACGTATGGAACGTAATGCGATGTGGCAACGTGTGTACGATGCCACTCCGCGTGCGCAACATAAGACCGATGGTCGAGCGCAACAGATTGCCCGTCATTCGTATTTAGCTGTGCATACGTAAAGGTAGTTATCATGTCAGTGTATACAACCGCAGAGAAGGTACAAATAGTTTCGTGGTACCTTGCCGGCAATTCCTGTCGAACAACCGCTGATTTATTTGCTGTAGAGTACGTAAATCGGCCTATTCCTTCGCATTCGACGATTGAAAGGATCGTAAATGCGTTTAGGAAATATGGTTGGAAATTGCCGCAAATGCCAACAAATTGACGAACAGCCTCATATCCCTCTAATACCTGCCGATCGGGAGGAGAGAGACGTGAGGGTTTGTTCGTTAGTTGAAATGGGTGACCTTAAGTTTACACGGCAAATTGCAGACGAAATCGATGTTAGTAGAAGTACAGTAAAGCGGATTCTAAAACGTAACAAATATAAAAGTTACAAAGTTCGAAAGTGCCAGGAGATTTTTCCCAAGGACAATTTTGCAAGAATGAAGTTTTGTGAGTCCGTGATGGAAAAGGCTAACAGAGACGAATATTTTATAAAAAATATTCTGTTTACCGACAAGGCTTCTTTTCCACGTCATGGCAAGCATAATCCCTCAGTCGTGCGATATTGGTCTCGAGAAAATAAACATCTAGCTCGTAATGTTAAAACTCAATACCCCGAAAAACTTAACGTTTGAGCGGGTATCTTGGGTGATAACATTATAGGGCCATTTGTTATCGACGGCAATTTGAATGCAGTAAAATATTTAGATTTGCTGCGAACACGAATTATTCCTGCTGTCCGTCAACTAAACGTCGATTTTGATACAATTTGGTTTATGCAAGACGGTTGTCCCGCGCATAACAGCAGATTAGTAAGAGAGTTTTTAGAAAACACTTTTCCTAATCGTGTTATTTCCGGGAGGGGTACGATAATATGGCCACCTCGATCACCCGACCTCAATCCCTGCGATTTTTATCTGTCGGGTTATGTCAAAGAAAATCTTTACGGTCTTCTAACAATACCGAACTTGCAACAGTTGCAAGTTAAACTGTTTAGAATTTTCGAGACAATAACCCCTAGAAATCTAGAGGGAGTGAGGCGGGAGTTTTACAATAGGCTCAGATATTGTTTGGGAAGAGAGGGCGGTATTTTCGAATCCTATATTGAGTGACTTTCTTAAAATTTAAATTTATTTTGCAGAATTATTGATTTTTTTCTTTTATCTTTTAGAAAACGTTATTGTTTTTTTATTACTTAAAATTACTTTTCCGTAGCAGCTAAGAATACAATAATAATAAATTGGACCTTATTATGTCTGAAACAAATGGGCAAATTACGTATACAGAACGAATATGCAAACAACTATATCCTTGCGCGGTTTAAGTCTTACTAAATTCTTAACTGCAATGTGCTGCAATTGGCGCGTAGAGGGGATTCGCTGTTGCCACTCATTGCTGACTATGGCCCGTTCCGAGCTGGACCTATCGGTATATTATGAACTCATTTTCAGAATTAACATTTTCTTCATGAAAACTCTGTTCATAACAAGAATTGGAAGTAATGACAACATGTCCAAGGCATAAATATTTATCACAGTTTTTACAGCAGTATTTTGTGTTTTTCTTTTGCTTATCCTTTTGGCATGGTTCTTATAATTGTCTTTTCCTGGTATTTTCGGCATTTTCAGGAATTGTGACTACTGATAATCTAGTGTGCGGGATTTGGAGAATTTTTTATTTGACACACGCCGAATCATCTGTTCATTCACTAAATCTTTTGCAAGTTGACGTAAAAACATTCGTCGATTTTTTTATAACTCGGCCATTTCCCGCAAACATGATTTGCGCATTTATCCCAGCAACATTTAACATTGTAAAGAAGATGACCAAAGGCCATCGTCTAGTACTTCGAGCACGTTGTATGTTGCACATAGCTTGTCAACGGTCTCTACACCTCCTTTTGTCTGGTTATAAAATGTTATGATTGCTGGTTTATTGTGGTTACCATACTCCTCATCGATTGCAGCGTCAAAATGAAGATTATAAATTAAAATTACATTTTTTTCCTTTTTTAGAAATTTAAAAGACCATTGTTCCCTCCAGCGGGATTTGTCATTTATTCTTTTTTATGTTCCTACAAAAGATAATTTAGTATCTGCTAAATCTTTCAGAAAAGCAACGTCACTAAATTAGTTATCGGCGGTAATACTACGACCTGTATTAATAATTGGTGCAGTTAGTCATTTTACAACATCTATCGTTTTATTACTCAGTGAAAATAGCCCTTCTGGCTGCGCACCTGCATATATCTCCATATTGGACGTATAAAATATCCTTGAGTCTACTCAAGTAAAAACTTTACTTATTTTGCAGGTTTTGACGACAAATATTGGCGAAATATGCATTTGCCACGAAACGCCTCTAACTTCGCATCAATCACAACGTTCTCCCCTAGAGAGTAGAATTTTTTACAATTCTCAACGAATTTTTCAAAAATTTCTCTTACACGAGAAAGTATATCAAGCTGTTTTCGTTCTGAGCTAGTTTCTCTGTCGTCAAAACTTAGGCATCTCATTATGAATCGAAATCTGGATAAACTCATTGTTAGCCTAATGGTCTCTATACCATAACCGTTTAAGCCCTATAAATCTTCTAGGTTCATGCTAGAATTTCTGTAAACGCCAGCTAAGTATAATAGACCAATGAATACCTCAATCTCAATTAAGTTTGTCTTACGAGCATCTCGACTTGTAGAATATTCTGATGATATAAGTTCGATATATTGGTAAGGATACTTTACTATTTGATTTAATATTGAATCGTTCATGAGGCAAACCAGCTACTATAGATTTGTTTTGGCATTCTTGGAACTGATTACTCCTGAAAGGTCTACCAACAGATTTTGTTTTCACAACTTCCTTCTTGCGGAAAACGGTAATTTTCTCCATGATATGGAGTCAATAACGTTACTCTTTTGTCGTCTATAAGCTATGTAATTTTCACAATCTGATTCTTCGGAGTCACATTCTTCATTACTTTGCTCAGTATCTGAATTTTCTTCTCTAGTCTCAACTTTGTCCTTTTCTTCAAGATCTAACTCATCGGGCACATCTAATTCGTCTTGGTTGTCATCTGATTCGTCATCAAACAGCATTTGATGAATCGCAGCTATGTCATCTTCGTTTTCCAAATTTAAAATCTGTAAAAATCTTAACCAAATTATAATAAATACAGTCGCATTATAACAAATACGGCGAGCACCTCACGTGTGACATATAAGTTTTAGGTGTAAATAATAAACTATAATAAATGAAAATTCAACAGGTAGTTGTACTAGTAACAACCAGCAAGTATAAGAAGAAAAATATGATAAAAGAAAAAACTTACGTCGATTGTCGCAATCACCCGCAAGGTGTTATTCTTTCGCTGACAGAAAGATGTTAACTGTTAAATTTCAACTCATACACCGTTTGTTAGAACGAAAAGACTTAGAAAGATAGAAAATATACCACGCCGCTACTCCCACTCTTTATTTTAAACAAGGGATGATGTGCTGAATATGCACTTCGTATGTGATACACGTGTAATTGAAGGTTAATTGTTAAATAATTTTTTTTTACGACATTGCTTTTTGGGATACTATTGAGGATCATGGTTACTACCCCTTAATCATTTCCAACCGTCTTTATCGCTTTCCTTTCATCAGCAAACAAAGTCAAAGAAAGAGAAAGAAATTACGAGTTTCTAGATTAAGTGATATTAAAAATCAGTTTGAGTCTATTTTGCCGTTTAGTTTATCAGACTTCCGAGATCAACTTATTGTCCACATTTATGATTCCTCCACTAAAAGAGTTCTATTGGAAAAGTTATTTAGTAATGTAATTGATCGATATATTTGCAAACCAAGGATACAGAAAAAGCTGTAGTTAGTACTTATTTTGTTCTTTATTTGAATAGATGTCGTCGCTACAATTGCAGTCGATTAATCTTTCCAGCCTAAAAGCAATCAACTTTCGTCACCTTTAAATATTTATGCAAACATGAATATCAAACCTTTATTTAAAAGGTTACAATTTGTGTCAATTAAGATTAATATTTGAAGACACTATCATCCAGAATTCTTTATAATAATTTGCTTACATCCTTACCGAAGAAAAACATATCTTATATAATGTCAAACAAATATACGAACAATAAAAATTAGTCCTTTTCAATTTTTCCCATTAGAAGAGAACATAAGCTTAACGGGAGCAAAGTGTACAACAAAAACGGAATGTGTATTGGTCAGAAATTACCAAAAAACCTCCCGAAGGTTAAATAAAAATAAATCAGCACCTGCATATTTCTATATCGCGTGACTAATGGATAGAAATATCTATATCGAACTCATTATCACGCATACAGTGAAAATTAATGTATTTCTTTTCATACCGCGCGTGCAATTTAAGATTATGGATACAATGAATAATTCTTACATCAAACAAGCAGCTGTGCATATTCACTATCTGACGGTTATTTAGCATTCTCCACATAACATAATGTTGACGATTAAGAAATATTTAATATATACAGTGTTTATTTAGTTATTTTTGTTTTTAGTTATTTAGTTTTATGTTTTCAAAGCTATTTTTAATCATTTATCTTTTATAATAGTATATTGTGTAACGACTGACGAAAGTAACATTTTTTTAAGCGAGAGAACAGTTTGCCAAACGAGGCGAAGCCGAGTTCGGCAATGTTCGCGAGCTTAAAAAAATGATTTCGACGAGTTAAACACTATACTTTTTATACGACCTCGCCTATGGCATTATAACAAACTTACAAAAATTATGTAAACAAATAACTTTATTTTGAATTAAAAATGACAAAACTCTAGATAATATTTAAATTACTTACAATCTATACAAAATGCAAGATAGCTACGTCAGAATTAAATTACGGACCATCTTCATCTGGAATGACATTAGTTAATAACAGAACCGATGTGGTATCGTCTGCTTCAATAAATAAAAAGTTTGATTGTGAAACTCCCATAATTTTGAATAATTGTTCAAATGTAACAATTAATCAATATTTAAATCGTAAAATTTTGGTCTGTATTTGACTTTTGTTGCTCAACATATCCCTCTGCAACGGCACTAGACTTCCAACTGCCATGTCGTTTTAGTTGAAGCAGCTCACCTGCATCCACTAGGAGCGTAGCGGAAGTTCTGCAAAAGCTATGCCCGGTATATTGTTGATGAATAGGCAAATTTAAATACTGAGCTATTTCCATAGGAAGTTTACTAAATTTGTTAATTCCGGCAACTTGTCTACTATATTTTCCATTCTGATAGTTAATAAAGAATCTTGAATTAATTTGATCCATATTTAGTGGACGAACGTTCATATATTTTTAGAAATTTCAAAAAAGTATGCAGAAATATAAAATGAGCTACCTTCGTCTCTGTGTTAGGTATTTTAACGAGAAGTGTACTTCCAGAATCATTTACTGTCAAATCTCTTAATTCGTGCCAGCGACACGCGCCAGAAATTCCAAAAATTAAAACAATCTAAAAACATTTGTACCACTAAGTAATTGTTAAAACAATACGTGGTTTCCTTACTTTAGTCATTAAATATTTTGAGTCGAGTGCATTCGTTAAGAACGTGCTTACCTCTTGGTCCGAAAAAGTTTTAGCCTTCTTACTTTTAAAACCATTGGATTTTCGTTTCAGTAAAGACCGTAACTTGGGATACTTACTAATATCGATATTTTTTATTGATAATGTTCTTAACATAGAATATATAGACCATAAGATCAATGGCTTCAAATTTTCCCAAAATTTTTCAAAATATGCAAGCAGCACAACTTCTGAATATGAATTTACGCTATTATCAGCCCTCTATTCAATGAATTTTACATAGACTTCTTCATACCTCTTTCTCGATTTTTCTCGTAATAAGTCGGCATAGGTTTTCCCAGCTTCAATTATTATTTCTGGTGGTCTATTGGGAATATCAAAATCACTTTCTGAATCAGAAATCATGGTAAAGTTTCAAACAGCACAAACTAACGTTATTTAAAAATGACGAGATACAGCGACAATAGGCAACTAGACGCAGGTGAAATTTAGTAAGTAACATTTGTCACTAGGGACGAAACTTAACGTTTTGGGATTTTCTCTCACTAGTGACGGAAATCAAGTTTTCGCTGCAATATTCGGTGACGAAAAATGTCTTTTTATAAAGGGTCGTAAAAAAATATTTTATAAACCTTTAAACTGCACTTCATTTATCCTAAAAAATCCTGAAGGTCTGAGTTTGTAAAACCCACTAAATAACAAATTAAATAATTTATGGTTAGGATTAAACTATACTAAATTCAGTATATCATAATGATACTGTAGAGCTTAAGCATGAATAAACGATTTTTCTCTCAAATATTACACAATAAATGTTCAATTCTCGTCTACCTGTAAAATGTGAGTTACAAAACCAACATAACTATTCTACATCAAATAAAGCAAATAAACTAAAATAAAGAAAGTTATATATCTGCTCACTTTACTTCTCTGGATCCGTATTTATTCAAGGGAACCTCAATAGCCGACGCAAAAGAAAGCAACTAAGGCATTGGACATTATTTTACTTTTCAACGTGATCTAATAGTGCATTTCGTATATTGACGACGAAGAACCTCGATTCGTTTGAAAAACATCATTTTCTTGCCCAATCAGCCATTGAATACCGCAAATTTTTGTGAAAATATGCGGGAATTATACTTTTGACTATGGATTAAAGTGATGGGTTCTTCCGTTACAAAATCTATCTAAAAACTTTTCGGGATCTATATCAATTATAGCTGAATCTATCTCAGAGGTGGTGAAATTTTTTTTCAAAACTGCCATCTGAAATCTCACATGTTTCAGCTATTAATTATATGTACTGTAATTCTTCCCGGTTATTGAATATCTTCAGAGATATATTTCTATTTTCAGTTCTCCCGTAGCGCATATTCAAGAAACGTATATTTAATTCCTAATTTGAAATCCCGAGATTAGTTTTTAATTTCTCGGTATAAAAGTATAGAACCACCCGATATATCTCAGCCATGTCATTATGAATTTCTTGAAACAGTAAACCCGCTTGGCAAATATAATTTATAGCGGGTCCCATTTCAGTGGAATCCATTCTTGAACAAACGCAGACAGATTAAAATTAGTAAATCTCGAATACAGCAATATCAATGAATGTCAAGTCCACAAAACATTCTTTCCCTTTACCGATTAAAGGCTACTTTGTTAAAAACAATAATTCGTGAACTCTTCTCTTAGTACTTGATACAATTTTCTACTTCAAAATGCAATTACAAAAGACACAAAAAACCTTTCGTTATGTACAGAAATTGGCAAAAATTGGAACTTAAGAAACAAATAGATTTAATAATTGAATTAGAGAAAATAATTAAATAAAGAAATACACCCCCCCCCCCCTCTCTCTCTCTCTCTCTCTCTCTCTCTCTCTTTCTTTCTGCCTCTCTTTCTCTCTCTCTTTTTCTCTCTCTCTCTCTCTCTCTCTCTCTCTCTCTCTCTCTCTCTCTCTCTCTCTCTCTCTCTCTCTCTCTCTCTCTCTCTCTCTCTCTCTCTCTCTCTCTCTCTCTCTTTCTTTCTCTCTCTCTTTCTCTCTCTCTTTTTCGCTCTCTCTCTCCCCCTCTCGTAAAAATTTTAATTACTTTATTTTAATAAAAATATATTAAAGACAATATTCCTTAAAAAACTTGAATTGAGTTTTATACAATCTTAATACACTAAATACTCTTTACAACAATAAATTGTTTCATGTTTCTTCGGAGTTAAAAGTAGATATATAGCTTCAAATTCACACACATTTACATATACGTATATGTATAACAATTTTTAAGGATACTGGTAGAGATGGCTTTCACTCATCTACTGTATTTGTTGTTCGCATCTCGATGCGTGGGATATTGTGTCTGAACAAACTCTCACTAAAAAAAAACTAAAATAAAATGCCTTTCACTGTCCAAGAAAAAATACAAATTGTATTATGGTATGCGAGGGTTAATTCATATAAAGACGTACAAAATTTATTTATAACAGCATACGAAAACCGTACGCCTCCATCTGTGTCAGCTATCCATAAGATTGTAAATACATTTCGTACATAGTAAAAGAAGCCGTGTCGTCCCAGAAGAACAACACTTAGAATGTTGTTTCGTTTTTCTTATAAGAATTTTATTTAATTTTCATTAATAATAATTTTCATATTAAATACGAATCGAAACTGACGAATGTTACATGTACACATGTACATGTAAATATGCGTGCGCTAGTGTGTGTAATACGCTTCGCAATTTCCACCGTTACTTCAGTTAATCTATACAGTGTGGTCATAAAGTTTGGAACCAAGCTTATAACCGCATTATTTTTCATTTTTAGGAAAAACGCTCGGACAGGTAAATTTTTTTGAAAAAATGATATAAATTTAGAAACAAATACGAAAATTTTATTTTTGTACAAAATTAAAATTAAATTAAAAAAAATACATCTGAACTTAAATTTATTGTAACAGTTAACGTAAATTTTCAAAATGGACCCCACCAACCAACTGACACTGTCCCAGCCGAATGTAAACACTTCGTATACTCGCCTCAATTATGTCTGGGGATATTTGTGCAAGTTCTACGCGAATTCGTTCTTTTAAATCTTCTAAATTGTTCGGTTTGTTAAAATACACTTTCGATTTCAAATAACCCCACAAAAAGAAGTCTAACGGAGTCAGGTCAGGAGAACGAGGTGGCCATTCTATGGCGCCTCTCCGTCCAATCCATTTATTGGGAAATATTTCGTCAAGATAGTGGCGAACCTCTACACCATAATGGGGAGGCGCCCCATCTTGTTGAAACCAAATATTTGGATGGGATACATCACCATCCTCGTGATTTGGGAAAATAACAGCGAGCGCTGGAACCAGTTCAAATCTTAAAAATTCTAAATATTGCACAGCAGTCAAATTTCCTTCAAAAAAATATGGTCCTAAAATGCGTCGTCCAATCATTCCAACCCATACGTTAACTTTTCCTCTGCGCTGAGTATGACACGCTTGAGTCCAATGCGGATTGTTCTGCGACCAATATCTGCAATTATGTAGGTGAAAAGATCCATTTAGACAGAACGTAGCTTCATCTGAGAAGACGATGTTTTCCAAGAAATTTGGATTTTGGTCACAACGTAACATTACGTCTTCGCAGAACTGCCGTCGACGATCTTCGTCATCCTCATGTAATTCCTGTACAAGTTGAACTTTGTAAGGACGATAGTGTTCTTTTTTAAATAAGTTGACGACAAATGAGTGAGCCACCTGATTGGCTAACGCAAGTTGTCTGGTGGAAACATGATGCCTTTCTTCTACTTCTAGAAGCACATTTAATTTCACATCTTCTCCTACTTGAGGTCTACCTTGCCGTGGTCGATCTTTTACGGATACAGTTTCGGTAAACTTTCCAACTAGTTTTGTCACCGTAGACCTGGTAATTGGAGGTCTATCAGGGTGTTCATGGTTAAACAAATCGCATGCTTCTGCATGCGTTCTTTGTCTGTCCCCATACCCAACTATAATTAAAATTTCGATTCTTTCTCGCTCAGATAAATGTGCCATTTTTTATATTAGCGAAAATGAACAATTTTTACGCAATATCTCAAAAATTTAACGTCAAAAATAGAAGTAAATAATTCAACAATGTTGTCGCCATAGAAACAATTTCAAACAAAAATTTTTGTACATAAATTGTATAAAAAGAAGCAAGAATGTCATAAAGAAATATCTTTCAAAAAAGTGCGTGTTTTTGTTTTTGTAAATTTTTTGCATAGTAACATGAGTACATGTGCTTTTGACGATCCGGTTTGTTCAAGAAGAATATTTAAGTCCTCACACATGACAGAAGTGTGAAAAAAACTTACTTACATATTTCAGTAAATTTTGTAAGCTTAATTAGTTTTTGAAATCTTCAATTTTTGGGCGATAATTTTAATTAAGAAATGTTCTGCCACATCATGTCAATTTTTTAAATAAATTAAACTTATTTGGCCCTTTTTTGTGAAACTATTTAATGTTAAATAAGATTTTTTAATAAGTAATTGGCCGATTGGGAAGACGAATTTCTTTTGACCTGGAGCGAATAACGCAGATTACTATTGTTCGCAAAGCATTTACACTCGGCTGGAACAGTGTCAGTTGGTTGGTGGGGTCCATTTTGAAAATTTAAGTTAACTGTTACAATAAATTTAAGTTCAGATGTATTTTTTTAAATTTAATTTTAATTTTGTACAAAAATAAAATTTTCGTATTTTTTTCTAAATTTATATCATTTTTTCAAAAAAATTGTGATGCAACATACCAATTGTTTTATATCACTATTTGGTGGATATAAAGATCTACCAAAAACGAGAAAAAAATAATATGGTTGCCATTTAAAGAAAGTGTTGATAACGTCATCACTCGAAAACCAATGACGTCATAGAAAAAATTGTATGTCAAAAGATGGCGTTTTAAAAAAGAAAATTTACCTGTCCGAGCGTTTTTCCTAAAAATGTAAAATAATGCGGTTATAAGCTTGGTTCCAAACTTTATGACCACACTGTATACGAAAAGCCATACAGTCGTGATCAAAATAATAGCAAGGCACAACAAAAGCATAAAGAAATTCATAGTATTCTTAAATGATTGAATAGTATGTGTATCTTTATTATCTGCAAGAAAAAAATGCTTAAGTAGATGTCCATAACTAATCTTAAAGTATTGTTATCATATATTAATTCTTTACTAAAATATACATAATTGATAATTAACACTGTCAAAATAATAGGGAATAACACCTTTTAGTATCTTCCTATTAAAAAATAATCGAATCCAAGAAATTTCTGTTTTTATAGGCGCTAATAAACATGCGCATTGCTTTGATCATCAGTCAATGAATGCGTCAAAAAAAAAAAACAGAAAATATCATTTTCCTCAAGTCTTCCACATCCAACATATCGTAGACGTAGAACAATTTCTGAGTGAGGCCCTAGTAATAGTATAATCAGCTCAAACTAAACATAATAAGCAGCCTGACAGAAATCTACAGATAGAATGGAATGGGGCACTACTAAAACAGTGACTTAACCCTAAATATCAAGACATAACACTAGATAATATTTTGACATATAAACGGCAATAACTTTATAAATAGGGGAGCAAACCTAGTGTTCTCGAAACCTCAGTACTCGCCCTCTGTTACTATACCAGTCTGGTATAAATCATTGCATGTAAAACAAGTTTATGTCGCCCGTAATAAGGCGACTAGAATTATTAACAGATGCCTGAAGTTCACACCACTGGATTGGGTTCACCATATATCTGGTATCGCTCCTCCTGGGTTCAGCAGACTTAAATCACCAGAATCGGAACGTTATTTCGCTCACGGTTTACAACCGGCTCATCAGAGAAGTTTCTGGAGAGCGAGGAAAGTCTATTAAGAACAAAAAAAGACAAGTGCCCTTTTGGAGGAAGACTGTAAATCAACGCTGCATGGAGCCGATAAAAGAACTGGTACCATGTTGCGATGAATACTGAGAAACCTGAAGGACATTGAACAGACTATCCACGAGTACTACAAGGTCTGGAGATAATCCCAATAAATGAGGTCACCTGTAGACTCTAACCTCTACTAATGTGCAGTTACACAAACTACACACCTACCCACTGTGTGACTAATGTCCTTTAGAAGACTTTATGGCAGCAAAGCCAAATCCAACCGATGTCATTCATCCGTTTCTGTGCAAGAAATGTTTAGCTACAGTTCCTATTATGCTTATCATGAAGTGCCCTTTCTATATTTGTTGTACTGTAATTTGTACATAGTGTTCGTGTTATGTATCTGTATGTATTGTACGCGTAAATGTTCCAAATAATGAAACTTTGATTATGCTTCTGATACGAAATTAAAATACATTAAATTTTTTAATATCAGCAGTACTTTTGAGTTAAACCTAATATTTATTCTCCGTGGCTGCTAAAATAACAACGTTCTCTCACTTTTTGCAGAATATATTGTTGTTTTTGACATGTTTTACGTTGCTAGTGAGATTATAAGTAAAGATTAATAAATTTCGTTTCCATCTTTGTTAGAATCAAATCAGTCTCGTTGTGTATATGACAATAGTACATAATAAGCTAATCAAGTCGAAATTAAAATTTTTATCTGCACTTTGCCCAAATACCAATTGGTTAACACACACAGTAAAACAATCAAACAGATTTTTTATCAAAACGGAACTAATTTTACACATGTGCACGTATTTTATTTGAATTATAATCGAATGTTATCAAGTCTGTATTTAACTGTTACAGCTATGCCTAATCAATCTGGAAAGACTGCACAGGTTTCCGCAGTTCCAAGAACGAAAGTAAAAGTGTCCGGCGGCACGCAGACTTGCTCAAGTGATTTACAACCGCATAGTAAGTATTTAAATATTTGATTCATTTACATAATTTACTTCCTGTATTGTTCATTTTCAGAAAATCCACAATTCAAAAGTTATTCTTTAACCGGTAATACCGCAAATCAATTGAGCCAGTCTGTACGGGAACGTTTGATGATGGGGTCTCAAAGTTTACCGAAAGGGGCCGGCCAAGACTACGGTTTGGTTATGCGCCAAGCACGGCCTAAGGCCAGCGACGGATCTCTTTCGGACACCCAGGCTATAGAAAACACAAGTCCATACGCACCCTGGCTGAGGCACAGGTAACAAACGATCTTCTAAATAGATCTGCGCATTAATAAAAATTTATTTTGCAGCAACACTTATTCCGTTGCGCCTAGATTGTCAGAAACTGACAGCATGGAAAGTTTATCAAGTCTTCCCGGTCATCGCGGCAGTTTAACACATACGAGGTTGTTGAGAGATTCACCTTCAAGATTAAGTCGCAGCAATAGTATTAGGTGAGTAGTCACTTTGAGAATAATTTAATGATTTGGCCCATTTAATAATTACTGTAAATTGAGAATATAAACCGCACGTAAATAAATTTTAAAAATTTGAGATGGAAGGATACAGATATAATTATATGACATTATGAGATATCTTAGAATTCTCTTACACCTGAATAACCTCAAAATACGCATACCTGATCTAAACGAAGCTGCTGCAATAACTAAACCAGGTCCATGTATTTACAAAACATCTATTTCGTCAACACGGCCTCGGTGAGTTATGATCTTTCACCACATTGTGTTTATCTTGTAACCAGGTCACTAGGCTAAGGAGACACACTCTAATATATAACGAGACACTCAGAGGTCTCGAGAGTCAGAGACAGACAGAGTCACAGTCAGAGTCAGAGAGTTAGAGTCCCTGCAAGACTAGTGCCTCTTTATTACAATGTAGTGTTTGTTATTGTTATCATTGTTATTATCTTTATTAAATTATATGTCGTTATTTAATTGTTATCCCGTCTATTATTTATCATGCTGGTAAACCTCCGGTGTAAAGGCAACAACGTGACCTCCGGGGCCAGGTGACATTACATGGTGTCACGTTCTGCGAAGCAATTCTTGACAACAGTAAGGGTGCACGTTCTGCGGTAATTCCCTTATACTGTATGCCCTTTTCTTCAATACAGAAATTCTAGAGACCAGTTAACAATACACATTTTTGTTATAACTGCATTCTCTTTTATAAAAATTGTAAATAGTAAATCGTAAATTGTAAATTTTAAATAAAAGAGAATGCAGTTATAACAAAAATGTGTATTGTTAACTGGTCTCTAGAATTTCTGTATTGAAGAATTAATAAAGATAAAAATTGTAAATAGTAAATCGTAAATTGTAAATTTTAAATTTTAAATAAAAGAAAATGCAGTTATAACAAAAATGTGTATTGTTAACTGGTCTCTAGAATTTCTGTATTGAAGAAGAGGGCATACAGTATAAGGGAATTACCGCAGAACGTGCACCCTTACTGTTGTCAAGAATTGCTTCGCAGAACATGACACCATGTAATGTCACCTGGCCCCGGAGGTCACATCGTTGCCTTTACACCGGAGGGTTACCAGCATGATAAATAATAGACGGGACAATGATTAAATAACGACATATAATTTAATAAAGATAATAACAATGATAACAATAACAAACACTACATTGTAATAAAGAGGCACTAGTCTTGCAGGGACTCTAACTCTCTGACTCTGACTGTGACTCTGTCTGTCTCTGACTCTCGAGACCTCTGAGTGTCTCGTTATATATTAGAGTGTGTCTCCTTAGCCTAGTGACCTGGTTACAAGATAAACACAATGTGGTGAAAGATCATAACTCGCCGAGACCGTGTTGACGAAATAGATGTTTTGTAAATACATGGACCTGGTTTAGTTATTGCACTGCTCTTTTTAATTAATAATTTAATAAACGCATTAATCCGTTTTGTAAACAAATTTTTGAAATTGATATATTAAATTTATAAAACTTGTTTCTATTAGTACTAATGGGATGATATATTCATTAATTTTCATATAGATGACGCTATTTACAATCATATTTTAGGTATTTGGAAAGACTAATTACATTGTTCCTGGTACCAAAATGAAAGGAAACGTTTTATGGTTATTTAACAATAAAATAATAATGAAATTCGGCGATACATTATTAAATTTTGGTATGTTAAAGCTTAAACACTTCAGAAATTTACAAAGAAATGTTCCAAAACATCGGCGCCCAATAAAAATATGTGGTTGAAAACGATCCTGTGAACATGCAAGACCAATATTGCCTTGGATGATTAATAAGTATCAAAAAGAAAAAGAAAATATTAAAATTGAACGAAGTACTTTAAGTATTTCCAAAGAACTAGCCTGCAATATACTTAGCTAGACTTCAAAAATCTATCAACATCAATAAATCTTGGATTCACTGTTATAACCTAAAAACAAAATTCCAAACTAAGCATAATTGTTCAGCTCTTGGACAGCAATGAGTATGAAATGTGTGTTGCTATATCTGTTGTGTAGAGTGTAAAACTGAGGTGCCCAAACGGTCAATCGCGAAAAAATAAAAAATAATCACTCCACAAATTTGAGTTCTCTCGAACGTCAACTCTAGGCCGTCTCTGTCTCTCATTGGAATTTGCGAGAATAGCGAGGCAATGCAACTGCGCAACATTCGGCGACCCTTCCCAAGTCTTCTCGAATTAGTCAGATTCGTATAAAAATTCGCGACGACGCGACACTATGCTAGTCATAACAACTGAGGATCTGAACGACACGTAATATTTGAAAGGCATAATGCGTGCGGCGAAAAAAAGTAAAACGTACTATTTTAATAACGATGAGATAAGTGTATTTGTCTCATTTATTGATCGTCAGTGAAGTTGCCCCAACCCGGTAACTTAGAAAGGCATTATAAAACCATGCATAAAAGCTATGAAAATGATTTTCCGCAAAAAAATGCGTTAAGAAAACGAAAGGTGGAAGATTTGAAAAGTAGTTTAAAGGGAGAGCAATCCATATTTACTAAGCCAGCGAAGCAATCAGTGGCTGCAACAATCACGTCTTTTAAAATTTCCTACACACTGGCGCAACACAAGAAATCTTTCGAAGATAGAGCGGTAGTAAAAGAATCAGTTGTTGAAGTGGCGAATGTATTATTTGATGACTTCAACAATAAAACCGAGATTATATCTGCTATCAAGGATGTTCAATTATATCGCCAAACTGTTACTAGATGTATCGAAATCATGAACAAAGATTTGGAATTCAAACTAAAAAATGATATTATGGAATGTACATACTTTTCTTTGAGTCCACCGATATGACTGATACTGTTCAATGATGTATTTTCATTCGAATGGTATTTTCTAATATGTCGGCTAAAGAAAAATTGTTACGTTGCTGTCTCTGAAAGAAAGAACTCGCGGAGAAGATATTTACAAAGTTTCCTAAATTTTGTAATACAATATGAGCTACCGGTTTACAAACTCATGTCTATTACAACTGATAGAACACCATCAATTACAGGCAATCAAATTGGGTTTGTTGCATTGTCTCGAACTAACGAAGACTTCCCATTATTTTTCGCATTCCATTACATCATTCATCAGCAAGTTCAATGTTCAAAAATACTAAATATGAATGATGTGGATATTGCCACAAAGAACGTGAATTCATTCCGAGCGCAAAGCTTGCAACGATGCCTCTTCAAAATGCAATTGGAAACTAGCGAATCTGCCGAGCACACTGATTTACTTCTTTATGCAGACATAAGATGGTTGAGCAGCGGAAAATTTTTAGAGAGATTTCAAAAACTATTACCTATAATCATTTCTTTTCGTCACGAACGCGCTGACGACACTGAGATATTTAAAAATGAAAAATAGCACCGTGATTTAGCTTTCCTATCGAATGTGACAAATAATTTAAATATCATTAATTTGGAACTACAAGGAAAAAATAAAACCATTATCGATATGGTTAGCGCAACAAATGCTTTTATAAAATTGAAGCTGTTGATTAATCAGTTAAACAAAAAAGACTATACAAATTTTCCAGCTTTGAAAAGAAGGGCAAGTTCTCACTCAAATTCTGACAACTACGAGACACAACTAAGAAACATTCAGAGTGATTTAAAAGACGCTTCTCTAATTTTAAGCAACTGAATGATATCGTTTCATGGGTTATCCATTTTCTGGTGAAGACGTTGAAAAAATTGCTACTGAAATATCAAACACTTTCAATATGGAAATCTCTTCAGTAAAATTGGGTATTACATATAATTTCAGATATACATCTCAAAGCCAGAGTAACTGATGCCAAATTTTAGTCTCTCATATCCGAAAACAAACATCCGTGTTTGAAACAAATAGCTCTTCAGTTAACAGGATTCTTCGGATCTTATTTGTGCGAGTCTGCATTTTCAGAATTGAAAATTGTTAAAACGAAATATCGCAATCGACTAACTGACGAACATCTCTCAGCATGCCTGCGGTTGGCACTCAGTAATTACGAACCGTCCTTCGATAAGTTTGTGGATGATTGCAGTCCCATGCATCAACATCTACATTCTAAATGGAAGCAGTGACTAAAGAAAATTTCTGACGTTGCAATTTTATTAGATGTTCAACTTATACAAGTATAATATACTTTGTATTTATATATTATATGTAATTGCAATAAATCATTTTCATAAATCTGTTTTTTTTTATTGTAACCAGGCTACTGCTAGTAGTCGATAGTCATACGTGTCGATCGCTTGTCACCTAAATGTTTTGTGGTAGATCGCAATCCCTAAAAGTCCGAGCAGCCCTGATGTAAAAGATATTTTAATATAAATCGGCTTCCGAAAGAATAAGTAACGATTACCTATAGATCTACAACATATTCAAAATATCCAGCAACAAGGCCAAATCTTCCTGACTTTTCCTTACTTATTTAGGAAAAGGTTAACTCTTATTTTGCACATTTTCTTCTGCTAAATAATACATTTATAGATTGCGCACGAAAAAGTAATTTTACCAACATTGTTCGGTTGTTAAACCAGGCTTGTTTAATAAATATTAAACAAGCCGCGCATATTTTTGTATATTCAAATTTTAATTTTCTTTCTTCTGCCATACCTATTTTCTCATCTATTCTATTTATTATTAAATATTTTCTCGTATAGTATAAAAATTTTTGCTCTTTAAAAATAATTTTTGTTCATTATTTCTTGACACGTTGCTTAGAAATAATTTAGTATTTTCAACATTTTCTTAATTTTATTTATGAAAAGTTGTATGAGGTACACTTTTACCACAGAATCGATATATTCTTTATTCATATTTTAATTAAACCGTCCTATATTTGTTGTAATAAATTTATAAGATTTTTTTATTGGTAATAATAGTTGTTTATTGTTACATAGTCACATAAGATTTCAGAGGACTACCATTAAATGGTGAGGATCTAATTTGCACTAGTCCCTATTCGAGATAAAGTTAATTAAATAATATAATTATAAACAAGCATTGTTGGACTCGCTTGGTAATGTTCGTTGCAGTTGTCTTTAGTACTTTCCTGATTATTGAACCGCGAACGTTTAATCACCATTTACGTAGGCCCTTTCCTGGGCTAAGACATCCCATAACAGTGCTTTCATATTATTTCTAGATGTATTTTCGTTTTCTGAAACAAGGATGTAAACATTGCTCTCAAATTTATATTGCATCATACGAAAGTATCAGTAAATAAGTAAGTCTGTTCCTGGAACTTGTTTAACTATTTATTCCTAGTGATTTATATCACATTTCTTTATCTATTACTGGTGAACTACAGAATAATTATAGAGGTGAATTGAGAAAATGTTCACTTGTCCACCAGAATCTTATACACGGATAACTCTTAAGACAGAATAAAGCGTCGCAGACTCAAAGAAAGGACGAATATTCAGACATATTCTTCGACAGACAAGAAATGCTACTAGATCCAGTGCAGGTAAAATCCAAAGTTGTATGGGATACTGTGACCGTCTTCGAAGAGCTAAGTAGTCGCAAAAAGTAACAATAGCCTGGCTTCCGATTCAACAAGACTAGATATAAGGCTAATAAGAAATCGAACAAACTGGCTGGACATGTTTTATCTGTGACTTTCAGGGGATCGGAGCTTTGCCTCTTGCATTGCAAAAATAAACATCAAAACAGCCATGAATAAGTGGGAAAATATATACCGCGTAAGTTGGAAGAATTTCCCAGGTTAGAGACAGACAAAACCTACTGAATAGGAACAGAAAGTATGTTAGAATGATACTAATAGGGCATTGTAAGCTTAATATGAGCTTGGCCAAAGAAAGCGTATGTAGATTCTGCCCAGCAGACGAGTAAACCGCCACTCATTTACTATCACAACGCGAAACATTAAAAATAACGTGGTTTCCATTAAGGAAGTGAATATCCTGTATTTACAAAAATCACCTTTGGAGCTGCTAAATATAATTAAAGGAATAAAGAGAATGTTCTCTAATGAGATATGAGTACTACCATAGATCAGGAAAAGCCGCACTGGCAAATTACTTCCTTCCCTCTATTTTGCTACAATTATTACTCCCATATAGAGCAATCGATAGGGTCATAGTATGCATATGACTCCACCTAAAGTTCCCCTTTAGTTTCTATTATTTAATATGTAAAGACAAAAGATGTATACCTACATGAACGGAAAACCACCTAGTTTGTAAAGAACTTGATCAACTATAATCTTGAAAACTGTAGCGTCCAGAATATCGCGTGAACAAATGTTTTGCGTAGATTCTTATATTCGTCGATGAGATCATCCCAACTTGATCAATAATGACACCAAAACTACCCTCTGCAGACTTTATCACAGTAATGATAAGCTTGTAAGTTGTGACTTAATTTACTACAATACATGTATGTATCATCTATATAGTATTGAATAGTAGCTATGTCATGTCATTTTATTCTATCTATTGGGTCTATGTATAAGTTCATTGCGCTTTTATTGAACTCAAAATTTATTAATTTTTTGACAAACAAAATGCATGGACCAATCAAGCATATAGTCTCAATTCATTATTTACGATTGCTTCCCAGCGATCTAGTAATCTGGCAATTTTTCGATTCGGAACCATTTTTTAAGCGCGACATCATTATTAAAGGAGATTCCTCGAATAGTTGGAAATTTGACAAAGCAAGATCAGGAAAATAAGACGGATATGGAATGATCCAATAACCGACTTCTTAAATAACAGTTGTTGTAATGTTTGCATTATGAAGGCACGCTTTATCGTGCTGCGAAATTGAATTACGGCCTCAAGCCGACGGAGTTGTTCAATATGGTACAAAAACCGTCGATGTTGTAGACGAGCTAAACGATAATGAATTAGCAAAGAGACACAAATGTTGACAAACTAATTCTTGTTATTTTTCGCTCAAACATACGGCAACTAAACACCTAGTTTTTTAACTTCGTCCGTGGAATGCAAATATGATATTACCATCAATCGGTTACCAAGGGTCAATTCTCAAGTTGATTGTCGTGAATCATCATGAATTAAAACGTTCAGGCGATCTTCTTCAAAATCCGTTGGTCTTTCTAACCTTTGAGAATTTCGACGAAATATTAATCTACTTGTTTACATACGAATATCGAGTTCACATGGGGATTAACAGATTCTTCATACATCAATTTAGTTTCCAAATTTTGTGACGATAATGTATATTGGCAATATTGTTCTTAATATATACGAATGCGCAAAAAATACTGTGTCAATTACATTAAATTGTGCGAAAAAAATATTTTTATAATCAATTTTCGAATACAGACAGATGCTTGCGAAACTTATTAGCTAGCGTTTTATTTCAATTCACATATATCTTTATAGGTGCGTACCTACGTGACTAGAAAGCATCGTTATCATCTGAGATTTATTTTGTCCAGCATGTGTAAATGTCAGAATAGTATGCTAATTATTTTCCGTGCAGATATTACATTATCGCAATCGTAATATTTTTTATTTACTTAAATTGGGATTGTACTGATATTTACACACATTTTTTGTTCACAATGTAGCTATCTCAGAGAACGGACTTTTCCCAGGTATACACTAAGCGGAGTTTAAAAACTTTATTATACATACATCACATTTTACTAACCTTTTTTTGCTTAAAATCATGGAAATATACAAACATCCCCTATACCCTTATACCCCAGTAAATATTATATTCTTGCAATTATAGTTTCAAAAATCGCGATTTTTTGTGAATGTGTCTAAAATATAACTTTTCGTTTCTTTAACATATCACAACCGTACGCAAAATAATAGCAGTACTTGATAAATACGAAATAATTTCTGTATTAAGTCTATACCCTTAAATATACTGTGTAATCAATCTTCTAGATTATAATAAGTATGTTAGTTATCGTATGACTTCCATACATTAATTACTACAGCTTACTGTTCCATCTGCTTCTCTATTTCTGATCGCCTATCTTGACGCCACTAAACATTATTCTTACGACTTTCTCCACTTCTCAAGTTTGTCCATGTTCCGTAAACATATTTAACTGACAGCGATCTTACTGTAGTCTGGAAAATTTTTGTTTTGGTAGCTCGAAATATATTTCACGCTCGTTCATTACCGTTCTTGCAATTTTGCTTCGTTCGTTTATTATGTTTTCTGTTTTTCTTCCGGTGTCTACTTATCAGGAGCATCTGTAGGTATACTATTTACACTATTCTGCAAATTCGTAGTTTTTCATTTTACTTTCCGTTCCCTTGACTTTTCTTCTAGTTGCTTTAATATTTTTACAAACTTCTTGACTGATCTTGCCATCGAAACCAAATCGTCAGCTGGTTTGCTGAACATTTTTATTTATTGTTATATATATATATAGACTCTCTTGTTTTTTTTTTCACTATCCCGGTATTTTTCTAGTAGATTGAATAGGATGTTGTAGGAACCGGATCACCATAATTCTAAATTCTTGTGATTATGATAATAATAACCGTGCCCCCTAACAGGTGTTGAGGGTCTCTGGAATTGTAACGTGGAAGGCTTGCCGAACGATATTACATTAGATTAGTAACGTTGCTAGTAGCTGCTCCGCAGCTGCCCCTCTTGAGTCGACCTGGAAGCGAAAAACCCCATGGATATTATTGGTTATACCAGACTTTGAACTTGGCTCATTAGAGTCATAGTCATATTTAATGAATTTCACTTTTTAATTGACACTGCAACGATCGTTTCGCTCCAACCTGAGCTTCATCTTTATTTATTTGATACTCAGACAGTCGCATATTGTATTTTTCCATAGAATTTCTTTACCGCCCTGTAATATAATGTAAACCCCTAGTTTTATTACTTAAGAACAGTATTGTATAAATCGTAGTGAAAGTTTTGTGAATAGACATTTTAGTAATAAAAAGTACCCATTCCTTCAAATATTTAAAATAAAACATGTGTTTGTTACCGTATACTTGTGTTAAAAAATTTGTAAATAAGTTAGTTATATGTCTGATGAAGCTCAGGTTGGAGCGAAACGATCGCAGTGTCAATTAAAAAGTGAAATTCATTAAAATTTGTTTTATTTTATCCTGATAATAGTTATAATGGAATTTCATCAAGTAAAGGCTGAAACAATTATATACCTACCAACTAGATCAGCACAGTCCTAAATTATTGTGATACCTTATCCTAAATAATAAGTTCAAACATGTCAAACTGCATCTTAATGTTTATGTAAGATTTGATCATTATTGCATGTCTTATTTTGTTTAATCGACATGTCAATATCCAATAGTTAGACATAAAGTTTCTTTTAAAAGTCGCAAAATTCTTAACTTCATCTTATTGTTGTTATTCATATAATAAATTTCCAAGAAATTAATGTCATCGCGTGATGAAATACTAACATATCCCCTTAATTAAATATAAATGACGGGATTTGACGAACTTGCAGGAAAAACTTTATCGACTCCTTCGACGAATATAAATACGCATGTCATGTCAATAGATATCAATATGAGATGTTTGTGATATTTCTATGATATTGTGAGACTAACATAAACCACAACGCTTAGCACACTGTAATATGTCCGCTTTCGATGTCATCGTATTGAGTTGGCTATCGAGACTTACAATTTCTGTTCGCGCAATGCTAAATGGCTTATTTAATTTTCAGATCTACTAAATCCGAAAAACTTTACCCCTCGATGCTGCATCGAAACACTGAGCCAGAAACTGAACCTTACTACTGTTTACCTATTGGCGCTGTCCTAAATCACTGGTCCCAACCTACAAGTCCAGCCCCGGGATCGGCGAGGACTTTCCCCCTGTCGCCAACGCATTCAACACCAAGACACAGCATTCCTAAAAATGATGAAGGTAATTCTACGTCATGAAATACATTTTTAGATGGAACGAGGAACAAAAAATTACATACTCAACGAAATTTCTATAGTTCCATGTAATTGTGTAATTTCTCAAAACTAGCTCTAAATCATGTAATGGCATATTGCGATGATTAGTGGATGAGTTTATTAACATTTGAAATGGATTACTATATTTGATGTTAATCTTTCTAGATTATCTAGTTTACGGTGTGTTGCAATTAATACTACTTTACTTTTACGGTATAAAAGATAACACCGATATTTGCGAAAAATAGCTGTGTAACCTTTAAGGTATTATATTAATCATATTTACTAATGGATATTTTTAGTTCGATATATAGTAACATATTGCCAATAATACTCAATTTTCGATTACTATTTGATATAATATCTTGAACTTATATTTACTGGTATCGTAAAAGACAAAACTTTTTACGATAGTTTTGGCATACTAGCACAATCAACACCTGCAACAAACACAGGAGAGCAAATATTTTCCTGCTTTTGTTTAGCTACACGAGAGAGGAATACCTCTGTTGCAGTATACTGTCCTCTGCTACGTGCAATTTGCAGTGGACCTACTTTCAACAAACGATACTGTAGCAATGGCCAACCTTTGCGGGTTACAGTGCAGGTCAAAGTAACATTTGCTATTGGTTTATCAGGCATTATCCTAGCTTTTCCAGATTTGTGTCTAATTAGAAGATGTATAGATGCATTTCCGATTTTTTCAATTGGTAATCTCGTATTTGGAAAACTGCTTGGTTTGATTAAATTAATCGCTCTGCAAATATAAGGTCCGTAATTTTCGGCTGTGACTATTTAATTTCAGTGCCCACTCTGTCTAAAATCAGGTTTTCCATCCTTGATCCATTCTATATCGTTTGAGGAGTGGTGTTGGCGGTGACGTTACATTTTATGATCACAGCTTCTCCCTCTTTGGCTTCTTTGGTCTTGGATTCTAGAGTCACTACTGGAGCGTACAGCACATCTACCGTTATTTTTCTTTTCCAAACCTTTCCCAATGTTGCAAAGCTGACAATGGTGTCAGCTTTGTGTTCTTTAAAACGGGTTATTATTGAGCGTTTTGTTTTGAGTTTGTACTTAACCACAGTCTCTAAAGAAAGACTTTTCCAATTATAATTGTCTAAATCATGTCTAAACCAATATAAACTCCCCCAGCTTCTACACAGCCTTTCGCACGGATAATTAATTCATTAAATAAGTTTTTTTATATCGGTTTTTGAGATACAGTTGATAGTCGTAGTCGCTGCTGCTTGAACGTTTTCAATGGTGTCGTATCGTTTTGTTTTCATTAGATAATGATGAAAAAAGTTTTTGGGTTGAATACATTTTTATGACCAACTTGTTGAGAGAAAAGTCGTAAATTCAATTTAAAAAGGACAAAATCCTCAGTCAAAATGTTGTATCCAGTTGATTTTGGATCTTCTAATTCATAGTTGCGTGCAGTGAGCTACTTATTACGATAATTTAATTTATTTATAATAAAGAAAGAAAACACAAAAACTACTAAAAATTATGAACACAAACACAAATATGCGATGACAAATGGCGCTTCTTGCGTTTCAAATAAAATGATCTTTAAGTTTTAAACTATTTCGGTAGCATGCTGCTGCTATCAATAATTTAGAAAAGACAAAAATTTCTTCGGAGAAAAATTAATGAATTAGGACAATGATCAGATCTTTCGCTTGATTTAAATCTTTAAATAAATCTTACATCCTCATAGTCATAATTAACAATCATAACTAACAATTAGAATAACGTCAAGTAACTTAAATCTGGAATAAATCAATATCAGAAAAAGTTTCCAGTTTCAACATGAGAAAGTTTGATTGCCAATATAAACATCATTAATTTAGTTTCTATTGCAGAATTATAAAATTTCGGATTCTCAATTAATGTTATCGTAAATAATGCAATGGTTTAGATTGCTGAAAATATTTTATAAGAATATTTCCAACGCTAATATTTTACAAACAGAGATTTTAGAAGTATTTAATTTTTATTTTCTTTGATTTTTTTTATGCATCTAAGATATCTGCAAAATTATTTCTTAAACAATTAATTCAATTATATCTACTAAACGAAAACTAGGATAGACTAACATTATCATGATAGCTTTGCAAAATTATAATTGTAAACTTAGATTTTGTTGCAGTTCATGGTTCATCTATAAGTTTGGTTTCGACTGCATCTAGTTTGTATTCGTCCGCCGAGGAAAAGCATGCTCATGAAATAAGAAAATTGAGGAGAGAGCTTATGGAAGCTCAAGAGAAGGTCCAGACGTTAACGTCGCAACTTAGCACTAATGTAAGTACCTTGTATTATTACTTCTTTACGTGATTGAATTAAAGCCAGTGTTAGAGCTTGGAAAATAATATTTTCTTAAAAAATTCTTTTGAACATATACTATCGAAAGTAAAAATACTACAGAAAATGAAAGATTTAGTTTGTATTTTGTAAGAACAATTCATTTGTTGATACAAGTTTTTGCTTAAGTAATACTTATTGTTATTGTTAGCACACATTCGCGTCTCTTCCTCATTCTAAAATAAATAATCGTTCAATAATAAAATGAAATTTATTTTGAAATTTGTGTTTATTCGTAATACTGAATCTAAAATGTAATGAAAACGAAGAAAACATATCTGTACCTCACCGAGTCTCCGTTCAAGTTTGGCGGCCGTAATATATAAATGTGTATTCGTTGAAGCTTCAAAAGAACCCTCATTCTGGAATACCGATTCGTCATATTTCAACCGCAAGAACATACGGCAATCCGTTGAAGATTATTGAATATCTAATAGGTCCCTCGAGACAAGGACACAAGAAACAATAAACAAAATAGAAGATTTGGTGTTGACAAACTAAAGTTTCAGTTACTACAAGCAAAGTTCAGACATCAGAGGCAATTTTGAACATTTTACCGCACCGATTTCCTTGTACTATGAGGGGATTCTGATGATTGATAACATCACCAAACTGCTGCTATGAGGGGATTCTGATGATTGATAACATCACCAAATTGCTGCGTGACAAAAGCGAAAAGTTTGATAAGTTATCGAGAAATGTGGTTTGCAGGAGTTCGATATCTGCCCTATAATCTAGATCTAGCATCCAAAGATTACTTTCGTTTGGCTGATTTGAAAAAATAATATGAAGGCTGAGTGTTTCTTCATATGATGACTTGAAACCTGTTAATGATTATTAGAGACCGGACACGAGAGGTTGATGACTTATCGCACACGAGCGTACTATTGAACATTTGTATTTTTAAAGTTTTAATTTTATTTATATAATTATACTTATAATAATAAAACGGGTATATATACGGCTACAAAATAGGAAATACATTTTTGTTTGTTCATTTTGTAGTTCAAGATGAGTAAAGGAGTATTAATATTTACTAGCAATACTTTCTCTAGGTTCTCTTCTTTTAAATTTGTTCTCTTTGAATGAAATACATCCTTGTAAATGTAAGGTCCCGAAGGTAGGCTGGATGAAGGTAGGCAGGAATCGCCATGTAAAGTCCTATGTAACTGGAGGATCGCTATGTAATGTGCGCTTACGGCTTTAAGCGAGTAGCAGTGATCGCCATGTAATGTGGGCCGTTTGGGCAACCACATAGTAGTGCGGGTTCGAGGCTGGACGGAGAATCAAATGATACACGAACGGAGTTTGGTTTACATACTATAATTAGTCAACACTTATAAATGGATAAAAATACTATTTACATTGATTTACACATTATAATTACACCAACTCAGACAGGGTAGAAAGGGGGTATTAGGATGTACCCACGGCTCATACCACTGACTGGTTGTTACTATCTCTATGACTTAAACTATCGCCTTTATATATCAGAGAAGATCCTTGTCTCACTTACAAGTTGTTTCTAGAACAAATGTACAACCCTGATGCATAGCCTTGTGTATGTAACAAATACGGAGTAAGGTCGTGTTTGGATAACACATTAATGTTTTGTATTAAAGCCGAGGCTGTCGCCTTGCTAAAGTGTTATACATACACATGACTGTGTATCGAGTTATTACATAAACAGAAAACGTCCTTTCTACATCGCAACTGGTTAGAGGTGCATACTGGAAATATTCTTTTATTTCAGCGTATTTAACGGTTAAATTTTGAAGAATTGTCCCCATACACAATTGCTGCAATATTATTAAATCCGGATTTCTATTAAAAACTGCGTCAAACTTTGCCCAAGGCCACATCCGAAATCCTTTAGAATATTTTTCAAATTATTAATAACTACATCTAATGTGGTTAATCCATCTTCTAATTTGAGATTTTGGTTTTCAAAATAAACAATTAGTTTTGTCAAATTTAAAAACTGTTCCTGAAGAAAGTACAACTGATTTTTTAAATGTGGAATTTTTGTTAGTTCCTTGCACTCAGAAATACTCCGAGCTTCTAGCTAGAACTAGTAGCTTCCAACCATGTCCCCCATTTAGTTATTACTGGAGAGGGAGGTAGTGACAAAGATGGCAGTTTTTCCCTGTAAAGAGCTACTCTCAATGGTGCTTTTCTGTAAACTTTTTTAAAGGCGGATACAAGTCTATCAACTTTTGGAAAGGTGTCTCCGATATATTCACAGATTCTGTGGAGAACATGTGCTACACATATTAGGATATGTTTCCTTTAATAGTCTGCCTGATTTTAATATACATGCAGCACTGTCACTGACAAATAAAAGTATTTTTTCTTTGTACCTGTCGTCCGAATGAAGCATATTTCATATTCTCGTAAATGGTTTCAGCTACTGTTTCCGCATTAACTGTATTTATAACTTTTGTTGCTATTACATATGCGTTATATGGAATAGTTGAATGTAGTACACCAGCTACAACATTTACCACCACACAGCGTCCTAATATATCGACAGTTTCATCGGCACATATCCATAGGTACTGATTTGAATGATGGCTTCTAATGCGTTCTACTGCTTTCGTGGAGCACTTAGAAACATAATATTTGCGTAAGGTGGATTCATCAGGAACATTTCAACCTGTATATTTTTGGAGAAATGTTTTGAAGGTGGAATTGTTAAGTTTATTTAATGGAATATTTGCCGCCACTAAAGTTTTACAGAGTTCTTTGTTAAAATTGTCAGATTCCAACGGGTCTAATTTCTGTGTATGTGTTTGCGATGGTAAGTGACGTTTTACGTGCGATTTCTTGGAATTTTTTAACGATATTTTACAGATTTTGCAATAAATTTCTTCAAACCGGCTAGAAAATGCGTTATTACATACGAAGGTAGGTAATAACACTTTACCGGCTAGCTCAGGTCACTTTATCGACTAGCTTATGTCACTTTTCCGACTAGGTAATGTCATTTCAGAATTTATTAAACGTCAGTGTCATTTAAATAAGTAAATTAAATTATAATAAAACTATTCACAAATCTTTATTAAGTAAATAACAAGACAACGTTTTAATTCAAAATTTATTCGCTTTTGGAATTAATATTAATTGCCTACATTAGAATTTCCAATGACTGTTTACTGTTAGCGAAAGACCATGTTTAGAATCGTACGATAATAATTTAGTAATCTGTCAGAAAATATCACTATTAATTGTTACTTTACCTAGCAACAGTACCTATTAAAAGCATTTATCAAAGTGTCATGAAATTTAATACTATTATATTTTTGAAATTTAGTGATTTAATAGTTTATATAATAATCAATTACTAACTGATCGTGAGTAAAACAGTATACAAACCTTGGCGGAAAGATTCATTCCCGTCTCGTGATTAAGTTCACCTCGACGCTGTGCGTCTCGACGGTAATGAACTACTGCTCGCCTCGGTATGTAATATACTATTACGGATTCTAATAAATAATACTGTTATCAAGTTGTAAAGTTTCAATATTTCAAATTTGATGTCCAAACCGGACAAAAAGATTATGAATTTAATCAGAATAAATTTGGATTAAATTCCCAGAAATCGTTTTTATCTACTTTTTCCAGACTGATAACTTTGACATTAACATATAAATATGCAAATGCTTATCCTTTTATAACAAAGAATATTGCATTATTTTTCCGATAAAGCTGAATATACAAATACAGGGATAATTAATATGCAAATTACTACGTATTTATGTATACACGTGTTATGTCGTAATTGAACTGCTGCTGTTCGTATAACATCTGTTCATCCAAACTTTACAAAAGAAATTCCCAATATTTGATGGAAAATAAAAATAATGCATTCGTAAATATTATTTTGCTAAATTGCAATTCAATGTCAGAAAGTCATCATCTCTACATTACTTATTTGATGTTTATTTAAATAAGATATAATTAATATGGGAATAATCTTGTTTTTGAATTTTGTTTGTGTAATTAAATGCAAAATATATTTTATTAAACATCAAAACGTATAAATCAATATGTTCCTAGATTTTTTGAATAATCTTAAATAATACGACATGTTATCTAAAACAAGTTATCTTATTTCGTTAATACAAGTTTACAAAATTTATTGTTACTAATAATACAATCTTTTTCCGAGTTTCTTCTTCAAGATGTGCCACCCATCAAATTGTTTCTCTTCGATGTCGTTTTTCTGTAGCTTCATTAAATTTATTTATATTATATTGACATTTTAAATTGAGTTTTGTAAGATTACAACAATAAAGATTATTATTATAATTATTATTATTAACACCATGGTACGTAGCCAGTAAATTTTCGTAGTTTTCCGCCAGTTTTTATGCATCTCTTATCTTCATAGCTATCCTAATGATTGTTCTCCATAGCAAATACTACTTCCACTCTTACGTTATCCATTTTATGTTCATTCTGCAAATGACGATTACCTGAAACACGCAATAGAGTCGTCAATTGTTTCGATACGTATGCCTAAACACGAAGTTGTTGAAGCATTGATTACAATGAAGAATTATTATCAGAGAATCATCAGGAAAGCATACAGAAACAAAACTTTTACCGATTTGACGCACCTAGGAAGTTTCAATATATGCACAGTAGATTCCGCTTAATCGGAACACAAATGGAGAAAGTATTTCGTACGAATAATCCGGAGGTCCCAATAAATCGAAGATCATGAATAAATCAAAGAAAAACAACTCAATGTACATTGGCTGATTTACTTGCAAACATATACATTTAGTGTTGTCTTCAGTACTAAATACATACATAATAAACAATAAATAAAACAATAAATACAATATATTTACATTAAAAAAATCCGAATTACGGGGTTGTCTATGTATACTGGTAGATATAATACATATATTAGGTATAATATGTACACTATGTTTCAAAATAAATGCGAAAACTACGAAATATATATGAGCAGCCAACATCGCACTGTTGTAATGTTGGTGATCGCTACTCTTCATACCTAGTGATACATAATCCGTAATTCTCTGTTAATATATTTAACGTGACTACATTTTCATTTATCTTTTAATTATTTTGAAATTTTTAAAATTCTAAATGTATAAAATGTGTTGATAAATAATAAATTAATTTAAAAAAAAAAGGTAGAGTCAATGTCTATAGTAACTGAACGTATTCTTTAAAAATTGTCATCGGGGAATCGATCGTGCGTCTCTGTCGCAAAGCCTTAGATAGATAGGGTATATAAGTGCATGTGTATACTTGAGTAGTTGCGGCATATATATATGCATCATTGGTAGTACGTATTATGTATTCCGTAATGACTAATGACATGAGTCATGTCATAGAGCTGAGGATGTTTGCGGTATAACCATGGTTATATCATGTAACCATAGTAATTTACTATGGTTACATGATATAACCATGGTTATACCGCAAACATCCTCAGCTCTAGACATGACTACCAGCGCTCTAACGTTGATAGAGATAAACATATGGTGGATTCATAACTATATACAAAACCTCTTTTTGTGTGTATTTTTTTGGAAGGTGACAACATTATATTACAATTTTTTTTTTTTAAATACTATGCGTTTTTTTTTTATGTTTTACAAACATTTTAAAGGCTTCTTGTAATATTGAAGTAAGTTTGTGAATAACTTTATGTTTCAATAAACATGTTTTACATAATAAACAAATTCATTTCTATTTGTCTTTTTACAAAATTTACTTTTGTCCATATGGAATTAGTAAATAGGTTTTCATTTAATTATAAAAATTGTCTATCTATGTTGAAATGAGACGAAGAAGAAAATCCATTCTCCAATAAACAGCTTAGATGTGGAAGGAAACGAGTACTGGATAAAAATGTCTTGAATAACGCGATAAACTACGTTTCTCAACAACCGTTTTCTTCCATAGAAACGGTTATCGAGATAAATAATTTCAATTGCAGCCGCCCAACACTTTGGAGGAGACTCAAGGACAGCGGATAGAAATGCAGACGTCCAGCACAGAAAATCGATTTAACTCCGGTTCATGTGGAACGCAGATTGCAGTTCGCACAAGCAAACATAGGACGATATTGGGACAACACGATTTATACGGACGAAAAGGTGTTCTCTTCCGAAATTGGGTCTCGGAAACCTTTGTACAGGTTGCCGAATTCGAGATACCAAGAGCGGAATGTACTCAAAAAGAAGAGGAGCGGCCGAATAACCCTTAACATGTGGGGGTGGATGTCTGTAGCAGGTCCCGGAGAACTTGTACGCGTAGACCCACGAATGGATGCAAAGGTGTATGTGCAATTATTAGAAAATAGCATGCTACCGAGCGTACAGGCAGTTTATGGGGACGCAGCTCTAATGTATGTGCATGACAATTGTCCGGTGCATACTGTTAGAATTGTTAGAGAATGGTTTGACAACCACCCTCAATTCACAGTGACGAATTGGCCTGCTACATCCCTGGACTTTAACCACATTGAAAATCTTTGGGCAGACATTGTGCGGCGATGGGATGACTTCCGGGGTAACATTCGCATAAGAAATGCATGAGAAATTTATTTGCATGCCAGCACAATTTGGGAGCATTACAGGTTGACGGAAATTTGTGAAAACCTCGTAAATTCCATGGAAAGGCGACTGCAATCAACTATTGATAATAATGGTCGTTCGACCAAATATTACAATATAGTTTTAGAGCCGGAAGGCAACGCGTATTATTTTCGCAAATAATTTGTTAATAATTTTAAATTTAAATCTTTTAATCACTGTTTTCTTAAGAGCCATACCTAATATAGTATGTACTAAAATATTTAATCATATAATAATAGTCAGTTTATGTACTTTTATTCATAGATTATTTCAACATTTCTTTTGCTTCTTTTTTTGGTGAAACCCATTTAAGCATTTTTTTTAAAATTGTTCAACAGTATGTGGAAATTGGTTTGATAGAAAATATTTTTTTTTATTTAAATTTCAGAGCATATTGTTCTTAATTGAAAAATATTTGCATATACAATATTATTTTTAATTTATTTTTTGTTCCAATTAAATTCCACAATATTTTGTTAATATTTTTTTTTTTAATTTTTATGTTAGTATTAATAAGAATAGTTGCGTTTTTTTTATTTATTTCTTTTCTTTATAAACCTTATCACTATAAAAAATGGTATATCTTATATATGCAGAATACATTGTCGTCCGCATACATCTTTTTAGTCACACGAATGAACATTATCAAGATTGATAGAGATTTTTTATAATGAAATAAGAACCAAATTACTAATTCCATAGGGACAAAAGAAAATTTTGTTAAATTACAAATAGAAATGAATTTCTTTATTATGTCAAACATGTTTATTGAAATATTAATTATTTTAAGAACTTACTTTGATATTACAAGAAGCCTTTAAAATGTTTGTAAAACATCATACAGAAAATCGCATAGTATTTAAAAAAAAAAAATTGAAATATTATGTTGTCACCTTCCTAAAAAATACACAGAAACAGATGTTTTGTATATAGTTATGAATTCAACATATGTTTTTCTATATCAACGTTAGAGCGCTGGCCCTCATTAAGGAATACATAAAACGTATTACCCATGGTCTTACAAAAATACACGTATATGTATAATATATACCGCAACTACTCTAGTATACAAAAGCACTTATATACCCTATCTATCTAAGGCTTTTCGACAGAGACTCACGATCGATTCCCCGATGACAATTTTTAAAGAATACGTTCAGTTACTATAGACATTGACTCTACCTTTTTTTTTTAATTTATTTATTATTTATAAACACATTATATACATTTATAATTTTAGAAATTTCACAATAATTAAAAAATAAATGAAAATGTAGTCACGTTCAAAATATTAACAGATAATTACGGATTATGTATCACTCGGTATGCAGAGTGGCGATCACCAACATTACAACAGTGCGATGTTGGCTGCTCATATATATTTCGTAGTTTTCGCATTTATTTTGAAACATACTGTACATATTATACAAATCATGTAACATAAAAGCAAAATGAATTGAGGTAGTAGGAGGCTGCGGTTCGCTGATCGTATTTCGTGAATTATAAAGTAAATAAATCTTACTGACAGCACTTAAATGTCTCCTTGATACAAATTTAATTTACAACTTAAAATATCTATAAAATGTCATACAAATGTCATGTTTTATATTTTATTGAAAAGTTTACAATAATTGTTGAAACTGATAAATTTACGCGCCGCTTCATGTTTTCAAAAACCTTTTGTAAAATAAATCCGTCTACTAACTCGCACTGTCGCACGATATTGTTCCGTAAATCGTCTATTGTATGCACTGGATTTTTAAAAATAGAGTTTTTTAAGTATGGAAATAAAAAGTAATCCAGAGGAGTTAAGTCACACGATCTTGACGGGAAACGGTCAACACTAATAATTCTTTCATCAAAAAATTCACGTAAATAATTTATTGTTTCACGGGTGTGTGGTCGTGCGGAATCTTGCTGAAAGAAACCTAACTGTAACTCGTCATCATGCAGTTGATTTATGAATGTTTCCAGTATATTATTGCGATATCTTTCACCATTTATAGTTCCTTCGAAAAAGATCGGACCAATAAGCCTTCTACGTGACATGGCACACCAAACCCCTATTTTTACAGGATGCAACGTTGTTTCCCTATAATAATGCGGATTGTCTGTTGCCCATATACGCATATTCTGAGCGTTTATGTAGCCGTTCAGGTGAAACCACGCTTCGTCGGTGAAAAACGTTTTATCCAAAACATCGTCGTCGTTAAGATTTGCATTAAAGAAACGACAATAGGCAACTCTTCGAACGTAATCTGGCGGCAATAGTTCTTGATACAATTGAACCTTGTAAGGATGCATACCAATATCGCGTTTAAGAATACTGCGGCAGGTTCCATAACTTATATCCAACTGTTGTGCCAGTCTTCTGACAGATGTTGTAGGTTGTTCTCTAATTGCGTTTCTTGCATTATTAACAACATTTTGGGTCCTAACTCGAGAAGATCTTCCCCCTTTCCATTGTCTTTTTACAGACCCAGTTGTTCGAAAGTTATTTATAATTCTCAATAGGTCACGAGAAAAGTTCTTATTTACTAAAACAACTTCAGGAAAACGTTGTTGGAATTCTTCCTTGCACATTTCTATTGAATAATACCATTCGCCGTTTGGCAAACGTCGACCGTTACGAAAGTAACATTCTAAAATGAACACCATTTGTTCTTGAGTAAACATTCTGAATGTGATTATATTGTTTTTTTTTTAAAAAATTGTATTGAAAGAATTAATAATTCACACTGACAGTCTGTCATTAAATGTTTGACAGAAAAATATTCTGAATATAATTCACGAAATACGATCTACGAACCGCAGCCTCCTACTACCTCAATTCATTTTGCTCTCATGTTACATTATTAGGTATGTAAAAAACAGCAAAAACAACGTAACAAAAATTAATTCATCTTATTTAACAAGTAAGAGTCAAGAGTACTTTGGTTTCTTTTTCTTAATTGACTCAGCATTAACAACATTGGAGCACGTGATAAGAGCGTCTAAATGACTTCCCTCATTCCCTTTCTGCAAAAAAAAATTTCTTAACATTTTGATGCAATTTCGCTTCTGGCAAAGAAACGGACGTACTCTCGATTTCTTCTTCGCTGTTAGAATCAACATTTTCGGCTTCTCGTAGGCGTTTTTTTATTTCATCAATGATATCTTCATCAAGATTTTCCTTTTCATCGCAGCAACTCAAATCTTTGTCTAAATCGGTGAATTCCTTTTGATTTTGTATTCCCGTCTCTTTCAAAACAATGTCATCGTTGACATCTTCATTAATTTTCTCGGGGTTTTCACTCAAGCTTTGCGAGTTCACTTTAAAATTGCAATAAGCAAAACAATTTTTTATTGTTTTCCTATTAATATCCCTCCAGCTGTCTGCAACGAAGTGTATGGCTTGCAGAATGTTTACTTTACTGCTTACATCTTTAGCTGTACAGTTTGATCCCAATAAATTTTCTTAATTTTTTCTAAAATTAAATTTATTAGTTTAGTTCTGTACTTAGGTTTTTAAAAATGCCCATGGCCAAGGGTTGAGTCAAGGATATTATATTTGGTGGCAGATATTCAAAGGTTATGTTCTTTTGAGTGCCGGTGTATGGATGAGCAGCACAATTGTCTAGAATCAGAATTATGAATCTGGATTGGCATTGCAATTCTTTACCCCTACTTTTCAGCCAATCTAGAAAAATTAACGACGTCATTCATGCATTCGAATTGGCATGATATTCGACGAGCAATCTCTCGATATTCAATTCTGTAAAACAGGGAGGTCTTTTGCTTTTTTCAATAACAAGCAGTTTTTTCTTGTCATTCCCCGTCGTGTTCGTACAGCATAAAACAGTTATTGTTTCCATTGCTTTCTTCGAACCTGTTAAATTGTCTTTTTTAAAACAAAGAGAACCATCTGGAGTTGCTCTATAATACAACCCTGTCTCATCAGCGTTGTAAATGTTTTCCAGTGTAAATTCGTTCATAATTTCGGGAAGCCTTTCGAGTTTCCACCTATCAGCAGACAAAACATCAGCACTCGCTTTTTCCCCATATACTTTTTTAAACTTGATGTCTTGTCTCTTTTTTCAACGAGAAAGCCACCCCTCGGTCGTCTTAAAATTTTCATGCTTCTGGGCCAGCTTCTTTGCAAACTCTTCGGCTTTGCTTTTAACATAGACCCGAACACCTTTTTTAGTAACAATGTCAAACCATTTGCTGAGCGCTTCGTCAACTTCAGCATATTTTCCTTCTCGTTTACGTTTTTGCTTCACTCCACGCCCGCTCGCACCTGCGATGCTAATTTGTTCACGAAGTTCCCTTTCATTTGCACGAATTGGCGCAATCGTAGTTTTCGGTAGCTTTAAAATTTCAGACAAACTTCGATTCGTTGTGTTTGGATGCTCTTTTATTTTGTTTAACAGTTCTACTTTTTGAACAACACTTAGGTCTCTACGGGGCATTTTGAACAAACGAGCCCACCCACAATCTGTATTATGTACAACTTTGAAGAGCGCACATTAAGAAATGAGTCTACTTTTGTCCCCTCGGTTTACATTTCGCTTCTCGGAGAATTGGGGAGTTCCCCCGATTATTCGATGTTTTGTCCCAATAAAACGGTGAAGTTTTACTTATCTTTTATTCCGTTTTATTAGAAATGTCCCCAAAAAGCGGTTGTTCTAATTATCTGAGGACCCAATTAAGCGGAATCGACTGTATATACATAGGTATAGAAAGCGCCAAATAAGATGGCGAAAGGTGGGGGTGCGCAGAAGCCGTTTTTATAAACGTCCACGTTATATATTTTACTCTAATAAATTATTAATTTACTAAGTGCTAAATGTGTAGTTTACGCCACCTATGTTATCTTGCAAATTGATGTAAAACTAAATACAAATCTCCCCAATACTTCTTCCTGCGCGAACTTACCCCTCCGCTCGCCAACTTATCTGGCGCTTGCTATACATACATAAAGACAAATTATAATAGAATTGTATCATAGCAGATCCTTGGCAATATTACTAACGAAACAATTCTATAAAAATCCTTAAAAAAATGTTGGAAGTGTCTTAGCCTCTTACACAAACGTCTAAACATGTATAAAATGTGTACTCCCGGATTCCACGTTTGCAAGGTTAAGAACAAAAAGCGAATAGAGTAGCGATTTGTGAGTACCAGAAACAGTATATTCAAGAAGATGAAAAATGATGGAAAACGATTATTACTACATATGAAACTTAGCTGCATTATTATAATCATGCAATAGGTGGAAAAGCAGGACCATCACCATAAAAGGGCGCGCTCAAAAATCATTCTTTTTTGTGACAAGTGTATACACCTTGGGTCCCACGTGATACTACCAGTAATCGGCATTTAATATTATTATAGGCAATTTTGCGTCAGTTAATGAAGAATCATATCACCAGAAACACCACGAGTTGATTGAAAAGTGTAGCTTCATCATGATATCCCTCGCTGGCTCGTAGCTATTGTGAGATAATTTTTAAAGCAAAAATATCAAGCGTGTACTTCACCGTCCTTTTAGCTCTGATATAGCCTCAAACAATTTCTATCTATACCCTCAAGTAAAAAAAGGTATTAAAAAGGAATGGCGATTTGAAACAGATTTAAATACTACTAAGAGGCGATTTTTAATAAGTAAACTATTGGTAGAGTACTAGTCTCAGTTTTTATTGAAAACAGACATCTCATGTAATGTCATTAAATAGTTTTACGACGATTTAAAGGAAGGAATTTTATTTGTTTGCTTATAAAGTCTTACGATATTATTTTTGTGAAACTAATCTAAATAAAAATAGCCAAATTATAAGTGAGATAGCAAGCTTATAGGAAAAATTAGGCAGCAATTTTGGAATAAACATTCTTGCAAAAAAAAACCGCTTTCGCGATTCACTAAATATGATTATTATTGCCTTAATCTGCCGTAATTGTTACGGTGTTACAATATTATAATCATATAGGTATACATTCAATATACGAGGGTGGATCAATAAGTACCAGTGATAGGAAAGAAGACGCAAGTTTTTCACATTTTTTTTTTTATTTTTCAACGTAATCACCTTTTAGTACAATACACTTTTCCCAACGTTTCTGCCATTTCTTTAACCCCTCCAAAAAATACGATTTGTCAAACTCTGTAAAATACGCGTCTGTCTCGACGATAACCTCCTCGTTTGAGCTGAATCTTTTTCCCCCGAGCCACGTTTTCATGTTGGGAAACAGAAAGAAGTCGCAGGGAGCCAAGTCAGGCGAGTACGGTGGGTGCGGCAGCAATTCGTAGTGCAGTTCATGCAACTTTGCCGCGACAATTCTGGATGAATGTGCTGGTGCATTATCGTGGTGAAACAGCACTTTTTTCTTAGCCAAATGGGGCCGTGTCTCCTTCAATTTTATATCGAATCGGTCCAATAATTCACTGTAGTACTGCCGCGTGACCGTTCTTCCATTCTGCAAAAAGTCCATGAGGATTATTCCGTTGGAATCCCAAAAAATCGTGGCCAGGACCTTTCCGGCCGATGGGACCGTCTTTGCCTTCTTCGGAGCAGATTCACCCCGAAAAATCCATTGTTTTGACTGTCGCTTGGACTCTGGCGTATAATAATGGATCCAGGTTTCATCAACGGTGACGACTCGACGCAAAAACTCCTGCGAATTTCTCTTAAAGAGGTCCAAACACTGCTTCGACATTGACAACCGTATCCGCTTGTTGTGCACCGTAAGCAATCGCGGCATCCATCGGGCCGACACCTTTCTCACCGATAACTTATCATGTAAAATATTAATTGCCGTTCCGTACGACACGCCTACGGCCTCTGCTACTTCGCGCACTTTCGTTCGGCGATCAGCGAGAATCATGACGTGGACCTTTTCAACGATTTCCTCGGTAACCACGTCTGCCGGGCGGCCTGGGCGCTCCTCATCAAAAACAGATGTACGACTACGTTTAAATTCGTTGAACCAATATCTTACGGTTGTCATAGATGGTGAAGGGTCCCCATAGCATGTTTTCCATCCAAAAATAAAAAGCGAATTACGGATCGATATTGCTCTTTTTCCATTTTATCGAGAAACACGAAACACGTGTGATACACTGGCTGCCAAATAAAAACTAACCTATGAATCAGTCTGAAATTTATTATGGTGTTGTCTGACAGATGGTAGTACACGACGGTAATGCCAACTTCCCACAGCAGCGCCACCTGTCTTCAAACACGGGTACTTACTGATCTTCCCTCGTATGTTAAGACGCAATTTGCTGATAATATTTGAGGTGCGTAGGTACCTATTTTCTTAATTTCCACTACGTTGTAATGTTTAATTGCTTCGTTATTTTCTTAAAACGCCGAAATGAATCTTATACGAGGGTAAGGTGAAAAATCCTCCTCGGCCTGACACAGAGATGGCGTTCCAATCAGCGAAAATTTATGATTCCTGCCTGGGTGTCCCTGTCATGAATTCGTATGACAAGTTTCAACTTGTTCTGTCAAGTAGCTTGTTTACACGAATTTTGCATTTGCATTTGCTGAATGCCGATCAAAAGCAAATGCGCAAACGACTTTCGCGGCAATGTTTGGACCGATTCAGTAGGGATCCGACCGATTTTGTGCGGCGATTTATTACCATGGATGAGACATTGTTCCACCACTACATACCAGAAATGAAACAGCAGTCGAATCAGTGGGTCGAAGCCGGTGGTTCAGCGCCAAAGAAAGCGAAGTCGATCGCATCTGCCGGAAATGTCATGGCCAGTGTGTTTTGGGATGCGAAAGGGATCCTGTTAATGATTACCTTGAAAAAGGCAGAACAAAATACAGGCGAATATTACTCCAACCTGACTAGCTGAATGCCAAAATTCGCGAGAAGAGGCCTGGCTTAAAGAAGAAATTAATCATGTTTTACCAGGACAACGTATCTGCTCACAAAAGTGCGTTGGCAATGGGAAAACTGCGGTTGGGTTATTATTTGCTCGGCCATTCCCCTATTCTCTTGATTTGGCACCCTCAGACTTCCATCTTGAAGAAATTTGTTTCTGGGAAGCGCTTCGCGTCCAATGAAGAGGTTGAGAGGGCATAGATGGCGTAGATATTTTCACAGCCTTCCAGACTCTCACTTCCGGGAAGGAATACTGATGTTGGTGAAATGCTAGACCAAGTATGTTAAAGTCAAGGGAGATAAAGTATAAAAACGAAATCTTTTTTAACTGAAACACGCAGTCTTTCATTGTCAGGCCGAGAATTTTTCACCTTACCCTCGTACATCAATTTCAAAACCGTCTCATTGTCTTCGATTTATGAATATCTAAATTTGACGATTTTGTTATCTAAATCTGTTTTCTAAAGTCTAATAAGATATATTTTAAGACAACGTTTATGTTATTTGTTATTTTACCTGTTAAGATGTTCTAATTCGTTCTCAATATTTAAAGTATTTGAGTGCCTATAAGTTAGTTCCTAAGCCAAACAGATATCAACAACGTAATTTGCTAAACTTTGGAAAAGTGGAATTATTATTTTAAATCCGCTTTAACAACTCTAAACTCAATGATAGAACAGAATTATAAACTTTATTACACCGTTAATAAAGAGTTATTGTATACACAATTTATTATTATAATCAATTACAACTTACATTCGATCAACAGAATCTTTTTGGCTATTAGTGCAATTTTCACAAAAATATGTACATATATTGTGTTCTCTACACCTGATTTTCAATAATATTTTTGATATTATTAAAGATATTTTTGTTTTATACAAATTGTAAAGTAGTTTGTGCGTTAGAGTTTGGGAACCACATGTTGTAAGTCTGTGGATATACAAATAAAACACTCTTTTACTATATACAAAAAATTATTTTATTGTAATAACTAATAACTGTGTTGGCGATTGGACACTTGCTTAGTATACAATATATAATACTGTTTGCTTTAGATGCAATGAACAACTTATTCTTTTCCTAGAAACTCCATAACATGTAAACTCGGTCGTTCACTGTCAGAGGTGAGCACTTTCTCCAAGAGAGTAATTTGATTCTTATGTCCGGCTCCAATTATATTGAAAAGAAACACATATAATGTTTGACTATTTTAATATATACTGTTTTCAGGATTTGCTTTCGGGTTCTTTGTAACTAGGCTTAACATCCAATGTAAAAGGTAAAGAAATTAGGCGCCAAGATATCAAATTAAATACATTTATTGTTCTTTGATATCCTTTTTAAATTAATTCTGGTACGTAGGCAAGTTTCTTCCTAAATTTTATATATTTATATAGTATTTATATAACTAAATCGTGATGAAAACAATAACCTATCGATATTGAATATTAAACACAAAATCTGTCATGTAACACAGATAAATTTTGAAACACGATCTGTTTAGTTATATCGTATGCATACAATGTAACTGAACATATAAAACGTTTTAAAATACATGTCTGTTACATGGCAGATTACAAAGGTATAATTAAAAATTTCTTTACATGGAGGCATTTAATTTATTTTATCGATAGTTATCATACAGGGTGCATTTAAAATACAGCCCGTTCCAAATACGTTTCATTGCTATTCATATTTTAATTTGCCTTGCTTTGGAAAGATACATAGCAATATGTATATAAAAAATTTATTTTTATGCATCGAAGGTTAAGATATACGATATGGACAATAGCCGAGTAATGTGAACCTTCAGGTTACAAATCTCACCAACTCCGAATAGAAAACGACAAAATAACTAAGAAATGATGAAACAAATGCCCTCAAATATTATAATGTTCTAATATATAGGGCTACGTAAAAATTGGTACACGTAAGTAAAATAATATTTTACACAAATGATGAGATTTTACTCACTCAAATATGTTTTTTTGTCGTTATGTACCCTATCGGTGCTGTTCGACTTATAGTGTAAACACATTAATACAGTTTTATGTCTGTTATGACTGTGATCGTCCGATGGAAACCAATTGTTATGTATTACACTTTTCATGAGGATGGCGTTTGTTGGGTTGACGGTCGTGATGTTGACATTAGTCAATAGCGGCGCTGACTTTTCTTCTATGCTGTCTTTTATGACTTGACTTCATGCAATAAGAGAGTTGTAGTTGTGAATTTTATCTATACACTGACAAGATACTATGTGCCTCTATTGTATTCCCCACGTCCGATTTTAATAATATTTTTGATATTATTGAAAATGTTTTCGTTTTATATAGGTGTAATGGCTAACGTCTACAATAAAAAATATATATCAACTTGTTACACTTACCGTGTAGCACACATTTATACTAGAATTAGAATTAGATTAGAATGAATGAAATTGTAATCATTTGTATTAATCTTTATCAAATAACAGACTGGTATTCTTATTGATTAATGAAGCACAGAGGAATTGATTCTTAGACTAAATAATGCTAAAAAATGTTTCCAATAACTACACATGTTGTTTATGTGTTCCTAATTTATGGATAAATGACATCATGGCTAAGATTCTGTTTGTACGACATGAATCTATAACATAAATAATGAATTTAGGTAATCATTAAAGGTATTAGAACGATACAAAATAATATGAATCAGCGTATAATCTAATAGCTTGAAATAGAAATAAAACTAATAGTTAAAATCTTCACTTTATTAATATTTATTCGTAAAACGACAATTGTTTCGTCAGCACAGTGTCTTTACAGATTTTGACTATTAGTTTTACCTCTGTTTTAAAATATGGATCTTCTTCAAGTAAAAAAAAACCTAATCAATTCAATTACTAATAATTTGAAATACAAATACTACCTATAATTAAAGGTGGGTACGTTACAGAGGTTTTACCCACCCATTCAAATTGTTTTCGTTATTAATACATGTTAGGAAAGCATTTTATTTTATTAAATTGTGTTATCGAATACATATTACAACGTATCATATCGATATCATACTTAAAATTTCCGTTTCAGATGAGCCACGCATTTCTATAATTTAACTGTTTGATATTTATAATCTTATAAACATGATATCACTTTAATAATCAATTTATTCCATGAGTAAGCATCATTTGCATCCAGTCATGTTTATTACTTTTGCTCTATTAAACATTTCTATTCGCCGTTTGAAGAAAGAAAATTTCCCTTCTGAAAATTTCCTAATGCAGCGCATTCATTCTAGACAATTATAGAGAAAGAAACCCGGTAATGAGTATAAAATGTGAAACTCATCTTCTGGCGCGAAGAAATTACGATTGTCATTTCAACAATGTGTATCCTGCTCCATAATCGTTGACTGCTGCATATATAATTTCGTTTAATAGTTTTCTCATTCGCTAAATCTTCTTTTCTTCCGCCGATTTCGACGAATTAGGAACCAGTTTTGTTGAGCGTTAGCTCGTTACCTTGCTCGTAAAAATATTCTTTGACGATCGTTTTTTTCCCTAATCGCACCTGCGATAATCGATTCACGATAATATAATTAAATATTCAAGGTACGATTTCTTTTCTGTCATATAAGATTAGCGATGATGTTATTGGCTGCAACATCGTCTATTAATATTTATACCGAACACATATTTTACCGTGCGTCTATTAAAAAAGTTACTGAAGTATTGAATTATAGAGTTTCTGTTATAATTTAAATTCGTTTAGAAGGTGTCTGTTTTAGGAAACGCGAACATATTCTAATCGAAAATATTCAAATTTCGTAATCAATTTAATCCAAACGCTGAACAAGAGATACAGGGGTAACGATTCAAACATGATATTTGTTTATTTATATAGTGCAATCAAAAATTACTGGATGGAGAAAAATTTGTATTTTAAAGAGAAAGAACTTTACAATTACATATTTACAAAATGTCAGTGGCGTTGAAAATTGCTAAGAAAAGAAAATATATTTAATAAAAACAGAATTTGGGTCAATGTGTTAAATAAAACGATTTTTTTGCTATGTAACGTTTGGAAACTCTACTTATTTCTTCATCAGACCTGATAAATTAATAATAGATTGGCCATACACAATAAAATGTGGAAATGTACTTATATCAAACGCCAATTAAATTGGCGCGAGGAGGTGTAAGTTCGTGCAGGATTAAAAGTAGTGGGGAGATTTGTATTTGGTTTTACATCAAATGTCAGATAATTCTAACCTCTGAGCGTGTATCACTTTATGATCGCCTAGCAAAGACATTGTGTTCTGTCAAACGTCAATGACAAATGTATTCTGACAATTACTTGAGTAGTGGGGGTGGACGTTTTTAAAAACGGCTTCTGCGCACTCCCTCCTCGCGCCAACTTAATTGGCACTTGCTATACACTTGCAATTAAAAATTCCTGAGCGGTTTTATAATAGAACATTAAAATTCATATCTTCGTTATATTTTCGATTTGATAAAAACTTATTGTGAAAAGTACAAAACATGTTAAATAGGAAATTTTAAAGAAACGAAAGAAGCATTTTGTTTTTTCATTTTATTGTCAAATTTATGCGGCCATCTTGTCATAATTTCTTTTATCATCCAAGTTTTTTGTTAGAAACCCATTCTAAGGGTAATTTGTCAACATGACAACCCTTAAAGCAGCGAGGATTTTTGCTTTTTCCAATTATTAATGGATTTTCTTTCTCACCTTCCATAATTACACACAGTAAAATAGTCAAACGTTGTTTTGCTGCCTTCTTCCCTGCATAACTCTCATTTTTTAATGTAAATGTCTTATTTGGCATGACGCGGTAATGAAGACTTGCTTCGTCAGCATTATAGACATCTCGATGAGAATAATTCCTTAAAATCAACGGTAACTTGGTGTTCCAGTCTTCTATATCGTCCAAAATTAATCTCTACGGACTCACCACAAATTGATTTAAAAGTTATACTGTGTCGCCGACAGAAACTTCCCAATTATCCATTTGTTGCTGAAAAATTTTCCATCTTTAGACTGCTTGATACTTCCAGTCCTTTTTGTTTAAGTAGCGGCCCAGATATTGGAATTGCTGTATTTATGGCTTTGCAAATCCAATTGTAGACGACTTGATCCACTGCCAATCCTTTCGACTTCGGAAATATTCGTTTTCGGTCCAATTTAACACCTTCCTCAACCATCTTTTTTGATTTACCTTTATTTTTCATTTTCATCAGTAGATAAAACCTATGATGGTGACATCTTAGTTGTCGAAATACGTGTTTAGGACACAATTATTTACTTTGATAAGGGGTTTTATATCTTTTTTAAGTTTTTACTTTACCACAGTTTCTAATGAAAGACTTTTTAGATGATTTTCATTTAATCTGGAAGCAAGTATTTCGGAGTATTTATTTGAGAGGTTCAGATCTCTAATGATATTGTTGTTGTTGATTGCAATGTTGGAGGCTTGCCGCATCTGCTTCAAACCCACTGTCGTTTTTTAATTACACACATTGAACCTCCTGGAGTCTAGGCAGATTGTTGAATGATGGAATGAGTATTTCTTCAGAATACAGTGCGAATCTCTTTGGTGAATCTATGAGCAGCATATGTTCTTCTGTGTTTATTGTTCTGATTGATGCCTTTGAGATTTACGAGACAAAAATAGTAGTCATTATAATAGTTTATTGGTTCTCTCCAAATCATTGGTAGCCTAAACTTTAGGCACTTTCTCTTTCCAATTGTCCACTTTCACAAATGTTCAACGCATGCTTTGCATAAGAAATGTGAAGCTCCAGATTGATCTCCCAAGTGAATACCGAATAGGTTAGATAGCTCCTTTTCACCAGAAATGTGTTCTCTGCCTCCTTTAAAAGTGAATTCACCACATACATAACAAAAAACATTTGAACGACTCACACAGCTACGTCTACTTGTGGATGCGGTAATTTGAATTTAATGTTTCGTACTAAAGTTCGCCGAAAATTTACGCAAAATAATTTTTACGCTATTACTTTTGCCTTTTATTAGAACTAAAAATCAACAACCCGGTGGTGGTTAATATGCGTCTCAAGCTAAAAATGATGGAAAAAAGAAGGATTAAAAATAGAATTGACATGGGAGTTCTAAAGGAAGAAACGGTTAAAACAAACACATCTGAACAACTAAACATACAACTCGAAACCTTAAGAACTAAAATAGACAATAATAGTATAACAGACATGGATAACATTTGGAACAACTTCAAAGATATAGTTTTAGAAGTAACAAATAACAATTTAAAGTCAATCTATCTAGAAAAGAAAACAGAATGGATGACTGAAGAAATTCTAAATCTAATGGGGAAAAGGCGAGAAGTTAAGAATAATGAAGCAGACTATAAGAAAGTAAATAAGGAAATAAGAAACAAAATAAGAAATGCAAAAGAGAACTGGATGAGACAGAAATGTGAGAAAATTGAGGAGCTCCAGTACAAAAACGACATGTACAACTTACATAAGGAAATAAAAAAGATAACACACAATAACAAAAGAATACATAATATGCTAGAAGACTCAGATGGCAGAATAATAATTGATGAAGAAGAGAAGCTACAACAATGGGAAAAGTACATTCACGAAATGTTCGCAGACGAAAGACAGCTGCTAGACATCAACGGTGAACATATAGGAGGACCTCATATTCTAAAGAGTGAGATTGTATATGCTATTAACCAGCTAAAAAATAATAAAAGTCCGGGCCCTGATCAAATAAACTCAGAGATACTTAAACTCATAACTGAGGAAAACATAGATCTACTTCTACTTCTGTTTAACAACATATATAAGTCAGGCAAAATTCCCCAGGATTGGCTTGAATCAACTTTTATACCCTCACCAAAAAAGTATAGTTCAAGGAAATGTAACGACTACAGACTCATAAGCCTGATGAGTTATGTTCTTAAAATCCTATTAAAAATTATACACAAGAGGATATATAACAAATGCGAACCTAACATCGGCTCGGAACAATTCGGATTCCGAAATGGGTTAGGTACGAGAGAAGCTTTATTCAGCCTACAAGTCCTTGCACAGAAGTGCCATGACCAACAAAGAGACATACATATTTGTTTCGTCGATTTTGAGAAAGCGTTTGACCGAGTAAACCATGATAAACTTTTCGAGTTCCTGGAGTAAATAGGGCTGGATGATGGGGATTTGAGACTTCTCAGAAACTTGTATTGGCACCAGTCCAGAATAAGAGTCGAGACTAACTTGTCTTCAAGAAACATTGACATTTGTAGAGGAGTGAGACAGGGGTGCGTGTTGTCCCCCACACTATTTAATATATACTCAGAGTATCTGTTTGCGAAGGCGCTTAGGGGTTGTAACGACGGAATAAAAATAAACGGTGTCAATATATCGACTATCCGTTATGCAAACGATACTGTGTTGATTGCGGATACCGATATAGGATTACAAAACATAATCAACAGATTAAATATGACATGCAAAGATTTTAATATGGCCATAAACATCAGCAAAACGAAAGTAATGTTAATTTCTCGTAATTCAAACGTACCCATACCTCTACGGGTTGACGGGGAAATATTGAGCAGGGTTGATCGCTTTAAGTACCTGGGCTGCTGGATTGACTCAAGACTGGACCATGACATCGAAATAAGGTCCAGAATTGAACAAGCAAGGCAAAACTTCTTCAAACTCAAAAACATACTGTGCGATAAACAGCTAAATGTAAATTTACGCGTACGGTTTACAAAGTGTTACGTCTGGTCAACGCTATTATACGGAGTGGAAACATGGACCTTGAAAACTCTCAGTATGAACCGTATAGAAGCATTTGAAATGTGGACATACCGAAGAATGCTAAGAATTCCATGGACATCACATACAACTAATGAGGAAACTTTGAAAGGGGTACACAAAGATCGAGAACTGCTCCACATAGTAAAGATGCGAAAGACGGCTTACCTTGGTCACGTTTTGAGAAATGAAAAATATTACCTACTGCAGCTCATAATTGAAGGAAAGATAGAGGGTAAACGTGGGCTTGGCAGAAAGAAACTATCGTGGATGCGGAATATTAGGAACTCGACCGGATTAAACTTTGAACAACTCATTAGAGCTGCTGCAAATCGAGAGACCTTTGCTGATGTGATCGCTAACCTCCGATGACGGAGAGGGCACAAAAAGAGAAAAATCAATTAGCCTGTATCTCGACAACTGATAGGAAAAAACCCAGGTATTTTCGGAATTAGCACATTAAAAATATCAAAATCAGTTCTTACTCTTCCGGCAACAAGGCAAAAATTTCATTTTGTTGGACTGTGTCATTAACAGAATTATTTATTAAAAAATAGGAAATAATCGTGTGAAAATGACTAAAGTTTTCTTGAAACAACTCATCTTTTAATGATTATTGCAGTCAATGCAAACTAAAAGAACTTTATTTTTGATATACTCTGTAGAGTCCGGAACGGAAATTTTATTTAAAAAGCAATTTAAATAAACTAAAATGACCTTCTCTAGTTCATAAGTACATAATAAGTACCCATAAAATTCCCACTTAAGAAATGTTATTTTTACGCTTGCTTTAAAACACTTAAATTGAAGGAAATATATGTACCATAATTATAAAAGTGTTAATAATCGTAAATCTTTTATAATTCATAAACGTATATACTTGTAACATTTGCATACTTTGACTTGTTTTCATAATCATCTTTCCTTCGAAGATAAAATTACCTCACCACATGCGGACTTTCCCCGTTGGCAAAAATGTACGCCAGATCCCTGCTTCAGTGGTTGTAACATTTGACCATATTTTCGCATGTCCGCTGTCCTAATAAATCACAACTACGACATTGTTTGTACTGTATACGTTCAGTCATAATTTATGAAGTGTCTAGCTGTGCGTAAACAAATGTGAAAGAAGAAAACATGAAAAAAATTTAATCTTTACGACTAGATATTTTTTACCCCAGTCGGTTTGCGTAAAATTGGGTTAATTCCGTAATTAATTAATTATATGCGCCTGCTTAGCACATGAATCTTTCTGGTTGATAAGCCCGCATCGAACTAGATTCTTATTCTAATTACTCTTACTGCAAAACAAAGCCACTATACACAACTACATTTATCGTAGAGAAGCACATAAAAATGTGGAAATATACGAAATGTACAGTTTATATAATGACTAAAGACGATTGTCGTAACTAGTGATCTTAAAATACATTTAAAGAGTTTAAGGATGCGTATATCAAATGTAATTTTGTATATTTATTTTATTTATCCACTATTGATAATTCGCCTCTGCGCATGCAAAATGTTATTTTTGGCAACTTATCTGTTAATATTTTAATTCTCAGAATTTTCAACATTTACTGTTAAATACTTTTCATCAACGGTAATCCTGTTTAATACGAGGGTTGCTATTTATGGATCCGGAATAACAAACAAAAACGAATAATTATTATTGAAAATGGTCGAAGTTTCATCCAATTCTTACAGAACTTTTTCCATTCCGAATGAAGTATGAACGCATCATCCACTTCTTCTGGCCTCGAAAATCGTTGACCACGTAGTTTATTCTTCAAGAACGAGAACAAAGAGAAATCACCAGAGAACGGACTCAATTGATTGATGATTCAAGGCGACTGCCTTGTATTCGCAATAGGTTTGCTTCTGTAAGGGATCCGTGAGTTTCGAACAATTTGATACGTGTGGCGACCTGCATAAGTGGCACATACCTACATATGCAGTTAATATGTATCTGTCAATGCACAACAGAGCAAATTTAATAAGTGGTTTGGTAACCGGCCAGAAATTACTGCTGAAACAAAAGTAATGCTGATAAGCGAATTGCGTATCGAATTTTGAATCAAAATAATTTACAAAGAACTTACAAAACTCAAAACTATGTATTTTCTGTGAAACATTGAAAGCGTAAAACGTTACTATGAACAACTAAAATTTGTTCAAGGTGTTCCTGTGTTAAATTAGTTCTTTTAGATGTTAAAACGTCTGATGTCTTGATTTCTGCTAAATATGCCATGAACTTCTTGTCTCATCTATGAGAAATGTCTTTTTAAATAATGAAACTAACTTATTAACATTTGGAAAATGACGCCTGATGTATTTACATACTCTGTGTAGTGCATGTGCTGCATAGGTAACGTGTAGCATATTGGGATAAGATTGCTTTAATATCTTTCCTGTTTTTAACATATAAGCTGCCGCATCGTCAAAAATAATAGCATCTTGTCATCCGATGACAGAATATTATGAATACATTGATCAACTACTTCTGCAACTGTTTCACCATTTACGACTGGCAATATTTTAGTATGGTTGGTATGAAGTTGTCGGATGAAGAATACCAACAACTACATTTAACACATATCGTCCCATTACATCCGTTGTTTCGTCTGCACTTACCCAAAGATAATGATCAGATAGGTTGGTTCGTATTTTTTCAATGGTTCTCAAATAGAATTTTTGTAAGTGGTATTTACGTAAAGTAGATTTATCTGGTAAATGACGATCAGTATATTTTGTAAGAAACCTCTTGAGGACTGGATGGCCATATGTTATCTTGATGAGTTTTTGAAGAAACATGTCTCTGCACATTACACTTTTGTGGACGCCTTAAACTTAATGAACAGGCACTGCAATATATCTCGGTATCATTACGAATATGCAACCAATCTGTATGACCTCTAATCCATCCTACCATGATTGCCCTACGAGAATACTCCATTGTTAATGTAAACAAAGAGAAATACTAAAAACAGAAAAAAATGGACTAAAAAAAAGAAGCGAAAACTACTCCAAAAATAAGGTAGTAAATTAAACTTAATATTTATAAAAAATTATAGGATAAATACACAATATAACAATATAAAACGAATTTTTTAAAATGCTAAACCTTTGAACCAAATAACATTGAAAGAAACGAAACCCGAAGCAATCCCTTATAGAAGAGAATATAAAATATACTATCTCAAGAACAATATATACATATATGTACATACATGCATGTATAACAGCATGTAAAGATGAGAATACACTTTGTAAATTAGCGGATATAACGAAATAATATATAAAGGTATATTCCGTCTTACACGCCACTGTAAAATAGAATTTATGAATTAATAGACACAATAAAGACGAAAATAACAGCATCTGCTGGACGAATGCAATCGAACAAGCAAATAGTGGGGCTGTTATAACATGCATACTATACATGATACCACCACAACGTTTTATCGGGGCAATTAGTCATTCAATCGCATCAGTCCGCTCTCTGGAAATCACCGAGTGCCAAATCAGAGTTGAACGGCAGATGACCCATATATTCGATGTTTCTGTCAAATATTAAGTTCTTTGCCCCAATCTGTGAGAGCTCGCATTCTCATGAGGAAAAATGAACCTGTGTCGCTTGTTGTTTTTTCTTATTTCTGCAAAGACTTCTGGCAAACAAATGGTTGTATACCATTCAGAATTGGCTGTTCTAGGATCCTCTACAGGCTCTGTAGACATATGTCTATTTTTCCCTAGAAAACAAACGACCATTGACTTCTTGTCTTCTTGTGTGAACAACTTTTGCTGGGTTTGACTCAATTTAGAACACCCGCACCGTCGACTGCTGTTTACTTTCGAGATCATAGGCGTCAATCCAAGATTCGTCACCTATATATTTAGATGTTATACACATCTTTTGATGCACCACGACTGTATTATTTAGCATTTCTTTGCACCAAACACCGAGCTTAGCCTTTTTTGAGCGACTGTCAAATTATGCGGAATCCAGCGCGAACACATCTTTTTAACAGCTAAATTTTGAAGCAATATATTATGTAGGCTTGTCATACTAATCCCCAGGGATACCTCAATCTCATGGTATGTCACATGACAAGTTTCAGTTCGCACGCAGCGTCGATGTTTTCTGACACAACAACCGATGTTAGAATTCATTCTGTGAATGAATGACAGCCACGATTGAGTTCACTAAACCAGTAATATATACAACGGTTTTCGATGGTTCTTTAACGCTAAAAGTTTATCGATACACTGTTGATTGAAATAATCCACGTTGGCAATTGTAGTGAATCAACGCACGATTATTTTTACGAATTAATTGCATCTTTTGACTGAGGTGATATTTTCAAGTCACTGTAAACAACAAATAGTATCCATATGACAAAACTCAAATCGTATACCATAAGAAATGTCTAATTTTATGATAGATATGTCAGAGGGAGTCTAGTATCTAACACTAGTGTTGGCAGTTTCGGATACAAAAATGGCCACCCTTGAACTAAATTAATATATAGTATAACAGTGTTGTGGCCAAATTTCGTCCGTGGTTCTTAATTTACAATTGATATATTAATTATAGAATTAGTTAATATTTTTACCTAAGCCCTTTAATTAAAAAGATTATTCGTTATTTCCCAAAATGTGTTTTGACCCCGAAAATTGAAAAACTTTAAGACCATTGTTATAACATCTATACCTTTCCAACTTCAAATTGACAATTATCAATTTCAAATGGAGAATTGCTCACTTCAAATTGAGAATAATCAACTTCAAATTGAGAATAACCAACTTCAAATTGAGAATAATTAAAATCAAATTGAGAATTAATTTGCAGCACGCGTTGATGTGACAAAAGAATACAAACGTCAATGTTACTGAGTATCATTTAGCGTCAGTGGGTGGTAAGACATTTACCATGCCCTACATTAAAAAACGCGAAGCTTGCAAAGTTAAGCAGCAAATTTGTGCTGTATATAACTGTCAAGGTGACTAGAGAGGGCTTGCGATTAGATTGGGCGTTAAAAAATCGACTGCCTACCGATGGGTAAAAAATCAAGAAAATGTGGAAAAGCCACGTGGAGGACAAAAATTTGTGCAAGTCACGAAGAAGCATCGTCGATTTATCGTTTAATATATTGAAAAAAATCCAATATTAACATTAAAAGAACTTAAATTAAAAATGGAAGTGCAACATCAAATAACAGTATCTAAAGAAACATTTCGAAAACATTTGGACAGATTTAGTCCTTACAGCCCGTTCAGTAGAATTGAAATGACTTGGTCCAGCTTAACAGCTGCTGTTAATTATTAATTGAAGCGTTGAGTGGATAAAGGTGTTATGTCACAAAAATATAGTTTGAAGAAAAAGCAACTTAAAGTTTTTTTGTTGGAATTTTCATATAAACAGACAAAAGCATACAAAAGTGCACTAGAAGTTTAACTTTGAGATTGTTTTTAATATCCAATAACTAATTTGCCTATAAAATGCTTTCTGGACAATATTATTTTGATTTTTTGTGTACATAACACCTTTATCAAAATTAGTTTTAAAAGAAATTGGAGATATTGTCTGATAAAGGTGCCATACAAATACATATGTATAAAGAAATACATTTAACTAATAAAATAAGTTAATAGTATATAAGTATAGCAAACGCCAATTAAGTTGGCGCGAGGAGGGGGTGCGCGGAAGTCGTTTTTAAAAACGTCCACCCCCACTACTCAAGTAATTGTCAGAATACATTCGTCATTGACGTTTGACGGAACATAATGTCTTTGCTAGGGGATCATAAAGTGATACACGCTCAGAGGTTAGAATTATCTGACATTTGATGTAAAACCAAATACAAATCTCCCCACTACTTTTAATCCTGCGCGAACTTACCCCTTCTCGCGCCAACTTAATTGGCGTTTGCTATACATACGTATAAATAAATTCATTTAGTAATTTAGTAATCATGTTTTGTTTTCAAATAATATACTAAATTTTCAAATAGTCTTTCTTTTTTTGCCTTTAGATTCGATTGTTTGTTTTGGTAAAATTTTTTCGTAAAACCAGCGATATTCTTTAACAAATTCTTATTGATCTTGCAAGTTTTGTATTTTGGCATCTGATAAACTACCTCTTTTTTCGTCAATTCTATTCATAGTAACTTCTGTCACAGTCCTGCTTCCAGTTTTGAGTAAGTTAACTTCCATAAAAGGTTCTTCTTCATTTAAAGATTCTTTGTAATGGTAACTTTCGAATTCGTTAACTCGAATCCACTTAACATTATCTCTAAAGTTAATTTTTTGGTTAAGTGTATTTTTTTTCTTGTTAGTTAGGTGAAGGCTTGAGCTTAATATATCAGTATTATAAAAATAATTTTTCATATCTGTAACGACAGTGTTTTTTGGACTTGCATTAAGTATTATTTGTCTGTATTGGTCTGGTACGTAAATATTTTCTACTACTCTAATTTTTTTGCTCAATTCTCCCGAAATCTCTGTCCGAATCAAGATACGAATGACCTACTTCTGGAAATTTGTGGTCAATTAATTCGAACCATCCTTTTAAAATAAAAAACTGGTATAGCGATATTACATTGAAATTTTTATTTTGACCCGCACACGAGTCAGACCATATTATAAGATGTCTAATTTTGTTACCATGCATATCTCTCAATAGTTGCGTAAATCTATATAAACAACTAGTAATTTCAATACTACCACGTCCTGCCAAGTCCTCCGTCCAGTTGAAGAAATATGCTTGATTTCCAGATGTTGTAATAGTATGGATTCCGAAATTATAGAACCACATTTGCCGGAGATAAAACGCTTTTGATGTTGTTAATTTTGGTAACGGCATAGTTTGCTGTAAGTCCATAGTTATATAACACGCATTTGAATTTTCTCCTGCAAATTTTCGGTCGCATTTCTGTGTTTCAAATGCCAGTTTATATTTTAATTTATGTTCGTCAGTTTGTTGTCTAGCGTCACAAGTGGAACAAGTGTCACTTTTAGGGTGCCCAAAACTTAAGTTAAATCTGGTTACAAATATCTTGCGGTAGGAACTTTGTTTACATTTGAATATCTCAGGACGTTGTTCTACTTCGCACTCTTGTAAGTAAAGTTGATACATGATGTTAATATTCAGTATTGGAGACAAGTACATCTTGTATGGATTGTGGGTTCTAGAATAATATGATGCCTCCGTTGGAAATTTATTTATGTGTTCAATAATACAATTTACTACATCGCTATGTAGTTTATGCGGTCTGTGAAGGTGGCGTCCTCGTAAATCAGGCGATGGAGACCACTGTCCACCTTTTAGTTTTTTTTTAATTACTTCAATTTTTTTCTGCTAAATTGATAGAGAGAGCAAAGTGCTTCTTTACATACCGATTCTACCTTTTTATTGTAAGTAATGGAATAATGAAAAGTGTGCTGCTTCGTTTTTTTAGCATTTGATCTGTGTCTTCCTATAGGTGAAATTGTAATACTTTTGAATAATAAAGCATTCTTTGCGTTCACGTCTAAAGAATAATAATTTTGTAGAATACGTTTCCTGTCTTCAAGATGGATTTTTTCGGTACACTTAAGGGGGCAGTTTTCTTTACATAATGTACCATGCTTTATTTGTTTAGGTGCTACTATCTTTCCAGTTTGTGACAAGTAGCCTTTTCCCTGTTCTCTTGCTTTAGCAGCTTTTTGCCTTTTCCAATTCTGTGGTGCTCTTTCCCTTTTCCTAGAAGTCTTTTCTTTATTTCAAATATTTTCCTCTTAACTCTCTCCTTTTTTTCTATGAAAATATTGCAGGAGTCTTCTCCAGTAACGTGCTTAATACGATCCGCTTCGCTGTCACCTTCCTCATTTGGCACATATTCATCGCTGGAATCACTGCTATCTGTAAATATATATAGACCTAGTAATCAACAACTTAGGCAGATGAAGTATAACACTAGCATTCGCTCAGTGTCCATGTATTTAAAAAGGTGCGATCTGTAATATAAATAATCTAAAACCTCTAACTTAACCTTTGTCGGTACAGATTCGTGATGTTTAAAATACATAAATATCTACTTATATTATGCATAGATACCTTTTCCGTTAGCCATGGACATTTCAATTGCTAGTTGGACTAGCCGTTTTCCCCGTGAAGACATTGTTGGTCAAATATAAAGAAACTAGCAATTAAACATACCCACAATAGAGCTTATACTAATTAAAGTAGTATAATCTCAAATTTATGACAGAAGCCTTAAAGGTGTTATGTATCCAAATTAGAAGACGTTTTAGAGTACTATTGAATTGATAAAGGTGTTATGTTACCATAACACCTTTATCAATTATCAATATATATATTTCCTTGTCTACATAGCACCTTTATCAAGATTTATTTCTGTATAGGGCAGTATTTTCGGGTAATAAATTAACAAAATATTTAAACAATGAGGGGAAATAGCCAAAAAAGTAAAAAAGTAAAAATATAGGAAATTGTGACATAACACCTTTATCCACTCAACGCTTCAATTGTTTGTGCTCATTTTGAAAGTGTTTATTCTCGATTTGAAATTGATTATTCTGAATTTGAAATTGTTTGTTGTCATTTTGAAAGTGTTTGTTCCCACTTTGAACTTGATTAATCCCAAATTGAAGTTGAAAAGGTATAGACAATTTTTTGTTTGTTTTTATGATATAAACAACAATATAGATAGGTTAGTGCCGTAAAATGCAGATGTTTGCTTTATAAATTTTAATTTAGTTTTTCTAATACAAGCAAGATATTCAGTCACATTGATTTTTTACTCAATACTATCGTAGGCAGTATCTTAAGTAAATTTTAAATTTAATTTCAACCTTCGAAACTATCAATTCCATAATGAATGTCAAATGCTTAGCATTTATAATTATATTATTATTAATAATTACTTTTTGTTATTATACACTCACTTTCATATGAAATACACCACCCAATAAGAATTGGACTACAATTATGAAACTTCGGTAAAATAATGCTTTATTATTAACTAAGAAACGATGAAAGTTTACTTGAAAAAAGCAAAACATAAATTAACATTTTTCAAGAAGAAGCTAGTAGTGGGTTGCATCCCCACGCGTAGCTATGCATGCATTAACTCTTCTTCCCATGCTCTCTATTAAGTGGTCGATGTCCTTCTGGGGTATCTCGTTCCATGTAACCTCTAGATAGTGTCGACGTTCATCCAGATTCTCAGGAGGCCTGGGTAGATGTCTTAGTCGCCGACCCATCATATCCCAGACATGTTCAATCGGCGCCAAGTCCGGTGACCGTGCAGGCCAGGGCAAAATCTGCAATCCAACCTGCTCCAGGAATGTTCTTGTAACCACAGCAGTATGGGGTGTTGCATTATCCTGTTGGAAAGTGGCATTCTGCAACGTCTGCATGAAAGGTACTAGCACCGGTTCCAGAACGTTGTCGATGTAACGACGTTCGTTTAATGTGCCTGGAATGAACGTAAGGGGTGACCTTCGTCCAGCACATATCGCACCCCAAACCATAACCCCAGGTGTTAGGCTGTGTGTCGTCTTTGAACGAACTCCAAATTCCGTCTTTCTCCTCGATATCGCCGCACCCTTCTACGACCATCATTCACCCATAAACAAAACCTTGATTCATCACTAAAGACGATGTCATTCCATTGATGAACCCACCCTTGCCGTTCTTGACACCATGCAAGTCTGGCTGCTTTATGGGGAGGTGTTAATGGAAGCCGAAAATAAGGACGGTATGAATGAAGCCCAAAGGAAGAAATTATTTTGTAAACAGTTGCCATCGACAAGTGTCGGTTCAAAGCTCTCATCCAATCCACAGCAATCGACTTTGTTGTTTGCAATCAATCCCTGGTAGCCATCCGCCTAAGAAGTCGGTCTTCACGTGCGTTGCTTCTTCGGGGGGCTTTTCCAGCAGGACGGCGCATCTGAATACCTTCTTCGGAACATAAAGACCATATCCGAGCAACTGTAGTGTGGTCCCGATTCAGCCTTCTCCCAATCTCTCGGAATGAGAGACCCGCCTCTTTCATACCGATAATTCGGCCCCTAGCAAAATCATTAATATGGGTAAAATTTCGACGACGTCGCACTGGGGGCATTACAAAGCGTCTACTCGACAGTTTGACAATCAAATAAACTGACATTTTGTTTGCAGAAATTCATTAATTGCTAGGAAGAAAATATTGAAAGTTGGAGATAACAATGATACAGGAAACATAATAGTTGAGTTTTTTCGGCGGAAACTTTCATCGTTTCTTAGTTGATAATAAAGCATTATTTTACCGAAGTTTCAAAATTGTGGTTTGAATTTTAGTGGGTGGTGGATTTCATATGAAAGTGAGTATATATTACAAATTTCGAAATGTCATGCAACTAATACGATGTGTTGGTATATTATTAGACGTATATGAAAATTACCATTGCTTCGATAGAACTAGTACCATTTAATCTGAATTAAATTTACAGTTGGCAGTAGGTGAAACATTATGAACAAATACTAAAAGATAAAATTTAAGCAACATAAAGTAGAACCAGAATTATACAGAACACGCTCTATCAGAGACTTGCGACAGGGTTGTAGGCTACACCAGAGTGGATACTGTAAGCTGGGACAAGTGAAGAACAATAATAAGAAACAGACCGAAACAATAGAAATCCATAACCACAATATATATTAATAAACTCTACATACAACTAAGTTGACATCTTCAACAGAACAATCTGAAAGTGTTAAACGGATTAATTCGGATTGCAATAATAAGCCTATAGGTTGAAGTGCTAGAAGAAAATTTCATTAGCAATATACAGTGCCGACCAACAGTGCTTATCCTTTTGCATATTGTGATTTTCTAACTAAGAATATTATATTCTTATGAAAACATATGTATCTATAAATTGTAATTAAGAGATAGGTATAATCTATCTCTAAGAACTCTTAATACTCAATACGTATCACCCAAATTTAGTCCAATCACGTCTACTGGGTAGTTATGTTGTTTAAAACTAAACACTATCACCCGCGTATAATATTCTGTTTTCGGTACACTATACAAGTTCAAATGCCTTTAGCCGAATTTTCGTGTTGGTGAAGCCTTTCTTCATGCTTCTATGTGAAGCGAGTATTTGCTTATGAAAAAGTTCTTGGCTAGATGAGTACTGTGATTGCTAACAAGCGACCGCTACTCACGTTAAAAGTAAAATGGTTAAAAGAAAGTACAGGGATTGGACGTTGAAATTATAATTGAAAGTGCCCTGGCTCGAAAAACTAAATTTGAAATATTTAGCTCAAAAAGAAGAACATTTGTAAAAAAAATGGATAGGAAAAAGACCACTTGATTAAGCACTAGGAGAATAAGCAATGGTTTAGAATTGTTTAGCTGACATGTTCGTGGACGATTTAGTGAAAATAGATAACATACTAAAATGAGAACGCTATAAAGAAATTTTAGAAACAAATTTCATTTCTTTTGGATATATCCAATCGAAAAAAACTTTGGGTTCCAACAAAATAATGAACCGAAGCATAAATCGGTGATATGCCAAGAATATTTAAATCAAATGGAGTGACAAGGAAAAAATATTATCCTGAAATGGCCTTCTCAAAATTCCGACTTGAATTTTATAGAACTTTTGTGGGAGAAGTTAGACTGAGAGCTATGAAACTCTGCTCAAATATCTTCGCAAACGCTTTGAAATCAACCATAAGATACCTTATCCGAAATAGATCCACTAATGCTGGCAAAACTATTAGAAAAAATACCGAGGCTATGCGAGACAATTGTGAAAGCTAAAGGTGCCCATACTGCCCATATCGCCGAATCTACAATATAAACACAAACACTTTTGCAAATAAATTGGAATCAACATTATTATTTACAACAACAATGTTTTAATATTACAATTAGTGTTTCACTTATTTTTGAAGATGAGTAAACACTTATGGCCGGTAAGTATATATTATGTACATTATCTCTGTTATAAATAACTAATGAATCACACCTATATTCTGCAATTGAATCAATCTGCAAATTTGAAAAATATAAGTGTTTATATAAATGATAAACATTACATGCTATTTCTATATATAAACTTCTTAAAGAGTAGTAAATCATGTGTAAATAGCATTATAGCGAAAATACGTCACACAGACTAACATAATTTATTACATTTCACAAATTTACTATGATAAAACCCGGTAAATATATCTTAGTAGATCTTATTTTTAGAATGTCCTTGTTATTTCATTATCGTTTACATTATTCGTGCTTATCTAAAACGTATAATAGGATTAAATCCAAATACGGTGTACCAAAGTTCGAAATATTGGATGTTCTATAGTGGTAAAGCCTACTTTTATAATCGAACACTTCTATATTGTATTTTCGAATTTAATCCTCGTTTTGGATCAATTAAAACATCACAAATTTTTACATAGTACGAATCTTTGTATAGTGAAGACAACTTTAATTGTAATAATCGTAAGTTTAAGAAATCAGTATTTATCTTAAGAAGAGATTAATTACATATAAGCACATCTCGATTTTTTCTTCTTCTAAATTTTTCAGTGTACCTACTATCGGTCTTTTTTCGATCAAGAATGCTCCAAACATGCTTATATATTTAAATTTATAACTCTGGAGTGACCACATAATTATTCCTAACCATCTCGGTTTTTGGTTGAAACATTTTTTTGCTAATTTGATAGCAGGTTTGGAATCGTATATAGATATAATTATTGCCTTTTAAATAGTGTTTACAAAGAATAGCATGTTGTCTTAGTACTATATTATCTAAATCTTATATAAGAGATATATCTTTTCCATGAAATTATTTGTTCAATTTGTCAGTTTTTTTGCGTTGGTTTATTGATCCTACAATCAAATTTCATCATCAAAATGTAGTTTCGAAGTGGTGAAAAACTAAAAAATAAAGAATAGTCATACTCTCAAGAACATTTACAAATCGTCTCTTGTTTCATTGTATTTTTTCAATTGAATCGATTGGATGTAATTTTTTGTCAAAAATATGACACCATCTTTATCTAATTCATTTATACTCTGCCAACTTAAATTTGAAAAGAAAAGTTTCATGAATTCTAGAGTATCAGCATTTGGTATTAACCAATATATTTCTGCTGCTTTAGTTGAAATAATTGATTGAAATTGAATAATTGAAATTGAAATGACTCGCCAGGGTTCACATAACTTGTTTCTAACTATTATCTTTCAAATCTTGATCATATTCCAATCTTCTAGCTTTATCATCTCGTCTCAGGAGTGGTTTTCTAATAGGCAATAATCCAGAATCCGGAATAACTTCTAATAATTCAGATTTCTTTAAAGATCGTTCCCGTGGGCGGATATACGAATGTTCCTGCAACATCTTGTAATTCTCACGTTAGTTTTATACTTTGATTTTTGCCATGTTGCGGAGTAGTTATTTTTGAAAAATGTGTATCACCTTTCGATAATTCCCTCTAAATTTTTCGGTAAATATTATGTCTTCTGCTCTGCTGAATTCAAAATTGAGCTCCATTTCCCTCCATCACATACATTTTTTTTGCAAAATACAAGGTATTTGCATAAAAGTGGCATAACAGTAGACTGCTTTGAAGCTTGTGCACTTGCACTCAGATTAATCATATTCTATCTCAAAACACTTCATTAGCCCTTGAACATCACTACAAAAAACGAAATTTTCTTCTTTGGCGAAAAATTTTAGTGAATTCTCTCTCTCGTTGCCTGTACCATGAAAGTGAGGTTCCGGGTGACAGCTGGTTTTTATTTTTTAGTCTTGACCTTAGTAATTCGGCAGCATCTTTTGAAAGGCCTCTATCTCTAACCAGGTTATTGAGCTCGCTTTAAGAAAAAAACTTGGCGTCCCTCATCAACAAAAAAATCTGAACTAGATTCGTCTTGGTCCATCCTCAGAATCACTCAGGATATCATCCAAAGTGGAAGGTGAATGTGGAATTGGTATTTCAGAGCTATGAAGCTCTGGATGAATTAAAGTTTGAATAAGATATTTTCCTTTTATTTTTTGTATTGAAACCTTTCACATCTACCGAACAAAACTAGCAGTCGATATTGTGGTTTTGCTGTTCACGACACATCATAGAAATACCAAAACGAAATGAGTGTTTTCTACTTTTAAACTACAAACGAAGACCTTCCTCACACCTTCTGCATGCCTTATGAGAAACACAGGCAGGCTTTGTTTTGATCCTCAAGTTTCAACTTGAAGTAACCAAACTACACTTTCTTCGCGAAATCACTTATGTGTCTTTTTTGACTTTTAACAGTGTATTCACCTCAAATAAAATAAAAATTGTCAGGAGAAATAACACAACCTCTTGTGGCCATAATATATAACTAAAAACACGAGTGCAATCACATTTGAATGCAAAGTGTGGCTTATACAGCAGCCTGAACTTATCTATCATGTTGAAACATGATTAAATCTGACAATACAGTTGTTTATACTCTTTTCTAATATCCTACCAAACGTGTATAATTTAAACATGCTCAATACAGCCAGTAAGATTCCTCACTAAACTGGCGTTTTTCCCTAAATGAAACTACAAACACGAGTTTTGCAAGAAAACCTGACGTCATGGAATAATTCGAGTGTTTTGCCCGGTTTTAGAGAGTTAAAATCTATAAAAAAAACAGTACAAAAATTCTGTACAGTTTTTGGGTTGCCGGCCAACAATAACCTACACTGCAAAACTACTATTGAACACACAAAATTAAATCTAAAAACTAAATTAACATAAAAGCAAACAAGATATTTTCCCAGGCAGTTAATCAATCTTAACTAAGCGAAATATGAATTGATAGCAAACATTAATTCCGGCCAAGATTACTAATAATGTTTTACAAGATTTGGTGAAAAATTTGGAAAATTCCTAATCAAACAAAGATATACATTCTACAAACATAACTTAAAATTTCACAAAAATTAATCAACAAAATTTGTTTAAAAGAATCACACTGGATTAGATTATATTATAATTATATTAACTATATAACATATATTATTAGAGACCGGACGCATCAGGCCGAAATTACGATTGACCATATAAATAGTCTATAACATCGCTAAGTTATTGAATAAGCACTATTCATTCCGTTAACCGCACATCTATTTTTTTGTGGTTGAATTATGACGCAATTACTTCAATTATATAGTTAAAATCCTTTCTTCGTGGGCGTAGATAGAAGGGTGAGGAGTTTTAATAATTTATTGTATTTATTAGTTTATATTTCGTAAGATAAATAAAGTACGGTGAGTTAGTTTTTTTCCATTATTTTAACTGCTAATTGGAAAACAAACGGCTGGTGATCTACAAAATACGAAATACATTTTTATTTGTTCATTTTGTAGTTCAAGGTTCTCTTCTGTAAAATTTGTTCTCTTTGAATAAAATACATCGTTATAGATATAAAACGTCTTTTCTACATCGCAACTGATTAGGTGCATACTGGCAATATTCTTTTATTTCAGCGTATTTAGCAGTTAGATTTTGAGGCATTGTCCCCATACACAACTGCCGTAATGTTATTAAATCTGGATTTCTATTAAAAACTCCGTCTAACTTTTGCCGAGGCCACAATCCGAAGTCACTTCTTTTTCGAATTATTAATAGCCATATCTAATGTGGTTATTCCATCATTTAATTTGATATTTCGATTTTCAAAATAAGTGATTACTTTCGGCAAATTTCCAAAATGTTGCTGAAGAAAGTACAACTGATTGTTTAAATTAGGAATTTGTATTAGTTCCTTGCACTTCGAGCATTGTCATTTAAACATGTAACGAAATTTTGTAAACTATCTAAATTCTCTGCACGAAAACTAGTATCTTCCAACCATGTTCCCTATCTAGTTATTACTGGTGAGGGAGACAGTGACAAAGATGGAAGTTTTTCTCTGTAAAGAGCTACTCTCAATGGTGCTTTTCTGAAAACTTTTTTAAAAGCGGATACAAATCTATCAACTTCCGGAAAGGTGTCTCTAATATATTCACAGATTCTGTAGAGAGCATGTGCTACACAAGTAATATGCAGCATATTAGGCCTTTTCCTCAGAGACGCCTTTCTGGAAGTTGATAGACTTGTATCCGCTTTTGAAAAAGTTTTTAGGAGAGCACCATTGAGAATAGCTCTTTACAGGGAAAAACTTCCATCGTTATCACTGCCTCCCTCTCCAGTAATAACTAAATCAGGAACATGGTTGGAAACTTGGATGCTACTAGTTTTTATGCAGAGAATTTCGATAATTTACAAAATTTCCTTACATGTTTAAAGGACGATGTTCGAAGTATTTCTTAGTGCAAGGAACTTAATACAAATTCCAAATTAAAAAAATCAGTTATACTTTCTTCAGAAACATTTAGCAAATTTACCAAAACTAGTCAGTTATTTTGAAAATCAAAATCTCAAATTAAATGATGGATTAACCACATTAGATGTGGCTATTAATAATTTGAAAAATATTTCCAGTGACTTCGGACGTGGCCTTCGGCAAAAGTTAGACGCAGTTTTTAATAGAAATCCAGATTTAATAATAATAACATTGCGTCAATTGTGTATAGGAAAAATGACTCAAAATCTAACTGCTAAATACGCTTAAATAAAAGAATATTTCCAGTATGCACCTGTAACTAGTTGCGATGCAGAAAGGACGTTTTCTATCTACAAGGATGTATTTCATTCAAAGAGAACAAATTTTACAGACGAGAACCTTGAGAAAGTATTTCTAATTAACATTAATACTCCTTCAGTCCTTGAACTACAAAATGCACAAATAAAAATGTATTTCGTATTTTATAGATCACCCGCTTGTTTTCCAATTATATAAATAAAATTAAAAACTCTTTAGAAATACAAATTTTGAATAGTACGCCCGTGGGTGATGAGTCATCGGCCTCTCGTGTCCGGTCCCTAATTATTATATTTTATTTATCTTCTTCTTTTTTCTCATAATTTTGATTATAAGATTTTTGGGTTCATAAATTGTAGGTCATATTTTACATATTGAATAATGATATCGTACTCTATATATTTATCTTGTTTATTTACGTTACATTAGAGAGCGTGCACGTGCTTTTGTTTGTATACACGTATTCTTGAAACTACTAGGAACAAAAAATGCCTTCCGAATACACTTTTGCATTAATTTATGCCTCGTCCTAATGAGTGAATTCAAGAAAAAGAAGGATATTCATTTCTTCCGTTTACACAACAATCATTCACAATTCGGTGCTGACACATCTGTGTTCCATTTAATCTTCAAGATCCTTTAGCGATATTAGGCTTAGTGGGATCGTTTGCTTTCTTGTACGAGGAACGGACACAGACAGCACTTGCTTTATGGAGTTAACATCAGTTAGTTTTAGAACTTCAGTGTTGACAAACGGATCGCGCTTTCGCCTGCAACAAGCATACTCTCGCGAACCGACCACCGCTCTCGCAACATTGACATTGCATAATTTTTGTGTAATTATAATTAGACCGGATTGAATTATTATCTCGTGCTTATAAGTTATCGAACGAGCGCATTGCGTTTTTTCTAATCTACGTCCAACATTCAGTGTTTTTTACTTGACACGATACGATAAGAGATAAGAATATAATAAATACTGACTAGAAGTGTGTAATTGTTTTAAGGAAAAAATAGTGCATTAACGAATAGTGTAGTGTTATGTTAAAATTTTTAAATGTGATTTAATGCGTTTTATAAGTAAGTTTTAGGGATGCATGTATTGGATATGCATATTAATTGTAAGTACGGTATTACGAAAGTACTCTCGGAAAAAATATGTGTTCAGTACCCAATTAGTTTTACAAAAAATTATAAATGAAAATTTATGATTTAGGTTCGAATTTTATATAGTTCATGACCTCCTTCATCTATTGATCAATAATCTGATTACTAATCTGACAAAAATACAATAATTGCATACAAAGAAACTTTTTAAACAATTTTTAATTTTATCATATATTCGTAAAAAACATAATTTTGTGTTTGTTTTCTAACAAATATTAATAACATTACTACAAGTCAAAATGCAAGAATTACCAACAATAAATAATAAATATGCTTTTCAGTAAGTTTCAGTAAAATTTTTTACATAATAAAATATCGGTGTCCAATAAAATATTAACCTAACAAATATAAACATCTATGTTTTATTACAAGGTCAGGATTACTGATATAAAAGAACCCGTTAAAATTATATTCTTCATTTCATATGGCAAATTTTCGCCTTTGATAAAGGCTTCATCAATATGATAAATGTAATCAATTAATCCGTTGAATTTTTAATATTACATCGTTTAGGTCTAAACCAGTTAAAAATAGTAGAATATATATTTATCAGTTCAATCTAATACAACTAATAAAAGAGAATAATCTGTTGGCAAATTAGATTCTTACAATTATTGAAAAAAATAAGTAATCCGTCGAAAAATATTATACATATTTTTCATGGTTCTGTGGTATATAGTAGATTAAGATTTTGACATGGTCTTAAGTTATAAGATCATTTGGGATAAGCTATTCAAATAAAATTAATTTTGCTACATTTACCAAAATGTCTTTAAGACTATTCAAAAGTCAAAATAAATAAATGCGTATGGAATTTTTTTTTTAAATACTACAAATTTATTGTGTCAAACGTTTTTCGATCAGCCGTGGTAATTTAATAGTGAGTCATTAAGTGGCTGTCTAATTAACTAATTCCTTATTTTAATGCCTGTATTAAAACCCTAAATCATAGAAATATGAATTTCATTTCGTCCCAGCTTTCCATATATGCTATATATATATATATACATATATATATATATACTATGTATATACTATATAGCACACTCTTTTCTATTTTCTTTCATGGAAACAATTAACGACATTAAATACGCAATAACACTTCTAACATTCTCTTATTAATTACATGCAACGAAGTATTTGAATTTATCATACATTATTTATTGATAATTTTATTTCCTTTTACACATTTGAACATATATACAAAAAGGTTTAAGTATGTCAATACGTAAAGCACGTATTACGCATTTGTTACAAATGAAACAGACATGCAATATACATATCTGTAACTGTACACATGGACAATACACCTCGTATTTTCAGCATTTACTTCTGTTTAAGACACGTGTTTCTGACATTTACTATTAGGCGTCATCAGTTAAGCTAGTGAAGTAATTAAAGATTAAATCGCCTATAAGGTATAGCAAATTTTGTCCTATCAGGTAGCACCACATAATATAGTGTCATCTGACGGACGAAAGAGACTATGCCGAAAATGGCAACCCTTCTCTTGACCGGCTATGCCGGTACAGAAGGGAAGAAAATACGTATATAGGTGTAAGTCCATTAACACGATGCCTGATGGCAGTAAATATACAAAAAAGGTTTAAGTATATCAATACGTTAAGCACGTATTACGCATTTGTTACAAATGAAACAGACATGCAATATACATATCAGTAACTGTACACATGGACAATACACCTCGTATTTTCAGCATTTATTTCTTCATCAGTTAAGCTAGTGAAGTAATTAAAGCTTAAATCGCCTAATAGTAAATAGCAGAAACACGTGTCTTAAGCAGAAGTAAATGCTGAAAATACGAGGTGTATTGTCCATGTGTACAGTTACAGATATGTATATTGCATGTCTGTTTCATTTGTAACAAATGCGTAATACGTGCTTAACGTATTGATATACTTAAACCTTTTTTGTATATTTACTGCCATCTGGCATCGTGTTAATGGACTTACACCTATATACGTATTTTCTTCCCTTCTGTACCGGCACAGCCGGTCAAGGGAAGGGTTGCCATTTTCGGCATAGTCTCTTTCGTCCGTCAGATGACACTATATTATATTGTGCTACCAGATAGGACAAAATTTGCTATACCTAATAGGTGATTTAAGCTTTAATTACTTCACTAGCTTAACTGATGACGAATATATCCTATCCCCAGAGACGTACGTCTCTGGGGATAGGATATATTCGGACACGTTCACAGAAAATATTAATAGTGAACCTGCATTTGTGTTCTTCACACCAGATTTTTAATAATATTTTATATTATTAAAAATACCTTTGTATTAGATAGAAACATCTAAAAAATTTTGCTCTGTATAATTTATTACTTCCAAAACCTAAAATTGCCTGTGAAAGATGTACAAAACTCTTCGCCCAAGATACTAAAGGCTATTTTAATCAATTAATAGCAGAAAATATAAATAAAAATATTGTTTTGAATCGCCTGATAACATTCCGATATATTATTAGCTAGATGACTCTTCTAACTAAAGATCTTGTAAAACTACGTCTTCCTAATAACTTATTTTTGAACAAAGCCCATTGTTTTCAATTGGATTCACGCCTGGTGACTAAAAAAGTCACTCCAATACCTAAGCATTATTTTCTACCACCTACTAAATACAAAAATACAAAACCAATTATAATGTTTTGGATTTGCTCCTGTAGAATCCAAAGCTATCTATTGCTGCCAAAAGTTTTTATAAATTTTTACAATTTATCATACTCTCAAATTTTAGTCGCAAGCCTTCCATAATCTTATTCACTAAGACACCACTATGGGTGAACTTGTAGAGAATGTTTCACGGACTTTCTCAATTAAGTTTGCCCCTAGTTAACAATAATTTTCGTCAAAGAAGAGATACTCTAACAGAAGATTCATTACGTGGTCACGCATCAATTGCGGTTTCAATTTCCCTGTATCTATGTTTGCCCCTCTTGCTTGTATCTTCAGCGTCACTAGCACAACTCGCTAGTTTATACCAGCTTCTTGTAATAGACGTAATGATACTAATATTTACGTTTTATAATTGTTGTTAATGTTACTGTCGGATGGCGATCAAATAAACGAATTAGCATTTGATCTTGCCCACTCAACCTTGTGGCATTCATCAAAATCGCCTACATTTTAGAAATTTTTTGACTATTATCTTATAAAGCCCGGTATCTAGCTGCACTTCTAAATGGCGTTCTCGAATCTCTGCATAAAAGTAAGATGGCTTAACCTATTTTTCAGTTATTTTGTGACTACATATTTACAAACATTATTTCCTTAAAATTTAAAACGCGCGGTACACAATAGCAGCTATATTTACCTGTTTTTCTTAGAAGGATCAATTACCTCTTGCGTAGGTATATTAACCATTTTTTAAAATTTGTTATGTCGTTTAAAGCAGTGTATTGATGCTAAAACGGTGTTGTTTGAATAAATAAAAGTAAAACGAAAAAAGAAATTGACGTCTTTGTTTACAGCAGATTGTACAGTCTCCAAATACATTACTCCGATACTCATAGCTCCTAAAAATATAGATATTTTTAATTTTTCAAGTTAACAAGCTTAGTATTTCGGCTTAAAATAAGTTGTCTATCAAACAGCACTGTTAGTATACAAAAAGGTTTTAAGTATATCTATACGTTTATGCACGTATAACGCTTTTGTTACAATTGAAACAGACATGTGATATACATATCTGTAACTGTACAAATGGACAATACACCTCGTATTTTCAGCATTTACTTCTGCTTAAGACACGTGTTTCTGCCATTACTATTAGGCGTCATCAGTTAAGCTAGTGAAGCAATGTAATACAAATGATACAAATCTTTATGAATAGATTTTTCGGCAAAGTCTCTTTCGTCCGTCAGATGTCACTTATTAAATAAGTGCCACCTTACAGGATGAAATTTGCTTTATCTTGTAGGCGATTTCGGCTTAATGTTATATACAGATACAAATCTATTCATAAAGATTTGTATCATTTGTATTACATTGCTTCACTAGCTTATTAACTGATGACGCCTAATAATAATGGCAGAAACACGTGTCTTAAGCAGAAGTAAATGCTGAAAATACGAGGTGTATTGTCCATGTGTACAGTTACAGATATGTATATTACATGTCTGTTTCAATTGTAAGCACTGTTAGATTGCAAAATTATTTTTTTTAATTAAATTATAATTCGTATATTTATACCAAGAACTATCTGAATATTTGTAGTTTTCTTTTTCTTAAAAAGATACGAATAAATCAGTGTCGCATTCCGTTTTCCAGCGCGCAATGTGTGTAATATAAATAATTGGTGACATTAAAATTGACTAAAAGAGCTTATTCATGTATCCATGGAATCGGTGTAATCATTACAAAACAATGCAATATACCTCCTGTAATTTATTTTATTAAATCTCCTTTTGTGGTAAAATATGCTAGGTGCTGTTAGTCAAGTTACGGTTTCTAAGAAAGGCATAATATATAGTAATAAAACGGTACATCGTAATTTATAAAAAGGAGCGCAATGCAAAAATATTCATTGAAACAACGTACCAAAGAATTTAACATTGTATAGATTATCGACTGAAAATAATTCTGCAATTTCTTTGAAGGAAGTTTATACTTCGTCTCAAATAATATACAGCGGCTACTGAAACGGTTCGTTATAAATGAAATTCGCTTTAAAATATGATTAACAAAGAAAGACGCAAGCACTTCGTTTAATGGTTTGACACATTTATTTTCCTTTTTTTTGAAAATTCTTTCTTTGGAGACTGTGGTTAAGTAAAAACTTAAAAAAGGTATATAACCCCTTACCACAATTATTAATCGTATCCTAAATACGTATTTCGACAACTAAGTTGTCATCATCAGTAGGTAAAAACCACTAATCAAGATGTCGCACATGGGGCACAGTAAAGCTAGAAAACCGCTCACGCAACAACTACTTTACACCGCGTCCACGTATAGACTAATTTAACATGCGAATCTAAACTACGAAAATATCGAAAAACACTTACTTCTTAGGGAAAGGCATTCACATCTGTTTAATGTCAATGACAAACATTCCATTTCTAAAGGGAACGGCACTAAACATGTCCTAATAACTTCAAATTTAAAACGACGATGACACAATTATGGTAATACAAATGAAAAGAGACAACTGAAAGCAATCGGTGATTTATCGCTATTCATGGAATATTGTTTATTCTTCGCGATATGTATATTTTCATAAGCATCAAGTTCGCGGGGTTTATTAATTCCTTTGACCAGCTTCAACCCTGTAATCGACACATTGTGTAGTGTACTTAAAGCGTGGTTGGCAACGTTGGATTTATCCTGTCTATTGTATTTAATATGTGATATGTGTTCTTTAAAACGGGTTATTATTGGTCGTTTTGTTTGGCCTATATATTTCAAATTACAATCCTCGCAACTGATTTCGTATATACCTGATTTCGAATTAGAATTAACTCTATCTTTCGTATTCCCTAGGAGACTTTTGATAGTATTTTCGGACCGAAAGGCAACCTGGAGACCTCTTTCTTTCACAACTTTATTAATGTTTTTCGTGACGGGGTGGTATGGTAAACACATGTACTTTTTCTCCTGGTTACTTTGAGATATCAAACTTGTGGATTCGCGGATTGTATTTTTTATTTTTGTTTACAATCCGCGAATCCACAAGTTTGATATCTCAAAGTAACCAGGAGAAAAAGTACATGTGTTTACCATACCACCCCGTCACGAAAAACATTAATAAAGTTGTGAAAGAAAGAGGTCTCCAGGTTGCCTTTCGGTCCGAAAATACTATCAAAAGTCTCCTAGGGAATACGAAAGATAGAGTTAATTCTAATTCGAAATCAGGTATATACGAAATCAGTTGCGAGGATTGTAATTTGAAATATATAGGCCAAACAAAACGACCAATAATAACCCGTTTTAAAGAACACATATCACATATTAAATACAATAGACAGGATAAATCCAACGTTGCCAACCACGCTTTAAGTACACTACACAATGTGTCGATTACAGGGTTGAAGCTGGTCAAAGGAATTAATAAACCCCGCGAACTTGATGCTTATGAAAATATACATATCGCGAAGAATAAACAATATTCCATGAATAGCGATAAATCACCGATTGCTTTCAGTTGTCTCTTTTCATTTGTATTACCATAATTGTGTCATCGTCGTTTTAAATTTGAAGTTATTAGGACATGTTTAGTGCCGTTCCCTTTAGAAATGGAATGTTTGTCATTGACATTAAACAGATGTGAATGCCTTTCCCTAAGAAGTAAGTGTTTTTCGATATTTTCGTAGTTTAGATTCGCATGTTAAATTAGTCTATACGTGGACGTGGTGTAAAGTAGTTGTTGCGTGAGCGGTTTTCTAGCTTTACTGTGCCCCATGTGCGACACCTTGATTAGTGGTTTTTACCTACTGATGATGACAACTTAGTTGTCGAAATACGTATTTAGGATACGATTAATAATTGTGGTAAGGGGTTATATACCTTTTTTAAGTTCCTTTTTTTTATTCACAAAATGTAAATTTATTACTTCTATTAGAGACGACCATGCTCATTCAAAATTATATGTTTGTGACAGATTGTGTGCACTGTCACCAACCATTATCAAAAAGCATGGCCGTCTCTAATGAGGAAAGTTTAAGGCACGTTATGTGTTACAGATATGTATATATCACTATTACGAAATATGCACATATATTCAAAAAAAAATGTAATCTAATGTCTGACTTGTTTTGAAAAGAATGCTATTATTAATACGCAATTCTACTCCTGCCAATTCCTTGATTGAAGAAAAAACGAAGAGCTTCTATTTGAACAACTAAAGTTGATCAGTTGGGACTGACATTTTCGATTTCTTTCTCTTCTTCATTACCGTCATCAATAATTTGATTTTCTGCACTTGCATTATTACAATTCTGTGTTGACAAGAGTATCGTCCACATGTATATTTTCACTAAAATTATCATATACTTGAGCCGGAGTGTCATTACTTTTACTGAGCCATTCATCGTCATCTGAATCACATTCACTTTCGACACACAATTAGCAATTGTTTTTCTTGTTACTCTTAATACCACAAATCACATATACAAGGGCTATTTTTTTTTCAAGGTCCGATCGGTCGTGAAATTAAAACCACAGTGAAATTCAAATATGTTTTATTTGTAACATTTAGGTACACCTCCCATCTACTTCTCTACATAGTCGCCGTTCCGATTTTGGCATTTTTCGTAGCGCGGTATCAACTTTTCAATCCCCTCTTCATAGAAGGTAGCCGCCTGTGCTTTCAACCAAGTTTGTACGCTGGTCTGCAGCTCATTGTCTGTAGCAAAATGGTGTCCTCCTAAGCTCTTTTTCATTCGAGGAAAGAGATGGAAATCGGAAGGAGCTAAGTCCGGGCTGTATGGAGGGTAATCGAATACTTCCCATCTAAAACGCTGCAGGAGGTTCTTTGTTGCATTTACAGAATGGGGCCGAGCGTTGTCATGAAGAAGAACAAAGCCTGATGACAACATTCCTCTTCGCTTGTTCTGAATTGCCCTGCGTAGATTTTGAAGAGTCACGCCATATGAGGCTGCTGTGATGGTCGTACCACGTTCCATGAATTCCACCAAGAGAACTCCTTTTCGGTCCCAGAACACAGTAGCCATACACTTTCTGTTGGAAAATGTTCGCTTAAACTTCTTTGGTTTTGATGGGGAAGAAGAATGCATCCACTGTTTGGATTGCTCTTTTGTTTCTTCCGTTTCGTAAAGAACCCATGTCTCGTCGCCTGTGACAATTTTGCTCAAAAAATCTTCTCCTTCATCATGGTAGCGCTGGAGAAACGTTAAGGCGGCACCCATTTGCTGTGTTTTGTGATGGTCGGACAGCATCTTGAGAACCCATCTCGCACACAATTTGCGGTACTGAAGTGTCCCACCCACGATAGTGTACAGAGCTGACCTTGACATTTCGGGAAACGACTCATGCAACACAGAAATTGTGAACCGACGATTTTGCCGCACTTTACTATCACTCATGAATGTTTCACCATACACATTCGTCGGTAAATTGTAGCTGCGTTGCACGCCTCCGAATGAAGAAATCGAATTACTACACGCAATTCACAATTTGGCGGGTGACGCTATTGTTCTCGGCATGTTTACGTGTACACTGCGCGCTTGTAACTGACATGTACAACGTGACGCGATCTGCTGTTATACTAGAGACACTGCGCAATACATCTGCGCAAAGCTTCATCTGATTGTCACTGTGGTTTTAATTTCACGACCGATCGGACCTTGAAAAAAAAATAGCCCTCGTATATAGATCTGTATAATTTTGTGGGGTAAGACATCCAAACAATATGAGGGGAAGGAAATTAGTTATACAACTTAAACATCACAAGGCTGATTCATTTAGAAGTTGTTCTGGGGTAGGAATTTCATATGTTAACGAAAAATTTAATGTTGGCTATCTTGGTCGATTAGAATTCAACGTATTTAAATTTTGTGATCTCGTGCCTGTGGTATATGTTATAAACTTTCGTTGGATTTATTGTTTGTTTGTGTAAGTAGCATTTAGAACTATGGATAATAGTGTATAATTTTGCCATTTTTTTTATATTATTAGTTAAATTCTGCATTGAATATGTCTAAGAAGTTGATGTTATGGGTTCTAAATTATATATATTTATTGCAATACAGAAGTTAATGAATAAAATATTATTTTTCCTTCATACCTAAAATTTGAATAACCCCAATAGTAATTTAACTACAGCTATGTTGGTTGCATAAACAATTATCCCTTTTCCCCGCATGGTGCCAGTCCACAAGTTATACATAGGGATCTATTTTACTAATATTATTACTGATATGTGCTTAATACCATGAACAAGTTTATTGCATCCAAAAAATGAAGGTTAAACGTTTTATCCCAATTGTCAACAGTTTTTTATTTTTATAAGGAGAAACCATCAGTAATTGCTTCATAAGGTGTATGACACCCTGATCCATGGGCTGCAATTTAGAACTTGTATTTGGTGGCATAAATACCAATTTATTTATATAATCTAGGTTTTTGACATCTGGATGAGCTTGTCTATTAGTAGTAATATTTCTCTTTTGTTACCAAGCAACTCATCGTTCTCTTCTCGTAATTTCATCCATGTTATAACGAGCCATCGAAAAAATTCATAATTGGAGTAGACTGTGAAATTGGGTTGGTACTTTAGCCACTTCCACATAATGACACATTACTTGATGCTTAACAGTTTCATTTGGTTTCATTGTAAAAAAAGGTTATGTAATTGAAATGATACTACAACAAAAAAGAAAACAAATAATTTATTTAATATCGAAATCATAATCAAAATTTACATATAGCTTCAGAAGTTGTTGAAAATGTTGTCCATTTATATCTAAACACAAACCAACTCTTCTCCGCAATCCAGCAAAATCTTTATGCAACATTTGCGATGAGTTGTTGATCTCTTCCCACTTTTCTGTTATGCAAATTCTCAGTTGTTCTAGATTATGAATTGGCGTTGAATAAATTGAATTTTTTATGTATGGCCATCGAAAAAATCACATATGTTTAAATCGCAAGACCTAGTTGGATATGGGATTTCAGTGTTCCTGCTTATTATTCTGTTATCAAAAAATTCTCTGAGATATTGAAGTATTTCTCTGGTCATATGTGCTGTTGCACAATCTTGTTGGAAATACCCATTTTGTAATTCCTCATAATCCAGTTGATTTATGAATGAGCCGAGTATCTCATTGCGATATCGTGCAGCAGTAAGTGTACCTTCAAAAAAAATGGGACACACCAATCTTCTTCGACATATTCCAACCCAAACACCAACTTTTTGGGGATGCAATGTTTTTTCTACAAAAAAATGAAGATTTTCGGAGGACCAACACCTCATATTCTGTGAATTAACATATCCAGAAAGATAAAACCAGGCCTCTTCCGTGAAAAAAACTGTGTTAAGGATATCCTGATTGTGTAGATTATTTTGAAACCATTGACAAAATTCCACTCGTCTTAAATAATCCACAGGATAAAGTTCATGAAAACATTGCAGCTTGTATGGATGACAATGTAAGACTTTTTTAAGAATGAATTGGCACGTACCATAAGATAAATTTGTTTGTTGGGTCACTACTGAAATGGATGTTTTTGGATTTTCATCAATAATATGCTGAAGGGCTTCAATATTATCAGCTGTACGTTTAGATGGCCGTCCACTTCCAGTTTTTCGACCGACGCTACCAGTCTCTCTGAATAACTTTACACAATTTGTCAAAACATTGTAAAAATCATTGCAGTCAAACACTAATTCAGGATGTTCTTCACTAAAATCAGCCATCCATTCCGTAATTGAATACTGCCACTCGCCATTTACTTTCACACCTGTACGGAAGTAACATTCGATAATTTTTGCTTTATGTTCTATGTTGAATACCATTTTTTAAATAAATTTAATTTTCTTAATAAGAGTTTTTTTGAAAAATTATAGTTTCAATGTCAAATAATAAATGTCATTATGTGGAAGTGGCAAAAGTACCAACCCAATTTCACAGTCTACTCCAATTATGAATTTTTTCGATGGCTCGGTACTACCATTGCATTCGTAATTTGCAGGCAGACATTTAATACTTTTAAAACACCTTGGATCTTTAGGCTTCCCTATTACCAACAATTTTCTCTTCTCAATTCCCAATAAATTTGTCGCTACTAGTACCGTAATTATCTCTTTGGAAATTACGCCAGTACAAGCCTCTCTTATAAATCGCAGTTTCTTACCAGGTGCTAATTTGTAAAATAACTCAGATTCATCACTGTTAAATATATCTTTATCTATTAAGTTTTCCTTTAAGTGTGGCCAATCTTAAATCTACAAACCCAGCTTCCATTAAATTTAGATTCACTTTGTTTTAACAGTTTATTGCCAAAATCTTCAGCTTTCTTTTTTAATATGGCGCAAGTAACAGTTACATTGTTTACTCGTTGTTGACTAAACTACTTTAATAACCACTTTTAACTTTTTTAATTATAGGAATTTAGTGATTCAAAATTCTTCAATAATTTGTCTCTTTTCTTCCAAATTGTTGCAACCTTTGATTTACCTAGATTTATTTCGCGACATATTGTACTTTGTTTTTCACCTGGTTGTAATCGTTTATTTACGTAACATTTACTTTTCAATGTGAAATATTACCATATTGCGTTTACAGTGGCGTCATTTAATTTTTTTAATTCACTGTTGTACCAATACAAAAGCAACATATGAAACCACTAAATTGGTTCGCTTTAACTAAGACTTCACTTTATCTGGGTTCGTTATAGCTTTACATAAAACTCATTTCTTTCACGAATAGGTACAGTTTTTAAACCAAATGTAAACCAAAAAAGAGACATATTTTGTGAGTAGTATTATAACGAATTATACCCTTGGCAAGAAATACGTCATGTGCATATAGAAGAAATGTTATTTGGAGTATACCTGATATAGTAAAGTGTAATCAAATCCCTCTCATAAAGTGTGTTTTTCGAAATTTTCATTTGATAGTGTTAATATGCTAAAATTAATAGTCAGTTTTTTTGTAATAGTCCTTCTAGTTCAAAAATTCTTCAACGTGAATGCCAAAAATATTTAGTGAAATCGCATTTACGTTAATATTTAGATCTGCTTTAGACTGCATAATATGAAAACACACAAAACATATCTTGCCTGGAACATATGAAATTCATTGTACAACAACCATTGATATAATTATTGGTAAACTACATTATAAACATATCATCAACATAGATATATAAGAAAAATAGAAAAATATACGTTGTCTAAGACACAACTAACATTATAAGCAACCAATGAGTAAAATAAGCATTAAAGTATTAAGAATTATTAAATTTATTTTATTTTATTTTAAATATATTAAATTAATTAAAGAAACAATATTGTAGTGGTATTTACAATAAAAGAATTTTTGAAACTAGAAGTTTAATTACTTATTTCTTAGCGTTATAATGAAGTTTCAACAAGTATATCCTTCGTCAATTAACTATTAAAGTATTTACCTACAACATATATTGTACAGATATTTTAATCTTCTTGCGTAAAATTCGATGACCTACGTAACCAAATGCACGAACTAATTGTAAGTCACAAAAGAACCATTAATAGTCATTCATTAATAAAGGCCATGATAGCAACTATAGCCGTATAGCATTATCCGAAACCAAGCTGTTTATCTTTAATTATAATATTCCAATTAAAATGATCGAACAATCCATTATTCAAAAAGGTTCCGATATTTTGATGCGCCATGAAAACTGCTTTTTTATATGTGTTGGCGACAATGAAAAAAAGTTAATTTTCCAAAGAACATTAATTAATATAAAAATATAATAGAAAATAATACTAAATTAGAATTTATGTATATAATATGAGAAAAGGAATTTTATTTTAATGATAACACTATTATTTAAAATTCTTGAAATTAAATCTACTACAGAAAAAACATACTATAATTGCAATAATGCATGACAAACAGGCGCGGCTCGTGATGACGTATTTTGGTTTGCAGTACAATGATACGAGTTCCTCGTGTGTTTTCGGTGTTTACTAAGCAAACGTTACAGTTAGTACACGAGAATACACGAAGCACTCGGATCATTGTACTGCAAACCAAAATACGTCATCACGAGCCGCGCCTGATGACAAATATAAATAAAAGGTATAATCACAGGTATAATTTAGCTACATTAATACTAAGCTATAAAAAAAATAGTATTACCCCGCACCCCGTAGCAGGTTTTGAAGACCCTTGAGAATCTAACAGGATATGATTATTAAAATTAAAGCTTAAAATACACAAGGACCGTAATGTGGCCAGCGCTACGCACCAACTACCTATTATTACCTCAGAGCTTTATCCTCATTTATTTACTACTCCACCAGATCCATAGTCGACCCTTGTAATCATATAATGTAGTAATATAATAGATCACCCATTAGTTTATATAAAATTACATTCCTGCTTCTGTTTTGATTACCCAATTATTAACGCATTTACCGTAATAACATACTGAATAACTTTTAAAAAAGTGATGTCGTACATCGGTTAACTTGGATTTTTTTTGTAGAAGTAACTTCTTTATTTATGTATTTACAATTTCAATTAGGTTCAGTTCACAATGGTATGAACTGAACTTAAAATATTTTTTTTGGTTTTTAATATTTCATTAACAAGATAAATATTAATCTTTATAGAGACACACAAAGTATAATAATTTAAACTTTTCTATTTTCAACTTAAATTCAATATAACAGAATAATTGAAACATACATGAGTGGGAAAAACCCCACCAGTTTTGTATAATACAAAAGTATTTTAAATATTATGAAATATTATTAAAAATCTTAAATTTAATATTTTGTAAACTATATCATTCTTGAAAATAATATTTCCTCAACGCAAAAGGTTTTTTCTTATTTTTCACCGATTATGTAAATATGTATCTATGACATAATTTAAACTGATTTCTTAACCATTCCAAAACATAATTACGTTTCTTCAAGATACTCTACCATTTTCTTACCAGAAAATTTTCGGTTATCCTTTTCCGAAAAATTCCAGTCTAAATGATTTTTTAATCCAGCAAACAATTCATCATGTACGGTTTGCCCTGAAATGACAATACCTGTAGGTATCTGAACCTGATCTCTTGTATGTCTATTATTTATCCCGTTCAAATAGAATATTGGTTTACCTTCTCTTTAATATCACGTAATAATTATAGTACGAAGGTTGCTATTTCTGTGTTCGGAATAACAAACAAATACAAATATCTACCATTGAAAATTTTTGTTTTTCAAAATATTTTCCGTAATGATCAATGCACTTTTGCATACGTTTGAACCAATTTTCACAGTACTTTCTCCATTCCGAACATTTTGAACACATCAACCGCTTCTTCTAGTGTCGAAAACCGTTGACCACATGTCAAAAGGAAATAATTGGTTTCGAAGTCAGCGCTGTACGGCGGATGATCCATCAATTCGAAGTTAAATAATAATGATTCTACGTCGCTAGTAGTTCTTTATTATTTCTTCTGAGACTTCTAGCAAACAAATAGTTGTGTACCATTCAGGACTGGCCGCTCCGCGATCCCCTAGTGCGTTATATTCACATGTCCATTTTTCTCTAAAACACAGATGACTATTCGCTTCGAAATGCTTGTTACGCGAACAACTTCTATTGAATTTGGCTCATCTGGAAATCAGGCGCGGCTCGTGATGACGTAGTGTTGAGGCACGTACAATGATGCGAGTGCTTCATGTGTTCTCGTGTTCTAACTGTAGCGTTTCCTAGTAAATACCGAAAACACACGAGACACTCGCATCATTGTACGTGTCCCTACAGTACGTTATCACGAGTCGCTTCTGCTGTAAATATCCACACCTTCGGTTTATACCTTATACCTTTCGAGTTTATACGCATAGATCCAAGATTTGTCACCTGCGTAAATGTTATACGCACCACGATTATATTTTTTGAGCATTTCATTGCACAAATCAACTTTCTTTGAACGATTGCCTAATTATGCGAAATCCAATAGCCGTGAACAAATTTTCTTCACAGCTATGTTCTTATATATGCTTGTCATACTAATGCCCATGGATACTTCAAACTCACGGTATGTCACATGACGATCAGTTCGCACACACCATCAATGTTTTTTGGTACAACAACTGATTTTGGATGATCTTCATTAAATTTGCCCGTAAGTGAATGACGCTGACGGCGACGGAGTTCACTAAACCAGTAATATACTTTAGATTGTTTTAGATGGTCCTTCATCGCCAAAAGTCGAACTGAATTGATCAATGCACTGTTAGCAAATCCACGACAAAAATCGTAGTAAATCATCGCACGAAAATTTTCACCATCTTTTGACGAGATCAATTTTCAAGTCACTGTAAACAATACAAATAGCGTCCGTATGACAAAACTGAGTTATGTCAAATGGTGCCTAGCAGTAGTGTTGCCTGTAAATAGCTACACTCGTACAATATTTTTTCTCATTTATACTAATTTCTTTTTTTTCCACTAAGAAAGCTTCCTTATCATGTTTAATGTACTATTTGAAGACATTAAAGTAAATATGTATTTAAAGTAAAAATAAAATTGATTGTGTCAAACATTCTAGTCTTGTACCATGCCTATTATTTTTTGTTTTAAAAGAAAGTAAATTCTACTTTAGATTTCTATTTTTATAATTTTAAATTTTTCTATTTTTTTAAAATCTATATTCCTTATAATATAATATTAACATGTTATTGTTAAAGCTGGGAATTATACGCACACGGAAACTGTTTTATATGGGCATATATGTTTCCAAAATTCGATGAAAATATGCAGAACTTTTATTAAAATATGCAAAAATATGTAAAGTTTAAGTGATAATTACACAACTAAATTACTGTCAAAATATTAAATAATGTCAATATAAATGTAGAGACACCACAAATATGTACCATATCAATATTTTATTCGAAATTTTACAAATTTTACATTTTATAGTATTCTAAACATTTACAATTAAATTCTTTTCTAAATTCTCAACTAAAAATGATCTTGTGCGATCCGTCAATAACACCATGTAAGCTGAAAAACTTCGCTCAACGTTAACTGATGTAATTGGCGCATACATATACATATCTGCAGATAATTGATGGACTCGTCTTAATAGTTTTATCGTAGTTTCCTTGCAACACAATGTATATTTTACTAAGCTGATTAAAGCCCTCGTTTTTCTCTAGAACTTGTGTTAATTTAATTTCGAACCTCTCTCATTGAAACCCTAAAATCATAGTTTGCTTTGATAAAAGCTAACTCTTGGCGCATTTGCGGTTTATTTAGTATATCTTTGCAATCTGCAAATCTGCAATTGCTATCGAGTCCTTTGAAAAAGAGAGAATGAATTCTCTTATATGTTCAAATGTATCAGCCACATGCCCCATCTTGTTATTATGGGTTGTGGTGGCAATGCCAGACCAAGTAACTTATCTTTGTATGCCCTCAACGGTGCTTTAATAAATACTTTTTTTGTCATATTGATCGATGAATTAATATCTGGAAATGTGTGACGTATTTCTTCTTCTACTCTGTTAACAGCATGGGCCAAACATGTTAAATTCTGTACCAATTAAAAAGGATTGGCCGGCGTAATTTTCATTTAAAATGCCAATAAATAAGTTGGCAATATAATGACTAACCACAACTGTCTGTTGTCTCATCGACTAAGAAATAAATATAATTTTCACCTATTGTTTCCTTAATAGTCATAATAGTTTATTGGAACAATAGATTAATATACTTTTTTCTTGTAATTGAGCAACTAGGAACTGACAGTTTCGTATACTTCTCTAAAAAAAATTTAAACATTGAATTATCCAGCTTTGAAAAAGTGAAACGTTTGCACTTAAGAAGGCGTTACACAAGTCACAATGGAAACTATTCTGTTCTATATATTTACTGAAATAAACGATTGATTCAGACTAGCTTGTGGTGCATTTTTTAAATCTTGTGATATTTCTTTTATGCAAATCAGTTCCTACATCCTGCGTTAATTGAATTTTTTTGTCACATCGAATCTACAATAATTAATTGCAGGTATTAAAATATGAAATTAAACGTAAACAAATATAAACTTACAATTTTACTGCAATCCTTACAAAACACTCTGCCATTATCTACACAAAATTCAGGATGAATATGATTTCGGCATATCAGAAATAACAAGGTAAAATTACGTGTAGGTACTGACATGTTATAGATAATAAACAAACGTATTATAAAATTTTTAAACCTAAAAATGGTGAAACCAAGGGAAAAGTCTGCGAGATGAAAGAAAAATTGGCCAGAGGTTACCTTAGGATAGAACATTTCAGGATTTTAGTTAGCAAAATCCTCTTTACTCAATATTAAAACTAAAATATGTACTACTAAAAATGGATACACCAAAGATAAAAAAAATTACATTTTATTAAAGAAAAACCATCGTAATATCACAATTCCAACTTCATTTAAATAAAAATAAAATAATATCCATATCTGCAACTGAAAGAAGAACTAACAGTTAAAAGTCAATGAAGGAACCAAAAATACGCACTAACCAGCCAATAAGCATGACATCCGAACAGAATTTATAGACATCTGGATATGTGCCCGCAACTACAACGAAGAGCTAGTTAAGGAAAAATCTAAAGAACACTACATACATCCACTGTTATTAATCTTATTTAAAATACAAATAAAATAGTAGTATAATATATTTTGTTAGAAATAAAGAAATTTATAGAAAAAAGTATTAAGGTCTTATTTATTTATAGTTCCGACATTATTATATTATATTATATTATTTAAAAAAAAGAAAATAACTATTCGCACATAATGGTACATATACTTTCGAAAACTAACTAAATACAACTGGCGATATGACTGACCTATAGGTCAACCTCATTGCTCGTAGATTCACTGGAACTTCCCGGACTTGATAAACACAAGTCTGGGAATTCCGCTGTACGGAAATGCTCATGCGGACTGTTAGTGTAATTTTGATATATGTATTATGAATAAATTATTTTATATATTTTTTACGGTGCACTTTAGAAATAAATTATAAAATATGAACAAATATGCAATTTTATATGAAATATGCTCAAAACTGTATTTATTTGCAAAATGTGCAAAAAACAAAATTAGTCGCAAAAATTTGTCGCTTTTTACGTGATCCGTATAGATCCGCAAAAATGTTGGTAAACATATCATAAATAAAAAATATGCATTTTCATATAATCCCAGTTTTAGTTACTGTATTATGTAATCCTATAATAAGATACTTTTTCTTTACTACATATTTTTACCTGGAGAAACTGATTAAAACCCACATAACCGAAAGTAGTTCTAGAATAAACTGTTTCTTAAAAAAATACCATTTAAATATATTGCTTTGCCTTTTACTTTGAAATGATTTCAAATAGCCTTTTTAACAAATTTAGTAGGATTTTATAGGGTGATTAAACTTATTTAGGAAATAATTATTATGTACCCAAAGAAATTTCAATTATACTACCCATCAAAGTAAATTTAAGATCGTAAACAACAAACTAATAGAATTGTAACGTGCTTGTTTATGTAGGCTATACTGTTTCGGAAATTAACAACCGCATAAAATATAAATAACACCGCACTAAGAGAAAGTAAACACTTAAATTAATGATAATTTTTGAATATATTAAGTTGACTAACGAAATAATGAAAAATTTTACTTATGCGTTAATGAATAGACCTTGCAAGGTAGTCATTAATAATAAGTAATAAATATAAAGTCTTTATTTATGGTTTTACACATCAACATATACCTGTATTTTACGCATTATAATATTTAAAAACCAGTTTATAATTAAGTAAATCATGTCATTAACATAGGCATATGTTTACTTATCTAATACGTATACTAAAAAGTCTGTTATGCAAACTTTAAATTCAACTATTTTAATATGTATACAGGCTGATTCATTTTCGGCCCTCACCATGGGGATCTCTCTTATTATTGGAGATAGAGTATAGGTTTAAATTTGGCAAAGTTGTTAAATTTTGTGTTTGTTATAAATCCGTAAAGAAAATAGACCTGTGACAAATGACCTTCGTTATTTAAAAAAAAAACGCGAAAACCCAATTTTCTTCTTTTACCTGTAGCACCGACATTTGGCCTTGTAGAGAAAAAATAAAAACATCCTTGTGGCCATTTCTAAACCTCTATCCAGGGGTGTACTATAAATTTTTATACGACGTTTTGTTTCTTTCTGGCCATCATCAACTATCTAATTTCTTATAGGCGCCATATTGGATTTAGACATTTTGAGAAAGAGTTTTTTTTTCTGATTTCAACCATGTACCACATGCTGACTATAGTTTTTGACATTAGGTTTTATTTGAAAGAATAAATTATAAGATTAAATAAGGTAGCCTTTGGAATTTCAATCTGTCAAACATTTCATTTATTGTTCATTAATAATACAAAAATGCCATACACTAACGAAGAGAAACGAGATATGATAAGTATTTTTTATTCTTCGAAACGAAATTCAACAGTAGCGAGTACAAGATAACAAAAACATTAATAAAAATACATAGAAAAGTAAACAATAAACAATTACAGTAAATGTTAAATTATCTGGCCATCTTCGGTAATGCACAATTGGGCACGCCTTCTGGCTTTTTGTACTGCCCTTTGTATAGTTCTTCTAGGAACTGCATCGAAGGCATTCTGAAGTCTGTCTCGTAATTCTTCAATGTTTTGTGGCGCATCTACTTTATAAATATTATTTTTAACATATCCCCATAAAAAAAAATCTAGCGGACTTAAATCAGGTGATCTCGCAGGCCATTCAACAACTCCCCTATTTCCAATCCAACGGTTTGCAAACTCTTGATTTAACAAATTTCTAACAACAGCTGCATTGTGTGCTGGTGCGCCATCTTGTTGCCACCATAAATATTGTAATTGATTTAATGGGATATTGTCGTCAAGATAGTCAGATACGTATGTACGTAAAATGTTTAAATATCTTTCTCCATTTAAATGTTCTTCATACATAACTGGTCCTAAGAGACGATTTGCCAAAATACCCATCCAAACGTTTATTCCAAAACGATGTTGTGGTCTTCTAGCCCTGTTTTGTCGGGGATTTTGTACTGCCCCATAGTGCTCCGTATTTCTGTTGAACATTCCAGAATCTGTAAATTTTGTTTCATCTGACCAGATGATTTTGCTTAAAAAATTTTCGTCTTTTTCTATCCTTCCCATTAACCAATTACAATATTCTAGCCTTCTCAAATTATCTCCAGGCAGTAAAGATTGACTAACATGGATCCTGTATGGTTTAAACCTACTTTTATGTAAAGTTCTCCAAACTCTGGACTGGCACAAATTTAATTCTGACGCTACTTTGCGTGTAAAAATTGATGGATTATTATTTATCTATAAAAATACAAGATTAACATGAAATTTGAAAACACGCTTTTAATTTACCATTTGTAAAATATCTTGTCGATTTTCATTTAAATTCCTGTTGTCTTGACCATTACGCGGCTTAGTAAACGATCGATTCTCGACCAAATTTCTGTCGAGATCTAGAAAAATGGTACGATGAGGCTGTTGTCTTTCTGGATATAATTGTAGATATCTTGTACTCGCTACTGTTGAATTTCGGTTCGAAGAATAAAAAATACTTATCATATCTCGTTTCTCTTCGTTAGTGTATGACATTTTTGTATTATTAATGAACAATAAATGAAATGTTTGACAGATTGAAATTCCATGGCTACCTTATTTAATCTTATAATTTATTCTTTCAAATAAAACCTAATGTCAAAAACTTTAGTCAGCATGTGATACATGGTTGAAATCAGAAAGAAAAACTCTTTCTGAAGACGTCTAAATCCAATATGGCGCCTATAAGAAATTAGATAGTTGATGATGGCCAGAAAGAAACGAAACGTCGTATAAAAATTTAGAGTACACCACTGGATAGAGGTTTAGAAATGGCCACAAGGATGTGTTTTTATATTTTCTCTACAAGGCCAGATGTCGGTGCTACAGGTAAAAGAAGAAAATGGGGTTTTCGCGTTTTTTTTTAAATAACGAAGGTCATTTGTCACAGATCTATTTTCTTTACGGATTTATAACAGACACAAAATTTAACAACTTTGCCAAATTTAAACCTATACTCTATCTCCAATAATAAGCGAGATCCCCATGGTGAGGGCCGAAAATGAATCAGCCTGTATACATAGTTGGGTAATAAATTATATATGCATAATACGTACATATTTTTAGAACAGGTGTTGACAAGCATAGTCTGAATTTCTAACGAAAAAAATAAATTACTAATCCCATATTAACAATTTGATTTTTTTGTTTTAAGCTAAATAGTATTAATCCAAAATTTGGCAGCATCAATAGTGTATGATTTTGCGAAAACTGACTCCTCTTTCTTCTGTTCCATGTGAACCAAAAATCATCCATAGAGGATGTGTTAAGTAGTTTGTTCTTTACCAGTCATATTAATTAATTAAATGATTACATGATTAATCTTTATATTACTCTAAGATATGCCAAAATTTATGGATAATTTATTAAGAAGTTGCTTCCGGGTAGACCATTTGTTAACATAGCTTGGTAGCAATTTGTTCAATGGTCGAGGTGGTAAGTTGAAACTTAATTTTGACCTTGTATTGGAATTTCGTGAGCATGTCAGGAATTACTGTATCTATTCCTTGGTAACTTGAACCCTTCGACGACATAGCGAATTCTAACAAGTTTAAACAATCTCGCCACCAAATTGGTCATCTCATGATAAACCGCTATATTTGACTTATTTCTCACAATATCATATCTATTTATCATTACCAGCAGCAAACCGCTATCGTCATCATCCATTTAAAATATTAGACTTTATAAGCTACATTAGAAGACGTCAAATCAGGTTTAAGATTAGAAGTCATCGTTCAATAAACTAATTTTGTTCAATTATTGTATGTGTGTATTCTAAAAATTGAGTATTTTGATCTGGGCTTTATTAAATACAGTGACAAACCGTATTTCAAAATTGTCGAATCTTAACAAAGAAATTTGAACATACACAATCTCTGCCATTCCTTCTTCCGTCCACTCACTTTTCTTTTTCATTGAGCGAACCTATCCCAGCAATTCTAACTTTTTGCTTTTTATTTCCTTTGAAATGTATGGTTTCCTAAACAATATCTTCATTAAATTGTTTGCTATCAATAGTATTAATCCAATAATTTTCCTTAATAGTTTCCGTTCACTTATATCCAATAATTGCTCCTCCCTTTTAATAAAGTTACAATATTTTGACAGTGTTCTTGACACCGGTGCATTCTGCAGAAAGGAAGACCACCGATTTTCTTCCTACCTCTAACACTATTATTGCTTCCTACTGAAGATGACAACTTAGTTGAGAATAGGATACAAATATTTGTGTAATAAGGGCATTTCACCTTGTTTAAAACCCTGTGTAACTTTCTTGTTAATGATCATACTTTAGTCATTACACCAGTTGTTGGCGTATTCTTGATTTGTGAAACCTCGTTTTCAAATATTCTCTAACTTAAACCTAAATTATGTTAGAATAAGGCAGACTCGTCATACGTTGAAATATTATTAGTATTAATATTATCATTTAACTAAGTATTTACGAAAAATAAATGTCAAAATAGTAAATAGAAATGTCTCAGAAATAATGAGAAATAATTTTTATGCTCAATGTGGCAGCACTGCATCAGGCTGGAGACGACTACATGTGAGTGGAAGAGTGGAAGGAGTAGTAGAAACCAAGGAGCATGTCATATAAGACTGCCATATTCCATGTTAAAAATTAGACATGTTTGGATTTTTTTGATCTCATCAGTGCGATATATCTATACACGTATTTACGTGCATATAAATAAAAATTAATTCTGTTAAAAATAAATTTGAACTTCATGTGTAAGAAAAATAAATATTGAAAATTCAACAAATATTTAAAAAAATGCAAATTCTTGCAATAAAACAAAATAAACTATATACTCATAACAATAAATAAAAGGAAATTCTAATAAACAGCAATATAAAATAAGGACAATTTTTCATATGCGCAGTCTAATTTTTCTCGAGTTTCGATTCAGTGATCTATCCTTAGAAGACCGACAAATGTCATCATGAAATTTCCTAATAATTAAACTCATAGATATCTTTAACAACTGCTCTTGAACTAAAGTTTGATGATCGGATTTAACACAAATATGCCGTGAAAAACTAACCTTTTGCAAGGATACTAACATTTTCTTGTGAATAGAATATACATGGCCAAAGATTTTAACGACAACCATCTTATCGTAAATGGCATTAACATATAATACCAAACTAAGAGCGGCATAGAGAAGATTATTTGATTCACTAAGTTCCTTAAACATTGTAAATGTGTGATGAGGTTCTACGTTAACAGAAAATAAAGAAGATTTACAAACCTCACAATCGGGTAAATTAAGCTTTTTTAGTAGGAGTACACGTACATAGGTTATAGCTTGATAATTAAATTCATTGTCATCATTAATTGGAATATTTAGAGAAGAATCTTCTAATTCATTCATATCCAATGTACTAATCTTAGCACTTTTAAGCTCAATAAAAGACATAAATGATTGCAGATTAGTTAAGATATGTCCACTATCCTCCTCACAATTGAATCCGATGGAATGAGAAGACACTAAATTATTTAGATGTTATTCAAAATGATCCTCGCAAACATATATTTGTTTATAATTCGAAGAAACATCAATACCTGAAAAATTTTTAATAGAGTTCAACCATACCTGTTTCCCTACCATCATCAGAAGGGACAGTGAAGAAATGTTTATTTTGATAACTCGAATCAGGAAAAATATTGAAGTAATATCGATTTTCGCAACATTTATATTTATGCGTACTTGGAAAAGTCATTATAAAAACAAATTTTTATGCAAAATATTAAAATTAATTATTACTACAACAATTAATAATAACGAAACAACAATTAATAATAATCAAACTAACCCAAAAACTTGTTCCTCTTCAAAACTAATTTTGTAAACACTACGCCATTATGATTTGCATTTTTATTGTATCCTCGGTACCGTGCACTGTTGCCATGTCGCACACTCTTATAGTTAACCATATTTATTCATAGATTTCTTAAAAATAGGAGCAACGAAGACTTTTCGGTGAAAATAATGCTAAAAACTCTCATTCTTCATACCAAAACCTTCTTTGATGCTTAATTATAATCCTTTTAGATACAGAGACTACAGACTTGGAACAATGCTATATTTAGTACACCATTTGAAGCCGAGCTAGCGCGCACATCTTGCCCGAAATTTTGTATTTAATAGAATACCCCTTGGTAGAAACGCAACAAGAAAAGGTGCTATTCATTCAGTTCAATGTCAGTAGTGTGATCGCTAATTGTTTGCAATTGTGTTCCAATACTGTGTCACACAGAAAATACAGACAAATATCGAACAGCGATATGCTATTAAATTTTCCGTTAAACTGGAAAGAACTTCTTCAAACACACTTCAGCACAAGTTTTCCGGTCACACCTTATCGTCGCGTCGGTTAGAGAATTTTTAGCAGAGGGAAACATTCCAGTACTTCCACACCCAGCCTACAGTCCAAACAACGCTTTTTCCAACGCTTAAGCGGAAGTTGAAAGGTTACCATTACGGAGCAATAGGCAATATCCAAAGACCCACGCCGCAAGTTCTAAACAGCCTAAAGGAACAAGACTTCCAGAATTATTACCAGGAATGGCAAAGTCGCTGAGACATGCATTTCTAAGGAGCATACTTTGAAGAAGATGTTAAATTAAACATATATTCAAACTTTAAAATAAAAATAGATCATTCTCACTACTTCTGAGACATACCTCGTATGTGTTGAATGACACACACATGTGTACATACGAGTATGTATATCCGTTTGCAACTGTGTATCGATTCTTTAGTTGTTTTAATTTTTCATGCTCGCTTAAGCAAACAAACTAATTATAATAACTGTGCACAGTGTTTTTAAAATTTATTACGCTCGGTTGTTCCAAGCTATTTTACTTTTTATTAAGGTATGTAATTTTAAAATGAAATGAAACAACACCAAACAAAATAGAAATAAATTAAATTATACCGTGTAGAGTATACTTAAAAAATTTGCAAATTATTTGGGAAAAAACTTAATCAAAGATTTAGGAGATTATTATTACACGCTTATATATTACTGTTAGTAATTTATATATTGTCGTTTTCGGTCAACATTGGCCGATTGAGCATTAATATTTTAAAAAGAGTAAAGAAAATATATAACTAACTCATAACAATACATCAAGAGACCAGGACATACAAATAACTGAAATAAAATAATGATAAAAGAAAAATCAATTTTAAGATAAACGTTTTCATAACAATTTAAACTAATAAATATAGGCGAAAGATATTAAACCACAAAGTAAAATAATTAATAAAAAAAATTCTAGGTACGGTTAAAATAATTTACGAGGGTTATTTTTCTCCAGTAAGTTCCGGTGAGGTGGCAAAAATAAATAAAGGCAATAAGGAAAGTTTTAATATACGCAAGAGCTAGACATAAATCTGAACTATTTCTCAGTGTAGTCGCCACCAATAATAAGGCGAGAACTCAGTTTCTGAATAGGGTATACAGAAGCAGAAAAACTGGAAACTTGCACAGAGGTTTCCAGTTTCAGTTCCAATTTCCAGTTGGAAGTCACTTGGCGCTAATATCCGGAGCAGTTCCATTATTTGGGTGTGCATTGTCATGAACAAAAACAATTCCTGTTGACAACATTCCTTATATATTGCTCTCCGTAGACGTGTAAGGGTTTCACAGTATTATTGCTGCAGTAATTGTGGTCCCACAGTCCCAAAACACGGTAGCCATAAGCTTTCTGTTGAACAGAGCAGAGTTCGTATGCATCCATTGTTTCGATTGCTCTTTTGTCTCAGTTTCACAAACTGAACGCACGTTTCGTCTTCGGTTACAATCTTTCCCAAAAAAGTTTTTCTTTCCTTGCTGTAGCGCTGCAAAAACGTGAGCGCAGAACTGGCACACTAAAATTTGTATTACAGTATGTTATTACTTGTCATATTAATATGTAATATATTTTTAGTACAATATAATATTAAATAAACATACATACTTACTATTTTTTTCATTTACGATTATGTAATTAAATAAATATTTTATTACTATGCCTTTATAAAATCCTATATATATAACTTGAAATCGCATTGCATGACTATAATAGGATATAATAGAAGTATATTCAACTCTTGTTTACGCTTCGTGCAAATGCTTTTCTATTATTAATTAAGCAGGGGATAACGACACGTGCGTTAAAATAATTTGAATTTCTCCATTACGCTTATTAAAGAAACGCAATCAATTTTCTGCTTTTACTATTATATCCGGAATAGAATTATTTTATAAAAACTTTCCTAAACATGTTCCGTATATTAAAACATTTCGTTTTTATACTACGTAGAAACTAAATTTCACTAAAAATTTTCTCCAATTTGTCACTATTATAATAAAAAATAACATTAAAATCTTGGGAAAATATGACATTAAAAATGCGTTGAAATATTTATCCAGTGTAGGCTTTCGTTAATATGCACACGCAAGTCCTAGCCATGCAACGTCAACGCCACATAATTAATTAAATAAGGAACATTTTGCATTCTAAATTATATATGTATGCTCATAATAATCTTAGTCTCTTGTTACCACACAGTAGTATAAGATACCATACCAAACTTGACAACTGCATCTATGCTCTCGAAGCTGCTAAGCTTAATTAAAAGAACAGGGCTCGAGAAAGTACTTTAGACCCCAATCGATCTAGAAAAGTCGCAGTGGAATAGGCTGTGTAGCTACCTTCTTCCGTTCCTTTCTATTTGCCAAATTCTTTGCTTTCTTTATATTTATTTGTATTTTGGGCTCATATTTTTCCTACTAGTCATCTTTTATCGGTTGGAAGTGTTCTCCACCTCATCTTACTTGAATATTTTCCATTCAATCCATCCTTGTTATACCTGTCGCCCTTCTCAGGCACTTCATTTCTACCGCTTGTTTTCTATTTTCCTGTTTCTCTGTCAATACCCAAAACTCAAAATCAGATTAATATAGGTCTATACATTGTTTTAAATATATTTATTTTTGTTTTTTTTTTTCTTTACTGTTAATAAATTTCTTGTTCATTGTATTGATATAAATGCATTGTTTTTTCTATTCACGTATTTATATTTATCAGTTGTATTTCGTTTTCTCGTAAGTAAACTCTAAAATATTGAACAGTATTTATTTACTTTTTAATGGAATTTAAAAAATTGCACTTGACTTTAACCGTTTTATTCATTTATTATTGAATACCTGGCCATTTATTCAGACATCTTGTCTGTTTGAGAATGGTAAGCTCTCTTACCGAGACATTTGTTAAAGTTAAAGTCGAGTATTATTTTTCATTTCATTAAATTTTGAGTATGTTTCACCAAAGGCCTACTGCAGACATAGTCGAGGTATTTACTTGTTTTATTTTCGTTTCATCTAATTGAATGTTTGAGTAATGTTCAAGTCTTCTACGTTTTCTTCTATCTTCATTACTTATTTTCACCAGTTTCCATTCCATTATTCTTTCTTGTAAATGATTTCACACCTCTAGGATAGTTTTCAGTTCTGCTTCATTCCTTGCAATCAATATATCACTATTAACAAATGTTCTTTCCAAAATTTCAAATCTAATCCTAAGATAAGTTTTCTTACATTTCGATGCAGGGCATTCATTAATCACTTTGTCCATTAGTTCTATGAATAATAATAGATTCAAACATCTACCTTGCCTCAATCTGATCTTAATATTTCCTTACTTATGATTGAGTTAATATTATTCTAGCATATTTTTTTTACTATTTGTATTGTTTTATTATCAACTCCTCCCTCTTGTAATATCTTCCATAGTTTACTCGACTAAACGCCTTTTCCAGATCCAGTTATGATGCCAATGTACACTTTTTCTTGTATTGTTTCTGGCATTTTCTGTTTTACTGTTAATATTGTTTTACTGTCTTGTTTTTTATTCAGTTGCGGTTTAATTGTATTGCTTGAGGTATCATTGATTATGTTACCAAAATATTCGGAAGTTTTTCTGAAGACTGTCAGTCAATCAGCCATGCATGCTACTATGATATAATATCAGATGTAGTAAATAATTAATGTTCTTTTTTATTGTATACTCTTAAAACTATTTATTTAAGAGAAGTCACAGTAGCATAATTAATATTATTTTCTATTACTTATACCCAACGTTTTGCTATTATCTACCACTCTAAAAGCTTTATTCGAACTTTTTATTACCAAATAAATATCGAGAGAGTACAGCGGACGAGCAAGAACTTTACTTTCGCCCTGCCTGTAGTAAAGCATTATTATGTTGAAGAATTACACCCTTGTAATTTTCCAGTACGAGTTCCTTTTGTCTTAAAATACGACGAAATCTCTTTGATTGTCGACAATAAACCTGACTATGTTAATTTAGTTCATTAGTTGGTAACAACAAAAAATTCCACCATAGGCACTTCGCTTTCACGGGTATAAGACTGCCTTTGACTTTTGCCAAGCTCCTCAAATTTATGTAGAATACCTACTTTTCATGTCTGATCACTATTATTTCAAAAAACTGCAACCGGTTTTGACCAGACAGGAGATTGCCAATGGCCATTCTATGATCTACGTTGGTTAATTCGTATGGAATCCAAGATTTGAATATGACCAAGTGACTGCAACTGATTGCAAATGTTTTTTTCTTTCCCAACAATTTAATAGTGCAGCAAGCTCTTATGACCTTCCAACCACTAACAGTTTGAATTGTTAATAATACCTTTTCCGAGTGCATTGCAAATATATTTTATGTCATGCATTGCTTTTCTCTTCAATTGGACGTCATAAAGCATTTAGTATCAATATCTTTTTCACTCGCCATTTTCTTGTTGCCATATTTTAAAAATTTAAGCCGAAAAACCATGTTTTTTTTACGCACAATACGTGTTAAGCAAGATGCAAGATAACCCAAAACGTGTTTCTGTGATATTTTGCTTAGATTATCACCAATCAGGTGTTCCAACGTACGTTAGCAAAGCTGATAAATGCGTTTATAATAAAGGACACAAAATTTCTATTTCCGATTTTTCAATTGTCATTTTCTTTTATATTGACATACTTTACCAACACTCATCTCTATTATTAATGCCTCAAGAATTTTTAATAATGTAGTTCAGCGTGTAAATTTGGATTTATCGTCAATTTCCTAAATTAGTTAATTAATCTTATTGTACGTAATATGATTGACTTCTTATAAATTAATTTCACCTCATGTCTTGTATTATATTTTTTACTTTTGCTTCCTGCAATTTTGTACACTTCCATTTCAAAAATTAAGTTGTCAAATAAAAGTCGAACTCACAACATCCTGATTGCTGATTAGGCATGTTACCTAATTACGTCGTCGAGGAAGTTACTATCTAATGTTTTTAACGCTCTAAATACTACTAAGAAAACAGATGTAGCACATAAACTCGTAATTTATCATAAATTAATACATATGAAGATTGTAATTAAAGTGTATCTTATCATATATTTGGAGCTTTCGGTAATTAAAAAGTATTTTTTATTTGAACGAACTTTTTATTATTATATGAAAAACTATGTTAATACTCTAAATTAGACGATTATATCTGTATAAGAAACTATAATTCGTATTTCAAGATGTACATACATACTTATTTACTAGTAAAAGAGAATAGAACTATATAATTATATGGTAACGGCTGTAAAATATAAAAACAACAACAGATGTTTTGTTTAACGTAATTAACTGACTCGCATTTTTCCCGAGAGTACACACAATACACGGAAACAAGAAGCAACACAAACTTATTTTGCTCGCATATACGCACACATGTGCATAAACTGTCGGTACTACGGACTATGATACAACTATCATCAAATGTGATTGTGAATATGTCCTTTTTTTGACATTAAGTGGGCCATAAATACACTTATATGTGCGGTGCGTAAATGTGACCGATAAAGAGTGGCACGAAATGCCTTGCTCGACGGTTTACGATGGTTACGCGACGATCAGAAGACCGAGAGTGGGACCACCTCGTGCACCACCTCGGCCTCCATCGTTGGCCTGCGTACCTGAAGACCCGAGGATCGCCACCGACATCTATCGCACCAACACTCCAACGATACCGTGGTGGGAATTGGCGACCAGGAGAAGCCGCTATAGATCATGTCCCAGTTTGGAATTGCACGTTAGTATTTTTAGGTGTATGTTAATTGAAATGACCGCGGCCTTATTATGTCTTTCATTGCCATCTATAGACGTAAGAATATTTGCGGAAATTCTTTGATGTTTATGTGTGTCTTTTATAATTACCCGTACATCTAGTGTTTACTGTAATATGAATTTGTAATTTATGTCGTTCCACGACTTCGCCGTTATAGAAAAAGAATTTCTCTTAGTTTTCGTTTACGAAATAAAAAGAGGAAAACTCAGTGATTATCTAATTGATTATACGCAGCTACAGTAACTACTTTGTCAAGTAAATCATCTTAATTCCTTCCATAAGGATAATTATAATAAAAGTTTGAATTGAACTACTAGAGATGTTCACTCTTAAAGTTGAACCAAATACAGTAAAGCACAGTTCATTTTCGGGATAAAATTATTCCGAAATAATTTTCCCGAAATATTCTCCGCAACTTATCTTTGGTGTGTGAAAATAAGAACTATGTTTGAAGCTAAATACAATGCATTCAAAAAACTCCGGAATCAACCTCTTAATTAACATAAAAATATCCTTATCTATATTTGGGTGAATTAACTTCGAACTATTTAGTTCCTAGCTCCTCCACCAATTACTAAAAAAATTTCCGAACGTAAACTAAATGCATTATTATTTTTGGTATTTAGTATTGATCTGTTTGAAGTGGACATGATTAAATACATGATCTGGCAGAGAAGTGCTACCTTTCTCAAAACACTAGCACAGATGTTTTTGAATAAATTTCAATTTCAAAATTTTTCAAAAGATTACATGCATAATGCAATTTAAGAAACATAAATCAAACAAAACGAATGTAATTTAGTTTCGAAAATTGACGTTATTCTAGTAGCAACCGCTTCTACCCAGGCGTTATTGGAGGCGGGTGGAAAAATTCCGGCAGTTTTTTCAAGTATAAGACGTGGAATTGCCCTAATTACTCGAAATACGTCTTTTCTAAGAACCTTTCTGTTTTTTCGTTGTAAACTTTAGCGTTTAATATGTATTTTGATTAAAATATTTTTATGATGGATTTTCATTAGATAAACGTCGATTGAATAAAAGTTTTTCATTTATTTCGTTTATTTATAATAATAAACTGTGTATAGTGTATGATCCATCAACTGGTTTTCCTTGTTTACACAATCTACTAATGTAAAATAGAAATAAAACTACGGTTCAAATCTTCACTTTTTAATATTTAATCGTAACACGACAATTGTTTAGCCAGCACAGTGGCTTCCTCAGGTACGTACAGCATACAAACTAAATTAAAAAAATTAAAAAGTATATTAGACAAAAAGAGAAGATTGATCATTTAATGCATAAAAAAGCTAATAAACCTGTTAATAACCAAACACAAATTTCTAACCACATTTCCTTCAAAAGGTTTCAAAATTTAACTAGTACCAATTTCAGTTCAGATGAAGTTAATTTATTAAGAAAAGGTTTTAATTATAATATAAAACCAAATATAAATAACAACTCTTGAAAATACTTAGCAGTCGAAACTGAACTAGCATTGTCAGACATTCATAATAATTGAAACCATTAATTTCAAGTAGCGAAAATCATTAAACAACAGAAAAAAAAGAATTATTTTAACCAAGAACATATTGTAGTTAAAACTATTAAAAATAAATCTATACAGAATGAGATCATCTTTACTAGAGCAGATAAGGGTAAAACAGTTATTGCTATAAATAAACAAGATTATATATCTAAGACAAACGACTTTTTAGAATCAGATAAATATGTCTTACTTAACAAAGACCCTACACTACAAATTCATATCAATTAGCAATTAAAAACACTCTTAAAAATATAAATGTTGTTATTAACGAAAAAGAGAAAAGAAGTTTAGTAATTATGAACCCTCAACCTCCTAAATTATCCTCATTAATTAAATTACATAAACAAAACCATCCCATCAGACAGGTTGTTTCTGATGTTACTGCACCTTATGTTAAAATATCTAAAATAATTATTGATATTATTACTAAATACACTAACTTAAGCCACAGTGCAGCATAAAAAATTCATACGAATTAATTATTAAAATCAAAAATATTTCAATACCTCATAATGCAAAATTGGTATCTTTTGACGTTAAAAACATATTCCCGAGTGTCCCTCCAGCGGAAACCGTTAACTTAATTGAAAATTTACTTATAGGTAAGAACACTTTATTTACTTTAATTACCGGGTTAATTAAAGCTGAAATTTTAGATTTGTTAAATATAGTTCTGAAACAAAATTACTTTTAGTTTAATAATTCAATATACACTTGTAGGGAAGGACTAATTATGGGTAACCCCTTAAGTCCATTACTATCAGAAATTTTCATGAACCACTTAGAATCCATCATTGTTAATAATCCCCTAAGACAGCATATTTTCTTTTGGCATAGATATGTAGACAATATTGTACTTTGTTTCACTGAAACACAAAGACAATTAAACTTCCTACTGGAATTCGTCAATTCTATTCATAAAAATATTGAATTTACCATGGAAGAAGAAGTAAACAATAGCATTAATTTTTTGGATCTAACTATTAACAAAATCAACAATAATTTAGAGTTTGATATTTACCATAAAGAATCTCATACTGACATAACTATACATAATTCGTCAACACATCTCATACAACACAAATTAGCGAGTTTCCATAGTTTTTTACATAGATTAATTAATTATCCACTATCCAAAGAAAATTATGAAAAATTATTAAATTTAGTCAAACAAATAGCTATCAATAACGGCTACACAGATACTTTAATTGAAAATATGGCGAAAAAAAAACTTTTCAAAAAAGCAATCTCTATGGTATATCCTGCAATAAAGAATAAGGAAAATTCAAAATTTAGATTACAAACGTACACTGGGATACCAAATAAGCATATTTCAAGTTATTTAAAAAAAACTTAATATTAACATGGTTTTCAAAACTAATAATAATTTATCCAAACATATTGAAAACAATAAAGATAAAATAGATAAAAATAAGAAGTCTAAGTTAATGTGTGGATGCGGTTAAGATATATGTCGGCCAAACAGAAAGATCGTTTGAAAAAGCATTGCCGAACATTGTTCTTCGTTTAGAGATAAAGAACAAGATTCCACTTTTGCGAATCATCTATTAGAAGAAAACCACACTTTCAGTAAAGATTTTCAAATTCTGCATTTAGAAAATAAAGGCAATAAATTAAATTTACTGGAAAGTTTAGAAATTAATAAATTAAAACACACAAATTTTGCTTAATGACCAATTAGATTTAAATAACTCACTTAAAATGTGTTTAGACGATAATAGAATGTACATTTAGATTATTAAAATAAATTTTATGCGTAAACATGTTTAGTACCCTATAATATAACAGTTAGGGCCGACCAGATGAGCCACATTTTCTCACTACCGACAATACTTGTGTAAATTCATAGATTTCTTTAAAAACGTTGTAAAATAATACCAACCTTCTTGATTTTATATATATTTTTTTTTTAAATTTAGTTTGTAACGTACTCTTTAGCTGTAAGTACCTGAGGAAGCCACTGTGCTGGCGAAACAATTGTCGTGTTACGATTAAATATTAAAAAGTGAAGATTTGAACCGTAGTTTTATTTCTATTTTAAATTATGGATCTTCATCAAGTAAAAGCCGAATCAATTCAATTATCTACTAATGTCATCTAGAACTGTATTTTCAAAACGCCCAAAGATTTTTGTTACGATTTTTTCACGAAAAATTTTTGTTTGAATAAATACATTTTGAGAGATCCAAGAGGTCCGCCACTGATTGTTGTCGAGGAAATATGAAAAGATCGAGCATTCGTCGCGTAATCCAACATTATAGATAATCAAGTAAGAAAAATTGCGAGCATAAAATGTCAGGGCAGTTTTGCACTAATTAACACGATATGTCTTTAGACTGATATTAAATTATAGGTTATCCAGATGGTGTTGATCATGTTCACACCAATACCCAGGATTGCTTGAATTAACCGAATATTAGCAGGACGATTTTTCATTAATGATGTGATATTTTCAGTGGTGAAGTTTTTTGAGCTGATGTTTCAGAAATTTACGAGCGTATCCCGCAAAACTTGTATCGAAAAAACAGAAATGGACAAACTAACCTTTTAAAGCAACCGCTTTTAGAGAGACCCACAATTATATATCAAAAAGGTTTTTCATCAAAGTGTTGAAGCAACGCCAGCTTTACGCGGAAATTATCGTAAAGACTTGGACTTTCACGATGGATTTTAGGTCGCCATCTTCGAAAATTAATAAAAGACAAACAGGCAATGCAAAGAAATACCTCACGACTTGATAGCGCAACAGCCACAGCAGCGTATGCAGACCTGAAATAAGCTGCTTACGAACCCCCAAAGATAAACGTTTCTTTCATAAAATTGTAACAAGATTTATCTTCGTAATTCTAACAGATCAAGTCAATGGTTGAACGTGTGCCAGTCTGCAAAGCTACTGTAAAAAACGAAACGGTACTGTGAACAACTGCATCACATATCCACATATTCACCACGAGGTGCTACCCAGAAATTCCCTGAATTTGAATGTGGCGTGCGAAAGGATGGTAGTGCAGCTGTATAGCGCGAGATGGTGTGAGCTAAGCTTATACTAACTCAGTCTGCCAAACCGTACTTTGTTAGGTGGTGATAAACAGTTTTTGTGTTTATATTTGTTGCATTGTTTGAGTTATTCTGCAACATTACAATGTCTGATGTTAAAGAGCAAAGAACGTTCATCAAATTCTACTTCAAACTTGATAAAACGGAAACGGAAATTCTGAAATGCTTAAACAAGCGTTTGGTGAGGATGCTTTAGACCTGAGGCAAACTTATAGGTGGTCACCGTTTTAAAAATGGATGTGGATGGTGTGACGATGATAAACGTTCCGGTCTTTCATCGACGTAAAACACGCCACAAAATGTGGCAAAAGTGCATGATGCTACCCTGCAAGACTGAAGGAGAACAGTCCGTGAAATTCGTAACATTGTCGGCTTGTCGTACGGCGTTTGTCAGCATTTTCTGTCTGGCGAACTCAACATTCGACGTATTGCTAGGAAGTTTGTGCCAACGTTACTCAGTATTGAACTAAAACGACACCGTGTTCATGTGTACACAGAGCTGAAGGAAACTTCCGAAAGGGACGCGAACTTCACTACCAGAATTATTACTGGCAACGAATCGTGGGCGTACGGGTATGATCCCGAAACAAAGCAGCATTCATCGCATTGTAAGACGCCATCGTCACGACCGAAGAAAGCACGAGAAGTTCCAAGCAACGTCAAGTCGATGTTGATTTGCTTCTTTAACACTGATCGCGTCGTGCAAAAAGAATTTCTCCTACCAGGTGAGACAGTTAATGGATGATTTTATTGCGATGTTCTTCGGTGACTAAGAGAAAACATTCGACGCAAGCTCTACGAAGATGGCAGTATTACCCCACCCTCCCTTCTGTGACTTCTTCCTTCCGTCCGAAGTTAAAACTGAAGCTTAAGAGGCGCGTTTTGAGACGATTGAGGAACTGCTTCCAGTCATGGACAAGTCGTTGGGATCGGTGTATTCATGCAGAAGGAGAGTACTTTGAAGGGGATAGCAGTAAATAAGTTGTAAGAACAATTTATTGTTTTTTTTCACATTTGGGGAATTTCTTGGTAGCACCTCGTATCTCGAATTGGTCGACGGAAACTGTGCACTTTTCTAGAACGACAACGCCTGGCCGCATTCTACTCAAAGAAATCTACGTAAACTAGAGTAACTCGACCGACTAACGTTGACATCATCTTCTGAATATAACCATGACTTACGCTTACTATACGTCCCGATTCTCCTGGTTTCAAACATTGGACCGGTTCGATAATTTGTCGCGGTTGGTTTTTCGTGTAAAGTTGAGACGTGTGTGTGGTGAACGGTGTGGCGCGCGCGACACATGCAACAGCCGACAGTAAACAGCCGACATTTAAAGTCTCATTCATCCGAGTGATAGTTTGCGGTGATCACTTGCAGTGTAACTACGTTTCATTTATTCAGGTGATGTGGCGACGCGTAAATTGTCTAAATTAGTTTAGATTTTAACCTAAATGTTTTAAACTGTGCTTAAAATGCCGAAAATAAATTTTAAATTTACGGATGAACTGCAAAAAGACTACCCATTTATAAAAAAAAAGCTTTATAATAACAGCAGGTGAAGTGCCAACAATGTTTCTCAGAATTTTCTATTGCACATGGTGGGCGAGCGGACATTAAAGATCATTTGAAGTGTGCCAAACACAAAGCTGGTGTAATGAAGTCTGCAAGTACTTCATCTATTAGAACATTTGTTTAAAACGATGATCCCATTCATGATGACTTAATGACTGCGACCAAAGAAGCCACATTTGCTTATCACCCAGCAATTCATGACTTGAGCTTCAAATCTTCTGATTGTACTTCTAAATTGATTTCAAAATTCTTTGAACCCAAATTTGGAGCTACAAATGCGAAGCCATAATTTTATATGTTCTGGCACCTTTATCTGTGGAAGAATTAGATGCTGACCTACAGAAGACCCATTTTGTAAGTGTTACCAATGACACTTCAAATAGAAAAGACGTAAAATTAGCACCTGTTATTATTAGATTTTTTACCACTAGAAGGTGTACAAGTAAAACTGCTAGATTTTGAATCTGTTCACGGCGAGACTTTGGAAATCCTGTCTAAAAATATAATCTCACACTGTGTCGCTATGAGATAATTAGCGGCTTTTTGTGGTGACAATTGTAACACAAATTTTTAGATTTAATAAAACATTTTTGACTATTTGGTTCTTTTTTGCCCCACCTTCGGCTCCTGTTCCGGTTTAGAGTTTCATAATTATGATAACCCTACAATGAATTATAACAGATTTCCATTTGTTTCGATCAATGCCGCACTTTCTTTCTAGACGTCACTGTTAGTGTCGCGAAGCTAGAAGCAGATTGTCGTGTATTCTTCGCATCTAAACCAAGAAAATGGTAAAAGCGAGGGACCGAAAGTCTCGCTAGACTAGACAATGGCTAGATAGTATAGTCGACTGTATTTTGATGTCTAACTATTATTTTGTTTCTATACTATTTTTCTTAAATAATTTAGTAAATAGAAATGATATATTTTATTATATAAAACCTACTTCTACTTATATCCCATAAGAAGTCGTAGCGTAAATAAGAAAATAATAAATACTCAGTCCTATAAGACCGTTTTTCAACATTTCTATTGAAACTTAGTGATTATGAAAACCATGTTCTTAATTACTTTGTTCTATGGTCTTATTAAGATTTTAAAAATAAAGGCAATAAAACGAAATGCATATGCATACACCGGGTTTTTCTTGTGTCATTGGACATAGGTATAATGCTTAACTGACATGTGTTAACAGAAGACATGAAGCTGAATATCCTCTGTTATGTAGAAGAACGGTCTGTAGGGTCGCTTTTAGATGTAGCCAGGCATTTTGAAGTATCGTACAGTTCGGTGTACCGAACCCTGAAAGAATTTAAATATAAACCATACAAGGTATCAAACCATCAGGAGCTTTTCGAGGAAGATAAAGTAAAACGAACTGATTTTTGTGAAAAAATGTTTAATATGTTAAATGAAAACGAAGCAATTTTAAATAAAATAATTTTTACTGATGAAGCTACATTTACCATAAATGGTTAAGTCAACTCTCAGAATTTTCGGTTTGTATCCTACATTTATCCATTGAAAAATACTAAATTTCCTTTCCATTAATCCATTAGGTATTGGTCCCGTACAAATCCTCATGCCCAAAACCTAACCCGAACGCAGTACCCTCAAAAAGTCAATGGTCTGAATTGGAATAATAAGCGATAGACTTATTGGCCCATTTTTTATTGACGGTAACCTCACTGCAGAAAAATATTTAAATCTCATACGAAACCACATCATTCCAACAATTGAGATATAAATGTTGATCAACTTTGGTTCCAAATGGATGGGGCTCCGGCACATTCTACTCACGCCATCAGGAATTTTTTAAGTAACACATTTCAAAGACGGTGGATTGGCAGGTTTGGCCCCATACCATGGCCCTCAACATCAGCTGATTTATTTCCAAATGATTTCTTTCTTTGTAGTTACCTAAAAAGTAAAATTTATAATAACGTACAAATTCATAACTTGGATGAAGGGAAAGAACGTATACTTACTGCATGTGATGGAATAAGTATATAAGTATAAGTATTATTGCCAAACTAGATTCTAGAATACAGAAGTATCTCCTAGCACATTGTTTTAAGGGTTTCAGCTCCACTCCTGTTACCTAAAAGAAAATCCAAATAAAAAATGTATTTACCCTTTCTTTCTTAAAACTTACCTTCCAAAATAAAAGAGGATCCACGTGTTGATTTAAATTTGGCCTTTCCAGGTATTGCCTTATAGATATTATTACATCGGCTGTAATTTATTTTACTTTCTCTTTTTCTTTCTTGCAAAAATCCAAATAATGAAAGTGACTTTTGATGTGGACTAATGTCTGTTTCGATTACAGGCATTTGTTCTTTACTTTCAGGATCTACTTTCTTCATAATATTAAACATTTCTTGATCTAGAAAAGAAGTAACCTCGGTAGGATTTTCAGTACTACGAAAACTTTCTCTTTAAATCGATATTCTCAGACGGTTTCTACTCTAGTAACTCATCCTCCTTCGTATGAAAATAGCCTTGCTTTAACAGATTCCAAAAGTTTGTTGCATAGTGTCTTCCCTTCCTCAATCTTTAATTCCAGTAGTGATACTGTCAAATAATTGTACAGTCCAAATGTTATTGTGAATATTAAAGAAATAGTAACATACTTATTACCTACAAGAATTTCCCACTACTGCTTTTTAAGATAAATTTCTCCATTTTATAAAACCACTTATTCGTAAGATACCACGACGTGTTATTTGTTTTTATCGTGTTACTGAAATGGCCCCAATGTGTGCGTTACGTTCGGTAATTCAAAAGTAGAAGTAATGTGAGGACGTTCTACAATTTCATTATGTGGTAAAATCTATTTGTACTTTTTTGTAATATTTTCTACCTTTTTTGATACACTAATTTTACTATCTTAGATATAGATGTTTCAACCTTAAAGAAATACTAGCTATCTTCTTTGAATTTGTTAAAAATATTTAAAATTGTCTTCGCACAAGTTATACGCCTATTGGGATAATTAACTGTTTTAAATTATGTATTTTTAAATAAAATGTATTTAATTTAACATTTAAGTATGAACGAAAACAGAAATTTTTGACAGTTTGAAAATGTTGCTGGTATATAACTGGTTGCCTACTATATGCCACTATACATTTACGCCTATGTGTAATTGGAAATGAAAGAAAGTCAGTCAATGCATTATATCTATGTGTAATCACAAAAGAAAAAACCGGTATATGTACCGATTTAAAATGTTTTCGCCGTCTTCCGATGCCCAACCTCTATTGGGCATCGAAAGGCAGGGGGGCAATTAAAATAATGCATTACTTTCTGAATAACTCCTATAAATTTTGTTTCACAAACTATAGCCCATAAAAAATATTTAGAAATACTTGGTGAAACGCCATCCTCTCTGCAAAGTAACTAAATGGAAATATCAACAATTTTCGTGAACGATTTTTATTATAGAGAGTCGAATAGTTTCAAAGATTAAGTTTAGCACATTTTCGATCGTCATGAGTTTCTCCAATATCAGGATTTAATATAATATGAGCTTTCTTTGTGAGTAATAAACCAATCCAAAAGAATAACTTGAAATTAATTGAAAATTTGAATCAAGATTGTGGCTCTACTAAAATAAAATTTAATTGCAGAAGCCTTAATAGATTTTACGACCCACATGGATTCTTAAAATGGCGAATCTAATAGTTTCTCTTTGATACAGAAAGTTAGTTCGTTTTTACATACATTTTCGTTTTATTCGATCGTTTCACGTTATTTCGTGGGTGCTCATGATACATTTAATGGGCGAATTAAAAAAGAAACGCGATGGCGTTCAGCGTAAATTTCAGCGATGATATTCACCACGTACATATGCACATAAAGTAATACAAGAATATTACAAGCGTAAGTAGCTCGTTGACCCTAGATAATGACTTAAAATTAGCTCGATTAGTTGGTCGAGTGCTTAAACTGCATTTTAAGTGAGACATATTATGGAAGTGTGTTTCATATTAACCGACATAATTTGTATCCATTTAAATTTATTAAAACGAGGTCGAGATTTGCTCTTCGATTGGCCTACACCGTATCGAAATCGATCAGCAGCAAATTAAGAGCCACACGATCAATTAATAAACTCTTGATGATTTCATAGTTGCTGCTGTCTTGATTATACTAAATTTATGCTCATCACGTTTAACGAGTAATTGAATAGGCATGACCTTGCACTGTAACATTTAATTCTGACATTATATTAGAATCTTAATTGTTCTTTTTGCTTCGTGCATTTCGTCATTTTATGATGTAGATTCCGATTTGTTTCAATTAATGTTGGTATTAATAATATTACGTAGAGAAGACAGGGAAAAAGTGTACGTTGCTTTGCAATGTTTTCTAAGTTTTGGAGATTCATTAGACTTCATTCTTTGAATAATTACTTCAATCAGTTATTTTATTTATTTTCTGATATATTCGCACAATCAGCAGTTGCCAAGTTAATTACAATCTGTTTGAGCTGTGGTTATCGTGTAATTGGACTCTGTTATTATGTTCCTTGATGTGAATCTAGAAAACAAATTCAGATAATACGACCTACCAAAATATAAAAATAAATTCGGAGATTTCCTACATCCCAGAGATTTGAAAAGGTTAGTAGCGGCAGAATTAACAAGCTCGAAGAACTGGTTCCAAAGAGACTTGACAAAAATCAAACAAAATATAAAAAACTGTCTTTAAATATATAAATTTTTTAATTAATTAATTAATCAAATTTCAAAATAAAAATATACATTACACTGACAAGGGCTGAAAAAGTTCTCTATTTAAGCTAAGCAACTAAAGAACAGGTAAAATGCCTACCGATTATTCTGAGAGAATCAAAACACCGAATGTCCAAATTACATTTATTTAGAAGTACACTATGACCGTAAATATACAGTACCGAAATTGTAACTCTGTTCACAGTTGTTATGAAAATGACACTGCTGTGCAAACTTATTTTAAATAAACATTAACCTGTTATCTGTAGAAAACACTATCTGTGAATAAGATGCTCACAACCGAAGAAAAACTTTAATATGTGAAGCATATAATCGCTCATATGAGTTTGGCAGAAATAATGTACTCTGCATTAAATGGGTTGGATCTCAATTTGAGCAGATGTTTCAAAAGCCTAAACCATCAAACAGTATTATTTTGTACGTTGTTAACAAATTCAAATCTACCAGCAATGCTAACATAACGAAAAGGCAAGTCAGGAAGAAAGAAAAGCGTTCGAGTAAACGAAAATCACGAACGAGTAATGCTGCAAGTCTTATAATCACCGAAAAGAAGCATACGAAGGACTGCCTTAAAACTGGAAAAAGAAAATCTGTGCGTTTAATGGTCAAGGATATTGGTGGTTTCTCTTACAAAATTCAAGTGCCATAAATTGAACCAAAATGATAAAACACAACGTTTAGTTTATTGTGCTCGGATCCTGGCTTACATTTATGAAGACGATCAGTTCTTGACTAACGTCTGGTTTTCAGATGAGATCTATGTTTCGCTTTCTGTCGATATTAACAGCATAGAGTTTAGTCTTCCTGAGGAATTCATTGAAGCACCACTTCATGAACAATGTGGCCATATGGTGTGCAGTTCATGTGATCATAAAGGGCGAACTACCGCCGTCAACAGTGAAAGATATCAGCAGCAAGTTCCGATACCTTTTATAGAGGACCTCAGACGATTCTGTAGAAATCTCAAGAAATCTGTTGTTGCATCGCCAGTGGTTTCAGCAAGACGATGCGACGAGTCATACCGCTGGGCAATCGTTGAGAATGATTAGGGATCATTTTGGTGACAGAAATATTTCCCGAAAAACATTTTAATTATCCTTCACATAGCTCGGACCTCACTCACCCCGATGCATACGTATGGGGCATGATGAAAACAGTAATCTTTCGAAACGATCCACCTACTACAATTCCGGAATTAAGAATGGCAATTATTCGTTTCTTCCTAATTTTGCAACAACCTACATTTGAATACATGGTACGGAATCTCCAACACCAACAGAATGGTGGACATATACAGCATATCATTCGCCATTACAATAGATAGTAACTTCGTAAATTTTGTTAAATTAAGTGAGCAATAAATATTCTTTAATTCAGTGCTGTATATTTCTGGTCATACTGTATAAAGTGTGGGCCAAAAGAAATCAGGAAAAGGCATGCATGTTCACCGACATTCCAACGTTACGAAAATTGACGGTGTCTCTGCTGAAGAAGTTAAAAGACAAATTAAGTCAGATATTAACTCTAAGAAGTCACCTGGATTTGATATGATCAGTGGATAAATACAGTTTGGAATTGTGAATTAGCAATTATATCCGTACCCAGAATATGAAAATATGCAGAATTGAAAAAAAAAGATTACAATATTTCAAGACGTGTCGCAGGCCTTTGATTAAGTTTAACATGAAAGAAACTTACGAGCGAACTGTAAAATGCTCTGAACAACATCAGTAACTGTGCTAAAATCTAGCAGATAAAGTGTTAGTAAAATTTACAAATAAAAAAATTCAATACACCCTCATGATAATCAACAACCGAGGATAGTAAAGCCGTAAAATGCTTGGGCATAGTTTTAGAAACAATCGATGAAAGCATCGAAACTGAATCTACGTTACAATAAATTATAAACATGTCGTATAATTATATTATAACGGGTGGGGCAAAAGTCCCGCTACCATTTTTATTGCGCGCCATCTTCGTTATGTGACGTTTATTCAGTTTAGCTTTAACCATTGTGTTGTGTAGACGTTCAAATTTTATTATGGATAAATATACGCCACAAGAACGAGCAGAAATAGTGACAATATTTATTGAAAATAATCGTTCCATTATTGCCACTCAGCGGAAATTGCGTCAAAGATATCCTAATCGTCCAGTGCCTCACAAAACCACAATTTATCGTTTACATGCGAATTTTCGACAGTACGGTACGACAGCAGACAGGCCTCGTTCCGGAAGACAACGGACGTCTCGTAACGCTGAAAATGTGGCTCTGGTGCGCGATAGTGTTGCAGAGTCTCCAGAATCATCAATTCGGAGACGTGGTTCCCAGTTACACATGTCTGCACGCAGTTTAAGGCGAATTTTGTAAACTGATTTGAAAATGTTCCCGTACGAAATTCAATTAGTCCATAAATTGCTACCGAGAGATCATGATCAACGAGTTGAGTACAGTAATGCAATCCTAAGGCTGTCTGATGAAATTGAAGATTTTTCGTCTAAATTGATAATGAGCGATGAAGCCCATTTTCTTCTCAGTGGCCACTCAATAAACAGAACAGTCGGTTTTGGGGGACACAGAATCCTCAATTAATTCATGAAACGTCATTGCATCCACAAAAAACAACTGTATGGTGTGGTATTCATGCTGGAAACATAATTGGTCCCTATTTTTTTGAAAGTGACGAAGGTGTTGGAGTTACTGTTACTGCTGAACGGTACCAAAACATGATTCGAAATTTTCTTGTGCCTGAAATGGAAGAGCAAGGACTAGAGGAAATGTGGTTTCAGCAGGATGGGGCCACAGCACACACAGCTCGTTCAACAATTCAATTATTGAATGACGTTTTTCCACGAAGACTAATTTCGCGAAATGGCGATTTAGCATGGCCAGCCAGATCTCCGGATTTAGCTACACCTGACTTTTTCTTATGGGGTTTTTTAAAATCAAAAGTTTATGTGAATAAGCCCCAAACGATTCAACATCTTAAAGAGAATATTCGTCAAGAAATTGAAGAAATTCAGCCTGAGATGTTGCAGGATGTCATGAAAAATGCCTTAAAAAGAGCCGAAAGTTGCATAGCGAATCGCGGTCACCATTTAGCCGATATAATTTTCCAATCATAACGAAAAAAAATGTAAAGAGCAAATAAACTTTTTATGAAAACCAAACTTACTTATCTTTTCTTTCAACAAAGTTATAGGCAATCAAAATGGTAGCGGGACTTTTGCCCCACCTTGTATTATAAATTAAAGCCGTAAACATAGTACAGAAGTAAGGATCATCAACATCCCTCAATAAATTTCTAACGCCAATTTTCATTGGAATCTCTAATTTGAAACAATCGCTAACGAGACGACAAAGACTGTACAAGAGTGCAAATGCAGAATATAAGCAATCTCTAAATTCACAGGCGAGGAAAAAGAAATTAATCGAATTCGATGTGTGCGGATTAGATTTAAAATACAATAATATAAGTAGGTTGCTACATAAATATTAATTAGTTATAAAATAAATGTTATAGCAACAAAACTTTGGTTTAATGTCAATGTGCTTAAAAATTACTTCACACAATAAATATAATATCATAAATGTATGTCTAGTCCAGTAGTCCATAAAGGAATTGTGCCATTTCACGAATAGCATCGATATAAATCAATATGTGAAGGTATGGGATACTATTTGTATCGGATTTAACATTTGGGTAATTATGAAATCGACTGCCATAAAATACCAGAATGGAACGCCCACAAATTTTCGTTCATAATTATAAATTCGAACAACAGCTTTACGACCCACGGTATTACATGTTTCTCTTGTATAATCCAATGTGATACATTGCTTTACTGTGTCAAGTTTAAAATCGTATTAAATTACATAATTTTTAAATGGTAGAAATGAGCCCGATACATACAGTCGCGCCAATTTATAAGATTCCAAAACGAAACAGATACAATACATTCACAAAGTATATAAATATACCTTAGATTTGTAACTAGAATATACTATGTAAGCCAAAAAAAAATGAAATAGTTGGAAGTATTGATTTTAATGTTAATGTTGGTAGTGATCTGACAACTACTTCACTGTGACATTCGTGACATTTATAAATAATGCGCATTAGCGTTCACATTAAATACAACGTTTCAAACGTCAAATTAATGAAAATACACAAATTAATTACACAGGTCTACAGTGATTTTGATGTTTGAAAGCTGTTTGCTAATTTGTATATGTTTGGGGGCCCTTATTCCAAAAAACGCCATATTTTTGCTCTATCACGTATTAATATACATATTTTATTTATTATTATAAATTATTAATATTATTATTATTATGTTATTAATATACATACCTATGACAAGAATATGTTTGTTCCATGTTAGGCATGATTTTTAAATGAATTGATTTTTATGAAATTAAATATGATTTGGCAACACTGTTTAATATTAGATTTCTCAGCAAAGCAACAGAGTCGGCGCAGAAGCGTCAATACAACGTTGAAACCTGCTTATGTGCAGTTTGGTTGTGTTAGTCGTCGTGCTACTGTGTCCGCGCGCTTGTTGTGTTCGTTGTTGCGTAATTTAAGTGTTCTAGAACGTATAAATGTGGATAGAAGACATTGTGTGAACAATCCGAATAACTTTTGATATATCTGTGGTAGTTATGTCGTAGTAAAGCAGAGGCAAACTATAACTTCGTTTGTGAAAAATGTATACCACGCTTATTTTGGTGTAAAAATTGGCGACCAAGACAAGTCCTGGGCTCCTCATACTGTTTGTTCCGTTTGCGTTGAAGCATTAAGAAACTGGCAAAAAGGTAGGAAGAAATTTTTAAGCTTTGGTGTTCCTATGGTATGGCGAGAGCCTAGAAATCACAGTGATGATTGTTATTTTTGTTCGTGTAATGTTCAAGGATTCAACAGAAAAAATAAGAAACAAATTGTGTATCCCAATCTTGACTCTGCTATTCGACCAGTTCCTCATGGACCAGATGTACCGATACCTACCGCCCCAAAAACATTAGAAAACGTCATATCGTCAGAATCAGAGGAATCTAATTGCGACCCAGATGACTCAGATTTCATACCAGAATTCAGAGAGCCTGAAGTGTTTAACCAGAGCGAACTAAATGATTTAATTAGAGATTTGCACCTTCCAAAGGATGTATCCGAATTGTTAGCCTCCCGACTTCGTGAGAAACATTTACTGGCACCTGGCGTCACATCAAGCTTTTACCGGGATCGCGAAAAAGAGTTATGTCAATATTTTACTCAAGCTAGTGTATTGGAACAATATTCCTGACTTAATTTCAAAATTAGGAAATGTGCCGTATGTAAAAGAAGAATGGCGCCTGTTTATTGACTCAAGTAAGCGTAGTTTAAAAGGCGTTTTATTGCACAATGGTAACGAGCTGGCCTCGGTTCCCGTTGCCCATTCGGTACATTTAATGGAAACGTATGAAAATTTTGAACTTCTTTTAAAGAAAATAAACTACCAAGAACATCAGTGGATGTTTTGTGGTGACCTTAAAGTGCTGTGCATGCTACTAGGACAACAAGGAGGTTATACAAAATTTCCATGCTTTATTTGTGAGTGGGATAGTCGAGCAAGGGATAGACATTGGACTCAAATAGAATGGCCCTCTAGAACAAGCCTTACACCTGGTAGCAAAAATGTATTAAGAGATAGCTTGGTTGACCCCAAAAAAGTTTTACTGCCTCCTCTCCATATCAAACTTGGCTTGATGAAGCAGTTTGTTAAAGCCCTAGACAAAAATGGACAGTGTTTTAAATATTTGTGCGAGACAATTCCAGCCTTAGCCGATGCCAAGTTAAAAGAAGGTATTTTTGTTGGACCGCAGATAAGAACATTATGCAAAAACAAGGATTTTCAAAACACAATGACCAATGTCGAGAAAAACACCTGGGTTTCATTTAAAGAAGTAATTTATAAGTTTCTTGGGAACTCTAAGGACGAAAACTACGAAAATATTGTTCAAAATATGTTACAACACTTTCATCGTCTAGGTTGTAATATGAGTTTGAAAGTGCATTTCCTGTTTTCACACTTGAACTATTTTCCTGAAAATCTTTGAGCAGTTAGCGAAGAACAGGGAGAGAGGTTTCACCAAGACATTAAGGAAATGGAACGGCGATACCGAGGCAGATGGAGCATAACGATGATGGCGGACTACTGCTGGATGTTAAAACGGGATATGCCCTTAAAAACATACAACCGAATGTCCGGACAACGCAGCTTTCTGGCAAAAAGACAAAGATTTCACTTAAAAAAGACTGAGTAAAGTATTTTTTTCCACTATTTTAACTTGTATTCCACCTTTTTACTCAATAAACAAATAATTTTTTTTAGAAATATCGTTTTTTTTCATTTAATATTTGCAAAAAAACCTTACGTGATACAAATAAATGCATAGAATTTTTGAAATCAGCCTACCAAAATTATATAAAATCAGTTTTCAAAATAAAAACATCTGTCAAAAAGTTTAATTTTGTAGACCTGTGTTATTAAATGCATTTACTTATTTTATAAATAAATTATATGAAAGGTTCAAATTGTTGCCCATTATATTCTATGCAAATTCTTCGTTTCATATTCTCTGTCACATTGTGTAAGATATAAACATTGTTGTTTAAAAAGTTAATTTCATTTTCAATGGCGTTTTCTAATTCTTCTAAAGTGTGCAGGCGATTGCGATATATTGTATTCTTTAAATACCCAAATAAAAAGGCATCGCAGCTGGTAAGGTCAGAAGATCTTGACGGCCATAGATCCTAACTAATTATTTTCCCTGCAAAGAATTACTCCAAGTATTCCAGAGGTTCCTTGTGCTGTATGTGATGTTGCTCCATCCTGCTGAAAATAGCCAGTTGCTAATTCAACGTCATCCAATTGATTTATAAATTGATCCATGATTAATGTTTTGTAACGCTCTGTATTTATTGTTTCCCGGAAAAATATTGGTCCAATAATTTTAGCTCTGGATATTGCAACCCAAACTCCAGTTTTCACTGGATATAACCCAGTTTGCACTGACTCATGAGGGTTATTGGTACTACAAGTACAATCGTTCTAGCTGTTCACATGACCAGTCAGATGAAAGCAACCTTCATCCATAAAAAAATTCTTTTTATCCAATATAGCATTATCGTTTAAGTGCTCTAGGAACCAATGACAATACTCCAGCCTAGTATTGAAGTCTCGTGGAAGCTCTTGCACTACGGTGACTGTATGTGGATGCATATGAAGATCCAATTTTAAAACTCTGGGGCAACTACTGTATGAGAGATTTGAGCAAAATTATTGTTTGTAATCAATATCAAATTAAGTGTACATGTAACTTTATAACATACCCGCTTGTTGAGATAATTGACGAAGGGGTTTTTGAGGGCTTCGATTTATACGTTCTTGAATATCTACAACTTCTGGGGTTCTAATGTCGGGAGATTTGCCTTTACCTACACTTCCGCTTTGAAGAAAGCGATTTACGATGCGATTCTGGTGTTGAGCAAACAAATGCATTGCAATTTTATGTTCTGGATAAGTGACAATGAATTGATTATAATATGATTCGGTGGAATAATTCCAAGAACCATCAACATTTTGTACACCAGTTCTAAAATATGACATCACAATAAATGTGTTTTCTTCCACTGTGAAAGACATTTTAAATATGTAAAACTAAATCTGAACAAAAATGAAACAATGACACGAAAACAAACCCAACGAACACGGGAACGCGGGAACGATAATTCAAAATTAACAAAATTGAAAAATCCTAAAATAATACCGAAAACAGAAAATTAATGGAACGCCTCTGAGAACTTGTCAATAATTAACCGTCAAGTCAATGTTAAGTGCTTGTCATTCTAACCTGAATTAAATCACTATTTCAGTCTTTTTAGCTCACATAGTACATTATTCAATAAAATACGTCAATCAAATAAATTTGACTGCAATATTGACATTATTTAATACGACAACTTTATTTATTACTAAAATAGACAATAACTAACATAAAATACTAGACATTTTCCACTTTTAGCTCTAATAATATTCCATGAGGACCATTTGAAAATTTCTAAACTCTTCCCCGACTTATATTAACCTCGCTACCTTTATCTCTGATTCTAGCTTAAAGATGTACGAAATCTGCAATTTATTCTTAATTAATTGAATAAATAATTTCGAAATTTAGTTTCAAAAATGTAAAATCGAAGCAAATGCAGATAAACCAGTTTGTATCACTTTTATTATGAAAATAGGTAATTGTCCTTCGGTAACTCTTTAATAGCCCGTAGTTACCTCAAGCCGATGAAATTATGTACCTTGGCCTTTATTTAGATTGGAGAGAGAAAACATATATTAAAAAAAGTCAAACAACAAGTAACTAAATTTAGAAACATGTACTGGATGTTAGGAAGCCAATCGCGGATTACTTTAGAAAGTATTTAATGTCATCCTCGATTGGCTCCTATCTAAAGTTATATTAAAACCGATTTGAAAGTTCGGGATAGATTTTTGGGCACAACCAGTAGTTCAATCTTAGGAATCTCTTCAAGAAATGCTTCGAACAATGGCATAGGTCTAATGTACTGTTTCACATGACTTAAAAGTATTATTAGTGCGTGACGTAATCAAGATTTTAGGGCGTCTCACAATGTCAAACATAAATATAGTCCCAATGATCTGGCAGCTATACGATAAAGGTAAACTCTGACAACTGAAGAGATTTGTTTGGAGGATTTGATGGTTTAATCAAATCTCCTAAACAAATTCAGTTAATGCATAAATGCGCCAAACACTAACCGACTAATTTAAATCAATTTAAGTTGTAACTCCTAGTTAAAAGTTTCTTTAGTTAACATCCATTGATAGGTTCTCTGCATGCTATTAAGTTTCCTTCATTTTTTATAATCAGCCATACGAAATACTTATCATGTATGAATACTTTTTCCCAACTGTACACCCTACACCGTATTTAGTCATACTTCTTTATATTTTAAATTGGGGAAATTAAATCCACATTAATTACAATAGTAACACACAATTGTTTCATTATTTATATGTATAATCTATGTATACGTCAAAGAATTTATTTTATTTTCATTAATAATTTTGTTATTGCATAGAAGAATAAGCAAATTTATGCAACATCCTTTCAAGTAATTCAATAGATACATTGCACGATCCTGCATAAGCATACAATATACACTGACAACTGACAAGGTATCCCATTTCGTTTGGAACATATAATTATATTACGCCACATCGCATTTAAAATATAACTAATTGTATATAATAAAAACGCAAACATAGTCGAAATTATGAAGTTCGTGAATGCTTGGCTAAGGTATTATGCAAAAGAAAATAGGTCAGTACCGAATACAGTGTTGGGTATTACGAATAAATAAAAATGTTGCGTAGGCGTTCTAGGCAATCCTAATAACAATAACATTACAAAAATAAGTAGAACATACAAACATACATAGGTACATAAACGTATATATGTGCGTATACAAGATGACAATTGAAAAAATTCCAGTACAGTACAGGTCAGGAACAAATAAGATTTCAAAAATCGCTCAAAGCTGTGAAAATACCTGTAGTTTAGTTTCAAATGATTGATTATACAATTGTTATTTTTTATAATTACATGTGTTGAGCATAATGCTTAATTACTAACAAAAAATCGCTAAAAGAGAAAATAGTATTGACCAAATTTATAACGCTCCTAACGTAACGTAAAACACTTGTAATAACGTTAATAACGATAAATAATGATATCTTATCATGCGGATTTTCAAATTCAAAACCATGGAAAGAACAAAATAATTAACAAAAAATATTTATAATGCTTTGTAAACGCAGTCCCATATCTGTTTTGTCGTAATTATTTAAAAAAAACGTTTTTTAAATTATTAAACCTTCAATGTTCAATGTTTTTCTATCCAGGTTTAAATCCACGCTATTTATTATGATTGGCATGTACCGTTTTTTAATAAAATTTGTCAGACTGTCTCTCCGTACAGTTTACAACCAGTCAAGAAGCTGATTACTTCAACGTTTCTATATTTTTTGTCTAAGCCAATATGTTATCTTTTTTGGATTGTGGATAGCAAAATATCTTGCTGGTGTAATGTGTCTGTAATCAATAGAAATTATTTTTCAAGATTAAGAATGACCATTAGAATTTTTGCTACCTAAATCCAAATCAGGTATCCTTAATAGCATGATGCAGTCTAGATCTTTTTGCCTAAAATTGGCTGTTTCCATTTTTTCGTGTATTATGATTAAAGGCCGGATTATATGCAAAAAAAAATATGCGTATAAATATGCAGATGTTTTAGCCTAAATATGCACTTCCTTATGAAAAATATGCAGGTAAAAAGATACGAGGAATGTTAGAAAATGGAATACTGTAGAAAAAAATATTCTATTATGTTTATTACTACAAGTTCTTTTAGAACATTTTACAACATAATTAACTATGGAAACAATCACATATTTCTCAAAGTTTTCAACGGAAAAATTGTGACGCTTGTCTGAAAACATGTATTCATATATTGAAAAGGTTCGTTCTACGTCGACGCTTGTTATAAGAGCATATTTCAAATTAGAAATATCATCTATTGTCAACTCAATATTTTCTACTGAATCACCACCCAAGATTTTAGCATACACGGACTGTCCCACTCCTCCTTTAACAGCAAAATATGACTTCAAATTTGTTTATTATTTCAACGCTCTCGATTAGCGACATAAATTGTTTTTCCAACTGCAATATAGAAGTGGAAATAAAACTGTAATTGGCTTTAATAAACGCCAACTGTTCAGGTATTTCTTTACGCGAATATACCTTCTGGGCGTCTGTCACAGAGTGTGCATCCCTATCAAGATCAATAATAATTGTCTTTATTCCTTCATAATGATTTGCATGAAAAATAGCAGCCTCCAACCACGTTCCCAATCGTGTGATTACTGGTTGTGAAGGAAGCGGAACACCGGGTAGATGTTTGTAAAACTGCACTCGCAATGGAGCCTTTAAATATACTTTCTTAACACTACTAATTAAAGTATTTACTAAGGGAAAATGGTTTCTAACTTCTTCTGCAACACGATTTAGTCCGTGCGCCAAGCAAGTTGTGTGAATTAAATTTGAGTAAAAGATTTTCAAATTGAAAGCTGCCTTCACCATGTATGGTGCAGCATCCGTCAAAAACAATAGAATTTTCTCTGTTGGAATCGATTCCGGTAAGAAGAAAGTTGCCCGTTCTTCCTGTATAAACCTTGGTTATTGTGAAATTATTTGCCTTTTCCAACTGTTTGGATGAAATTAAATAAAATTTTGTTGGAACCGATACATTAAGGATACCAGTCATTAAATGAACTATGTATCAGTCCACAATATTAGTAGTTTCATCTACGCATATATAAAGATAATTGTTTGCAACCTTCTTAATGCTATTCAATGTTTCTGCATAGATACAGCGAATATATTTTTTTCTTAATGTGCTCTCGTAGCGAATGTTATATTTGCTGATGTACTTTTGCAAAAATAACTTGACATTTAAATTGTTTAATTTATGTAGTGGAATATGTATCTGCCGGCACGAACATTTGACACAAATCTTCATTAAATTGTTCTTGTTTCGATTTTTTGTTGATGACAAACATTGCGGTAATGTTTGCCGACTCATCTTCGCCAATTTCATCTTTGTTAGCTTTGCAGCATGAGATGGAGTTTTCATATGTTGGTCGACTTAGAACTTTCTCTCACTTGTAATTTATAATCTGCAAAAAAATATCAAATCATCGGTTGTTTTCTTATAAAATAAATGTTAGTAAAAGATAAAGGAATAATTAAAAACTTAATTAACTAATTAAGTAGAGGAATGAAACTTAAAATTTTACTCACAATCTTGCAGCATGCTATGCAAAACACTTTTTTTCCAACCATACGCAATTCTGAATAAGGTGCAATCCATCCAGGCACAGTCGCTATTTTCGGCATTTTTTGCTATTATATATCACAACTCACAAGTTTACACTTCGAAAAGCCAACGTAAAATGACGTTTAAAATAAAATTACTTTCGAATATGGGAATAAATTTCTCCGAATAGCAAAGAAACACATATACTCCTAATGTTGTGGTAAAATGTATTTTTGTATTTATTTAGAAGTTTTAAGGTATTAGCTTTTCCTGGAATTTTGTCTCGGCCTGGATGTATGGGAAGAGCATTAATAAATTCTTGGAGACGCTTATCGGAAAAGTAACGGGAAGAGGCTTAATAAAATGCTATTTTTAATTTAAAGAGGGCTCTTTAATTTTTGTTTGTTTGTTACATCCACGACATATTTTTAGTAATGCCTAGAATCAATTTGATTTAGTAAATAAATAAAACTCGAATACTTAAAATATGCAAAAATGCTGAATTACTGCAAAATATCCAAATAATATACAAAACGCATATATTGTGCACATATGCAAACTTCATATAATCGGGCCTTTAATAATAACCATTTTATGACATATAACATATTTCGACGACTACTTCGAGAAAGGACTAGCGCCAAGCATCAATCTACCTAAACTAAGCTCGACTACTCCGCCCCATGTTAATACTTGACAGGCTGCGATAATAGTATCGTTGTTAAAAGGTTATCGAAATTGACGTCCGACTTTACTAATAAAGGAATTTCATAATGCCAAATTTATATTATTATGTCGTGAATGCGGAGATAATTTACTTAAAAGTTTTTGATTTAGTTTACGCGTACGTTCCAAATAAGTGACGTAACTGCAAAGATCGGTCGACCCGATATCATGTACTACCTATGTTTCGTATTTGATACTTGCACACATGCATACATATGCTGCATGTAAGTATATCCTGCTATTATAGCGACAAACCCATCCATTTGAAAAATAGCAACCACGGTTATATAAATACTTTCATACAAGATCGATCAACGTCAATATATCCGTCCTACTAACTTGTAAATTAAAACGTGCGGGAAAAGTCCTTGATGTGATGTAACATTAAGTGATTTATGTGATTTGGCATGTAAACCGGGTTTCTTTGTTTATTATAAACCAATAATTGCATACATTACGTCCAACTACCGAAACTAATAATGCTGAAAAACGTTCAACTCTGAGCAATGTTTATTTTTAATGTTTCCAACTATGCATTTAGGATATATACGATGATTATTTATGAGTTTCAATTAAATATTTGTAATAGCATTGCCGAATTATAAGCAACTGAAAAAGTGAACCGATATTTATAACCGTAACGTCCGGTAATTCCGGAAATTGATATCAATTTCGTTGTTTTATTTGTATATTATTCTATAATTTTAGATAACGCATCCTATACCTAAAAATCAACATGGAAATTACACTAAAATACAACATAACAATTAAGCAATTTCTTTCATGCAATTTTACTGCCGTAACTTGACCATATAGCTATAATATGGGGTGTCGCATATGAAATGAGAAAAAAAATAGTGTCGTTATATTCTCTCTTGATCCACCGATCACGCATCTTCTGTATAAGAATTCCTTAAGTTGTTTGGTAGCAGTTATACCGTGTGTCCCAATTTCGATGCTCACCATTGGTATCTCGGTTATTAGAAGATATAGAACAACGGTTAAATGGGGAATATTTTGCAGAATTCAATACTCGGGGCAAATCCCATTTCAAATTAGACCTAACTTTTTAATTTTTTAAAATATTTTGAAAAATCAAAAATTTGCCGATTTCGTTATTCCTCAATAACTCTATAACGCTTAGTCTGACCTCTTTTAAAGTTTTACATTGTTCAGACACTTTTTTAAAACAAATTATTTGATACAAACCGATTGTCATTTGTTTTTAAGTTATTACCACTATCTTTTGTTTTTCATATGGCGGCCATATTTGATTTTGGGTTTGTTAGGTAGTCCTCAAAATGTGCCTTTCAACGATGTATAACATGCCTGAAAAATTTTTATTTATAAGGAAAATATTAATAAAAACGTAAATTAATCTTTAATATGAAATTAGTAGGCTGAAAAATTAAACACCAATGTCAAATGAAAGTGAAAAGATATTCTAAGTATAGCAAACGCCAATTAAGTTGGCGCGAGGAGGGGTAAGTTCGCGCAGGATAAAAAGTAGTGGGGAGATTTGTATTTGGTGTCAAGTATTAAGATTTATAAGTATTGATAATGGCACATACATATTCAAACGAAGAAAAAGTTGATATGTTGGAAGTGTATTTCAAAGCAAATAGAAACACAAGCAAATGCGTGCACGAGTTATGCAGAGCGTTTTCCAGAAAGACAACAGCCACACAGGACAATTTTTAGAAGACTAGTTAGCAAATTAAAAAACTTTGGAAGCTTCGAACAAAAACGAGCTAACTATGAAGTTAATGATGCTGATACACGTCGAAATAATATTTTGCAGAACGTTAGGAACAATCCCAGCACATCAGTTCGTCGTGTGACACGAGAAACAGGGATTTCAAAATCTACTGTTCACAGAACCTTGACGAAAAACAAGTATCACCCTTACAAACCAACAATTGTACAAGGTTTAAGTGATAATGACAATCACCGACGATTACAGTTTAGCAGGTGGTACCTTAAAAATGTGAATATGACGCTAATTTTCCTAGGAAAATACTATGGACAGATAAAACACGATTTACCAATTGTGGAGTGTTCAATAGGAATAACTATCATCATTGGTCTACTGAAAATCCACATTTGGTAAATCAAAGAAGATTTCAAGTTCGATTTGGTTTTAATGTCTGGTGCGGTTTAATTGGTATGACATTTTGTTTACATTTTTTTTGTTTTTTATACTCTTTTTTTCGTTTTAGATAATCAGTTAATAGGTCCTTTCATCTTTGATTACAATTTAACTGGTAACAGATATTTGGAGCTACTAACAAACGAAATAATGCCTGCTTTGAGGCAAATTATTAATCCCGAGAACATGCAAAACATCTGGTTCCAGCAAGATGGTTGCCCGGCCCATAACACTCGTAACGTGCAACATTTTTTGAGAGAAAACTTTAATGAGAGAGTGATTTCAAATAATGGACCCGTGCAATGGCCTGCGAGATCACCCGACCTTACCCCGCTTGACTATTATTTATGGGGTACCACTAAAAACGAAGTATTTGATTTTGAACCGCCAGAAACTCGGGAAATTTTAGAACAAAGAGTACTAGATGTGCTACGATCAGTAAACGGAAACACGCTACGTAGAGTTTGTAACTCTACTCGAACAAGGTGTCAAAATTGTGTGGAACAGAATGGTCGTCATGTCATATTGAACAATTTCTTTAAGTGAATGTGAACTTTAAGTTCTGTATATTTACTTTTTATTTCTATAATTTTTTTATCGTTTCGTTTGTTTACAGTATTACTTAGAATATCTTTTCACTTTCATTTGACATTGGTGTTTAATTTTTCAGCCTACTAATTTCATATTAAAGATTAATTTACGTTCTTATTAATATTTTCCTTATAAATAAAAATTTTTCAGGCATGTTATACATCGTTGAAAAGCACATTTTGAAGACTACCTAACAAACCCAAAATCAAATATGGCCGCCATATGAAAAACAAAAGATAGTGGTAATAACTTAAAAACAAATGACAATCGGGGGTTTCTGTTTGTATCAAATAATTTGTTTTAAAAAAGTGTCTCAACAATGTAAAACTTTAAAAGAGGTCAGACTAAGCGTTATCGAGTTATTGAGGAATAACGAAATCGGCAAATTTTTGATTTTTCAAAATATTTTAAAAAATTAAAAAGTTAGGTCTAATTTGAAATGGGATTTGCCCCGAGTATTGAATTCTGAAAAACATTCCCCATTTAACCGTTGTTCTATATCTTCTAATAACCGAGATACCAATGGTGAGCATCGAAATTGGGACACACGGTATACACGTGATTCTAAATATATGCGACAAATTTTATGAGCTAATTCCTAGGGTTATGATTTATGATCATAGAAGTTCATATGAATGTATGTCTGAAACGGCTTAGTTTTAAAGTTACGAGATGTTTAATAGTAAAATAAAAGTTTATATAATAAAACGTGCTAATACAACAAAATTAACTTATAAAAATTGTTGAAAATGACAGCTTCTATCCTACGTCGCATTGATTCGTAAGTGTGTTCTAGAATACTGGGGATGCTTCGAATTGTCTCAAATGCTGCAACAATACGATTCATTTGTTATAGTATAGTATAACTCTGCAAAAACATTCGTTTTGACGGGAAAATATTTATTTATCATTTCAATATTATTGTCTCAAAGTATTGTCAAGTTTTCTGAAATGTATTACAAAAATTCTGAGTTGTGCGATATGCATTTTGTTTATGCTCTTACTTATGGTAATTCACGTGCAACTAGATTTTTTATGGAGAACGATACCCGAACCGTGTCAAATATCATTCGATATTTGCTCGTCTTCACCAACGACTTAGTGAAATGGAAAGTTTTAAAAAACATACGGCTGTTAGCGGGCACCCACGTACAGTTAAATAAACAATTGAAGAAATGGTGCTAAAAAAATTGAAGAACGTCCTACTACAAGCACCAGAATAATTCCCTCTGCCTTAAACATAAGTCAGCCTACAGTTTGGTGGATATTAAACAATCAACAATCCATATCACATACAACAGGTACAAGCACTTTTGCCTGCAGATTTCCCGCGAAGATTGACTTTTTGTCAATCAATACAACAGACAATCGCACTAAATCCTCAATCTTTTGCTCAAGTTTTCTACATCGACGAGGCTAATTTTTATAAGTGAATTTTGTTTGTATTAGTAGGTTTTATTGTAAGAACTTTTAATTTACTATTCAACATCCCGTAACTTTAAAACTAAGCCGTTTAAGACATACATTCATATGAACTTTTATGATCATAATAGCCCTAATCACCCTGTATATTATATTGTGTATTAAACTTGTTACTAATAAAATCAAGCTAGAAGTACAAACGATCTAATGAAAAGAGTTATCAAACTTGGCAAATATAAAGATGCCACTTCTAAAAATATGGACAATTTTTGAATTTACAATTCAAATATTGTAATAGAATTCTGGTTATACGCCGGCTTCAACTTCAAAATGAACATTTAATATTAATAAAATTTTAAATCTTATGTTTAGAATCTATATCCTAGATTTAATATATGTATATTGATGTGGTTCGTCTTGTTACCAGAAACTGGAAAAAAAAGAACATAAATGTTAGTAGTAATTAGCGTCATATTAAGAAGTACGAATATACTTACGGTATAAGATATTAAACAAGTTAATACCACGTATATTAAATACGTGAATACGGAAAATTCCTCCAACCTACCCAAACTGTCGCTTTTTGCAAAAATTTTTCTTTTGTTTTGTAGTGTACAGAAGAAGGGGCTATCTAGTTTTATGATTTATAAAAATATCTAGCATTTTCAGATTTTTCATCATTAAGAAAAGTAAAATACATCTCATTATAATAATGATACTCACGATTAATATACTTAACGAGTTCACACTTTATTTTTCTATGCCGAAAACGGATTTCTTGGAGCTGCTTGACGCAGCTGTAAATTTGTATGTAAGAAACTAAATAGTTTCAAAAGTATACCACAAAACGACATAATTATTGCTAAATCCGATGTCAGTCAGATTGCGCATATTGTTTTTACAGTGGTTCAGATTTAACAGATAGATCAAATCGGCCCACGAAATTGTATTTGCAAAATGTATTAATTCTTTTTTAATTTATATTTGCAAAAAAATGTATAATAGGAAATATGTAATATTTTCATCATTTATATTTGGTTCAAGTGGAAAAAGTGGAATAGGTAGTAGCGTTTTAATTCTTCTAAATAAAACTGAAGGTTCTTATTGAAAAATGTTGACGAGAGTTTAGTTTATTGCAACCATACATACTGCACGGGACCCGAACCTTGCTAAGCAACCACAAGAATGTGTTTCAATTTTTCTGCAGCAATTCGTACTGCATGTGGTGTGAGTCTTGTCAAGCAAACGCAAGTTATTGCAAATGTTTTTCGGAACAATTAAATGACATTGCAATTGTTGCGTTGCTTCAAAATTTTGAATAAAATTTTTGCAGCATTGATTGCTTTTATTCCCAACTCGAACTCATAAAGCATGCAGTGCTTCATATGTATTTTATCCGCCATTTTCTTGTTGCCAAATTTTAAAAATTTAAACAGCAAACTTATGTTTCACCAAACTTCACACTTTCTGTACTTATCAGATGTTACTTAGATTATCACTTAGGGACCGGACACGGGAAGCCCATGACTCATCGTCCACGGGGGTACTATTGAAAATTTGTATTTTTAAAGAGTTTCAAGTTAAGTAAAGGAGTATTATTATTAACTAGCAATAATTTCTCAAGGTTCTCTCCTGTAGAATTTGTTCTCTTTGAATGAAATACATCCTTGTAGATAGAAAACGTCCTTTCTGCATCACAACTGGTTATAGATGGATATTGGAAATATTCTTTTATTTCAGCGTATTTAGCAGTTAGATTTTGAGGCATTCTCCCCATACACAATTGCTATAATGTTATTAAATCTGGATTTCTATTAAAAACTGCGTCTAGCTTTTGCCAAAGGCCACATCCGAAGTTACTTGGAATATTTTTCAAATTATTAATAGCCACATCTAATGTGGTTAATTCATCATTTAATTTGAGATTCTGATTCTGAGTTAGATTTTGAGGCATTCTCCCCATACACAATTGCTATAATGTTATTAAATCTGGATTTCTATTAAAAACTGCGTCTAGCTTTTGCCAAAGGCCACATCCGAAGTTACTTGGAATATTTTTCAAATTATTAATAGCCACATCTAATGTGGTTAATTCATCATTTAATTTGAGATTCTGATTTTCAAAATAAGTGGTTAGTTTTGGCATATTTCCAAAGTGTTTCTGAAGAAAGTACAACTGATTTCTTAAATTTGAAATTTGTATTAGTTACTTGCACTCGAGCATCGTCATTTAAACATATAACAAAATTTTGTAAGCTATCGTAATTTTCTGCATAAAAACAAGAAACTTCCAACCATGTTCCCCATCCAGTTATTACTGGAGAGGGAGGGAGTGACAAAGATGAAAGTTTTTCCCTGTAAACAGCTACTGGTGCTTTTCTGAAAACTTTTTTAAAAGCGATTACAAGTCTATCAACTTCCGCAAAGGTGTCTCTGATATATCCACAAATTCTGTGAACAGCATGCGCTACACAAGTAATATGCAGCACATTAGGATATGTTTCCTTTAATAGTCTGCCTATTTTTAACATATATGCACTGTCACTGACAAATAAAAGTATTTTTTCTTTGCACCTGTCGTCCGAATGAAGCATTTGGTGTATATTCTCGTAAATGGTTTTAGCTACTGTTTCCGCATCAACTATATTTATAACTTTTGTTGTTATTACATATGCGTTATATGGAATAGTTGGATGTAGTACACAAGCTACAACATTTCCCACACAGCGTCCTAATATATCGACAGTTTCGTTGGCACTTATCCATAGGTATTGATTTGAAAGATGGCTTCAAATACGTTCTACTGCTTTCGTGTAGCAGTTAGAAACATAATATTTGTGTAAGGTTGATTCATCAGGAATATTTCGACCAGTATATTTTTGGAGAAATGTTTTGAAGGTAGGATTGTTAAGTTTATTTAATGGCATATTTGCCGCCTTTAAAGTTTCACAGAGTTCTTCGTTAAAATTGTCAGATTCCAACGGGTCTAATTCTGTGTATGTGTTTGCGATACTAAGTGACGTTTTACGTGCGATTTCTTGGAATTTTTTAATGATATTTTACTGCAATAAATTTCGGAATCACTGGCAATGGGCCTACAATCAGAATGAGCCTTAATCCAGCTCGCCAATGTTTCACGATGCCATTCTCGACGTTGTTCCATATCATATCTGAAAAAGTAACTTAAACAATCTAGATCTAAATAAATGAAAATTAAAAATGTATGCGTAAGATATTGAAACTCAACGAAATTCACCGGACACTTACGTCGAAATAATTGGGAGAAGTAGATGCGATGAAGCCATATTAAACAGGATCTATTATAAAAATTACGAAGTATGTAACTAACTAAGAGTTAAAACAATGAAAAAAAGAGACTAACTCACCGTACTTTATTTATCTTACGAAATATAAACAAATAAATAAAATAATTTAAAAAATATCCTCACTCTATCTATGCCCATGAGGAAAGGAATTTCACTGTTATATTGAAGTAATTGCGTAACAATTCAACGACAAAAAACAAATGTGCGGTTAACTGAATGAATAGTGCTATTCGATAACTGCGTGTTATACTTAGCGATGTTATAGACTATTTATATGATCAATCGTAATTTCGGCCTGACGCGTCCGATCTCCAATTATCAACAAACAGCTTTACCAATGCGTGGCTTTCAGGACATTAATTATTACTAGAACTAGATACTCAAATCTCATTCAAATCTGTAAATATTTGTTGGAAATCTTTCGCTATAAAATGAATAAAATCTGAATAAAATCGTCGGACAATATTAGTTAATTCAAGTGTACATTTTCAATCACTAAATAAAAACAAATATCTCGCAAACGCACATCTTCAAGGTTGTAAGTAGAGGTTAACATCGATGTTATTTTATACATGATTATAATATTTTGATGGGGTACTAAGCAAATATCACATAAAAATTTCTTATAAATGTCACTTGTATTAAATTTCGTGGCTATTGCGGCGGCGGATCAGTATATACATACATATTTCTTGTCACTTAATACGGACTTCTCGTGTGATAACATCTTGCGCATGCATGCCTATATACATGAGCTACATACATACATATGTATATATATATACACTACCGACCATAAGTTTCTATACACTCGATATTTCAACACTTACACAAGCAAATATCGCAATAATATTATCTTTTAACGTATTTGTTTTAAAATATGAAATTTTAATTAAAAAAAACACTGCAAATTAAATTTTAAAAAATTAATTTTATTTTCTTCATAATAAACATTTTCTTATTGTGTTTTGAATATTTTGTAAACTTTCTAGATAGTTTTTTTTTAATGAACCGATGCACTTCTTTCTACCGATCTAAATGATCTATCTCATAAGTCATGAGCACTCATGACAGCTCTATTGGATCACAATCTATGGTTCGCAGATTTTATGGCACAGTACTTTGGTATTTTTTCTCATGGCCTGCAACGAATTCATGTCCTGTTCGTTGGCTGAAAACGTTGCATAGGCTTATTCTTTTAAGAAGCTCCAAAATGAAAAAGTCCAGCGGATTGATATCTGGAGACCTGGATGGCTGCTATTCATCGGTTTGCACCCTCTGACACATTTACATACTCAATTCCATTTAACCGATTGAGTAAAAATATTAGTCCAACAACTCGAAGGTTTAAAAACCCTAGCTAGGACATTTACGAAAAAGCTTCTCCGATATCAAATTTCTCTAAATGCGTTAGGATTCACATCCGCCCAAACATGAAAAAATCTGCGTATTCGTTAAAAGTAAACATTTTACAGCATTAAGAATGGCGCATTATGCGGATTTACTTGAATAAATAAATGTCAATATGAAAAACGTTAAAATCTGTCAACTAGTTTGTCATTTCAAACAAGCAATCATATTATACTAGGTTGCTATATGCACTTTAATTCAAAACATGCTAATGAGGAAATGTTAAAAACGCAAAGTATCAATAGATCTCGGTTTCCGTATTGGAACCGCGTCGAGTTAGGTGTAATTGCCAACGTTTCGTCAACTGTTACAAGGGACATCTTCAGAGCTGTACGTAGATGTTCGCCGATTAGCAGTAGCTTGAAGGATGACAGTAGCTAGAAGAATTGTCAATTACGCCTAACTCGACGCGGTTCCAACCTGGAAACCAAGATCTATATTTAGAAAACGACTGCGGAAACCTACACCTATGCAAAGTATCAGTTTAATCGATTAGCTACGATAATGTAATTTTACACAAGACAGTACCACTTTGCAGTGTAATATTAATATTAAATAAACATTTTAACTCAGTTTTTAATCACTCTTTTTTAAACTTTTTTACTCCAAAAAAATATAGTTTATAGTTACATATTTATTTAGAGCTGGGCCAACATATTTGACGAATAGATGTTAAAGAAATACTAAAACAAACGCGATTTTATAAAATTCAATACATGGTTCCATGGCGGCACAGACTATAATGTACATGCATAAATATTGTCGCCACGGAAGTCTAGACGGATTGTCTCAGAAGCATGCACTTAATACGCATATCAATACAATTAAGGGTATCTTAAAATAATATTCATCCAATAGAAATTTTCACATCGGTAGGTATACACTAGGGGATTACGTACGAAAAAATAATTTTTGGTTGTTATAACGACCGGCATATTTTTGAATCTTTAAATATTTGATCTTTCTTATTCTGGTAAATCTACTACACAACTAATTTGTAGTCTGTTATCATATAAATTTGAAAATAAGATTATAGACGAAATATCAAATAAGAACGTTAGAAAAATAATGCAGGCGAACAAGAATTTCTACAAAACAAAAAAGATTTAGATTCGCCCGCTGAGGTAAAATAGCACGGATAGATTGTTACAACGAATAGGGAAATGAAAAATATAGGCAGGCGAAATAAACAAAAAAAAAAGAGATTAAGGAAGAAAAATCTTTACGAAGAGCAAAACTTTGAGAAAATGTTACAGAGTAATTAACATCTGAAACACGTTTTGTCGATTTGTGCAAAACGTAAGGACTATATATATATATGTATATATATATATAAAACTTCCCAAAAATATATACATATATATGATGCGGATAATGTCCCCCTGAGATCAAAATGTTTCTTATACACATTTTTATTCTATACTAGTTTCTATCTTCTTAAAGTACATTTGAACGTATATTGATAATAAACAATAAATACATCGCATTTTTATACGTTGAAAGCTTTACTTTCTGGGTAATTGTAAGTAATCTTTAATTGTTACAGGCACATGTTGTCGCCGCATTCGAGCAAAGTTTATCGTCCATGACTCAGAGACTTCAACATCTAACGGCGACTGCTGAGAAAAAAGTAAGTTCCCACTTCTTATTAAAGATAAGGAGTTGTATATGTAAATGTTCTTTAGTACTCTTTATTGTTTGACTTTTAAGCGATATTATATTTTTTGGATTTTTTGTAGTTGGTATATAGTTACTTTCTCGACTTTACTTCGCAAAAGTAAAAGTTAAATTTGAATTGACACAACTAGTTTATTTTTTCCTCTGCCATAGGATTTTGAATTACATATTTTCAAAAATAACACACTTTAATAATGTTAATATCTGTAAGGATTAAGCTCTAGAATGATGTACTATTAAACAGTTCCGCAGCGAAACTATTTGAATTATCTTCAACAAGATTACGGGAATATTCAGTTATCGAACGAAAAATGTTAATTTTTGTCTCATCAGTAAAAATAAATGTTCAAAAGAACTTAGTATTCACCTCCTCAACATATTGCAGTGAATTGTGATGTTGATTACTTATTTAATTTTTTGTTCACAATTCACAGTAGCTTTGCTGGTCTAATCTCAGTCGGGTCGCCTTCCAGAAACTCTTCAATCTTCAGAGTTTACCCTCGTAGGGTACGTGGCACAAGAATAAAAAAACAAAAGGTATTAGGAAAACAAACAAAGATTCACCCTCAATATCTTTATCCCAAAAAAAATAAAAGAAAAAAAATAGACTATAAAGTATAAAGTCGAACTGAAACATCTATAATGAGTCAGGTGGTGAGGAAAACTTTGATACTAAATGAAAGTAAAAGATAAAAAACCTCACCAGAATGACCGCGAGCAAAATTACAACTTAAATATTTAGAAAAAACCTATCAGATATAAACAATTACGTTATCCCAATATCAAACGTCAAATAGAAAACTATCTATATTCACACGCAATCTAAATTTTAAATCATGCGCACACTAACATGATACAAATCAATTTCCCACCTTCTATCCTTCTAGAACATTTTATTTGAAAAAATTCCAAAAAAAATCTGATAACTTTTCTTAATATTTCTCTGATTACAAAATATATTTTATAAACTAAAATTAATGATTTTACTGAGCTCAACAATGTTATAGAATTATTTCTAAATACTTAAATATAATAGCAAAATATATACGTACATTAATTAATGTATACGTCACTTCACCACAAAAAAAAATGAGAGACTACAGATAGGTCATTCAAATCCAAATTACAAGTATAAAAGACTCGTAATAAAATCGAGAATTACTTTTAAACACATCAATATCACCACAATAATAATAAACCGAATTTTATTTCAAAATATCTGAATAAAAAAGGAAGTTCTATTCAGCGATAAAAACTTCGACCTATCTGTACAATGACAAGTTAATCTCTAACTCTTCTTCCCTCCGGAAATGAAAAATATCAGCATATCTAACATAAAATCAAAAGAGCAACTACCACTATAACTTCCAAAGTGGCGGGAACTGCAAACATCACTGGCTCGGACGTCCTACAGTCGTGGATAAAAAGACACATTATAATAATAAATTTTACATAAAATATCAAATCTTTATAATTATCTCTCTGGAATAAAATGTACATAAATATAGTCTTTTATAGTTTCTTTCAATTTCTTTCTTCGGGGAAAAATCCACGGCAATATGTAAGGCTTCTTTAGTAGTCTGTACACAGTAGAGAACTAGATTGAAACTATATAGTGAATAACCCATCGATTCAATATTTTGCTCGTTTAAATAGTTATGACGGCTCTTTCTTTTCATCGATTATCACAGATCTTTTGAAGGACGAATCTTCACGCGCATATGTTATATGACAATACATGTGCGTGCAGACCTGCGTCTGCTCCCAAATTGCATCCTTACTTATAAGACGTATAAATAAAACCAGCTTTTGTCTCCGGTTACAACATTCTAAACCCAGCGAGGGAATCTACAGACAAACCATGCGAGAGTAGATTTGTATTTATTAATTAATACGATATACATTCTTGTCGACATAATTCACGCTTAAAATTGTAGAAAATTACCGCACTTTATTAAATTTCATGATTTTTCATGAAAGGTGTTAACTGAGTAACTGTAAATAAATAAATAATGTATAGCAAGCGCCAATTAAGTTGGCGCGAGGAGGGGGTGCGCAGAAGCCAATTTTAAAAACGTCCACCCCCCACTACTCAAGTAATTGTCAGAATACATTTGTCATTGACGTTTGACAGAACATAACGTCTTTGTTAGTGATACACGCTCATAGGTTAGAATTATCTGACATTTGATGTAAAACCAAATACAAATCTCCCCACTACTTTTAATCCTGTGCGAACTTACCCCTCCTCGCGCCAACTTAATTGGCGTTTGCTATACCTACTCATATATAGCAAGCGCCAATTAAGTTGGCGCTAGGAGGGGGTGCGCAGAAGCCGGTTTTAAAAACGTCCACCCCCACTACTCAAGTAATTGTCAGAATACATTTGTCATTGACGTTTGACGGAACATAATGTCGTTGCTAGGGGATCATAAAGTGATACAAGCTCAGAGGTTAGAATTATCTGATATTTGATGTAAAACCAGATACAAATCTCCCCACTACTTCTAATCCTGCGCGAACTTACCCCTCCTCGCGCCAACTTAATTGGCGTTTGCTATACACTTAGACGATTAGAAAAGTTCAAAGTTTTCTCTATATAACGCTAAAAGCAGTTAGTTAGTTGTCGTTATAATGAATCAGTTAAAAAAGATTTCCTTAAACCGTCTACAAGAACTGCATAATTTGTATTTTTTCCAGGACACTGAATTAACTGACTTGAGAGCTGCTATGGATGCATTAAGAGCCCAGTCCATCCAGGCAGGATTTGGATCTGGTCTAGCCCGGCAACCTTCCTCAGACAGCGTTTCGAGCTTGTCTTCCGCCTGCAGCTTAGACAAACAAGAAAAGAAGAAGAAAAAAGGATGGGTTAGTTTGCTATATGAATTTTAATTTTCCGTAGAGTTTACAATTAATTTACAGTATCTGTACCAAAGTTAAACAGGTCAACATTTCCAAAAAAAAAAAAAATAAATTAATTTCATCTTACTAAAATATACACATAACGCGCTAAATAATTAATGAGGTATCCAATCTCCATTGTTATTGACCACTGCTTCACATCAATTCTTCAAGCTTGCTACCAAACTAGTAGATATGCTGTGCCGGTTCTAGCACAAAATCCCATGTATTTTCTTATGGAGGTTCATTTTGCATTTTATTTGTGGGGAATTGTGATGGGGGAAGGTAAGTGGGGGAGCATGTAATTTTATATGAGTGGGGGGAGTAGTTACCCAAATTTAAAGGAGTTAGGTGATAGGAGACTCATAATGGAGATGGAGTGTCAGCGGCCTACAAGAGGGTTCCGGGGTAGCCGCAGTCTAGTACCCCCCCTCCCGGCTACCCCGGAACCCCCATGTAGGCCGCTGACACTCCATCCCCATTATGAGTCTCCTATCACCTAACTCCCCTTCTAAATTTGGGTAACTACTCCCCCACTCATATAAAATTACATGCTCCCCCACCACAATTCCCCACAAAAAATGCAAAATGAACCTTCATAAGAAAATACATGGGATTTTATGCTAGAACCCGTATAGCATATCTACTCAAATTAGTCGAATATCTAGTCAGTATAGATCGCCATAACTTTCCTATATTGCGGGAAAGGTGTTTGGTGGTATAGCTACAGCTACACTTTTCACGAAGCTTGTACTGTTTTTAATTGGACTTCCGCGAAGGCCAGTCAATTGTTTGAATATAATTTGCTATTTTCCATTCGACACAACCTACTCAGATATTACGGACCGTTATCTTCTTGCAATAACCTCTCTCCTTGTTACTAGGGCTGGGCGATACCAACGTTTTCGGTATCGGGTACCGATACCAATCGAGGTATCGATACTTAGCGATGTATCGGATCTGTGCACGGTATCGATTCTGAGTACTGGAATCGGTAAAGTATCGATAGATATGGATGCTTTGGAATCGATACTTTGGAATCGGTACCTTGAATCGATACCTTGGAACCGATACCTTGATTCGATACATAGGAATCAGTATTCATAACCCGTTTTCTAGGTGTCGATTGTTTGATATACATATTGCTATGAATAGTGAGTTCGTAGTTGACTGAACCACTATTCACCACAATACTGTCCAACTTTAATGCTAAATCGGTTAATTTTCTTTTATGAGACAGCTTTCTTCTCCGGGTTTCCAATAGGAAAAACGTGGTACTTCTCTTCTACAAAAGTTAATGAGGGCGCCAGAATTAATAGTGCACACAAAGGTAAAGAGAAAGTCAGTTTCCAAATTACAGTTTATTATAAAAAAAAAATAAAAAAATAAAATCTTTATGAAGTATAAAGACCTGTGTATAACAATAACACATAGAGGTAAACTTAATTTGCTGGAGTTGACAGCTAAGCAAATTTAAACGTCCTCTTATGACTCGCGAACAAAATTAATAGGACTAATAAATTCCAAAGATATTTTTTCTATCTCCCCAGAATAACAAACTCAAATATAAACAGAATAAATCTGTCAAACCGAAATATCTAAGACTTGCGCGATACCACAAGTATAAAAACCACCTTGAAAATAAAACGTTCTAGAATGTAACGTGAAAATTTTACTAGACACAAAAACTATCTTTGTCATCTATATTTCAATTACTATTAAAATATATATAAATTCATACAATGAATAATACAATAAATGCATACAGTAAAGAAATAATATTATAAATGTAAAATCAAACTTACGTAGGTTTTTATTTTATAACCTTGAGAACACGTGCAAGTAAGAGATTAATTTAAAACAAAATTACGAGTTTTCAAACTCGTATAAATTCAATAATGAATTAAAGCAATCACAAACACTATGAATTCAACAACAAAAACCGAATTGAATTGAAATAAAAGATAAAAAAGTTTTATCTCCCAATATATAACTCTCTTACTTCAATATCAAGACGTGTCTGAGGATACATGCGGCACGCATGCAATCATAAAAAATTACAGTTATCAAAAATATTGCCCAGCAAGTCCAAACGGCTTCCAGGAACTGCACTAATCAAAACCTAACAATTCAAAAATAAATCAAAATACAATTAATATTCATACAATATACAGAGTTATCATAAAATATAATTTAATATTAAAATAATATTTTTCACTAAATGTTGCAGGGAAAAATCCACTGCAATATGTATGATATATATGTTTCAAGAGGTATAAAATTAATTTATCGATTCTACCATAATTACGGTATGAAATTTGCAATATTGTGATATTTCGTTTTTTTTGTAATAATTATAGTTATGTCATAATAAGGATATTTGCTACGCATAATAGTAACATCCTTTTAAATATATATTATATAATATATATAATGCATACATACTTAGAAATTCTTTAGTTAAAAAGTTATTGCATCATTTATGAACATTTAAAAAAATGCTACCTGATACATGGCTGCCCGATACATCGCTAACCCCATACATCGATACTCAGCGAGTACTGGAATCGGTAAAGTATCGATAGGTATCGATGCTTTGGAATCGGTACCTACTTTGGAATCGATACTTTGGAATCGATACCTTGAATCGATACCTTGGAATCGATACCTTGGGATCGATACCTTGGAATCGATACCTTGATTCGATACCAAGGAATCAGTATTCATAACCCGTTTTCTAGGTATCGATTGTTTGATATCGGTTTCAAGAGACATAAAATTAATTTACCGATTCTACCATATCTACGGTATTAAATTTGCAATATTGTGATTTTTTTTTGTAATAATTATAGTTATGTCGTAATATGGATATTTCCTACGCATAATGTAAAAGTCAACAACATCGTTTGAAATATATAATATATATAACGAGCCATGCAAAAAAATTCATAATTGGAGTAGACTGTGAAATTGGGTTGGTACTTTAGCCACTTCCACATAATGACACATTACTTGATGCTTGACAGTTTCATTTGGTTTCATTGTAAAAAAAAAGTTATGACATTGAAATGATACTACAACAAAAAAGAAAACAAATAATTTATTTAATATCGAAATCATAATCAAAATTTACATATAGCTACAGAAGTTGTTGAAAATGTTGTCCATTTACATCTAAACACAAACCAACTCTTCTCCGCAATCCAGCAAAAACTTTATGCAACATTTGCGGTGAGTTGTTGATCTCTTCACACTTTTCTGTTATGCGAATTCTCAGTTGTTCCAGATTATGAATTGGCGTTGAATAAATCGAATTTTTGATGTATGGCCATACGAAAAAATCACATATGTTTAAATCGCAAGACTTAGTTGGATATGGGATTTCAGTGTTCCTGCTTATTATTCTGTTATCAAAAATTTTTTTGAGATATTGAAGTGTTTCACTGGTCGTATGTGCTGTTGCACCATCTTGTTGGAAATACCCATTTTGTAATTCCTCATCATCCAGTCGATTTATGAATGAGCCGAGTATGCATTGCGATATCGTGCAGCAGTAAGTGTACCTTCAAAAAAAATGGGACCCTCCAATCTTCTTCGACATATTCCAACCCAAACACCAACTTTTTGAGGATACAATGTTTTTCAACAAAAAAATGACGATTTTCGGAGGACCAACACCTCATATTCTGTGAATTAACATATCCAGAAAGATAAAACCAGGCCTCATCCGTGAAAAAAACTGTGTTAAGGATATCCTGATTGTGTAGATTATTTTGAAACCATTGACAAAATTCCACTTGTCTTAAATAATCCACTGGATAAAGTTCATGAAAACATTGCAGCTTGTATGGATGACAATGTAAGACTTTTTTAAGAATGAATTGGCACGTGCCATAAGATAAATTTGTTTGTTGGGTCACTACTGAAATGGATGTTTTTGGATTTTCATCAATATGCTGAAGGGCTTCAATATTATCAGCTGTACGTTTAGATGGCCGTCCACTTCCAGTTTTTCGACCGACGCTACCAGTCTCTCTGAATAACTTTACACAATTTGTCAAAACATTGTAAAAATCATTGTAGTCAACCACTAATTCAGGATGTTCTTCACTAAAATCAGCCATGCATTCCGTAATTGAATACTGCCACTCGCCATTTACTTTCACACCTGTACGGAAGTAACATTCGATAATTTTTGCTTTTTGTTCTATGTTGAATACCATTTCTTAAATTAATTTAATTTTCTTAATAAGAGTTTTGAAAAATTTGACACAAGCTTATAGTTTCAATGTCAAATAATAAATGTCATTATGTGGAAGTGGCTAAAGTACCAACCCAATTTCACAGTCTACTCCAATTATGAATTTTTTCGATGGCTCGTTATAATGCATACCTACTTAAAAATTCGTTTCTTAAAATGTTATTGCATCCCTTATGTACATTTAAAAAAATGCACAAAGGTAAGCTACCCGATACATGGCTACCCGATACTTTGGAATCGATACCTTTATCTGAGGTATCGGGGAATCGATACCAGTTATGGTATCGGGTATTGGACGATGTATCAATACTTTGCTCAGCCCTACTTGTTACTATCAAACCATTTTTGTATTTTGTATTGAAGTCCCTTTAAATAAATTAATCGTTCTGCATGCCTCTATACTTTACATTACAAATAAACAAATACAATTATCCAAAACATCGCATGCTCAATACATTCACTTTTATTAGATGTTGGAGGGGGGGGGGGGGATCCTCCCCTTGACCACGTCACCATATATCCCTCCGTGTTTGTGTTAGCTATTATAAACCGCTTATAATTATTATACAAACTGTAAGAATTATTATGAACATTCACAGATTTATTATTTAAATATAAACGAACTTGCTTGATACACCACACGATACAGTCAAGTAACATTGATAAATATTCATAACAGGAAGAGTGGCAAAGAGTTTTTTCGCTTCGAATAATGGGCTTGTCTTCAGAGACAGTTACAACCTGTTATATAATTCTAATCATTCAATCATACAAAAGAATATTGATCGATATTATTAAGCCGTTTACAACTGCTAGAGAACGTGTATAACATGAACAAGTACCTATTTATTATCTTCGACGTAATGGTATTAAATTTAAATAAGTAAATAAAATCAATAATTTTTTTTAGTGTTCTTTACTATTTATCTCCTTAGTGTTATTTGCAAAATATGTAATATATTTTATTTGTATGTATTTACTAAGACGTTATTAGTCTTTTTATATCGTATATTAACTAAAAAAATAATAATCATTGTATGTATGTATAGTGTATCCAGGAATATACCATTGAAAATTTAAATCCTATTCATTGCACCGTAATTAACGCAACATGAGATCTAACCCTAACAGAACGAGAGACATTAGTGTGCCAGAGTGGGTCTTACTTTGAATTTGTATGTATTTAAATGTCATTAAGTAATAGCTTCAATTAATAAAATTCTAATGCAGAGTGTACCTGCACATAATAAAATTTCAGAAATATTTTTGAAATGATTTGTGAATATCAAAATAAATATATATTCAATATCCCTATTTTTGTAGCCTTAAATTTTATAAAATAGTATTAATATATATGTTTGAATGTATGTCGACTACCTACAGCCAAAATTCCAAGTACTTGGGTTGACTTGAACTATTCGCCGCTTATATACTTAACGGTAAATATCCGGATACACTATACCTATTGCATAGTCAATAATGAATTTAGAAGAAGTATTCCTAGGTTTATTATATTTAAAAATTTAGATAAAAAAATAGGTTAAATACGAAGGAAAAGACACAAACATAAAATTTCAAAGGTGAATGTAAAGCTTTCGTCGATTTTGCCTACCTACTTTCGACACAATTGTCTATCTATCCATAATATTTAGGTCTGCCCTGTTCTTTTAATGAAACAAATGTAAATTTCAGATGTATTTATATAAAAAAATAACTGCACTGTACTAATATATTGCTAATCATTATGTACGGCTGATTATTTAGACAACCGATTAATACTTTTTTTGAAAAATTTTACTGGTTTGAGTTAGTTAAAGCAACTTCAGCGTTATCCTAAACACCAGTGGCGGTTCTTGATGACGTACGATGTAAGCTGCTGCACGGATGAGATTGCTTCGTTTAAGCTTTCATATATATAGAGAGAGAAGCAAGTATCTTCAACCGAAATTTTCCAAATTTATTCGAAGTGCAGCAGCTTGCATCGTACATCATCAAGAACCACCACTGCTAGACACCAAAATTTTTCGATAAAAAAATCTGAAAGCTAATTCTAGCGACTGTCTTTGAGTCACCACAGAAGCGTGTTCTCTAACTTTATTAAAATTAACGGTAATCATCTTGTTTATATCACCATCAATACGCAGAATTTTCTTTTTTTCGATAACCGTTGGACTAATTTTCCGGGCTATACATACATGCTATTTCTCACAGAATTACAGTTGTGAGAGTGCTTTTCATCTTCAGTAACTAAACTGTCCAAAAATAAATCTTTTTCATTTCGGAAAAGCCGCTGAACGATGCAAAAAACTTCGAGCCATATCACTACTGTGCTGTCTGTACAAATTTCTGGAGCGAATGATTCCCAACAAACACATACGACCATCTAATGTCAGCTAATGCCTTTCTTTCGGCCGAAGAGAAACTGCGCATCCCAGATTCTCAGTCTCACGAAATATATTGAAGACAGCTTGGTGAAACGCCTAATAACAGGTGTTGTATTTATTCACATCTCTTCCGCATGTGTAACAATATACCATCGCATACTATCTAAAATTCTATGCGGAATGGATGTATAATTGATTCCTTAAAATCCACTATCAAAATTCAATTTCAGAACACGGACGCCATATTTTCTTTCTAGTTTATTGAGATATTTTAGCCAATTTTGAAATGAGTTCACTAGATCACTGACATTATCAATATAATGTATATTCTTTTTTAATAAAAAAAAATTTAAGAAACATATTATGGTTTCATTACCTCTTAATCCATTACACATAGCGTAATCCACTCGATGTAGCTTTTGTGCGATTGATATAAATTTAGACACTCATCTAACGTTAGTTTTATTCTTGCCTTGAGAAACGTGAAAAGTATCAACGCTCGATAGGTGTTAAAATATATGGCAAATGATTGTGCCCGAAAAATTTGACATGGTGCGATATTCCTTCGAATGGCGTAGTCCATAATCGAAACTTTTTGTTTATTCTAATTCCAAACCTTTTCCATCATTCTTTTACCGTGAAATGCCAAGGTAAATAATTCCCATTCAGCCAATTCCTTTATTAATATTAACATAATATGCTGTAACGATATTATACTGTTCGGAGATGCACAACCGCATTAGGCTTAGAATTAATTTTACAGGAACTTCACTTGATTTATTCTTTATAAACTATCTTTGCAAACGTAGACTGTCTTCATCAAGTATCGGTTTAATCTATTTATTGCAACATCAAAGCAGATTTTAATTTAATTTTGGTAATTTAAAATTGTATACATTTTTTATAAATATTTTCAATCCTCAACATTCTTTTGTTTGTTTAGCTTCGTAGTTCGTTCACGAAAGCATTTTCCCGAAATGCCAAAGTAACCAAAGTCCAGTGTCAAAGTGAGCCAGATACTGAACAGCAACAGAGTCCACCACCGCCAGGCCCAACTGACACTGGAGCAGAAGTCGCTGAATTACAAAAACAACTCAGGGAAAAAGATCTCGTCCTAACCGATATCAGATTAGAAGCTTTAAGTTCGGCACATCAACTCGAGAGCCTAAAAGATACTGTTATGAAGATGAGAGTAAGTAATTTTATTGTATCTATATGCATGTTTGAAACCGGTGCTTATTATTTGAAAAAAAAAATTATTAAAAATATCAGAATACATTTGTACTTTTACAATTTATTTAAATTAGAAATCACCTCTTTGTTTACATCTAATCTTTCCAAGCCTACTTCCCATGCTAAAAGCTTCTAAAGTTCTAAAAGCTATATTGTTCGGACTTTTTCTTATTTTATTTTTATCCCTTATTTTGGAGCTTAACCTAACTCTAACATTTTTTCGTCATTTGACTGTATAACTATTTCAGGCCATACTCTCGAACTGCTCTAGATATATAAAAAGTTGCTTGATATATTTGTTATAAAAATTAGAATCGAATTAACATTTCTTCTCGCGTTCAACTATTATAGATTAGAAAGTACCAAACTCTTGATTAAGAACTAGGCTAATCTGAACTGCTAAAGTTTCGTCAAAAATAACTGTTCTTCTGTAATTGTAATTGGCACTAAATAATTTGATTATTTAGCAACTTTTACACTTAATCTAGGCCCAATTAGAAATAATTAATATTTCAATCAATATTTTTCAATACCTAATACTTATTATCACACCAAACATATCTAATGTAGACCTATGTTTTCTATTAGCCGTGATTAGCCTCTTTTATTTGTTGTACATGTTGCATTGTCTTACGTTTGTTAGAAAATGGAAAAATTATTATCCATTTCACACATAAATCAACATTTTACGAACAACGTATTTTATTTCAGAGCGAGATGCTAAATCTGAAACAGAATAATGAGCGACTGCAGCGCATGGTTAGCGGTACAAATAATCTACCTCCGGATATCCAAGAGAGCAGGAGCTTGGATCACCTAGCTGAAATGGTTCCTACAGAAGAGCCGCCGCTTGAAATGGAGCCAGATGGAAAGAGAATAACGATATCAGTTTATCTAGGACAGCCTCACAATTTTAAAAAGTAAGTGAAATACATCTATAAAAGTTGAAATGTGTGCTCCACCTAAGACCATTTTCCAATAACAAAGATAGGGCAGAGAAAGATTATTTATTGCAGCAATTTGCTACGGTTACGTCGTCGTGCCGTTAGGCACTTATTAGTAGCGTTGAGAAAAAAAAGGAAGAGGAAAAAGAACAAAAAAACAAGGTTTCGGGCAACTACGATTGCCCCATCTACCCGCTCCTACCAACGTCTAGCGGCCCACCCAGCTACCACGAAGCTTTCACTCAGGGGTGGGAATAACCAGAGGTACCAAAAAAAAGGTGGAAAAGGGCGCCATCGAATTGGCCACCGCTAGACGTCGCAAATCCGGAAATCACGGTACTTAAATTATGGCAAGCCAAACGGCGGGTAAATGGCGCAACCGAGTCGTCCGAAAGCGATAAAATAAAGAAAAGAAAAGTTCGGGCAACAAGCTAAGTACACAACCTTTATTTCAATGGCCGAATAGATAAATATCACAACAACAAAAAATAAAGAAAACCATCAAAAGCGGAAATACAACGTACTTAATATAAAGTATAACTAAATACGCTCAAGTACCCCTACACCAAACCCCCTTCAAAATACGTATTTATTAGGGTTCGCATACGATGTGCGTGAACCTGTATACAAATTATAAGCCGGATCTATTGAGCAGAGCCTGTATACGTCTAGAGACTTATCTATATGCTAAATAAAACTAAAGTTAAAATTTCCAGACCCTCTGGGAGTGCGGAAATTGGCATAAATTGAACAAAACAAAGTTTGACAATGGTTCAATAATATCTTGAAAATGAATTGATTATTTAATTTAAACAAACAAATAAAAGAGACAATATATCTAAATTTAAAGTCGTAAATCTTAGGAAAAAAAGAAAACGAAATTTTATTTGAACTTCAATGTGAAAGAAATACGTGTCCTTGATCCGTTGACGACTTGCGCAAATAAAAGAAACTCTGCAAAGAACACAACAGATTTACCAGCAAAGGTCGTTTTCTTTTAAAAACAAAAAAGTTACATGAATAAAATTTACGTTGTTTTCTTAAAAGTGGAATTATTTTAAACATTGAAATATAGCAAAGAAAAAAAGAACCACGTAATGTTGCTTTAAATTAATTTAAAATAAGATGATGAATTAAACTACGTAGCATAAAATAAATACAAAAAAAATTGATTAACGTGTTAACTCTGAATATCTATAACTTAAAAAAAATAGATTAAACAGTAATTTCTCACTCAAAGTATTTTAACGGATCTACACAACAAATTACGTGAACTTTTAAAACTAATTAGCAACTTAATTAGTTGGCGAATACGAGTACTTAATATTTCAAATTATACAGAAAAAAAAAAACAAAATAAAGAAAGGAACTTTGGTTCTCCGAACGTCGGAAGTGGGCAGTCCTAATTTCCGCTGGTTAATTTGGTTGATGTAGCCAGGAATCGATCGTATAGATTGTTTGGGGAGCTTCAGTAGCCCATGGGAAAAAACACCTACGCAAATAAACAAATAAAAATTAAAAGAAATATATTAACTTTGGAATTTCATACCAGAATGTACTAGTGGTTTTAAAGACACAAAACTTACATGTCGGTAATGGAAAACGATCCCCTCTCGCCACCGCAAATCTCCCTTAACAGGGGATATTGGTACATCCAATAAAATACGTGAAACTTGATTAAATCCCTTAAGTGCAGGAGGACATGGTACAAAAACGATACCTCTTAATAAGCGATCATATCGCCCTAAATTCAAGAAACACGTGGTAAACGAGAGAGGGAATGAATGCCGGATATAAGCCGGTGTCCGTCTTCGATCTGAGCGACAAGTATGCTAGATGAATACGAAGGATTACGAACAAATACGAAGACAACGCTAGTACAAAGGAATAACTACCAGCAGTTTCAAAATTAAAAGAACAAAATGGTAAAGTAAGAACTCTAATTTGCGACAAATAATTAAGTCTCTACGAACTACGAACACGTAACAAATTATAGACTGATTTTCAGAAATCCTTACTGTTGTTTTTGTAGTAATTTTGCATTTTATTCAGCAGAATTTATTTAAAAAATAATGTACTACTCCAATATCTAGGACTTCAATTCACTATGAATGCTACACTTGTCTCCACTGTAATTCAGTAACTCATCGTTTATTTTGTCTGAACTACGAGTTTTTCTATTTATAAAACACAATAAGTTACTATTGTGTCTTGTACGCCTTGCTTCATTCATTATTATTATCCATTCATGATATCGCGATTGTCAGCCATATCTCGTAAATGCAAAAAAACAAGCTAAAACATCAACTTACTTTTTTTGATTAACAGCCGGATTTTTAAGTTTAAGACATTATCATATTTTTCTTGAGAATTGTGATTTGTTAGTAATAATTTAAATTAATTTGTTTTCCTCGTTTCAGGTATTATATGGAACATTATGCCAATGATGGTGACGGAAGTAATGCTGCTGGCGAAATCCCTATTGCTCGAACGAGTGTGGGTGCTGCAACGACGTGGAGTCAAATAGACAGTACAGTACGATGGGCATTCAAACAGCACATAGCTAAATTAGATCCGGGTGGAGGTTTAGGTCTCGGTGTCGACGCAATTAGTGGCTATAAACTAGGAGATGCGGATAGAATTTTTGAAGGACCGCCGGAAAGTCCGCCTGATTTACTTCCTGTCGGCTACGTAGTGGGAAGAGTAATGTCTTTGCACATAGTGTTACAACCCGTAGCAGCTTTCGCTTTCGAAGCATTAATACCTAAAGGAGTAGCTCAAAGACTAGTATCGTTGTTATCCGAGCACAGACGAATTGTGTTATGTGGAGCACCAGGAACAGGAAAAACACATCTAGCAACGAGATTAGCGGAATTTCACGCTCAGTCATTGGGTCGGGACCCAGCTGAAGCAGTAGCTACATTCAAGTAAGAAAAAATAATATTCAAATTTTCTTCTTTTTTTACGCCCGT